>JAUIMM010000880.1:0-600000 GCA_031769625.1 Taudactylus pleione
GAATGGGAGAGAGGGTGCTGGAGAGTTAGTAACACAGGGTAGAGGTAGTGGGTGACAGAAGAGATAGGATGATGGAGAGGTAGTAATGCAGGATAGAGGTAGTGGGTGACAGAAGAGAGATGGTGATGGAGAGGTAGTAACACAGGGTACAGGTAGCGGGTGACAGAAGAGAAAGGGTGATGGAGAGGTAGTAATGCAGGGTAGAAGTAGTGGGTGAGAGAAGAAAGATGGTGATGGAGGGTTAGTAACACAGGGTAGCGGTAGTGGGTGATAGAAGAGAGATGATGATGGAGAGTTAGTAATGCAGGTAAGAGCCAATGGGTGACAGAAGAGAGAGGGTGATGGAGATGCAGTAACACAGGGAAGAGGCAGTGGGTGACAGAAGAGAGAGGGTGATGGAGGTAGTAACATTGGGTAGAGGCAGTGGGTGACAGAAGAGAGAGGGTGTTGGGGAGATAGTAATGCAGGGTAGTGGCAGTGGGTGACCAAAAAGAGAGGGTGATGGATGTAGTAACGTGGGGTAGAGGCAGTGGGTGACAGATAAGAGAGGGTGATGGTGAGGTAGTAACACAGGGTAGGGGCAGTGGGTGACGGAAGAGAGATGGTGATGGAGACGTAGTAACGCAGGTAAGAGGCAGTGGGTGACAGAAGATTGAGGGTGATGGAGAGGTAGTAACAGAGGGTAGAGATAGTGGGTGACAGAAGAGATAGGATGATGGAGAGGTAGTAATGCAGGGTAGAGGTAGTGTGTGACAGAAGAGAGATGGTGATGGAGAGGTAGTAACACAGGGTAGAGGTAGTGGGTGACAGAAGAGAGAGGGTGATGGAGAGGTAGTATTGTAGCATAGAGGTAGTGGGTGACAGAAGAGAAAGGGTGATGGTGAGGTAGTAATGCAGTGTAGAGGCAGTGGGTGACAGAAGAATGAGGGTGATGGAGAGGAAGTAACACAGGGTAGAGGCAGAAGGTGACATGGAGAGAGGGTGATGGAGAGGTAGAAACACAGGGTAGAGGCAGTGGGTGACAGAATAGAGAGGGTGATGGAGGTAGTAACGCAGTATAGAGGCAGTGTGTGACAGAAGAGAGAGGGTGATGGAGAGGTAGTAATGCAGGGTAGAGGCAGTAGGTGAATGGGAGAGAGGGTGCTGGAGAGGAAGTAACACAGGGTAGAGGTAGTGGGTGACAGAAGAGATAGGATGATGGAGAGGTAGTAATGCAGGATAGAGGTAGTGGTGACAGAAGAGAGATGGTGATGGAGAGGTAGTAACACAGGGTAGAGGTAGTGGGAGACAGAAGAGAGAGGGTGATGGAGAGGTAGTAATACAGGGTAGAGGCAGAGGGTGACAGACGATAGATGGTGATGAAGACGTAGTAAAGCAGGGTAGAGACAGTGGCTGACAGAAGAAAGAGGGTGATGAAGAGGTAGTAACGCAGTGTAGAGGTAGTGGGTAACAGTAGAGAGATGGTGATGGAAAGGTAGTAATGCAGGGTAGAGGCAGTGGGTGACAGTAGAGAGATCGAGAAGGAGAGGTAGTAATGCAATGTATAGGCAGTGGGTGACAGTAGAGAGAGGTTGATGGAGAGGCAGTAATGCAAGGTAGAGGTAGTGGGTGACAGAGGAGAGAGGGTGATGGAGAGGTAGTAATGCAGGGTAGAGGCAGTAGGTGAATGGGAGAGAGGGTGCTGGAGAGGTAGTAACACAGGGTAGAGGCAGTGGGTGACAGAAGAAAGAGGGTGATGGAGAGGTAGTAATGCAGGATAGAGGTAGTGGGTGACAGAAGAGAGATGGTGATGGAGAGGTAGAAACACAGGGTAGAGGTAGTGGGAGACAGAAGAGAGAGGGTGATGGAGAGGTAGCAACACAGGGTAGAGGCTGTGGGTGACAGAAGAGAGAGTGTGATGGTGAGATAGTAACGTTGGGTAGAGGCAGTGGGTGACAGAAGAGAGAGGGTGATGGAGAGGTAGTAACGCAGGGTAGAGGGCAGTGGGTGACAGAAGAGAGATGCTGATGGAGAGACAGTAACGCAGGGTAGAGACTGTGGCTGACAGAAGAGAGAAGGTGATGGAAAGGTAGTAACGCCGTGTAAAGGTAGTGGGTGACAGAAGAGAGAGGGTGATGGGGAGTTAGTAAAGCAGGGTAGAGGGAGTGGGTGCCGGAAGAGAGAGGGTGATGGAGAGGTAGTAATGCAGGGTAGAGGCAGTGGGTGATAGAAGAGAAAGGGTGATGGAGAGGTTGTAACACAGTGTAGAGGCAGTAGGTGACGGGGAGAGAGGGTGACAGAGAGGCAGTAACACAGGGTAGAGGCAGTGGGTGACAGAAAAGTTATGTTGATGGAGAGGTAGTAACGCAGGGTAGAGGTAGCGGGTTACAGAAGAGAAAGGGTGATGGAGTGGTAGAAACACAGGGTAGAGGCAGTGGGTGACAGAAGAGAGCTGGTCATGGAGAGGTAGTAAAGCAGGATAGAGACAGTGGCTGACAGAAGAGGATGGTGAAGAAGAGGTAGTAATGCAGCGGAAAGGTAGTAGGTGACTTAAGAGAGAAGTTGATGTAGAGGTAGTAATGCAGTGTAAAGGTAGTGGGTGACAGAAGAGAGAGGGTGATGGAGAGGTAGTAAAGCAGGGTAGAGGCAGTGGGTGACAGTAGAGAGATGGTGATGGAGAGGTAGTAATGCAAGGTAGAGGCAGTGGGTGACAGAAGAGAGATGGTGATGGAGAGGTAGTAACACAGGTAAAAGGCAGTGGGTGACTAAAGAGAGAGGGTGATGGAGAGGTAGTAAAGCAGGGTAGAGGCAGTGGGTGACAGTAGAGAGAGGGTGATGGATAGGTAGTAACGCAGGGTAGAGGTAGTGGGTAACAGAAGACAGAGGGTGATGGAGAGGTAGTAACACAGGGTAGAGGCAGTGGGTGACAAGGAGAGAGGGTGATGGAGAGATAGTAACAAATGGTAGAGGCAGTGGGTGACAGAAGAGAGAAGGTAATGGAGAGGTATTAACGCAGGTAAGAGGCAGTGGGTGACTGAAGAAAGAGGGTGATGGAGAGGCAGTGTCGCAGGGTAGAGGTAGTGGGTGACAGAAGAAAGAATGTGATGGAGATGTAGTAATGCAGGGTAGAGGCAGTGGGTGACAGAAGAGAAAGGGTGATGTAGAAGTAGTAACACATGGTATAGGCAGTAGGTGATGCGGAAAGAGGGTGATTGAGGGGTAGTAATGCAGGTTACAGGCAGTGGGTGACAGAAGAGAGGGTAATGGAAAGGTTGTAATGCAGGGTAGAAGCAGTTATTGAGAGAACAGAGAGGCTGATGGAGAGGAGGTAACGCAGGGTATAGGCAGAGGGTGACAGTAGAGAGAGGTTGATGGAGAGGCAGTAACCCAAGGTAGAGGTAGTGGGTGACAGTAGAGAGAGGTTGATGGAGAGGCAGTAATGCAAGTTAGAGGCTGTAGGTGACAGGGAAAGAGGGTGCTGGAGAGGTAGAAACACAGGTTAGAGGCAGTGGGTGACAGAATAGAGATGGTGATGGAGAGGTAGTAATGCAGGGTATAGGCAGTGGGTGACAGTAGAAAGAGGTTGATGGAGAGGCAGTAACGCAAGGTAGAGGCAGTGGGTGACAGAAGAGAGATCTTGATGGAGAGGTAGTAACGCTGTTAAGAGGCAGTGGGTGACAGAAGAGAGAGGGTGATGGAGTGGTAGTAATGCAGGGTAGAAGCAGTAGGTGAAAGGGAGAGAAGGTGCTGGAGAGGTAGTAACACAGGGTAGAGGCAGTGGGTGACAGAAGAGAGAGGGTGATGGAGAGGTAGTAACGCAGGGTAGAGGTAGTGGGTGACAGAAGAGGGAGGGTGATGGAGAGTTAGTAATGCAGGGTAGTGAGAGACAGTAGAGAGATGGTGTTGGGGAGGTAGTAATGCAATGTATAGGCAGTGGGTGACAGTAGAGAGAGGTTGATGGAGAGGCAGCAATGCAAGGTAGAGGCAGTGGGTGACAGAGGAGAGAGGGTGATGGAGAGGTAGTAATGAGGGGTAGAGGCAGTAGGTGAATGGGAGAGAGGGTGCTGGAGAGTTAGTAACACAGGGTAGAGGTAGTGGGTGACAGAAGAGATAGGATGATGGAGAGGTAGTAATGCAGGATAGAGGTAGTGGGTGACAGAAGAGAGATGGTGATGGAGAGGTAGTAACACAGGGTACAGGTAGCGGGTGACAGAAGAGAAAGGGTGATGGAGAGGTAGTAATGCAGGGTAGAAGTAGTGGGTGAGAGAAGAAAGATGGTGATGGAGGGTTAGTAACACAGGGTAGCGGTAGTGGGTGATAGAAGAGAGATGATGATGGAGAGTTAGTAATGCAGGTAAGAGCCAATGGGTGACAGAAGAGAGAGGGTGATGGAGATGCAGTAACACAGGGAAGAGGCAGTGGGTGACAGAAGAGAGAGGGTGATGGAGGTAGTAACATTGGGTAGAGGCAGTGGGTGACAGAAGAGAGAGGGTGTTGGGGAGATAGTAATGCAGGGTAGTGGCAGTGGGTGACCAAAAAGAGAGGGTGATGGATGTAGTAACGTGGGGTAGAGGCAGTGGGTGACAGATAAGAGAGGGTGATGGTGAGGTAGTAACACAGGGTAGGGGCAGTGGGTGACGGAAGAGAGATGGTGATGGAGACGTAGTAACGCAGGTAAGAGGCAGTGGGTGACAGAAGATTGAGGGTGATGGAGAGGTAGTAACAGAGGGTAGAGATAGTGGGTGACAGAAGAGATAGGATGATGGAGAGGTAGTAATGCAGGGTAGAGGTAGTGTGTGACAGAAGAGAGATGGTGATGGAGAGGTAGTAACACAGGGTAGAGGTAGTGGGTGACAGAAGAGAGAGGGTGATGGAGAGGTAGTATTGTAGCATAGAGGTAGTGGGTGACAGAAGAGAAAGGGTGATGGTGAGGTAGTAATGCAGTGTAGAGGCAGTGGGTGACAGAAGAATGAGGGTGATGGAGAGGAAGTAACACAGGGTAGAGGCAGAAGGTGACATGGAGAGAGGGTGATGGAGAGGTAGAAACACAGGGTAGAGGCAGTGGGTGACAGAATAGAGAGGGTGATGGAGGTAGTAACGCAGTATAGAGGCAGTGTGTGACAGAAGAGAGAGGGTGATGGAGAGGTAGTAATGCAGGGTAGAGGCAGTAGGTGAATGGGAGAGAGGGTGCTGGAGAGGAAGTAACACAGGGTAGAGGTAGTGGGTGACAGAAGAGATAGGATGATGGAGAGGTAGTAATGCAGGATAGAGGTAGTGGTGACAGAAGAGAGATGGTGATGGAGAGGTAGTAACACAGGGTAGAGGTAGTGGGAGACAGAAGAGAGAGGGTGATGGAGAGGTAGTAATACAGGGTAGAGGCAGAGGGTGACAGACGATAGATGGTGATGAAGACGTAGTAAAGCAGGGTAGAGACAGTGGCTGACAGAAGAAAGAGGGTGATGAAGAGGTAGTAACGCAGTGTAGAGGTAGTGGGTGACAGTAGAGAGATGGTGATGGAAAGGTAGTAATGCAGGGTAGAGGCAGTGGGTGACAGTAGAGAGATCGAGATGGAGAGGTAGTAATGCAATGTATAGGCAGTGGGTGACAGTAGAGAGAGGTTGATGGAGAGGCAGTAACGCAAGGTAGAGGTAGTGGGTGACAGAGGAGAGAGGGTGATGGAGAGGTAGTAATGCAGGGTAGAGGCAGTAGGTGAATGGGAGAGAGGGTGCTGGAGAGGTAGTAACACAGGGTAGAGGCAGTGGGTGACAGAAGAAAGAGGGTGATGGAGAGGTAGTAATGCAGGATAGAGGTAGTGGGTGATAGAAGAGAGATGGTGATGGAGAGGTAGTAACACAGGGTAGAGGTAGTGGGAGACAGAAGAGAGAGGGTGATGGAGAGGTAGCAACACAGGGTAGAGGCTGTGGGTGACAGAAGAGAGAGTGTGATGGTGAGATAGTAACGTTGGGTAGATGCAGTGGGTGACAGAAGAGAGAGGGTGATGGAGAGGTAGTAACGCAGGGTAGAGGGCAGTGGGTGACAGAAGAGAGATGCTGATGGAGAGACAGTAACGCAGGGTAGAGACTGTGGCTGACAGAAGAGAGAAGGTGATGGAAAGGTAGTAACGCCGTGTAAAGGTAGTGGGTGACAGAAGAGAGAGGGTGATGGGGAGTTAGTAAAGCAGGGTAGAGGGAGTGGGTGCCGGAAGAGAGAGGGTGATGGAGAGGTAGTAATGCAGGGTAGAGGCAGTGGGTGATAGAAGAGAAAGGGTGATGGAGAGGTTGTAACACAGTGTAGAGGCAGTAGGTGACGGGGAGAGAGGGTGACGGAGAGGCAGTAACACAGGGTAGAGGCAGTGGGTGACAGAAAAGTTATGTTGATGGAGAGGTAGTAACGCAGGGTAGAGGTAGCGGGTTACAGAAGAGAAAGGGTGATGGAGTGGTAGAAACACAGGGTAGAGGCAGTGGGTGACAGAAGAGAGCTGGTCATGGAGAGGTAGTAAAGCAGGATAGAGACAGTGGCTGACAGAAGAGAGATGGTGAAGAAGAGGTAATAATGCAGCGGAAAGGTAGTAGGTGACTTAAGAGAGAAGTTGATGTAGAGGTAGTAATGCAGTGTAAAGGTAGTGGGTGACAGAAGAGAGAGGGTGATGGAGAGGTAGTAAAGCAGGGTAGAGGCAGTCTGTGACAGTAGAGAGATGGTGATGGAGAGGTAGTAATGCAAGGTAGAGGCAGTGGGTGACAGAAGAGAGATGGTGATGGAGAGGTAGTAACACAGGTAAAAGGCAGTGGGTGACTAAAGAGAGAGGGTGATGGAGAGGTAGTAAAGCAGGGTAGAGGCAGTGGGTGACAGTAGAGAGAGGGTGATGGATAGGTAGTAACGCAGGGTAGAGGTAGTGGGTAACAGAAGACAGAGGGTGATGGAGAGGTAGTAACACAGGGTAGAGGCAGTGGGTGACAAGGAGAGAGGGTGATGGAGAGGTAGTAACAAATGGTAGAGGCAGTGGGTGACAGAAGAGAGAAGGTAATGGAGAGGTATTAACGCAGGTAAGAGGCAGTGGGTGACTGAAGAAAGAGGGTGATGGAGAGGCAGTGTCGCAGGGTAGAGGTAGTGGGTGACAGAAGAAAGAATGTGATGGAGATGTAGTAATGCAGGGTAGAGGCAGTGGGTGACAGAAGAGAAAGGGTGATGTAGAAGTAGTAACACATGGTATAGGCAGTAGGTGATGCGGAAAGAGGGTGATTGAGGGGTAGTAATGCAGGTTACAGGCAGTGGGTGACAGAAGAGAGGGTAATGGAAAGGTTGTAATGCAGGGTAGAGGCAGTTATTGAGAGAACAGAGAGGCTGATGGAGAGGAGGTAACGCAGGGTATAGGCAGAGGGTGACAGTAGAGAGAGGTTGATGGAGAGGCAGTAACCCAAGGTAGAGGTAGTGGGTGACAGTAGAGAGAGGTTGATGGAGAGGCAGTAATGCAAGTTAGAGGCTGTAGGTGACAGGGAAAGAGGGTGCTGGAGAGGTAGAAACACAGGTTAGAGGCAGTGGGTGACAGAATAGAGATGGTGATGGAGAGGTAGTAATGCAGGGTATAGGCAGTGGGTGACAGTAGAAAGAGGTTGATGGAGAGGCAGTAACGCAAGGTAGAGGCAGTGGGTGACAGAAGAGAGATCTTGATGGAGAGGTAGTAACGCTATTAAGAGGCAGTGGGTGACAGAAGAGAGAGGGTGATGGAGTGGTAGTAATGCAGGGTAGAAGCAGTAGGTGAAAGGGAGAGAGGGTGCTGGAGAGGGAGTAACACAGGGTAGAGGCAGTGGGTGACAGAAGAGAGAGGGTGATGGAGAGGTAGTAACGCAGGGTAGAGGTAGTGGGTGACAGAAGAGGGAGGGTGATGGAGAGTTAGTAATGCAGGGTAGTGGTAGTGAGAGACAGTAGAGAGATGGTGTTGGGGAGGTAGTAATGCAATGTATAGGCAGTGGGTGACAGTAGAGAGAGGTTGATGGAGAGGCAGCAATGCAAGGTAGAGGCAGTGGGTGACAGAGGAGAGAGGGTGATGGAGAGGTAGTAATGAGGGGTAGAGGCAGTAGGTGAATGGGAGAGAGGGTGCTGGAGAGTTAGTAACACAGGGAAGAGGTAGTGGGTGACAGAAGAGATAGGATGATGGAGAGGTAGTAATGCAGGATAGAGGTAGTGGGTGACAGAAGAGAGATGGTGATGGAGAGGTAGTAACACAGGGTACAGGTAGCGGGTGACAGAAGAGAAAGGGTGATGGAGAGGTAGTAATGCAGGGTAGAAGTAGTGGGTGAGAGAAGAAAGATGGTGATGGAGGGTTAGTAACACAGGGTAGCGGTAGTGGGTGATAGAAGAGAGATGATGATGGAGAGTTAGTAATGCAGGTAAGAGCCAATGGGTGACAGAAGAGAGAGGGTGATGGAGATGCAGTAACACAGGGAAGAGGCAGTGGGTGACAGAAGAGAGAGGGTGATGGAGGTAGTAACATTGGGTAGAGGCAGTGGGTGACAGAAGAGAGAGGGTGTTGGGGAGATAGTAATGCAGGGTAGTGGCAGTGGGTGACCAAAAAGAGAGGGTGATGGATGTAGTAACGTGGGGTAGAGGCAGTGGGTGACAGATAAGAGAGGGTGATGGTGAGGTAGTAACACAGGGTAGGGGCAGTGGGTGACGGAAGAGAGATGGTGATGGAGACGTAGTAACGCAGGTAAGAGGCAGTGGGTGACAGAAGATTGAGGGTGATGGAGAGGTAGTAACAGAGGGTAGAGATAGTGGGTGACAGAAGAGATAGGATGATGGAGAGGTAGTAATGCAGGGTAGAGGTAGTGTGTGACAGAAGAGAGATGGTGATGGAGAGGTAGTAACACAGGGTAGAGGTAGTGGGTGACAGAAGAGAGAGGGTGATGGAGAGGTAGTATTGTAGCATAGAGGTAGTGGGTGACAGAAGAGAAAGGGTGATGGTGAGGTAGTAATGCAGTGTAGAGGCAGTGGGTGACAGAAGAATGAGGGTGATGGAGAGGAAGTAACACAGGGTAGAGGCAGAAGGTGACATGGAGAGAAGGTGATGGAGAGGTAGAAACACAGGGTAGAGGCAGTGGGTGACAGAATAGAGAGGGTGATGGAGGTAGTAACGCAGTATAGAGGCAGTGTGTGACAGAAGAGAGAGGGTGATGGAGAGGTAGTAATGCAGGGTAGAGGCAGTAGGTGAATGGGAGAGAGGGTGCTGGAGAGGAAGTAACACAGGGTAGAGGTAGTGTGTGACAGAAGAGATAGGATGATGGAGAGGTAGTAATGCAGGATAGAGGTAGTGGTGACAGAAGAGAGATGGTGATGGAGAGGTAGTAACACAGGGTAGAGGTAGTGGGAGACAGAAGAGAGAGGGTGATGGAGAGGTAGTAATACAGGGTAGAGGCAGAGGGTGACAGACGATAGATGGTGATGAAGACGTAGTAAAGCAGGGTAGAGACAGTGGCTGACAGAAGAAAGAGGGTGATGAAGAGGTAGTAACGCAGTGTAGAGGTAGTGGGTGACAGTAGAGAGATGGTGATGGAAAGGTAGTAATGCAGGGTAGAGGCAGTGGGTGACAGTAGAGAGATCGAGATGGAGAGGTAGTAATGCAATGTATAGGCAGTGGGTGACAGTAGAGAGAGGTTGATGGAGAGGCAGTAACGCAAGGTAGAGGTAGTGGGTGACAGAGGAGAGAGGGTGATGGAGAGGTAGTAATGCAGGGTAGAGGCAGTAGGTGAATGGGAGAGAGGGTGCTGGAGAGGTAGTAACACAGGGTAGAGGCAGTGGGTGACAGAAGAAAGAGGGTGATGGAGAGGTAGTAATGCAGGATAGAGGTAGTGGGTGACAGAAGAGAGATGGTGATGGAGAGGTAGTAACACAGGGTAGAGGTAGTGGGAGACAGAAGAGAGAGGGTGATGGAGAGGTAGCAACACAGGGTAGAGGCTGTGGGTGACAGAAAAGGGAGTGTGATGGTGAGATAGTAACGTTGGGTAGAGGCAGTGGGTGACAGAAGAGAGAGGGTGATGGAGAGGTAGTAACGCAGGGTAGAGGGCAGTGGGTGACAGAAGAGAGATGCTGATGGAGAGACAGTAACGCAGGGTAGAGACTGTGGCTGACAGAAGAGAGAAGGTGATGGAAAGGTAGTAACGCCGTGTAAAGGTAGTGGGTGACAGAAGAGAGAGGGTGATGGGGAGTTAGTAAAGCAGGGTAGAGGGAGTGGGTGCCGGAAGAGAGAGGGTGATGGAGAGGTAGTAATGCAGGGTAGAGGCAGTGGGTGATAGAAGAGAAAGGGTGATGGAGAGGTTGTAACACAGTGTAGAGGCAGTAGGTGACGGGGAGAGAGGGTGACGGAGAGGCAGTAACACAGGGTAGAGGCAGTGGGTGACAGAAAAGTTATGTTGATGGAGAGGTAGTAACGCAGGGTAGAGGTAGCGGGTTACAGAAGAGAAAGGGTGATGGAGTGGTAGAAACACAGGGTAGAGGCAGTGGGTGACAGAAGAGAGCTGGTCATGGAGAGGTAGTAAAGCAGGATAGAGACAGTGGCTGACAGAAGAGAGATGGTGAAGAAGAGGTAGTAATGCAGCGGAAAGGTAGTAGGTGACTTAAGAGAGAAGTTGATGTAGAGGTAGTAATGCAGTGTAAAGGTAGTGGGTGACAGAAGAGAGAGGGTGATGGAGAGGTAGTAAAGCAGGGTAGAGGCAGTGGGTGACAGTAGAGAGATGGTGATGGAGAGGTAGTAATGCAAGGTAGAGGCAGTGGGTGACAGAAGAGAGATGGTGATGGAGAGGTAGTAACACAGGTAAAAGGCAGTGGGTGACTAAAGAGAGAGGGTGATGGAGAGGTAGTAAAGCAGGGTAGAGGCAGTGGGTGACAGTAGAGAGAGGGTGATGGATAGGTAGTAACGCAGGGTAGAGGTAGTGGGTAACAGAAGACAGAGGGTGATGGAGAGGTAGTAACACAGGGTAGAGGCAGTGGGTGACAAGGAGAGAGGGTGATGGAGAGGTAGTAACAAATGGTAGAGGCAGTGGGTGACAGAAGAGAGAAGGTAATGGAGAGGTATTAACGCAGGTAAGAGGCAGTGGGTGACTGAAGAAAGAGGGTGATGGAGAGGCAGTGTCGCAGGGTAGAGGTAGTGGGTGACAGAAGAAAGAATGTGATGGAGATGTAGTAATGCAGGGTAGAGGCAGTGGGTGACAGAAGAGAAAGGGTGATGTAGAAGTAGTAACACATGGTATAGGCAGTAGGTGATGCGGAAAGAGGGTGATTGAGAGGTAGTAATGCAGGTTACAGGCAGTGGGTGACAGAAGAGAGGGTAATGGAAAGGTTGTAATGCAGGGTAGAGGCAGTTATTGAGAGAACAGAGAGGCTGATGGAGAGGAGGTAACGCAGGGTATAGGCAGAGGGTGACAGTAGAGAGAGGTTGATGGAGAGGCAGTAACCCAAGGTAGAGGTAGTGGGTGACAGTAGAGAGAGGTTGATGGAGAGGCAGTAATGCAAGTTAGAGGCTGTAGGTGACAGGGAAAGAGGGTGCTGGAGAGGTAGAAACACAGGTTAGAGGCAGTGGGTGACAGAATAGAGATGGTGATGGAGAGGTAGTAATGCAGGGTATAGGCAGTGGGTGACAGTAGAAAGAGGTTGATGGAGAGGCAGTAACGCAAGGTAGAGGCAGTGGGTGACAGAAGAGAGATCTTGATGGAGAGGTAGTAACGCTGTTAAGAGGCAGTGGGTGACAGAAGAGAGAGGGTGATGGAGTGCTAGTAATGCAGGGTAGAGGTAGTGGGCGACAGAAGAGAGAGGGTGATGGAGAGGTAGTATTGCAGATTAGAGGTAGTGTGTGACAGAAGAGAAAGGGTGATGGTGAGGTACTAACGCAGGGTAGAGCCAGTGGGTGACAGAAGAAAGAGGGTGATGGAGAGGAAGTAACACAGGGTAGAGGCAGAAGGTGACGTGGAGAGAGGGTGATGGAGAGGTAGAAACACAGGGTAGAGGCAGTGGGTGACAGAAGAGAGATGGTGTTGGAGAGCTAGTAATGCAGAGTAGAGGCAGAGGGTGACAGAATATAGATGGTGATGAAGAGGTAGTAAAGCAGGGTAGAGACATTGGCTGACAGAAGAGAGAGGGTGATGAAGAGGTAGTAACGCAGTGAAGAGGTAGTGGGTGACAGTAGAGAGATGGTGATGGAGAGGTAGTAATGCAGGGTAGAGGCAAAGGGTGACAGTAGAGAGATCGTGATGGAGAGGTAGCAATGCAATGTATAGGCAGTGGGTGACAGTAGAGAGAGGTTGATGGAGAGGCAGTAACGCAAGGTAGAGGTAGTGGGTGACAGAGGAGAGAGGGTGATGGAGAGGTAGGAATGCAGGGTAGAGGCAGTAGGTGAATGGGAGAGAGGGTGCTGGAGAGGTAGTAACACAGGGTAGAGGCAGTGGGTGACAGAAGAGAGAGGGTTATGGAGAGGTAGTTAAGCAGGGTAGAGGTAGTGGGTGACAGAAGAGAGAGGGTGATGGAGAGGTAGTAATGCAGGGTATTGGTAATGGGTGACAGAAGAGAGATGGTGATGGAGAGGTGGTAACACAGGCTATAGGCAGTGGGTGATAGAAGAGAGATGGTGATGGAGAGGTAGTAACACAGGCTAGAGGCAGTCGGTGATAGAAGAGAGATGGTGATGGAGAGGTAGAAACACAGGGTAGAGGCAGTTGTTGACAGAAGAGAGTGGGTGATGGAGAGGTAGTAACACAGTGTAGAGGTAGTGGGTGACAGAAGAGAGAGTGATGGAGAGGTAGTAATGCAGGGTAGAGGCAGTGGGTGACAGAAGAGAGAGGGTGATGGAGAGGTAGTAACGCAGGGTAGAGGTAGTGGATGACAGAAGACAGAGGGGGTGATGGAGAGGTAGTAAAACAGGGTACAGGCAATGGGTGACAGAAAAGAGAGGGTGATGGAGAGGTAGTAAAGCAGGGTAGAGGCAGTGGGTGACAGTAGAGAGATGGTGATGGAGAGGTAGTAATGCAAGGTAGAGGCAGTGGGTGACAGAAGAGAGATGGTGATGGAGAGGTAGTAACGCAGGTAAAAGGCAGAGGGTGACTAAAGAGAGAGGGTGATGGAGAGGTAGTAAAGCAGGGTAGAGACAGTGGGTGACAGTAGAGAGAGGGTGATCGAGAGGTAGTATTGCAGGGTAGAGGTAGTGGGTGACAGAAGAGAAAGGGTGATGGTGAGGTACTAACGCAGGGTAGAGACAGTGGGTGACAGAAGAAAGAGGGTGATGGAGAGGAAGTAACACAGGGTAGAGGCAGAAGGTTACGTGGAGAGAGGGTGATGGAGAGGTAGAAACACAGGGTAGAGGCAGTGGGTGACAGAAGAGAGATGGTGTTGGAGAGGTAGTAATGCAGAGTTGAGGCAGAGGGTGACAGAAGATAGATGGTGATGAAGAGGTAGTAAAGCAGGGTAGAGACAGTGGCTGACAGAAGAAAGAGGGTGATGAAGAGGTAGTAATGCAGTGTAGAGGTAGTGTTTGACAGTAGAGAGATGGTGATGGAGAGGTAGTAATGCAGGGTAGAGGCAGTGGGTGACAGTAGAGAGATCGAGATGGAGAGGTAGCAATGCAATGTATAGGCAGTGGGTGACAGTAGAGAGAGGTTGATGGAGAGGCAGTAACGCAAGGTAGAGGTAGTGGGTGACAGAGGAGAGAGGGTGATGGAGAGGTAGTAATGCAGGGTAGAAGCAGTAGGTGAAAGGGAGAGAGGGTGCTGGAGAGGTAGTAACACAGGGTAGAGGCAGTGGGTGACAGAAGAGAGAGGGTGATGGAGAGGTAGTAACGCAGGGTAGAGGTAGTGGGTGACAGAAGAGGGAGGGTGATGGAGAGTTAGTAATGCAGGGTAGTGGTAGTGAGAGACAGTAGAGAGATGGTGTTGGGGAGGTAGTAATGCAATGTATAGGCAGTGGGTGAAATTAGAGAGAGGTTGATGGAGAGGCAGCAATGCAAGGTAGAGGCAGTGGGTGACAGAGGAGAGAGGGTGATGGAGAGGTAGTAATGAGGGGTAGAGGCAGTAGGTGAATGGGAGAGAGGGTGCTGGAGAGGTAGTAAAGCAGGGTAGAGGGAGTGGGTGCCGGAAGAGAGAGTTTGATGGAGAGGTAGTAATGCAGGGTAGAGGCAGTGGGTGATAGAAGAGAAAGGGTGATGGAGAGGTTGTAACATAGAGAAGAGGCAGTAGGTGACAGGGAGAGAGGGTGACGGAGAGGCAGTAACACAGGGTAGAGGCAGAGGGTGACAGAAAAGTTATGTTGATGGAGAGGTAGTAACGCAGGGTAGAGGTAGCGGGTGACAGAAGAGAAAGGGTGATGGAGAGGTAGTAATGCAGGGTAGAAGTAGTGGGTGAGAGAAGAAAGATGGTGATGGAGGGTTAGTAACACAGGGTAGCGGTAGTGGGTGATAGAAGAGAGATGATGATGGAGAGTTAGTAATGCAGGGTAGAGCCAATGGGTGACAGAAGAGAGAGGGTGATGGAGATGCAGTAACACAGGGAAGAGGCAGTGGGTGACAGAAGAGAAAGGGTGATGGAGGTAGTAACATTGGGTAGAGGCAGTGGGTGACAGAAGAGAGAGGGTGTTGGGGAGATAGTAATGCAGGGTAGTGGCAGTGGGTGACCGAAAAGAAAGGGTGATGGATGTAGTAACGTGGGGTAGAGGCAGTGGGTGACAGATAAGAGAGGGTGATGGTGAGGTAGTAATGAAGGGTAGAGGCAGTTGGTGAATGGGAGAGAGGGTGCTGGAGGGGTAGTAACACAGGGTAGGGGCAGTGGGTGACGGAAGAGAGATGGTGATTGAGACGTAGTAACGCAGGTAAGAGGCAGTGGGTGACAGAAGATTGAGGGTGATGGAGAGGTAGTAACAGAGGGTAGAGATAGTGGGTGACAGAAGAGATAGGATGATGGAGAGGTAGTAATGCAGGGTAGAGGTAGTGTGTGACAGAAGAGAGATGGTGATGGAGAGGTAGTAACACAGGGTAGAGGTAGTGGGTGACAGAAGAGAGAGGGTGATGGAGAGGTAGTATTGTAGCATAGAGGTAGTGGGTGACAGAAGAGAAAGGGTGATGGTGAGGTAGTAACGCAGTGTAGAGGCAGTGGGTGACAGAAGAATGAGGGTGATGGAGAGGAAGTAACACAGGGTAGAGGCAGAAGGTGACGTGGAGAGAGGGTGATGGAGAGGTTGAAACACAGGGTAGAGGCAGTGGGTGACAGAAGAGAGAGGGTGATGGAGAGGTAGTAATGCAGGGTAGAGGCAGAAGGTGAATGGGAGAGAGGGTGCTGGAGAGGAAGTAACACAGGGTAGAGGTAGTGGGTGACAGAAGAGATAGGATGATGGAGAGGTAGTAATGCAGGATAGAGGTAGTGGGTGACAGAAGAGAGATGGTGATGGAGAGGTAGTAACACAGGGTAGAGGTAGTGGGAGACAGAAGAGAGAGGGTGATGGAGAGGTAGTAATACAGGGTAGAGGCAGAGGGTGACAGTCGATAGATGGTGATGAAGACGTAGTAAAGCAGGGTAGAGACAGTGGCTGACAGAAGAAAGACGGTGATGAAGAGGTAGTAACGCAGTGTAGAGGTAGTGGGTGACAGTAGAGAGATGGTGATGGAGAGGTAGTAATGCAGGGTAGAGGCAGTGGGTGACAGTAGAGAGATCGAGATGGAGAGGTAGTAATGCAATGTATAGGCAGTGGGTGACAGTAGAGAGAGGTTGATGGAGAGGCAGTAACGCAAGGTAAAGGTAGTGGGTGACAGAGGAGAGAGGGTGATGGAGAGGTAGTAATGCAGGGTAGAGGCAGTAGGTGAATGGGAGAGAGGGTGCTGGAGAGGTAGTAACACAGGGTAGAGGCAGTGGGTGACAGAAGAAAGAGGGTGATGGAGAGGTAGTAATGCAGGATAGAGGTAGTGGGTGACAGAAGAGAGATGGTGATGGAGAGGTAGTAACACAGGGTAGAGGTAGTGGGAGACAGAAGAGAGAGGGTGATGGAGAGGTAGCAACATAGGGTAGAGGCTGTGGGTGACAGAAGAGAGAGTGTGATGGTGAGATAGTAACGTTGGGTAGAGGCAGTGGGTGACAGAAGAGAGAGGGTGATGGAGAGGTAGTAACGCAGGGTAGAGGGCAGTGGGTGACAGAAGAGAGATGCTGATGGAGAGACAGTAACGCAGGGTAGAGACAGTGGCTGACAGAAGAGAGAAGGTGATGGAAAGGTAGTAACGCCGTGTAAAGGTAGTGGGTGACAGAAGAGAGAGGGTGATGGGGAGGTAGTAAAGCAGGGGAGAGGGAGTGGGTGCCAGAAGAGAGAGGGTGATGGAGAGGTAGTAATGCAGGGTAGAGGCAGTGGGTGATAGAAGAGAAAGGGTGATGGAGAGGTTGTAACACAGTGTAGAGGCAGTAGGTGACAGGGAGAGAGGGTGAAGGAGAGGCAGTAACACAGTGTAGAGGAAGTGGGTGACAGAAAAGTTATGTTGATGGAGAGGTAGTAACGCAGGGTAGAGGTAGCGGGTGAGAGAAGAGAAAGGGTGATGGAGAGGTAGTAATGCAGGGTAGAAGTAGTGGGTGAGAGAAGAAAGATGGTGATGGAGGGTTAGTAACACAGGGTAGCGGTAGTGGGTGATAGAAGAGAGATGATGATGGAGAGTTAGTAATGCAGGGTAGAGCCAATGGGTGACAGAAGAGAGAGGGTGATGGAGATGCAGTAACACAGGGAAGAGGCAGTGGGTGACAGAAGAGAGTGGGTGATGGGGAGATAGTAATGCAGGGTAGTGGCAGTGGGTGACAGAAAAGAGAGGGTGATGGATGTAGTAACGTTGGGTAGAGGCAGTGGGTGACAGATAAGAGAGGGTGATGGTGAGGTAGTAATGAAGGGTAGAGGCAGTAGGTGAATGGGAGAGAGGGTGCTGGAGAGGTAGTAACACAGGGTAGGGGCAGTGGGTGACGGAAGAGAGATGGTGATGGAGACGTAGTAACGCAGGTAAGAGGCAGTGGGTGACAGAAGATTGAGGGTGATGGAGAGGTAGTAACAGAGGGTAGAGATAGTGGGTGACAGAAGAGATAGGATGATGGAGAGGTAGTAATGCAGGGTAGAGGTAGTGTGTGACAGAAGAGAGATGGTGATGGAGAGCTAGTAACACAGGGTAGAGGTAGTGGGTGACAGAAGAGAGAGGGTGATGGAGAGGTAGTATTGTAGCATAGAGGTAGTGGGTGACAGAAGAGAAAGGGTGATGGTGAGGTAGTAATGCAGTGTAGAGGCAGTGGGTGACAGAAGAATGAGGGTGATGGAGAGGAAGTAACACAGGGTAGAGGCAGAAGGTGACGTGGAGAGAGGGTGATGGAGAGGTAGAAACACAGGGTAGAGGCAGTGGGTGACAGAAGAGAGATGGTGATGGAGAGGTAGTAACACAGGGTAGAGGTAGTGGGAGACAGAAGAGAGAGGGTGTTGGAGAGGTAGTAATACAGGGTAGAGGCAGAGGTTGACAGAAGATAGATGGTGATGAAGAGGTAGTAAAGCAGGGTAGAGACAGTGGCTGACAGAAGAAAGAGGGTGATGAAGAGGTAGTAACGCAGTGTAGAGGTAGTGGGTGACAGTAGAGAGATGGTGATGGAGAGGTAGTAATGCAGGGTAGAGGCAGTGGGTGACAGTAGAGAGATCGTGATGGAGAGGTAGTAATGCAATGTATAGGCAGTGGGTGACAGTAGAGAGAGGTTGATGGAGAGGCAGTAACGCAAGGTAGAGGTAGTGGGTGACAGAGGAGAGAGGGTGATGGAGAGGTAGTAATGCAGGGTAGAGGCAGTAGGTGAATGGGAGAGAGGGTGCTGGAGAGGTAGTAACACAGGGAAGAGGCAGTGGGTGACAGAAGAGATAGGGTGATGGAGAGGTAGTAACGCAGGGTTGAGGTAGTGGGTGACAGAAGAGGTTGGGTGATGGAGAGTTAGTAAGGCAGGGTAGTGGTAGTGAGAGACAGTAGAGAGATGGTGATGGAGAGGTAGTAATGCAATGTATAGGTAGTGGGTGACAGTAGAGAGAGGTTGATGGAGAGGCAGCAACGCAAGGTAGAAGCAATGGGTGACAGAGGAGAGAGGGTGAAGGAGAGGTAGTAATGAAGGGTAGAGGCAGTAGGTGAATGGGAGAGAGGGTGCTGGAGAGGTAGTAACACAGGGTAGAGGCAGTGGGTGACGGAAGAGAGATGGTGATGGAGACGTAGAATCGCAGGTAAGAGGCAATGGGTGACAGAAGAGAGAGGGTGATGGAGAGCTAGCAACAGAGGGTAGAGATAGTTTGTGACAGAAGAGATAGGATGATGGAGAGGTAGTAATGCAGGGTAGAGGTAGTGGGTGACAGAAGTGAGAGGGTGATGGAGAGGTAGTTTTGCAGGGTAGAGGTAGTGGGTGACAGAAGAGAAAGGGTGATGGTGAGGTAGTAACGCAGTGTAGAGGCAGTGGGTGACAGAAGAAAGAGGGTGATGGAGAGGAAGTAACACAGGGTAGAGGCAGAAGGTGACGTGGAGAGAGGGTGATGGAGAGGTAGAAACACAGGGTTGAGGCAGTGGGTGACAGAAGAGAGAGGGTGATGGAGAGGTAGTAATGCAGGGTAGAGGCAGTAGGTGAATGGGAGAGAGGGTGCTGGAGAGGTAGTTACACAGTTTAGAGGTAGTGGGTGACAGAAGAGATAGGATGATGGAGAGGTAGTAATGCAGGATAGAGGTAGTGGGTGACAGAAGAGAGATGGTGATGGAGAGGTAGTAACACAGGGTAGAGGTAGTGGGAGACAGAAGAGAGAGGGTGATGGAGAGGTAGCAACACAGGGTAGAGGCTGTGAGTGACAGAAGAGAGAGTGTGATGGTGAGATAGTAACGTTGGGTAGAGGCAGTGGGTGACAGAAGAGAGAGGGTGATGGAGAGGTAGTAACGCAGGGAAGAGGGCAGTGGGTGACAGAAGAGAGATGCTGATGGAGAGACAGTAAAGCAGGGCAGAGACAGTGGCTGACAGAAGAGAGAAGGTGATGGAAAGGTAGTAATGCAGTGTAAAGGTAGTGGGTGACAGAAGAGAGAGGGTGATGGGGAGGTAGTAAAGCAGGGTAGAGGGAGTGGGTGCCAGAAGAGAGAGGGTGATGGAGAGGTAGTAATGCAGGGTAGAGGCAGTGGGTGATAGAAGAGAAAGGGTGATGGAGAGGTTGTAACAAAGTGTAGAGGCAGTAGGTGACAGGGAGAGAGGGTGAAGGAGAGGCAGTAACACAGGGTAGAGGCAGTGGGTGACAGAAAAGTTATGTTGATGGAGAGGTAGTAACGCAGGGTAGAGGTAGCGGGTGAGAGAAGAGAAAGGGTGATGGAGAGGTAGTAATGCAGGGTAGAAGTAGTGGGTGAGAGAAGAAAGATGGTGATGGAGGGTTAGTAACACAGGGTAGCGGTAGTGGGTGATAGAAGAGAGATGATGATGGAGAGTTAGTAATGCAGGGTAGAGCCAATGGGTGACAGAAGAGAGAGGGTGATGGAGATGCAGTAACACAGGGAAGAGGCAGTGGGTGACAGAAGAGAGAGGGTGATGGAGGTAGTAACATTGGGTAGAGGCAGTGGGTGACAGAAGAGAGAGGGTGTTGGGGAGATAGTAATGCATGGTAGTGGCAGTGGGTGACAGAAAAGAGAGGGTGATGGATGTAGTAACGTTGGGTAGAGGCAGTGGGTGACAGACAAGAGAGGGTGATGGGGAGGTAATAATGAAGGGTAGAGGCAGTAGGTGAATGGGAGAGAGGGTGCTGGAGATGTAGTAACACAGGGTAGGGGCAGCGGGTGACGGAAGAGAGATGGTGATGGAGACGTAGTAAAGCAGGTAAGAGACAGTGGGTGACAGAAGATTGAGGGTGATGGAGAGGTAGTAACAGAGGGTAGAGATAGTGGGTGACAGAAGAGATAGGATGATGGAGAGGTAGTAATGCAGGGTAGAGGTAGTGTGTGACAGAAGAGAGATGGTGATGGAGAGCTAGAAACACAGGGTAGAGGTAGTGGGTGACAGGAGAGAGAGGGTGATGGAGAGGTAGTATTGTAGCATAGAGGTAGTGGGTGACAGAAGAGAAAGGGTGATGGTGAGGTAGTAACGCAGTGTAGCGGCAGTGGGTGACAGAAGAATGAGGGTGATGGAGAGGAAGTAACACAGGGAAGAGGCAGAAGGTGACATGTAGAGAGGGTGATGGAGAGGTAGAAACACAGGGTAGAGGCAGTGGGTGACAGAAGAGAGAGGGTGATGGAGAGGTAGTAATGCAGAGTAGAGGCAGTAGGTGAATGGGAGAGAGGGTGCTGGAGAGGTAGTAACACAGGGTAGAGGTAGTGGGTGACAGAAGAGATAGGATGATGGAGAGGTAGTAATGCAGGATAGAGGTAGTGGGTGACAGAAGAGAGATGGTGATGGAGAGGGAGTAACACAGGGTAGAGGTAGTGGGAGACAGAAGAGAGAGGGTGATGGAGAGGTAGCAACACAGGGTAGAGGCTGTGGGTGACAGAAGAGAATGGGTGATTGAGAGGTAGTAATGCAGTGTAGAGGCAGTGGGTGACAGAAGAGAGAGGGTGATGGTGAGGTAGTAATACAGGGTAGAGGCAGTGGGTGACAGAAGAGAGAGTGTGATGGTGAGATAGTAACGTTGAGTAGAGGCAGTGGGTGACAGAAGAGAGAGGGTGATGGAGAGGTAGTAACGCAGGGTAGAGGGCAGTTGGTGACAGAAGAGAGATGGTGATGGAGAGACAGTAACGCAGGGTAGAAACAGTGGCTGACAGAAGAGAGAGGGTGATGAAAAAGTAGTAACGCAGTGTAAATGTAGTGGGTGAAAGAAGAGAGAGGGTGATGGGGAGTTAGTAAAGCAGGGTAGAGGGAGTGGGTGCCGGAAGAGAGAGGGTGATGAATAGGTAGTAATGCAGGGTAGAGGCAGTGGGTGATAGAAGAGAAAGGGTGATGGAGAGGTTGTAACGCAGTGTAGAGGCAGTAGGTGACGGGGAGAGAGGGTGACGGAGAAGCAGTAACACAGGGTAGAGGCAGTGGGTGACAGAAAAGTTATGGTGATGGAGAGGTAGTAACGCAGGGCAGAGGTAGCGGGTGACAGAAGAGGAAGGGTGATGGAGAGGTAGTAATGCAGGGTAGAAGTAGTGGGTGAGAGAAGAAAGATGGTGATGGAGGGTTAGTAACACAGGGTAGCGGTAGTGGGTGATAGAAGAGAGATGATGATGGAGATTTAGTAATGCAGGGTAGAGCCAGTGGGTGACAGAAGAGAGAGGGTGATGGAGATGCAGTAACACAGGGTAGAGGCAGTGGGTGACAGAAGAGAGAGGGTGATGGAGGTAATAACATTGGGTAGAGGCAGTGGGTGACAGAAGAGAGAGGGTGTTGGGGAGATAGTAATGCAGGGTAGAGGCAGTGGGTAACAGAAAAGAGAGGGTGATGGATGTAGTAACATTGGGTAGAGGCAGTGGGTGACAGAAAAGAGAGGGTGATGGTGAGGTAGTAACGCAGGGTAGATGCAGTGGGCATTTGAAGAGAGAGGGTGATGGAGAGGTAGTTTTGCAGGGTAGCGGCATTCGGTGACAGAAGAGAGAGGGTGAAGGTGAGGTAGTAATGCAGGGTAGAGGCAGTGGGTGACGGAAGAGAGAGGATTCTGGAGAGGTAGTAACACAGGGTAGAGGCAGTTGGTGACAGAAGAGAGATGGTGATGGAGAGGTAGTAACGCAGGTAAGCGGCAGTGGGTGACAGAAGAGAGAGGGTGTTGGTGAGGTTGCAATGCAGGGTAGAGTAAGTGGGTGACAGAATAGGGAGGATGATGGAGAGGTAGAAACTCATGGTAGAGGAAGTAGGTGACAGAAGAGAGAGGGTGATGGAGTTAGTAATGCTGGGTAGAGGCAGTGGGTGACAGAAGAGAGAGGCCGATGGTGAGGTAGTAACGCAGGGTAGATGCAGTGGGCGATGGAAGAGAGAGGGTGATGGAGAGGTAGTAATGCAGGGTAGAGGCAGTGGGTGTCAGAAGAGAGAAGGTGATGTAGAAGTAGTAACACATGGTATAGGCAGTAGGTGATGCGGAGAGAGGGTGATTGAGGGGTAGTAATGCAGGTTACAGGCAGAGGATGACTGTAGAGAGGGTAATGGAAAGGTAGTAATGCTGGGTAGAGGCAGTTATTGAGAGAACAGAGAGGGTGATGGAGAGGAGGTAACGCAGGGTAGAGGCAGTGGGTGACAGTAGAAAGAGGGTGATGAAGAGGTAGTAACTCAGGGTAGAGGCAGTGGGTGACGGAAGAGAGAGGGTGATGGAGAGGTAGTAACACAGCGTGGAGGCAATGGGTGACAGAAGAGAGAGGGTGATGGAGAGGTAGTAATGCATGGTAGAGGCAGTGGGTGACAGAAGAGAGAGAGTGATGGAGGTAGTAACATTAGGTAGAGGCAGTGGTTGAAAGAAGAGAGAGGGTGATGGAGAGGTACTAACGCAGGGTAGAGGGAGTGGGTGCCGGAAGAGAGAGGGTGATGTAGAGGTAGTAACTCAGGGTAGAGGCAGTGGGTGACAGAAAAGAGATGGTGATGGAGAGTTAGTAACGCAGGGTAGAGGCAGTGGCTGACAGAAGAGAGAGGGTGATGGAGAGGTAGTAACGCAGTGTAAAGGTAGTGGGTGACAGGAATGAGAGGGTGATGGAGAGGTAGTAAAGCAGGGTGGAGGCAGTGGGTGACAGTAGAGAGATGGTGATGGAGAGGTAGTAACGCAGGGTAGATGTGGTGGGTGATAGATGAGAGATGGTGATGGAGAGGTTGCAACGCAGGTAAGAGGACGTGGATGACAGAAGAGAGAGGGTGATGGAGAGATAGTAACGCAGGTAAGAGGCAGTGGGTGACAGAAGAGAGAGGGTAATGGAGAGGTAGTAATGCAGGGTAGAGGAAGTGGGTGATAAAAGAGAGATGGTGATGGAGAGGTAGAAACGCAGGTAAGAGGCAGTTGGTGACAAAAGAGAGAGGGTGATGGTGAGGTAGTAACACAAGGTAGAGGCAGTGGATGACACAAGAGAGGGTAATGGAGAGGAAGTAATGCAGGGTAGAGGCAGTTGGTGAAAGAAGAGAGAGGGTGATGGAGAAGTAGTAACGCAGGGAAGCCTCAGTGGGTGACAGTAGAGAGAGGGTGATGGAGAGATAGTAACACAGGGTAGAGGCAGTGGGTGATGGAAGAGAGAGGGTGATGGAGAGGTAGTAACAAAGGCTAGAGGCAGTGGGTGACAGAAGAGAGAAGGTGATGGAGAAGTAGAAATGCATGGTAGAGGCAGTGGGTGACAGAAGAGAAAGGGTGCTGGTGAGGTAGTAACGCTGGGTAGAGGCAGTGGGTAACAGAAGAAAGAGGGTGATGGAGAGGTAGAAATGCAGGGTAGAGGCAGTGGGTGACAGAAGAGAAAGGGTGATGGGGAGGTAGTAATGTAGGGTAGAGGCAATAGGTGATGTGGAAAGAGGGTGATGGAGATGTAGAAACCCATGGTAGAGGCAGTGGGTGAGAGAAGAGAGATGGTGATGGAGAGGTTGTAACGCAGGGTAGAGGGAGTGGGTGACAGAAGAGAGAGGGTGATGGAGAGGTAGTAACACAGGGTAGAGGCAGTAGGTGAAGGGGAGAGAGGGTGCTGGAGGGGTAATAACACAGGGTAGAGGCAGTGGGTGTCGGAAGAGAGACGGTTATGGAAAGGTCGTAACGCATTTAAGAGGCAGTGGGTCACAGAAGGGAGAGGGTGATGGAGAGGTAGTAATGCAGGGTAGATTTAGTGGGTGACAGAAGTGAGAGGATGATGTTGAGGTAGTAATGCAGGGTAGAGTTAGTGGGTGAGAGAAGAGAGATGGTCATGGAGAGGTAATAACACAGGGTAGAAGAAGTGGGTGATAGTAGAGAGAGGTTGATGGAGAGGCAGGAACACAGGGTAGAGGCAGTGGGTGACGGAAGAGAGATGGTGATGGAGAGGTAGTAACACAGGGTAGAGGCAGTGGGTGATAGAAGAGAAAGGGTGATGGAGAGGTAGTAACGCAGGGTAGAGGCAGTAGGTGACGTGGAGAGAGGGTGATGGAGAGGTAGTAACACAGGGTAGAGGCAGTGGGTTACAGAGGAGAGAGGGTGATGGAGAGGTAGTAATGCAGGATAGAGGCAGTGGGTGACAGAGGATAAAGGGTGATGGTGAGGTAGTAGCACAGGGTAGAGGCAGAGGGTCACAGAAGAAAGAGGGTGATGGAGAGGTAGTAATGCAGGGTAGAGGCAGTGGGTGACAGAAGAGAAAGGGTGATGGAGAGTTAGTAATGTAGGGTAGAGGCTATAGGTGACATGGAGAGAGGGTGATGGAGATGTAGAAACACAGGGTAGAGGCAGTGGTTGACAGAAGAGAGATGGTGATGGAGAGGTAGTAATGCAGGGTAGAGTCAGTAAGTGAAGGGGAAAGAGGGTGCTGGAGAGGTAGTAACACAGGGTAGAGGCAGTGGGTGACGGAAGAGAGATGGTGATGGAGAGGTAGTAACACAGGGTAGAGGCAGTGGGTGACAGAAGAGAGTGGGTGAAGGAGAGGTAGTAACGCAGGGAAGAGGCAATAGGTGACGTGGAGAGAGGGTCATGGAGAGGTAGAAACACAGGGTAGAGGCAGTGGGTGACAGAAGAGAGAGGGTGATGGAGAGGTTGTAATGCAGGGTAGAGGCAGTGGTTGACAGAAGAGAGAGGGTGATGGAGATGTAGTAACGCAGGGTAGAGGCAGTGCGTGACAGAAGAGATGGTGATGCAGAGGTAGTAACGCAGGGTAGAGGCAGTGGGTGACAGAAGAGAAGGTGATGGAGAGGTAGTAAGGCAGGGTAGAGGCAGTGGGTGATAGAAGAGAGCTGGTGATGGAGGTAGTAACATAGGGTAGAGGTAGTTGGTGACAGAAGAGAGAGGGTGATGGAGATGTAGTAATGCAGTGTAGAGGCAGTGGGTGACAGAAGAAAGAGGGTGATGGAGAGATAGTAACACAGGGTAGAGGCAGTGGGTGACAGAAGAGAGATGGCAATGGAGAGGTAGTAATGCAGGGTAGAGGCAGTGGGTGATGGAAGAGAGAGGGTGATGGAGAGGTAGTAATGCAGGGTAGAGGCAGTCTGTGACAGGACAAGATAGTGGGAGAAGGAGCGATAGTGTGTAATTAGGGAGGCAGTATATGACAGCAGTGAGGCAGAAATAAATGTACTTACACTTGGCTCGGGGGGATGGACTTTCAGCAGAGCAGCCAGGCTGGCTAATCCAGGACTCCAAGAACGACGGTGGGCCAGGTTAAGGGGGTGTGGCCTAATCATGGGAGGTGTGGTCACACCCCTTAGAAAAAAAGAAAATAAACACTTTTTTTTGCACCACTGCAAAGCGCTGATGAGGGGGGCGCTGTGAGCCCCCTCAGCCTGGTGCAGAGTCAATGTGATTTCTCCCTCCACAGGCATAGGAGATGGAATTGGCATGAAATACCGCTGGCCACATTGTGCGAATCCCGGCAACGGCAGCCCGACACTGGACCAGATCCCGGCAGCGGCAGGCCAACAGCGCTGGAAATCTTGATCATCCCTAGGCAAGTATTACCTAACCGAACCTACCCCCCTAACCCTCCCTTAGAGGTGCCTAACCCTAAACCCCCCAAGTGCCTAACCGTAATCCCCCCTTTAAGTGCCTAAACCTAACCCCCCCTTCCCCGCTACCTAAACCTAAGTCCCCCAGGGTAGGTGCCTAACTCTATCCTCTCCCCGGGGGTGCCTAACCCTAACCCTCCCTCCCCCTAGCCTAACCCTAACCTCCCGGTGGGTTAATAACACCAAGTCCCCCCCCGGGAGCTCTAAACCTAACCCCCCCATGGCTGTCCAATCGTGGCGCACGGCATCCCTTCGATCAGGATTCCGGGCGTTGGGTCTCCCAGTGTCGGGGAAATGAGTGGCATCTACATCTAGATGCCGGGCATTTCACCCTCACCGGGATATGACATTTGGGAAGCCGGCTGTCGGGATAAGGTCAGCCGGCTTCCCGATTGCATCCCACACAGTGCTGGGCTGCTGTGATTACGCCCCTGGGCTAGACTGTTAGAAGGCAGTGGCACACAGGAGCTGCAGGAAGGAGCACCCAGCCACACAGAAAGCAGAGAGGAGGAGGGATGATCTCTCCGTGCACTTGCTCCACTGGACCACATCCTTTATCATGGAGTGGCAGTGCAGCAGCATAGTGGCACACAAATATGTGTCAGTGTGACATTATATAGCCACTGGGCCCCCGTGCAATGCACTGCCGCTACATACAGGAGGGCTGACTAGCTGACCTAACAGCCAGCAGCCACTGTATAATAAATGCCACTGTCTGCCTCTGCTGGGATCTGACATGGGAGTGATAAGTACTGCCCTCTACCCAGCAGTGCTTTCTCCAAAGTGGCTACAGTGCTGTTGATGGGATGCAGGCTAAAAGGTAGCCAACTTGCTGCACCCAAGTGAAGCCACAGTGACTACACCTGCTGGAGGCTCCTACAGCGGCTGCGCAATAAGTTGAAATTTCCTATATATTCAATGGCGCATTCATGAGGTAATAGTTTAAAAACTGTAACTTTCTAATTTATCTGAACCCCATAAGCACGTACCCTGGCACAATAGCTACCTGATAAAACAAACCCCAAATCTAAATTCCACCCCTACCCTTAGTTATGCCTTCCCAAAAATCCCCCATAGAGAACAGCGTAAAAGTGGTCCTAATTGAGAATCTCAGAAAAATGTGGAGCATTAGATTATTCCCAAATCCAAATGTTTTTGTACTGAAATTTGGCACGCAGCACCAAGCGACAGTTCTACCCGTCCGTGCCAAATTTCAGCTCAGTACCTTCAATAGATTTTGAGGTGTAGCCCCTTAAACACCCTGCCCCCTCCTTCGTAGTTGTCTATGGAGATATCTTTTTTTAGATGCAGCCTTAATATAAGGGCATGACTGCGCCCTTATAATTTACTGTAGAAAAAAAACACTCAAAACAACCTTTAAACTAAAACTGAAAGTCCTGTATCTTATAAATAGTACATTTTGCCCTGTCATACTGTAGTTAATGAGTGGTACAGGAACTGAGGGCCTGATTCAGAGCCGCTCGTAAGCGGCCGCTCTTTCGCTCCGAGCGATGCGCCAACCAGTCAGTGCGATCGGAAATCGAGCGCTCGCAAAATAGCGAGTGGCTGCTAATTTGAGTGACAGGATGAGGCGTTTGTGGGTGGTAACAGGGGAAGGTGCTTGAAAATGGGGAGTGGTGATCCGAACGCAGGCGTGCCAAACGGTCAAAACGGGCGTTTTAAGGGTGTGCATAATTAACAAAGCGGCGTCATCGACCACGTCACTTGGTTGTTTCTTAGCCTGAACTGTTCGCATGATTGCGGTAGGATAAACCTACCACAAGCACTGCGAGCAGTTCAGATGCCTTTCGATGTACTCGATTAATCAAATAAATAGCGGAGATGACGTAGGATGTGAGCGGCCAGGGGGCGTCTTTACAAAATAGCGAGCGCATGTTTCGTTCGCTCAGATATAGAGGCGTCAACAGACCGCAAAGAGCGAGCGCTCAATTTAAATAGCCGGCCCCTTTTTCTGACAGAGCTAGCGTAAATAGTGTGCGGCTCTGAATCAGGCCCTGAGTTCTTGATGAAAAATAGCCCCGCCCTATTCACACAGAAAATACTGTAGCAAAAAACCCTGTCTTTATCCGACATTTGAAGCACAGGTTTATTTGATGGTCCTGCTTTGTACCCCTTTTGGCATAGACAATTAAATTACTGGGAATACAGTACAGTAGTACTTTTACCCAGTTATTTGCAGATGGACACGACCATTTATTCTGTGTGAAAGGGTCAACCCACATCAAAATTACAAGGTCTCCGACCCAGGTAAAATGTAACGTCAAAGTGACCCTTTCACACAGTAAAAATCTCCATGTTCATCAGCAAATTACTGTACCAGGTACAATAAAGTGCTTTACCTGCTAATTTGCTTTTCTGTGTGAAAGGGTTATTACTGGAGTTGTATAGAGTAGCAGCACATTCGTGAAAGTACAGTACATACAGTATTAGTACTGTAATTGTTTACAGTGCTGTAATGTGAAACATTTATATTTCCACTATTTTGCTTAATATTGTATATAATGTGTCTTTATACTTGTGTATTTCAAACTCCAAACTCCTCACCCTCACATTTTCACTTGGTCTCTCCCAATGGACCACCTCACCCTCCCATGTGAGTGGCCATTTGCTTAATTTAGTCTTCACTCACCAATGTGATATTTCTGATCACTCCAATTCCCCATTCCCACTTTCTGACCATCACCTTCTCTCTTTTAACCTGTCCCTCTCTCCTTCCCCTCCTCTACCTCCAAAAGCCACCATCACTAAGCGTAACATTGATGCTATCGACACAGTTTACTTTTCTTCCCTGCTTGACTCACTTCTCTCCCCTATCCTCTCTCTCTCCTGCCTTGAACAAGCCACTTGCCTATACAACACCTCCCTTACTTCTGCTCTGGACTCTGGCCCTGATTCAGAGCCGGACTCTCTGACAGAGTGCTCGCTCTGAATCAGGGCCGTCCCTCTGAATTTAAGAGCGGCCTCCCGGCTGCTCAAATAGCTATGGGTAATCTCCCACAACTATAGCGAGCGGCCAAAATGATGGTCACGATGGTCAAGACAATCACGACCATCAGGCTTGCGACGAGACCCTTGTGGTAGGGTCTCATCTGCCGCAAGCCCTGGAGTGCTTTTGGCTCTATCAGAGCCAAAAGCACTCCCACTGACATCACTAGTGATGTCAGTGAGGCCGGCTCCAGACGGTAGGCGTTCCCTCCATCTGGGCAGCCACGCCCCCCGGCATGCCCACCAAAGGGGGCGTGCTGTCAATCACTATCGACAGCACGCTCCCTTTGGTCTGAGACCCATAACGACGGCTTGGCCATCGTTATTCGTGTCTCGTGCATGCGCACGATGGAGCCGCCTCTGTGGTGTGCATGTGCACTTGGCCAACATCGACCCGCTTGCGAGCTCTCACGAGCGGGTCTGAATCAGGCCCTCTGTTGCTCCGGCGATCACTATTCACACTCGCAGATCTACTCCTCAACCCTGGCATTCCAAATGCACCAGATACCTGCAAAAGTGTTCACGAACCACCGAGCGACAGTGGAGAAGATCACGCTCTATGGCAGATTTTCTCCATTTCAAATTTATGCTCTAATCCTATAGTGCT
Source organism: Taudactylus pleione (assembly GCA_031769625.1). NCBI lineage: Eukaryota > Metazoa > Chordata > Amphibia > Anura > Myobatrachidae > Taudactylus > Taudactylus pleione. The sequence continues at coordinate 29,233 of JAUIMM010000880.1, forward strand.
GCTCTCCCTCTCTAAACAGTCATAATTCAAGATCCTCATCTCCTTCCTGTCCTCTAATCACCAGCGTCTCTTCACCACTTTCAACTACCTCCTTTGCCCACCCCCTCCTCCTCTCCCCTCCTTGCTCTCTGCCCTTGACTTTGCTACCTACTTTACATCTAAAATTGATTCCATACATCAGGACATCATATTCAACCAGTCCCCTAGCTCTCCACCTCTTCCTTTCCCAGATCACCCCTCCCCATCAACTTTACCAACTCTAACATCCTTCTCCCCTGTATCTGGAGAGGAAGTCATGGCCCTCATCCGGTCCTCCCCCCTTCCACCTATCCCCTTTATCCTATTCCTTCCTGCCTTCTCTGCTTCCTCTCTCTTTCTAACAAAAGACAGATAATTCCGCACAGAACAATTTTTTCTCTACATAAATATACCAACCATTTATTATAACTGTATAAATTACATTATTAAATATTGTTGGTGGTGCTCCCAAAGTTCAAAGATACATATACAAAGACAAAAAGAAAGAAAGTAGAGCTAGTCGCTGGGGCACTCTTATGACTAATTAGATATAATAATAAAATATAACTTTTAATATATGTCAATAAAATAGTAGGGCACCAAACATCCTATCCACAACATACAGATGATATAATAATAATAATCATCTATTATGAAGCAAAGTGGCGAAATATTAATTAAATCTCTAAATCACTGGGTATATAATTAAAGGGTATAAGTTGTTGAACTAGTATAGTTAAACACATATAAGGTTTTACTGCTCTGCCTGTGCATGTTAATCCCAATCACCCTCTTTTAATCTACAGCACCTGGTATTCCCAGGAGGTCTCCCATCCAAGTACTAGCCAGGCCTATCACTGGTTAGCTACCAAGATCAGATGAGATTGGGCAATTAAGTGATGTAAGGCTGAAGATATAATAACAATGGGTCACAACAGCACCTGGCCAGAGCAGCAACCATAAATGTAGGACTATCACAATGGATAGTCCAATTATTGTTTAAAATACAGTGTTCAAAGAAAGTGTTGCATAAACACACCTAATTTGTTACACGTACAATCATCAATAATGTTGTCAATACAAGTTGTATAACGTGCAACACAAGATAGGTGAGTAAATGATTATCAAACACAAGCTATTCAGTTAAATTCATTGTCTTGTGAGATCAATACATTTAATATGGCGTATAACATCAGATAAGTAACGACTCACAGTGAGATGTTATTAAATTAGTCCTATAGTGTGTTCAGGATAGACATTACATAATTGTATTTGATGATGTGTTCAATTTAAGCATCACATTTAAAGAGAAAATCCCATATGGTGCATCATCTCACATATTGTCACAATCAATAGTCAAATAATAAAGATGTGATAAATAAGATAAAATACACTATTGTAACTTAAGATAGTAACTCAATAGATCTTAAATCCACCAACCAAGTGTGTGTTCTTTAATATACATAATGATCATAGCCAATGATCATGAGTCACAGTGATATAATATCACAGTGACATGACATACACAAATGGTACTATAAGACAGTTCTTCTCTCATTTAAAATACATGCAGAAAAGAAAGAGAAACATTCACAATTGTGTATAAAGATCTCAACTTGAAACAGTAGTCAGATAAATCATAAATCCACTGTGCAAAAATTGTATTATCCTGAAAAAGGTTAATCTGAATATAAAAAACGTTGTTTATGAAAACAGGAAAGTTAAGGGGGAGGGGAACGGGAAAAATAATCAACTGCACAGGAACAATCGTATTGATACAATAATATAAGGGTCTGTAAATATGGTGTGATATACAGAGGTGCTCCCTCAGAGTCAATATAACATATATAAAGCACAAGGGAAAAGAAGACTCCTATTGTGGGGCACACTCTGATTAGAGTGGATGGGAAAGTATTATAAAATATAACTTTTATTAAATGTCACGACTAAAATAAACAGCTGGAGGGGACTCAGTGCGCACTGTAGGACCCCTACACCACGATCCTATCTGGGAGTTAGAGTAAGGTATCTATACTTTCTTCTATTCATTGCTCTCTCATTAGCTGTCCCTCACCAGGTTCCTTGCGCTGCCATAGGTAACAGGGACCCTAGGTTATGCGGACACTAACAGCAGAAGCAAACTATACTAGCTTCATGTGCCATATGTTAGGGACACTCATTCCACGTCTGATACTTGTAAGACGTGGGAAAGCAGCATCTAACTAGTAAGTGCACTACTCTTACTCTTCACGACTATTTAGTCAAATATTGAACTTCATTCTCCCAGATAGAAGGGAGGGATGCCTCCAATTTAATCCTGTTATTGGTAAATAACATTGATTATGGTGATCAGCTATTTTAATTATATGTGTATGTCTCTTCGTTATATGTCTGATATGTTTTAATATTTCACCTCATTCCACATAAGATAATCAATTGATCTATAACTGTATTGCATTATATTTACATACTTTAGTATTTGGCATCATATATCCCTACACACATATATATATATATATATATATATATATATATATATACATTTTTTTGGGATATACCTCAACAATATCTGGATGTATGTAACTATTGCTATTTACTAACCCAATGTCTAGGTCATTTTTGACCTCATATTATTGTAGACATTTGTGATCATACTATTGTATTTTTCTAGATTTATTACTTGTGTTTTCTGTCTGATAGTGTGTTATTGTCTCTCGTCTGTTTATACATTTGTGTGCATATTTTTGCCGCCCCCCCATATTGATTCTTTTTGCCTAGCAGTGTTTATTTTAGTCGTGACATTTAATAAAAGTTATATTTTATAATACTTTCCCATCCACTCTAATCAGAGTGTGCCCCACAATAGGAGTCTTCTTTTCCCTTGTGCTTTATAAAAAACGTTGATAAGCTTTAACACTAAACTCCCAAATTGGGTTTTGGGTAGTCATAAAATACCAATCCCAGAGCTGAGATAGCCAGGAGTCCAATCCGTAACAGTTGGTAGAGCGTTACTAAGGAGAGGAGAGTTCACCCATCTCCTTGGTTGAAAGAGGACATGTGATTGGGCCAGCGGGCCAATCACCACACAAAGTTTTTTTATTTTTATGTTATATCGAGGTGCATGCTGATAAATGTAGTGCACCATGATATTAGGTGATATCTCCCAAATGAAGGCAACAGGCCAGGAAAATGAGGCGGTGCCCGAGCATTGTCAATCAGAATCTCAAACCACACAGGTTTGAGTAAAAAACTACCATACATCGCTCCCATCTCCCTGTCCAAAATCCGCCCATCTCCTTGGTGAAAAGGGGACATGTGATCGGACCAGCGGGCCAATCACCTTACAGAGTTTTTTTATATCGATGTGCATGCTGGTAAATGTAGTGCACCATAATATAGGATAATGTCTCCCAAATAAAGGCAACAACCCAGAAAGATAAGGCATAACACAGGAGAATGAGCGTTACCAATCTCAATCACAAACCAAACCAGTTTAATAATTAAGTAGGAAACTGTCACACATCGCTCCCATCTCCCTGTCAAAAATCCGCCCATCTCCTTGGTTAAAAGGGGACATGTGATCGAACCGGCGGGCCAATCACCACACCAAATTCTTATCAGTGTACATGCTGGTAAATGTAATACAGCATAATGAAAGATAATATTTCCCAAATGGAGGCAACAGACCAGGAAGGTAAGGCGGAGTGCAGAGAAACGAGCGTACCAATCTGAATCACAAATCACACAGGTTTAATAATTAAGTAGAAAACTACCACACATCGCTCCCATCTCCCCGTCCAAAATCCGCCCATCTCCTTAGTTAAAAAGGGACATGTGATAGAACCAGCAGGCCAATCACTCACTGTTTCATCAAGGTGCATGCTGGTAAATGTAGTATACCATAATGTCCCATAGTATCTCCCAAATGGGGGCTACAGACCAGGAGGAGAAGGCGGTGCACAGGTAGATAAGCATTGCCAACCTGTGTCACTAACCATACACATATGGTAATTAAGTAGAAAGCTAACACATGTCACTCCCATATCCTTATCCAAAGAGCGTCATGTGAGTGGACCTGATGATCAAGCACCACATAAATTCATCAAAGTGCATACTGATAAATGTAGTCAAACTACTATATCGACTAGGGTCAACTGAATAAATACATAATCTGCTACAATTAAATACAGAGTATAAAGCAAATAAGTTACATTTAAGTTATATAATAGGACACATGATAGTGACCTAAACTCATGAAAAAAGTATAAATTTAAATAATAGTCTAAAATAGAAGAAGAAATATCAGTCATCCCAGAATAGGATATTTACATTAGTTGAATAAAAATAAAAATAACAATAACAATAACGTGCCCAAAACGGACATATACTTGTATCTAATAGTCAATAAGTATTACATCTCTAGAGGCTTGCTGGTAAATATAGAGAGGTCTACAGAGTGAAAAAATATATTTAACTCTAAATCAGCCTAACTGGGCATATAAAATTAGAAGTATAAGTTGATAAAATGTTAGTGTATGAATGCGACACATCCTCTCTCTAATTAGAAGAAAACGTGATCGGACATACAGACCAATCATAACAGTAACTAATCAAGGTGCATGCTGGTAATTGTAGTTTATCATGTACAGGATGAGTCTTCTAATTATAAACATAAGACCAACCAGGAAAGTAGTGGACTCAATATTAAATAAAAACAAAGAATAGGTAGAACTAAATATTCCTAATTGCAGTATGTTAACAAACATGTATTATTAGATCCTTAAACCGTAAACAATATCTGATGAAATCTAAGTGAATCCCATAATACTGACTATTATAGAAATTAGGGATATAAATTAATTGATTAACAAACATTATTTAAAAAATAGTAATAGTAAATGTGTGTTCCATGATGAGGTATATTCAAGTAACAATAAATATTTTAGGTAACAAACCTAGAAGTAAATTCATGGAATAATAATCTGTGTTATGTTGTGGATAGAGGTGATGTGTCCTATTAAAAAATCAAAATAGTGATATTTTTAAAGTAAAGGAAAAGAACAAAATAGTGAATAAAAGTGAATAAGAGAAATGTAATGAGTGAACAAATAGTGCAAAAAAAAGGGGTGTATAAGAAGTGAAATATAATATGCCACTATGTCATAGCAATATATGGTGTATATATGAAAAATAATAATAATAATAATAAATAAAATGTGATAAAAATTCTGTGAGAAGTGCAAGCATAAAAATATGTGCTGTGTTAGTCTAAAAAGGTCTAAATAGGTACAATTGAATTAGGCTCCTCTATTAAAAAGTTCCAAACCTAAGCATAGGTTTAGTCCTGATAAATATATAACCAGAAGGAGCACTCGCATTTTCATGAACTAAAATGTTTTATAAGAACACACTGTAATTGATGTATTCGTTCATTCCTTGCGGGTTAAGAGCACCCAATTTGAATGTCCACATACTTTCTCTCTTGATTAATTCCTGTGTAATATCACCTCCGCGAATTCCCAAACTTACTTTCTCTAATCCAAATGCTTGAAGATCTCTATAATTATCATTGTGCTGTGTATAGAAATGACGAGCTACCGAAGTTAGTTTTTTACATTTTGCACAATCAGAGGGACCATATCTGATCGTCCCCACGTATTCCAAAATCCGTTGTTTTAGATTCCTTGACGTCATTCCTACATATTTGATATTACAGCTACAAGTGAGGCAGTATATAACACCTGTTGTGTTACAGTTAATATAATCCCTGATCTGAATCTGAGTTCCGTATTTGTCGAGGACATTATTGCATTCTATCATATAGGAACATGCCTTGCATGTGCTGCATGCAAAAGATCCTTGTGTTCTTCTATCATGCTTGGAAAATTTTACGTAGTGGCTTTGAACAAGTTGGTCTCTCAAATTTTTGGATCTACGCCATCCCATGGCTACTTTTTTGATCATCATCTAAGTGAAGGACTGACCAATGTTGTTGAATGATGTCCTGGATGGTTCTCCATTCCTTACAGAAGTTGCCAATGAATCTAATTCTTCTTTTATCGGTTTTGTGTTTAATATTATGCCCAGTCTGATTTTCATCTCTGAAGATCAGTTGATCTCTTGGGATATCAGAAATACTTGCTTGAGCTCGTTTAATTCAACTCTTGCTATATCCCCTTTCTATTAATCTGCCAGTCAGTTCAAGGCTTTTAGATTTATATATATGTGCCTCCGAGCAGTTACGTTAGAGTCATAGGAATTCTCCTTTAGGTAAGTTCTCGATTGTTGGAGGAAAATGCACACTGGTCTGATGTAGCACGCTATTGGTCGATGTTTCTTTACGATAGATTTCTGTATGTAAAGTGCCATCATCGGTCTTATAAATTTTGAGATCTAGGAATGGAATATGTTTCTGGCTGTAATGATGGCTTACTCTGATATTGGAATGATTATTGTTCAGTTCCTGTATAAATTTGAGGAGTACATCTTCCTCTCCTTCCCAAATCATGAGGATATCATCGATGTATCTCCACCAACTGCCTACGTATTGCGTATATAGATCCATTGCTTCGCCAAAAACAAATTCCAGCTCCCACCTGCCCATGAAGAGGTTGGCATATGTGGGGGCACATGCCGCCCCCATTGCCATCCCCCTCGTTTGCAGGTAGAAGCGGTCTTCAAAGGTAAAATACTTTTTGGTCAAGATAAACTTTAGAAGATTCAGAAGAAATTGATGGAATGGGCAAGGTTCTTCCATCTGAAGGAAGTATGTAACTGCCAGCAAGCCCAAATCATGATTGATACACGTGTACAGGGATACCACATCTAGTGTAACAAGAAAATTATGTTTGTCCAGTTTAATATCATGGAGTTTCCTGAGAATATCTGATGTGTCTTGTATATATGATGTTAGTGCTAACACATGATGTCGAAGATGAAGATCAATAAACCTACTGGTGTTCTCTCATAGTCCTCCCATACCGGACACTATGGGTCTCCCCGGAGGGTCCCGGATGTTCTTATGTACTTTTGGCAGTAGATATAGTGTAGGCACATTTGGATTGCATATCTTTAGGTACTCATGTTCTTGTCTGAGAATAATTCCATCCTGTCTAGACTGATCGATCATGTCATTATATATGGTGGTATAATTTTCTGTAGGATTAAAAATAATTTTCTTGTAACAGTCTTTATCACTCAATTGGTGCAGGGCTTCCCTCTGATACATCTGTGTGTGCCAAATGACAACATTCCCTCCCTTATCAGAGGGCTTTATGATGACCTCCTTCCATCCTCTGATGTTCTTGAGGGCTTGATATTCTTGTTTATTAAGGTTGCCCATGTGATATTTAGTGTTCTTAGTTTTCATATATAGTGTATCCAGATCCTTGGACACAAGTTCTTGGAAAATCTTTACTTCTGGGCCAATGGATTCTGGAGAGAAAAATTTGGACTTCTTACATAGTGGTCTCTTAGGATTTTTATGATGTTGTAATCAGTATCCTGTAATTCCTCCAAGATACTCAGGGCTTCAAGTTCATCTTCCTCCATGATCAAATTCTTGTGGGATGTGGAATCCATCAGGGTACGTCTTATATCCCCCACTGTTTCTTTTTCTTGATTGGCAAAATATTTTTTAAGAAGTAGTTTACAACCAAATAATTGGAGGTCCTTCTCCCATCCGAAATGATCAAATGAATGTGTCGGTGAGAAGGACAGTCCCTTACTGAGTACCAATTTTTCTGTATCTGTAAGAATTATATCAGAAAGATTAATTATTGTTAAATTGGCATTAGATATTACTTCCTCTTGGTTCTGATAGGATATCTGGGTATCAGATGATGATCCCAGTCTAGTGATTCCCCTCTTCTGTCCCCGCCTCATCTTCCTCTTGTACAATACTTGGCGCATGCTCCTCTGCCTAGTCCTAAAAACGCAGAAGAAGGATGTTGATCTTCATATCTCTCTTGTCTTTGAAGTTGAAGTTGGGGTACATTCATATTCTCCGGGAATTCTTCTCCTCCTGATGATTCCTTTTCGGAAGATGTATATGATTCCTGTGGTTTGAAACTAATTTTACTGGTGTACGATCGGTTCCACTTGAAAATGTTCCCTGTCAGAAAGTCTCGCTTGTCTCTATTAAATTTGGATTTCTTCCTCTCAATGATCTCCAATTCGTAAGTTTCCAGTTCTTTTTTATGTTTTTCCACTGTTATTTGAAATGCTGGTTCCTTCTCCCAACTTTCCAATTTTTTCCCCAGCGCTTCTATCACTTTTTCACATTCATCCAATGTGATATGGTTGTGTTTAATCAGAATGGACATCAAATCCTGGGAGCACTTTAATAAAATGGCTTCCCAGTCTTTGCTCAAGTTCTCTGTCACTAATTTGAAGGCTTGGAATATCTTGGGACGTAGGCCTCTAGGTGTGCTCTTATGTTTAAGGTAACTTTCTAAAGTAGTAATGTCCAATGACACTCTAGATCTTCGTTGTAATATACTTTTTAATTGGTGTAAGTCTTCCTCCCAATTAGCTTTCGCTGAATTGGTAATAGTCAGATCTGAAAAGATATCATTGACATTGTCTGGGATTTTCCTTTTAGCCAAGAGTTCATTATGTAGGGAGAATGTGGACATTTTGTTAATTAGGTCCACATATCGTAGACTGTCTAGGTCATGAATCAATGAAAATGATTATTTGTGTAAAGCTAGCAATTAATATTAATAAAGGATAGATATAAGGTGCCAAAAACAATGATACTTGGTATATGGTTCGTGCTGGAATCAGAAACTGAAGATGAATTAGTATAATCAGATACGACAAAAGACAAATAATTCCACACAGAACAATTTTTTCTCTACATAAATATACCAAACATTTATTATAACTGTATAAATGACATTATTAAATATTGTTGGTGGTGCTCCCAAAGCTCAACAATACATATACAAAGACAAAAAGAAAGAAAGTAGAGCTAGTCGCTGTGGCACTCTTATGACTAATTAGATATAATAATAAAATATAACTTTTAATATATGTCAATAAAATAGTAGGGCACCAAACATCCTATCCACAACATACAGATGATATAATAATAATCATCTATTATGAATCAAAGTGGCAAAATATTAATTAAATCTCTATATCACTGGGTATATGATTAAAGGGTATAAGTTGTTGAACTAGTATAGTTAAACACATATAAGGTTTTACTGCTCTGCCTGTGCATGTTAATCCCAATCACCCTCTTTTAATCTACAGCACCTGGTATTCCCAGGAGGTCTCCCATCCAAGTACTAGCCAGGCCTATCACTGGTTAGCTACCAAGATCAGATGAGATTGGGCAATTATGTGATGTAAGGCTGAAGATATAATAACAATGGGTCACAACAACGCCTGGCCAGAGCAGCAACCATAAATGTAGGACTATCACAATGGATAGTCCAATTATTGTTTAAAATACAGTGTTCAAAGAAAGTGTTGCATAAGCACACCTAATTTGTTACACGTACAATCATCAATAATGTTGTCAATACAAGTTGTATAACGTGCAACACAAGATAGGTGAGTAAATGATTATCAATCACAAGCTATTCAGTTAAATTCATTGTCTTGTGAGGATCAATACATTTAATATGGCGTATAACATCAGATAAGTAACGACTCACAGTGAGATGTTATTAAATTAGTCCTATAGTGTGTTCAGGATAGACATTACATAATTGTATTTGATGATGTGTTCAATTTAAGCATCACATTTTAAGAGAAAATCCCATATGGTGCATCATCTCACATATTGTCACAATCAATAGTCAAATAATAAAGATGTGATAAATAAGATAAAATACACTATTGTAAATTAAGATAGTAACTCAATAGATCTTAAATCCACCAACCAAGTGTGTGTTCTTTAATATACATAATGATCATAGCCAATGATCATGAGTCACAGAGATATAATATCACAGTGACATGACATACACAAATGGTACTATAAGACAATTCTTCTCTCATTTAAAATACATGCAGAAAAGAAAGAGTAACATTCACAATTGTGCATAAAGATCTCAACTTGAAACAGTAGTCGGATAAATCATAAATCCACTGTGCAAAAATTGTATTATCCTGAAAAAGGTTAATCTGAATATAAAAAAGGTTGATAAGCTTTAACACTAAACTCCCAAATTGGGTTTGGGTAGTCACACAATACCAATCCCAGAGCTGAGATAGCCAGGAGTCCGATCCGTGCACTGACTGATTCTCCTAGCAAGGAAGTAAGTCAAAGATGTATATCGAAAGGACGCACGTTTCGCCCGAATGAGGGCTTGTTCACCGCATGCATAAGAGTTAGAACCAGACCGTCACTATAAGAAGGTTCAAAAACCCCTCCCATGATTTCGGCTGTTAATAGTTGGTAGAGGGTTACTAGGGAGATGAGAGTACACCCATCTCCTTGGTTGAAAGAGGACATGTGATCGGGCCAGCTGGCCAATCACCACACAATGTTTTTTTATTTTTATGTTCTATCGAGGTGCATGCTGGTAAATGTAGTGAACCATGATATTAGGTGATATCTACCAAATAAACGCAACAGACCAGGAAAATGTGGCGTTGCATGAGCATTGTCAATCAGAATCTCAAGCCACACAGGTTTGAGTAAAAAACTACCATACATCGCTCCCATCTCCCTGTCCAAAATCCGCCCATCTCCTTGGTGAAAAGGAGATATGTGATCGGACCAGCGGGCCAATCACCTTACAGAGTTTTTTTTATATTGATGTGCATGCTGGTAAATGTAGTGCACCATAATATAGGATAATGTCTCCCAAATAGAGGCAACAACCCAGAAAGATAAGGTATAACACAGGAGAACGAGCATGACCAATCTGAATCACAAACCAAACCAGTTTAATAATTAAGTAGGAAACTGTCACACATCGCTCCCATCTCCCTGTCAATAATCCGCCCATCTCCTTGGTTAAAAGGGGACATGTGATCGAACCAGCTGGCCAATCACCACACCAAATTCTTATCAGAGTGCATGCTGGTAAATGTAATACAGCATAATGTAAGATAATATTTCCCAAATGGAGGCAACAAAGCAGAAAGGTAAGGCGGTGTGCAGAGAAAATAGCGTACCAAACTGAATCACAAATCACACAGGTTTAATAATTAAATAGAAAACTACCACACATCGCTCCCATCTCCCTGACCAAAATCTGCCCATCTCCTTAGTTAAAAAGGGACATGTGATCGAACCAGCAGGCCAATCACTCACTGTTTCATCAAGGTGCTTGCTGGTAAATGCAGTATACCATAATGTCCCATAGTATCTCCCAAATGGGGGCTACAGACCAGGAGGAGAAGGCGGTGCACAGGTAGATAAGCATTGCCAACCTGTGTCACTAACCATACACATATGGTAATTAAGTAGAAAACTAACACATGTCACTCCCTTATCCTTATCCAAAGAGCGTCATGTGAGTGGACCTGATGATCAAGCACCACATAAATTCATCAAAGTGCATACTGATAAATGTAGTCAAACTACTATATCGACTAGGGTCATCTGAATAAAAGCATAATCTGCTACAATTAAATACAGAGTATAAAGCAAATAAGTTACATTTAAGTTATATAATAGGACACATGATAGTGACCTAAACTCATGAAAAAAGTAAAAAATTTAAATAATAGTCTACAAAAGAAGAAGAAATATCAGTCATCCCAGAATAGGGTATTTACATTAGTTAAATAAAAATAACAATAACAATAACGTGCCCAAAATGGACATATACTTGGATCTAATAGTCAATAAGTATTACATCTCTAGAGGCTTGCTGGTAAATATAGAGAGGTCTACAGAGTGAAAAAATATATTTAACTCTAAATCAGCCTAACTGGGCATATAAAATTAGAAGTATAAGTTGATAAAATGTTAGTGTATGAATGCGACACATCCTCTCTCTAATTAGAAGAAAACATGTGATCGGACATACAGACCAATCATAACAGTAACTAATCAAGGTGCATGCTGGTAATTATAGTTTATCATGTACAGGATGAGTCTTCTAATTATAAACATAAGATCAACCAGGAAAGTAGTGGACGCAATATTAAATAAAAACAAAGAATAGGGAGAACTAAATATTCCTAATTGCAGCATGTTAACAAACATGTATTAATAGATCCTTAAACCATAAATGATATCTGATGAAATCTAAGTGAATCCCATAATACTGACTATTATAGAAATTAGGGATATAAATTAATTGATTAACAAACATTATTTAAAAAATAGTAATAGTAAATGTGTGTTCCATGATGAGGTATATTCAAGTAACAATAAATATTAATACATGTTTCAGGGTGTCGCATTCATACACTAACATTTTATCAACTTATACTTCTAATTTTATATGCCCAGTTAGGCTGATTTAGAGTTAAATATATTTTTTCACTCTGTAGACCTCTCTATATTTACCAGCAAGCCTCTAGAGATGTAATACTTATTGACTATTAGATCCAAGTATATGTCCGTTTTGGGCACGTTATTGTTATTGTTATTTTTATTTTTATTCAACTAATGTAAATATCCTATTCTGGGATGACTGATATTTCTTCTTCTATTTTAGACTATTATTTAAATTTTTACTTTTTTCATGAGTTTAGGTCACTATCATGTGTCCTATTATATAACTTAAATGTAACTTATTTGCTTTATACTCTGTATTTAATTGTAGCAGATTATGTATTTATTCAGATGACCCTAGTCGATATAGTAGTTTGACTACATTTATCAGTATGCACTTTGATGAATTTATGTGGTGCTTGATCATCAGGTCCACTCACATGACGCTCTTTGGATAAGGATATGGGAGTGACATGTGTTAGCTTTCTACTTAATTACCATATGTGTATGGATAGTGACACAGGTTGGCAATGCTTATCTACCTGTGCACCGCCTTCTCCTCCTAGTCTGTAGCCCCCATTTGGGAGATACTATGGGACATTATGGTATACTACATTTACCAGCATGCACCTTGATGAAACAGTGAGTGATTGGCCTGCTGGTTCGATCACATGTCCCTTTTTAACTAAGGAGATGGGCGGATTTTGGACAGGGAGATGGGAGCAATGTGTGGTAGTTTTCTATTTAATTATTAAACCTGTGTGATTTGTGATTCAGATTGGTATGCTCGTTTCTCTGCACTCCGCCTTACCTTTCTGCTTTGTTGCCTCCATTTGGGAAATGTTATCTTACATTATGCTGTATTACATTTACCAGCATGCACTCTGATAAGAATTGTGTGTGCGGATTGGCCCGCCAATTCGATCACATGTCCCCTTTTAACCAAGTAGATGGGCAGATTTTTGACAGGGAGATGGGAGCGATGTGTGACAGTTTCCTACTTAATTATTAAACTGGTTTGGTTTGTGATTCAGATTGGTCACGCTCGTTCTCCTGTGTAAAGCCTTATCTTTCTGGGTTGTTGCCTCTATTTGGGAGACATTATCCTATATTATGGTGCACTACATTTACCAGCATGCACATCAATATAAAAAAACTCTGTAAGGTGATTGGCCCGCTGGTCCGATCACATGTCCCCTTTTCACCAAGGAGATGGGCGGATTTTGGACAGGGAGATGGGAGCGATGTATGGTAGTTTTTTACTCAAACCTGTGTGGTTTGAGATTCTGATTGACAATGCTCATGCACCGCCTCATTTTCCTGGTCTGTTGCGTTTATTTGGGAGATATCACCTAATATCATGGTTCACTACATTTACCAGCATGCACCTCGATAGAACATAAAAATAAAAAAACATTGTGTGGTGATTGGCCAGCTGGCCCGATCACATGTCCTCTTTCAACCAAGGAGATGGGTGTACTCTCATCTCCCTAGTAACCCTCTACCAACTATTAACAGCTGAAATCATGGGAGGGGTTTTTGAACCTTCTTATAGTGACGGTCTGGTTCTAACTCTTATGCATGCGGTGAACAAGCCCTCATTCGGGCGAAACGTGCGTCCTTTCGATATACATCTTTGACTTACTTCCTTGCTAGGAGAATCAGTCAGTGCACGGATCGGACTCCTGGCTATCTCAGCTCTGGGATTGGTATTGTGTGACTACCCAAACCCAATTTGGGAGTTTAGTGTTAAAGCTTATCAACTTTTTTTATATTCAGATTAACCTTTTTCAGGATAATACAATTTTTGCACAGTGGATTTATGATTTATCTGACTACTGTTTCAAGTTGAGATCTTTATGCACAATTGTGAATGTTACTCTTTCTTTTCTGCATGTATTTTAAATGAGAGAAGAATTGTCTTATAGTACCATTTGTGTATGTCATGTCACTGTAATATTATATCTCTGTGACTCATGATCATTGGCTATGATCATTATGTATATTAAAGAACACAAATTTGGTTGGTGGATTTAAGATCTATTGAGTTACTATCTTAATTTACAATAGTGTATTTTATCTTATTTATCACATCTTTATTATTTGACTATTGATTGTGACAATATGTGAGATGATGCACCATATGGGATTTTCTCTTTAAATGTGATGCTTAAATTGAACACATCATCAAATACAATTATGTAATGTCTATCCTGAACACACTATAGGACTAATTTTATAACATCTCACTGTGAGTCGTTACTTATCTGATGTTATACGCCATATTAAATGTATTGATCCTCACAAGACAATGAATTTAACTGAATAGCTTGTGTTTGATAATCATTTACTCACCTATCTTGTGTTGCACGTTATACAACTTGTATTAACAACATTATTGATGATTGTACGTGTAACAAATTAGGTGTGCTTATGCAACACTTTCTTTGAACACTGTATTTGAAACAATAATTGGACTATCCATTGTGATAGTCCTACATTTATGGTTGCTGCTCTGGCCAGGCGCTGTTGTGACCCATTGTTATTATATCTACAGCCTTATATCACATGATTGCCCAATCTCGTCTGATCTTGGTAGCTAACCAGTGATAGGCCTGGCTAGTACTTGGATGGGAGACCTCCTGGGAATACCAGGTGCTGTAGATTAAAAGAGGGTGATTGGGATTAACATGCACAGGCAGAGCAGTAAAACCTTATATGTGTTTAACTATACTAGTTCAACAACTTATACCCTTTAATCATATACCCAGTGATATAGAGATTTAATTAATATTTTGCCGCTTTGCTTCATAATAGATGATTATTATTACATCATCTGTATGTTGTGGATAGGATGTTTGGTGCCCTACTATTTTATTGACATATATTAAAAGTTATATTTTATTATTATATCTAATTAGTCATAAGAGTGCCTGCTCCCATCTTGCCCACCTCATTAACCTCTCCCTCTCATCAGGCACTGTTCCTTCTGCATTCAAGCATGCATTTGTCTCCCCCTTTCTTGTCTCCTCCATTCTTAAAAAACCTACCCTTGATCCTAACCGTCTTTCTAACTACTGACCCATCTCTCTCCTCCCTTTTGCCTCCAAACTCCTTGAGCAGATTGTCTACAAATGCCTTATCACTTTTCTTTCCTCCCACTCCCACCCTGAACCTTTTCAGTCCAGCTTCCGTTCTCTCCACTCTACTGAAACTGCCCTCACGAAAGTCAGCAATGACCTCCTTGCTGCCAAATCCAAAGGCCACTACTATCTTCTCATTCTCCTTGATCTCTCTGCTGCTTTTAACACTGTTGACCGCCCTCTCCTGCTGCATATGCTTCACTCCCATGGTCTATGTGACACTGCCCTCTCCTGGTTGTCATCCTACCTCTCTGATCGATCTTTCTCAGTTTCCTCTCATGAGTCCTCTTCCACCCACATCCACTTACAGTAGGTGTTCCCCAAGGTTCTATTCTTGGACCTCTCCTATTCTCCCTCTATACTTCCTCCTTAGGTAAACTCATCAGCTCTTTTGACTTCCATTATCATCTCTATGCTGATGATACTCAAATCTACCTTTCCTCCCCTGATCTCTCCCCCTCTCTTCTGACTCATATCTCCAACTGTCTCTCTGCTATCTCTTTCTGGATATCACAGCAATTTCTTAAATTTAATATGTCTAATACAGAGCTGATCATCTTCCCACCCTCCCACATAACCTCACTTCCCACTATTTCTTTATCAATTGATGGAATAACTATCTCATTTAGTCCCAAGGTGCACTTTCTTGGAGTTATCCTGGACTCAACCCTCTCCTTCAAACCACATATCCAGAACATTTCACAGTCCTGTCATTTCCATCTCAAAAATATTTCTAAGGTCAGACCCTATCTCACCCAGGATGCTACTTAAACCCTCATACACTCACTGGTCATCT
Organism: Taudactylus pleione; assembly: GCA_031769625.1. Lineage (NCBI taxonomy): Eukaryota > Metazoa > Chordata > Amphibia > Anura > Myobatrachidae > Taudactylus > Taudactylus pleione. The sequence goes on from JAUIMM010000880.1 coordinate 45,602, forward strand.
CCAGATTGGACTACTGTAACCTCCTCCTATCTTGTCTCCCCAAATCCCATCTCTCTCCTCTCCAGTCTATCCTTAATGCTGCTGCATGGCTTATCTTCCTCTCCAAATTCTCTACATCTGCCTCCCCTCTCCTACAATCCCTCCACTGGCTCCCCTTCCCTTTTAGAACCCAATTTCAGGTTCTCATGCTCGCTTACAAAGCCCTCACCCAATCTTCTTCCATATACATCTCTGATCTCATCTCCCTTCACTCTCCTCTCCGCTAATGCATGGTGCCATTCATGCCAGCTGATTACTTCCTCCCACTCCCGCCTCCAAGATTTTGCCCGCACTGCTCCCCACCTCTGGAACTCTCTCCCACTCCCCATCAGACTCTCCACCTCTTTGCAGTCCTTCAAATGGGCTCTCAAGACCCACTAGTTCTTCAAAGCCTTCCAGCTATCATTCTAACTCCCTGCTACATGCTCTTTCTTCCCCATCTACCCCATCTGTGTCAAACCTGTTTGTCTTCCCCTCCCTTTTAGAATGTAAGCTCTTATGAGCAGGGCCCTCTACCCTCTTGTGCTTCTCCCTACTTTAGTTTAATCTTCTTCTTACTCACCACTAGGGCACCTAACACTTGGTTGCTTATGCTTTGTTGCTTATCTGGGTGTTATGGTCGCTAATGTAGCAATATATATTATCCATGTCCTTGTTCAGTATTGTATTGTTCTGTAAGTCGCTTGTCTACAATTTGTTAATGTACTTTGTAAGGCACTGCGGAACACTTGTGGCATCAAATAAATAAATAATAATAATAATAATAATAATAATAATTTCAGAGTGCACTGAATGGTGAAAATGGTGAAGTGTAGAGGTTTTTACACCGATGCCTCATCTTTCCCACTTAGCTGTGCTAAGATGGTGAGAGACCTCGTGGGAAAAGTGTGTCATCTGGAGGCTAAAATTGACAATTTGAAAGAAGGACTGAAGGACACCATTGCAGAAGCAATGAAAGAAGCAATCCAGCAAGCTAAGGAAGAATGGCAAGAGGCCGCTGCCCAGCATACCAGGAACAGACATGACCAGGCAGTACAGTATGAAATGGTCATACCTGAAGAATTTGAGCCTGAGGATTACAATGACCATGAGGATTACAACTTGGATACTGACCCATCATTCCACTTGCTAGATATGGACACTACAGTGGCATCAGATAACTTGGACATGACACCAATGCCATCATACAGCCTGCCTCATTTGGAGAGTACACCAGTTGCATCTTATTGCCTGCCTGAACTGTCAGCTGAAGAATCGAGAATCAACAATGCAAGTTTACCTGTACTTTCACCAGGAATGCCTGTCATGTCAAGCACCCCAGCACCACAGACTATATTTGGAACACATTTGCTAGATATACCACTGGCTGTAATCACCACTGAGGACAATGAACTTTACAGAGCATGCAATGGTGAGATGCATCGATATGCCCAAGCAATATTTCAAGAGCACGTGCCCTAAGACCTTTATTGCAATTGGACCAAGCGTGTGAACTTTGATGGCAGTCGGAAGAAAGTACCAATCCCCAACAATTTAAAAGAAGATATCCTCTCAAGATGTCAGACAAGATTCAGGATTGGAAAAGAGGAACTGAAACAGATAAAGTACACATTGAATGGGGTGCTGCGCATGACAAGGAAACATGCATGGAGGACAGTCACACAGCCACCAAGTACAGATGTTCAATCAACAAACACGACTTGAGACTTGAAGTACAAAATAGGATCAACATTTGTTTTCAGTCATCCAGAAAAGAGGTATAGTATTGTACTGTGGTGGGTAATACTGTACTGTATAATGTTATTACTGTGTACATTTATATTCTACAGGAAGTCTTGAATATTGAATAACAGTAATGTCAAAATGCATAGAAGTCTCTCAAAATCAACAATTACAGTACTGTAATGTTTTCATTATTGTTATTCAATCTGCTGAGGACTGGAGAGGACTGCAGGGGTGGGTGGAAATCAAAATAGCTAAAGAAGTTCCTCCCCCCTACAGCCTCTTCCACCATATCAGGTAGGCCCTCTGTGAGGCCTACTGTACATTAACCCCTACCTATATAACAATACTGAACTACAGTAGTGAAGATTCAAAAAAATTATCAAGGACTCGAACAGGCAGGACAGGAAGTGTAGCAGAAAGAAGACCTCATTCAGAGGCTGTCATTAGTTGCAAGCGGTTGCACAGAATCAGGACGTCCGCTTGCATCCTGAACGACCACCTCCTTGTCGATCGCTAAGCTGTGGGTTAACACCCACAGCTCTAGCGACCGACATAGGTGATAGTGGCAATGGTCAAGACCATCGCAACCATCGGGGCTTATGACCAGACCCTAAGGTTAGGTCTGGGCACTCGTAAGCCCCAGGGAGATTCCTGCTCTGATCGAGCAGGAAGCTGCCCACTGACATCAGCAATGATGAAAGTGGGGCCGCCCCCAAATGGCAAGCATTCTGGCGGGAATGCCTCCGTTTGGGCAGGCATGCCCCCTGCCCACCTCCCAAATGGGGCGAGCTGACACTCACCATCGACAGCTCATCCCATCTGTTGTGAGGCCCCTAGCAACGGAGTGTCCGTCGCTAGCCAGGTCTCGCAAATGCGCATAACGGAGCCAGCTCCATCGTGCACATGCCCAGTGGGGCAACATTGAGTCAGTTGTGAGTGCTCAGCGCTTGCGACAGACTCTGAATGACCCCCTGGTAACCTAACCCTTGCACACAAGCCTGTCCTAGCAAGAACTGCACCTGTCATGTATGTGATGTGACGTCTGTGAATTACATGTACTGTGAGCCTCCTTGTACTGTAGCTCGACTGGCGAATGGAGTGTCTTCATTGTGTGTGACTCCTGATCCACTGGGCATACACAGTGCTGTGATCTTCCATTCACCATGGCATAGTGCTACATGGCGTATGGAGTGGCTCCACTGGGCACACGCCAGAGATCCCATTGCAACCCCTTCACTGGGCAAGAGCCAGAGATCCCATTGTAACCCCTCAGAGTGGACAGCCACCATAGTGCCAACCATGCTGACATTGAGGCAAGTTTGCACTTTAAAAGCACAATAAGTTTGCAATACAGAGACCTCTCTCTCAAACAGAGCCCACTACCAGTTACTGAAGTCTTGAAATCACTATAGTATCCAAGTCTGGGACAGCATTGATAGTGGTGCAAGTGTGCAAATTCAACCCCACAGTCAGAATGTCCTGTAATACAGCCATCCCACTTTCACTGTGTGACTCCTGATCCACTGGGCATGTGCAGTGCTGTGATCTTCCATTCACCATGGCATAGAGCTACATGGCATATGGAGTGGCTCCACTGGTCATGCACCAGAGATCCCATTGCAACCCCTCTACTGGGCATGCACTAGAGATCCCATTGTAACCCTTCAGAGCTGACAGCTTCCACAGCGCCAACTGTGCTGACATTGATGCAAGTTTGCACTTTAAATGCACAAACAGTTTATAATACAGAGATCTCTCTCTCAAACAGAGCCCACTACCAGTTACTGAAGTCATGAAACCACTAAAGTGTCCAAGTCTGGGACAGCGCCGACATTGACGCAAGTTTGCGCTTTAACTCCACAATCAGTTTGTAATACATAGACCTCTCTCTCAAACAGAGCCCACTACCAGTTACTGAAGTCATGAAATCACTATAGTGTCCAAGTCTTGGACAGTGCTGATAGTGGCGCAAATGTGCAAATTCAACCGCACAGTCAGTACAGTATGTACTGTAATACAGCACATAGTGGCATAAAGTAGCATAGAAATGCCAGGTGGTGGGAAGTTGTGGATAATGTATTGAATACTGAATAAATAATATATATATATTTTCAGGGTCTCAAACCCGTGGGACAAGAAGACGGTAGAAGCAGTGAGGCTAGGCATTAACCCCTAGCCCACACGCCTCAACCCGATACTATAGTAGTTCCTAAGTAGTTCCATGAAATCACGGTCTAAGTCCAGGACAGTGCCGACAGTACTTAGATTACCGCAAGTGTGCAACTTCAACTGCACAGTCAGGACCTCATTCAGAGTCGGTCGAAGCGGCCGCACGGTCATACGTAAAAAGGGGCCGGATATGCAAATGATTACCTCACAAGTTGCGTCCCTAAGTTCAGATCGGTAGTTGGCCGACCAAGGGGAGGAAGCGGTCGGAAGACAAAAAAATACGCCCCCTTCTCGTACGCATTGCACGTCATCTCCGGGCATATAAGGATTAATCGAGACCATCGGGAACCATCGGAACTGGTCATAGAGTTTAAGGTTGACCATACCCTCTCTTAAGCTCTACGATCATGTCAGTGTAAAAACCTCCCAGGTCACATGTGCCATGACGCTACTTTGTTAATTATGCACTCCCATAATCCGTATGCACTCCCATAAAACGCCGTTCGCATAATGAGGCACGCCTGCGTTCGGATCTCCACTCCCCCGTTTTCAAGCACCTTCCCCTGTTACCACCCACAAACGCCTCATTCTGTCACTCAAACTACCGACCTGGCTGTGTTCAAGGAGAGAGAAATTTCTGATTGTAGCAGCTAGTTTGCGCACGCGCATTGTGAACTTTACGCATGCGCAGTATAGCGAACATCGGCGGCGTACGAGCATGCGGCCGCAACGACCGACTCTGAATGAGGTCCTCAGTGTGTAATACAGAGCTGTGCGTGCATGTGAATTATTTTTATATAAAAGTAGAGGACTCATACACTTAATGATTTCAAACTTTATTATACATTCCTGATTCCATGTGGAAAATGTTGTACTACTGTATCGTGTACTGAATCACTGCTTCTGTCAGCCAATCATCGGGCGGTGATACAGAACATGCATTGGAAATCAGACGCATGCACTGTGTAGTTTAGGAAGAGTGACACCTGGTGGATAAAAAGTTATATTACACGTTATGACTTTTTTCCAGTGCTACGCTACGCTACATTATGAAACTTTCTGTGTGGTGTGACTCATGGCGTGGTGTGTGGCGCGCGTATGGAGCAACAAACTAGCTGGGTACATCTGTAAATGTTCATTGTTTTATTACTTTTCTATTAGACTATAAAACCTGCTATCATGTACTAATTTGTATTTTAATTGTAACACACTGTTAAATAATGGGAAAATGATTAAGAATACTATTTATGACAAAAAGTGTTAAATAAACTGAATCTTCTTGAAAGAGTGTGTCAGCCAAATATGGCCACATATAATTATATATGCAGAAATAGAGACACCCTAATAGTGTGGTTTTCAGAGATGTTTTAAATCAGGTGTAGCCAACCCTGGTCCTCGAGAGCTACCAACAGTGCATGTTTTCCAGGTCTCCTCACAGAATCACAAGTGAAATAATTAGCTCCACCTGTGGATCTTTTCTAATGTGTCAGTGAGTAATGATTACACCTGTGCACCTGCTGGGTGCTTTGGAAAATGTGAACTGCTAGTAGCTCTTGAGGACCGAGGTTGGCTACCCCTGTTTTAAATCAAATACATTATATGCTGATGTGTTTTAGATGGGATCCAGTCAATATCCCGCCAAGTGGGATGCCGGCACTGGCATCCCAAAGGTGCTGGAATCCTAACACCTGTCGAAATACTGGTGCTGGCATCCCAAAGGAAAGTAGTGGGGTTAGAGGGAGGGTTAGAGTTAGGGTTAGGCACTAGGGGGAGGGTTATGGTTAAGCACTAGGGGAGATGGTTAGGGTTAGACACAAGGAAGGAAGGGTTAGGGTTAGACACTAGGTAGGAGGTTATGTTCAGATGAGGGAGGGTTAGGGGTAGAAGAAGGATCAGGATCCTGTCACTTCATTCCAGAGACTACTGTGGACCTTGAATGGAATTTAGCTAATAGGTGTTTTGAGCCTTCATTTAATAGGAGTAGTTATGAACTGTGGACCTGATGCAGACCCGAACACTAAGAAGCGTTCCCATGTAGCTGGCCGATGTATGCATTCTGCGCATGCGTATGCATCGCAGTGCATGTGCGCAAACCATTGCGAAAGCTCGTGAAGAGTTCGCTCACTGCGCATAGACTGCCCAGCTGACTGAGTGACAGGAGAAGCCATTTGTGGGTGGTAACAGGAGCAGGCCACTAGAAACGGGGGATTGGAGGTTTGAATGCAGGCGTGCCTAAGCATCTTAACGCCATTGCAGATTAACAGACAGCGTCATAGTACAAGTCCCCTGGTTATATTTCACACTAAATTGCACGCAGTGCTTGCGGTAAGGTATAGTCAACCTCAAGTGCTGCGTTCGCTTCCGATGCTACCTGATGTACTTATGGTTGTATAAACTTCCTGGAGATGATGTGTGCAAGTGGGAGCATCTTAAGACAGGCTGGTGGGCATCTACATACACAAAGTGATCACATGCCAGGACATAGTGGGCTTGCTTATGCTTTGCCGTGCTATCGCCTGCCATGCCGTCACTTTGCCGAATTTGCATACACTGGGTACGAGCGTACACATCTAGCGAGGGGCTTTGAATTGATCCCAGTGTGCTGAATAAAGTGATTTTAATAGTATTACACTTTGGAAGCTCCCTTTAATTATACAGAGTGCCAGATGATGCATTGATCTCTAGGACACCACAGTCAGGACATTCTTCTGGTTTGCTTTTGCATATATTTTTGCTAATTGTGCATAATCTAATATAAAGCAGCACCCCCAAATACAAGAGAAAGACAGAGGCTACTCCAATATTTAATTAGGGATGAGCGGGTTTGGATTTCAGAGCCTCCCCAGTCCGAGTCATATCCGAGTCAGGCTCGACTTTTCCCACCTGACTTTGATCTGAAATTGAGGCAAAACGTCATCATCCCGCCTTCCGGATCTCTCGGGGTTTGGATTCTATAAAAGGTCCCCGCGTCGGCACCATTTCTCACTCCGGCTGTGGACAGTGAAGGAGGGAGGGTGGGAGCTAGGGCTGGCTGGGCTGTGTTGTGCTGCTGTTGTGCATAGGGGCTGTGACCACTCAGTCCATAGGGGCTGGCTGGGCTGTGTTGTGCTTCTGTCATAGGGGCTGGCTGGGCTGTGTTATGCTGCTGTCATAGGGGCTGGCTGGGCTGTGTTGTGCTGCTGTCATAGGGGCTAGCTGTGCTGTATTGTGCAGTCAGTTGCAGTCATAGGGGCTGTGTCCACTCCAAAGTCTATAGGGGCTGGCTGGACTGTGATGTGCAGTGTCCCATAAAGGCTGTAGTCCTAGAGGGGTGCTGTAGTGTTGTCCAGGGGGTGATCTGTGCATCAGGGGTGCTCCCCCAAAGTGCACTTCAAAGAAAATTATATTCATTTTTCTGTGTTTGTGAATTGTGTGCGCAGTAGCCGCATGTGCATCAACAAAGTAACACCAACCGTGTGCCTGTGTCATAAGTAAAGGGCCGGCTGGCTTGACCATTTGAGGGTGCTGTAACCCCCAAAGTGCACCCCCAAAAAAATAAAAAAATATATTTTTTTGTGTTTGTGAATTGTGTGCACAGTAGCCGCACGTGCATCAACAAAGTAGCGTCAAGCGTGCGCCTGTGTCATAAGTAAAGGGCCAGCAGGCTTGACTGTTAAAGGGTGCTGTAACCATCAAAGTGCACTCCAAACAAAATAAAAAATAATTTTCTGTGTTTGTGAATTGTGTGCACTGTGGCTGCACGTGCATCAACAAAGGAGCAGCGCCAAGCGTGTGCCTGTGTCATAAGTAAAGGGCTGGCTGGCTTGTCCATTAAAGGGTGCTTTAATGGCCCCCAAAGTGCACTCCAAAAAAAAAAAAAAAACATTTTTTTTTGTGTTTGTGAATTGTGTGCACAGTAGCCGCATGTGCATCAACAAAGTAGCGTCAAGCGTGCGCCTGTGTCATAAGTAAAGGGCCAGCAGGCTTGACTGTTAAAGGGTGCTGTAACCATCAAAGTGCACTCCAAACAAAATAAAAAATAATTTTCTGTGTTTGTGAATTGTGTGCACTGTGGCTGCACGTGCATCAACAAAGGAGCAGCGCCAAGCGTGTGCCTGTGTCATAAGTAAAGGGCCGGCTGGCTTGTCCATTAAAGGGTGCTTTAATGGCCCCCAAAGTGCACTCCAAAAAAAAAACAAAACATTTTTTTTGTGTTTGTGAATTGTGTGCACAGTAGCCGCATGTGCATCAACAAAGTAGCGTCAAGCGTGCGCCTGTGTCATAAGTAAAGGGCCGGCTGCCTTGACCATTAAAGGGTGCTGTAACCCCCAAAGTGCACTCCAAACAAAATAAAAAAATCTTCTTTTTTTCTGTGTTTGTGTGTGAAATGTATGTGCAGTAGCCACACCTGCATCCTCAAAGCAGCAGTGCCAAGCATGCACCTGTGTAATAAGTAAAGGGCCGGATGGCTTGTCCATTAAAGGGTGCTGTAACCCCCAAAGTGCGCTCCACAAAAAATAAAAAATTCTTCTTTTTTTCTGTCTTTGTGAATTGTGTGGGCTGTAGCCACACCTGCATCCTCAAAGCAGCAGCGACAATCGTGCATCTGTCTGTTAAAGGGTGGTGTAACCCCCAAAGTGCACACCACAAAAAAGAAAAAGTTCTTTTTTTTCTGTCTTTGTGAATTGCGTGGGCTGTAGCTGCACCTGCATCCTCAAAGCAGCAGCGACAAGTGTGCGTCTGTCTGTTAAAGGATTACATCGGTGACAGCATCCAAGTAGGCATGTCAGACAGTCCGTACCTGTACTGGCAGGAAAAAGAGGCTATTTGGAGGCTCCTGTAAAAACTGGCTCTATTTTAACTGAGTTGCCCCCCTCCAGTGTGCACTCCGAAAGATTATTTAGTGCAGCCAGGATCCTTGTCAGCGAAAGGCATAGGAGGTTGCTTCCACAAAATGTGGAGAAGATGATGTTCATAAAAATGAATTATCAACTCATCCAGGGAGACCAGCCTCCAGAACATACAGAAGGACCTGTGGTGGTGGATTCCTGCGGGGATGAATTAATACTCTGTGAGGATGAGGATGTACACAACACTGAAGTGGGTGAGGAATCGGTGGATGAGGAGGATGAGGACGACATCTTGCCTCCATAGAGCCAGTTTGTGCAGGGACAGATTAATTGCCAGCTTGTTTTGTGGAGGCCCAAACGAACCAATCATTTCAGCCACAGTCATGTGGCAGACCCTGGCACTGAAATGATTGGTTTGCTAAAGTGTGCATGTCCTGTTTACACCTCATAAGGGTGGGTGGGAAAGCCCAAGGAGAATTCCATCTTGCACCTCTTTTTTTTCTTTGCATTATGTACTGTTTGGGGCCTAGTTTTTCAAACTGCCATCCTGTCTGCCACTGCAGTTTCACTCCTGGATGGGCCACGTGTTTGTGCTGCCCACTCGTGTCGCTTAGCATAGTCATCCAGCTACCTTGGTGCAACCTTTTGGACATAAAAACACTATTGTGACGTGTTCAGAATAGACTGGAAATGAATGGAAATTAAGTTTATTGAGGTTAATAATAGCATAGGAGCAGAAAAACCCACAAATTCTGTGATTTTAGCTGTTTTTATGCTTTTTAAAAAAAAAATACAGATCCAAAACACAAAACCCAGAACCCAAAACACGGAAGGGTGGTTTTGGCAAAACCAATCCAGATCCAAAACACGAAGAAAGATCCAGATCCAAAACCAAAACATGAAAAGTGGCCGGTGCACACCCCTATATTTAATACACTTCATGAAATAATGCATATGCCTTATATACTATATATTTAATGATTATGTGCTTTCCCTCACTTTCCTCTTTTTCTTACTTTCTCCAATTCTTTTTCCTGTTTTCCTCTTTTCTTCAGCTTCTGTTGAACCTCTTATGTCTGTTCTTCTCTGGTCTGGGGCTGGTTTCTAACAGGGTTGGAGCTGAAAGAAGCCCTTCTTTAAATACCCATAAATTTGCCAAGAATCTGTTTTCACTGACTGCTGTTTAATTTTGATGTTTTACAATTACTGGTGTCTGTTAGAATGCTGATGTTGCCAAATAAATATTATGTCTTATGTAATACAGCAGTAGAAAAGTGTAAAAAGTTTGAGGAAGCTCCTCATAAGATGGACCCCTTGACATGTTGTCCATATATCTGTATATAGTATATTTTCCAGGATTTCAAATCACTAATTGAGGACACTAAAGATTTGTGCAAAATTTGTCTATGGGTTAAGGAGTCTATAGGACACACGCAAGTATTCTCTCAAGAGCATGAAACCTCATCTTAGAGTTGTTCGATAATTGTCTCTAAGTGATCTGTGGCCATAGAAGACCAATACTTTCCTGCCTTTTTGTGCATCAACTGTAAAGAAAAAGTTAAACAGAAGATAAATAAAACACAATACTGTAAAGAAAATAACAAACCCAGCAGCTTCTCAGTTATGTCAAGTTCCGGTCATTAGAAAGCGACCATGACACTGCATCATTTCAGCCACAATGGCCAATGGTCTTGACGGTTGCTAGACTGCCTGATAGTCCTACAGTAGCTGTTACTAACAGCCAAAACGCTTTCTGTGTACATGCAGCTACTCAGTTACAGTGAAATTAATTGTAAGGGGCCTGTCTCTGTATGTGCAGCTAGTCAGTTGCAATGTAATTAATTGCAAGGGGCCCGTCTCTGTTCTGAGGTTCTGATTGGCTTCCTGAATAGTTAAACCAGTGTCATGGCCTCGGTGCATTGCCGGTTTTAGCTTCTGTCCTGCCAGAAGACACCTGCCCTGCTTCAGTATTCTAGTAGTTTTCTGCTAGTTTTGCCAGCCATTCTTGCATTTATATTTGTCCCTGCTTGTAGGAATCCCTGCTTGCACTCTCTTATTCTGGACCTGAACTCTCTTCTGCTTCATTTCTGTTCCCACCTCAGCCCATTCCTTGTGCTGCCTAATTTCCACATTGACTCTTTGAATCTGTGTTAAGTCCGGGCGGCATCCTAGTACCAGGTGAACTTACTTTAACTGGGAAAGGTGGCTATTATAGGTATAAAAACATTTTTCTTCAGGAGTCGTGTGGTGCTCTAGACATACCAGGTCTAGCATGTTAGGTGGTCCCTCACTGGCACTGTGTGGCTGTGCAGTCTGTGGAAGCTGTGGGCTGCCATCTTTCCTCTGAGTCCTGAGTGGCTGTGAACTCCTGTGATGTGATCAACTCAGACCAAAGAGAGGGAAAAAGTATAAAATATTGATCAAATAGGGGAGGGGTCAGTCAGTCGGGTTGAGCAGGAGAGATTGTAGGTTGTGAGAGTCACGGGGTGCTGGGATGTAAGTATAAACAGGGCTGATTGTCACCTTGGGAGTCTATGCTAGGCATTGCAAATAATAATTTTGTTACTGCTGCTGAACTTGTTGATTTTTATGTTGTAAGTCTGCTTTGACAATAATACCATAATACATGTATAATTAATTTGCTTTTAAATAAAACATTGTCATTTATTTTAGAGTTGGTATTGGTGTGAATTATTTAATTTCTTCTTATAATAAGTAAGGTTTATAAATACTATCCAAAACACATCACGCTATCAATCTTGGAGGCCCCAGTGAGATTACACAGGTTAACACCCACTGTATCAGTGATTGAGAGAGAGTGCACGGCAGGGAGTTATTTTGCTCATCAGATAATTTTTATTTTTTATTTTTAAAACATGCAGTTTTGTTTTTTCTCTCTCCCTCAGTTTTTGATATGGTGGTTAAGTTAATTGTGCTGTATTGACTATTTTGGATTTGTTTTGTTTTGGTAGGATTTGTTTCTTAAAATAAGGTTTTTCTCCTTTGTGTAGGTTGTATAAGAAAGTTTTGTATTTTGGAGAAATGGTGGTAGGAGGAAAGATTCCTCCCCTCCTTTCCTTGTGTGGGCAGTGTGCCAAGTAGATAGGGAAGGTAAATGGTATTTGCTGAGGTTTTTTTTTCCTTTTCCCGTGCACTGAACTAAGTTAAGGGTAAAATAAATTTGGTTTTTAAATTTGCAAGTTAAGTGATTTTCTTGACACCTTTGTTAGTTGATATATCTATTTATGAAATTATTATTGGATTGATGTTTTTTTAAGAAGTTTTATAGATATCTTCCATTTTCTTTTTCTGCTCTGAGAATTTTTTTTTTTGCGCAAACCAAATTTTTTTTCCCTTCTTTATTTATCTTCCTTCCCTGCTCTGTATGAAAGAGTGACGTATGATTGGTTGAATGACGTATCTCATTTGATTTTTAAAAGGCAACATTATCTAGATACTTGTATGGGATTGAAGGTCATTAATGTAAGTGATAAGAGGGTAAGCGCAAGTGATTTCAGGGTGCAGAGGTTGATTGTAGCTTGATAAGCTACAGAGTATGGGGAGAATGGCACGTGATGCACCTGGATGGTAATGGTTGTTTGAATGAAGGTGAGAAGGAATTGGTTTGGTAAAATGGAAATCTGAAACCAGGGTAGTTTACCATGAAATTGTAAAGGTATCCCACTAACAAAACTTGTGCTTAAGAAAGAATTAAGTTTCTAGTTGCAAGTGTAAAGCTTATTTGAGGAGTTCCCATTTGAAGGTCATAGAGATTAGCTATTTGAGAAAAAAAAAATGGAGTTTTATTTTTGCAGCAGAGAAAGAAAAAAAAAAGAGAGAAAGACATTTCTCATGCATGGCATCGAGTGAGTTGCCAGAAAGTTAAGAGGGTGGTTATTTAAAAAATATATATTTAAAGAAATTCAACAGAGGATGGGGAATGAGGGTAACGTAATGTGGGATCTAGGAATAATAATAAAACAAAAGCATATGTGATTAGGAATGACAAGTATGTATGCAATTATGAAAGACAGGTACGGAAATGAGTGTGGAGTTTGTTGCAGGGTGAAGTGAGATGACCGTATGAACCTCTGGTTATTTCCCCATGGCACATTTAACCAATCTGTTCTGGAGGCTTTGAAAGCAACAGTTATTTTGTCTAAGTTGGTGAAGAATAGGGTTAAGTATTTGCAATGTCTGGCAATATGGCAGCAGGAGGCTAAGAGGTGGAACAAGTTGGCAGTCAGCCAACAGCAACGGCAGTGCCCCCGGTTCTCACAGCTGGCCCGACGGACCCCACTTTTGTTTTTTTATTTTTGTTTATTTTTCAAGATTTGAACCCGAGACTGCTGTCTCTGGTGATGACAATGTTGATGTAACGCTTAAGCTTATTGCTTTATCTATGCTTGCTTATTTTAATCAATAATACCAAGATTTGTATCTCACAGACTATTGTCTCTGAAGCGAACTTAAATGTCTAAGCTTACTGCTATATTTATGCCTGTTTATTCTAATCAACAATTTGTTTATGAATATTCCCCAGAAGTGAACTGTTAGATCTGATTCAGCTGATTCAATCGATGATTATTACTGATGTCCGTGTCCTTCCTGCAACTAATCTCACTATCATTAGCAGGTTCAATGTGTCCTGGATACCTTGCATTTATCTAACCATTTATTGTTTGTGAGTACTTCACAGTTTCAGGATGTTGTCACATAAATCCTACATCATGTGCAGCATCATTCACAGCTAAGAAATTGTGCAGTTATTTATGTTTCCAGATATAATATCGTATCCCATGTGTTGTTGAAGGTGACAGAGGTACACATTTTCCAGGTTGTAATACCTTCCCTGGCAATATGTCAATATATGGGTTTATAAAAAAAAACAAAATTGAATGTGTAAACACTAACACTGAGTACGAGTTAGATGAGATGGGTATGTAGACTACCATGAGTTGACTGGGGGCTTTTACCTCTGGTTTTGTATAGCATTCACACCACTCCAAAGCAGCCACTCAACCTGTGCCTTATGAGCTACTTTTGGAAAACTGCCTATCCTTATTGTAAGTCCATGAACAGACTTGTCACTGTTATATGATTTAACTACAAACTATGGCCCTCATTCAGAGCCGTACGCTCTGAGCAGAGCGCACGCTCTGAATGAGGGCCATCCTCCATAACTATGGAGCGTCCTCCTGGACGCTCGTATAGCTGTGGGTCACCACCAACAGCCTATACGAGCGTGCAGTTTGATGGCCGTGATGGTCTTGACCATTGCGACCATCGAAACTGCGAGCCGGAGCCTGCGGTTGAGGTTTTAACCGCAAGGCCCGGAGTGATTTTGGCTCTATCAGAGCCAAAATCATTCCCACTGACATCACTAGTGATGTCAGTGTGCCAGCTTCTGACGGTAGGCGTTCCCTTGGGAACGCCCCCGTCAGGGAGGCACGCCCCCGGCATGCCCACCAAAGGGGGCGTGCTGTCAATCAACATCGACAGCACGCCCCTTTGATCAGACACAACGAGCGAAGGACTTTCCTTCGCTCGTCGCGTCTGGCGCATGCGCACGATGGAGCTCCCGTCGTCGTGCGCATGCGCAGTGCACAACATCGACCCACTTGCGAGCGGACAGCCGCTTGCGAGTGTGTCTGAATCAGGCCCTATGTTATACAATTCTCACAGCATCTGAAGAAAAGCAAGGAGACTACAAGAAGAACCTTGTCATGGAGTCCAGTCTGGAGACTATGTAATGGTGAGAAATTTCTTATGTTCTGGTTGTCTCTTAGATCGATGGCAAGGCCCGTTCCAGGTTCTGCTAACAACCTCGATGTGGCTGAAAAGGACAATTGGATTCACAAAATCTCACTGCAAGAAGGTTGCCGACCCGGCGGTGAGGTCAGTTACAGCAAAAGGAGACGCAGATAAAGACATTGACTGTGATTTAAATCTAATAAACTTATTCGATGATGGGCCTGATCAGAGCCACAGTTCAGACCAAGATAAGGTTCACAGAATCGGGGACATTATTAGTAGTGTTCTGCAGGTTGTGAACAAAGAAAAGGAAAGATGGCTATTGGTGATCAAGTCTCCATGTATCCATTGATTGGGAAAGTTATTTTTTTTCCATTTTTAAATTTTTTATTTTTTATAGTGAATAGGAGCTGAGAAGGACTGGTGACTGATGAGGACGGTGTGGAGAGTTATCCTAGGGGTACTCCCGTGGTCATATTGGTGGACTTCACTCCTATTTTAAAACTCATGGTCATAAGGGATATGGTTTTATCACATTAAGAGTCATAAAAGACGCACACACTCATTTTACTACTAATACTCCCAGGTATAGGTACGGATCAGAGGATGGTCAAAAGACCAAGGTGGAAAATTCTTAATAACTCATATATAAAAATAATTAAAATGATTGAAAAAGAAATACATTACAGGTAAATAAGGTCTCATACTGGTACTAGGTATAAGATACATCTGATGAAGTATAGGAAAAGAAGAGGCATTACGGAGAGGCAACGGTGTGAAGGTTTGCCTCACAATTCCAAGGTGTATATGTAAATACTGTGGTATGAATCAGAAAAGGGTATACAATGGTGCAAAGACAGCACCTCTATACAAACTGACACTTCTTCCCTGGACACTTATCATGAGCTTATAGAAAGAACAATAAAGTTGAATGTTGGGTATGTAGTCACCATGCTATTCAGGAAATGTTGTGCTAATGTCTATTTCATTACATTCAAATCAAACAACACTTCACTCACTATGTGAAACTCACACACTTGAACCTTATAATGTCACAGGTTCCCAACGTTTAAAATTAACAAGGTATCCAAGGTATGATCAGGACAACATCATGTATATTAACAAAATGGTACAGGAGCTAAAAGTATTTATTTGGTAAACCAGTGTTTATAACACAATTTTACAAGGAGGATCTTACTGAATTAAACTTGTTTGGGGATCTTTTAGAAATTATTAAACACACAAAACCTAATAAAAAAAATTATATGTGAGTGCATTCATAAATTGTGTAATGACAGAAGGAATGTTGGGGTACAATAACACATACAGTCATCATATCGCAGGATGGAACAAGCAAGAAGAAAGCGTGGATGAAAATGGTGCCCGTTGTAATGTTCCTTATAATGCGTTTTCTAACACATTGTCTAATAAACCATGACACTACCACGGGGGATATATTATATGTGTGGGCATAAGGCTTATTGATGGTTACCGGTGAATTCTTTTGAAATGGGTCTTATAAGAACATTGCTACTTGATGCAAAGGTAACACAACAGAAAAATCTAAAAGAAACATATGAAATAATTACTGTGTAAGAAAGGTAAATAGAAATACAAATGGTATATGGAAAAGTACAAGCACCTCTTTACACTGTCCCAAAGTTATAAGGTTGGTTTAGGATTTGGTAACATAATAACATTTGGTACATAGGGAATTAATAAACAATATCGCAGACATTGTGGTAAGAGAGTTTTAAGCAATAAAACACTGAATTAAAATGCAGCACACACTATCTTACAGTTGCAACTTTGGATATTGTGTCACATTACAAACAGTATATGAGTTAAAATGTACATATATCACAAATTCTTCTGATGCAGAATAAATAAAATAAAGGCTAAATGAAGTTACTCGGGTTAAAAATGAATTTGCTGAACAAATAAACATGATGGTACGATTCCCGACAGTTGGTTCACCTGGTTGAACCCCAGCACGTGGTTTGCATGGATTGGAAATTGGTTTGGCGGCATTATGCACGCATCGGGAAGATTAATATTTTTTTGCCATGGTAATGTTGTTGATTTTCTATATATTAGTGAAATGCTTAAAGAAGATTTTCCAATGTATTAAGAAGAAATCCGATGATGCAATCTATGAGAGATATGTCTCTTTCTTCAGACAGATTAACTTTTTTCGGAGTTATGACCCCTCAAATTTCATGAGAATGAGGACTGATAAAGCAGGAATATGTGGCCGTACATATTCCTTCAGCAGTTCACAAATATATGCATACTTATGTCTTTCATTATTATTTTTCATTGCAATTAAGAGTATATATAGAAATGATTCAGAATATATATTAGTTGTAAGTAGCGGAGGACCGTCACATGTGTCGAATGGCCTCAGGCCTAGAGATGAGGTTTACCCTCTATCTAAAGTAGGCAGGTGTTTGTCTGAAGCAACAGTTATTATTGTTTGATATTGTGTAATCTAAAGGTATAAGTGTTATTACGGAAATAGGTATAAATTAGAACTGATGAAAACCATTTCTTCTCTAGCAAGACAGAATCATGGGTTAGTTGAATATGAACAGACTAGGAGACAGCATGTTTCAGATCTGGCTAAACAAGGAGGGAGCTAATCGGGATAGCCTTTTCCTATAAGCGGTCACCAGTATTTTGAGAACATAGAAAGGAGATTATAGGTTTTGTTATGATTAAAACATATTATCAGTGAAATGTTTAGTGCGCATGAATATTGAATTAATTAATTAATATTCGTTATTTCAGAATATGTCAGTAGCAGAGAGGGAAAAAGTATAAAAGATTGATCAAATAGGGGAGGGGTCAGGCAGTCGGGTTGAGCAGGAGAGATCATAGGTCAAGAGAGTTGCGGGGCGCTGGGCTGTAAGTATAAACATTGGCTGACTGTCACCTTGGGAGTCTCTGCTAGGCATTGCAGATAATCATTTTGTTACTGCTGTTGAACTAATGTTTTTTAATGTTGTAAGTCTGCTTTGACAATAATACCATAATACATGTATAATTAATTTGCTTTTAATAAAACATTGTCATTTATTTTAGAGTTGGTATTGGTGTGAATTATTTCATTTCTTCTTATAATAAGTAAGGTTTATAAATACTATCCAAAACACATCGCACTATCAATCATGCTTCCAGACAGATTGCCTAATTAAATCTATCCAACCTTCTATTCAGTTCCAAATCTTCATCTTACCTCCTTGGTGTTAGACATACTGTCTACCTGAGGAATTATGGTGCTGTTTTGGAAATGCATTGTGTTTACCTTTGCTCCTACTGAACTCCTGGTGCCATATACCTCCCAGAGTTGTATTGTATCAGCCATTAATCCAACTGAATTTCTGTTGTGTCATGCTTACCAAAGTTGCATTTTACAGTATCAGCCATTACTTTAATGTGCTCATGTTATAAAACATGCTTTTGTCATTTCTTCTGTGGATGTCCTGGTGTTTTATCTTCCCAGTCTCCATGTCTGCAGTACCTCTGAGCAGAGGAGTAGTGTAGAACCATGGTGCCCGGAGAAGTGCATGTCATACCAACCTCCCCCCCTTTATTGAACTGTGCCAGTGGGGTATGGCCAGCCTGTGAAGAGAGAAGGAGCAAAAAGTGGCAGTATGACACTTGACATTGCGGTACCATTGGGGCAATGGAATGCTTTGGTGAGGCACCGTCTGACATTAAGGGGTAGCTCATTTGACACTGCATTATTTATAGATTAACAGACAGGTAACTATTAAGAATAGTGCGCAACACCTGCTGCCCCCAGTTAGACACAAGAATGGAGACTCACTTAGCTCCAATAAATAGATATGACAGAATAAATTATTGTGTTACCAGGTGGCGCTGGATAATCAAATATCAAAAGATGTAGAGCAAGAAGTATATATCAAATACTTAGTATTTTTTTATAGGTGAAATGTCTTGGCATAAATGACTTTCTATGTCAGGTTCTCAGAGTCTCCAGGAGTTCTCCAAATGGAACATGGAAAGAAATATAAAAAAGAGGGAGGAGACCGTCTTAGTTATCTCATATAGTGTTCCAAGTGATGTCTATATGGTGATGGTAAAAGCAAATAGCACAATTCCGTCCAATAATTGGGTGTTAGTGATGCGTACCCCAACTCACATCAAAATGTATGGTTCTATTCCCAAAGAAGTGTCTTTGTTCTTCCAACCCACTCGATGGTCCCAGCCTGGTCTTTTATAACCACATGATAATTGCAGAAGCGACAGAATAATGCATACCCTACTTACGTTTTATAAACGTATTCTGCATATAAAGGTTTCTTTCAATAATTCCTTGGGGATGGTCCAGGGGTATATCCCCATATGGTATATCCTCATAAAAAATAGAGGGATAATGTATATAGCTAAAATACTTTTAATATACAAAATGCATTCTCAAATGCAAAATAACATAAAATACAAACAAAATATAAAAAAGGATGTTGACCTGATGGCTAAAGATGTTGTGAAGTCCACCGTCTCACCAAAAGACAACAGTCAGTAGTATCCAATAATACAGGAGATTCCTATAACCAATGCGTTTCGACCTGTCACTGCAGGTCTTTTTCAAGGAATCATACATATGTTGGTACTTTATATAGTAAATAACTTGACTGATGTATACCATAAGCATACGTATAGAAACCTAGGCTTACAGGAATCATAATACATGTTCCCGTATAGAGTGTGACCAGGTGTAATGAATCACAAGGCACTGATCAAACCGGAATCGGTAACGAACTTGGCACTTCCGGAGGATATCAGGTTTGACCATTGCGACCATCATTTTGGCCGCTCGCTATAGCTGTGGGTGGTTACCCACAGCTATGCGAGCGGCCAGGAGGCCGCTCAAAAATGAAGGATGGATGGCCCTGATTCAGAGCGAGCGCTCTGTCAGAGCGTCTGGCTCTGAATCAGGGCCACAGTGCCAAACCAGTACTGACAGAGTTGAATCCCAAACCTCCGTGAGTAATGTGATAAGGAGCTTATGTACCTCTGAGTTTATTAAAATCACATAAATTAGTTGTCTTTATTCCATTTGGAGACACTTGTCTTAACAGACTTGCATGCATAAATAAAGATATTGAGCCAGATGCTGATTTGAAATTGCACCTGTTTGTGATGTAAATCTTGTACGTTTTCACACTACGCATGCTCCGAAACCAAGCAAACACAGGATTCATATGCATCTCAATTGCACCTACTGTACAGTAAATAACAGGGAAACTCAAGAATTTTGGGGAGTCCCCATAGACATCATTCTGAGCAGGTCATCCTCTCACATACCACCCATTTTCTAGACAAATTCCCAGAGAACTGTCATTTTGTCCCATCCCCTCTTCACAAACCCACAATTTACCTAATGACATTAAATGACTAGACTTGCCCCCACAGTGATCACCTACATATCCGCTCCAGGAACTCTCTGAGATGGACAAAATATTAAGTTAGCAATTATGATTTTGGGCCTGATTCAGAGGTGGACACAAATGTATGTGCTGCTGCATTTCCGTATGTAGCAGTTGTGCGAATATGCAAATATTGCAGTCGCTTGCATTTGTAGACACCCACTAGGGGCACTATCGGTTGCACATTGGTTACAGCATCAACATTCTGAGCAACCCTTAAGTAAGCTGCCAGAATTTTAACCACTACATATGACTTCTCAGTTGCCGGCACAGACACACCTCTGAAATGTTCACAACCTGCCTTTGTTTGAGTCCCCAACCCCCGTTATCTCCATGCATCTGTCAATCACACTACACCCAAGTTCACATTGCGACCGCCGTTGATAATGAAACTTGGCATATGCACAGTTCAACTCATACACCTGCTTAGTAGAAATAAAAAATCCTTAACTGGGCAAACATCTGCATTGCATCCACTTCTGAATCAGCTGGATGGAATGCCGATGATCATACAGGAAATACTGTTATATTGACACTTACAATTACCAGGAATGTTGATTTGTCAAGACTGAAAAAACAGGTTTTTACACAAAGTAGTTAATATTTGACATTAGCATTAGCATGGAACAATGAAATATTCACACACTATAGAAACGATGTATAAAGTCTTGGAGAAAGAGAAAATAGAGAGAGATAACGTACCAATCAGCTCCTAACTGTCAGGTTACAGGCTGTGTCTGAAAAATATCAGTTAGGAGCTGATTATGGTTGGTACTTTATTTCTCTCCAAGACTGAGTACATCTCCCCCTTTATGGAGTATTTGGTTAACTTTACTTAAATAAAAAGATGATGAAAAGCTTGTAGAGACTGAGTCTAGGCTGTCAGGTTCCGGTCTAGGATAGTCTGCTACTCAACACAGCACCGATTTCCCCTGACTTCTTGTGAGGTCAGACGTCTGGTGCAGAGGCGAGTGATGCGCTGAGGATTATGCCTTAGGTGCACTTGTCTTCCAGTTGCTGCTCCATGATTTGGTTACCAAGGTTGCAATCATGGGCGCAGCCATGACAGTCTTCATCACCTGACTGACCCTCCGTCCAATGGTAGCATGGTCATTGTCAGCTGACGCTGCCTTCCAATGGACTGCTACCTTAGGGTATTTAACATGCTCTGGACAACAGGAAGTTGCCTGTACAACGTCATTACAACTAGTGTTTGCTTGCCGTAACTTCGTTCCAGGTTCCATTGTTGGTCTACTCTCAAGTTAATCTAGTTCTCTCCTGTGCCAGCGGTGCATCTGGGACACCTTGCCCGTGTACTCATTACATTCTTCGAGTACAATCACAGTGTCATCCTACTGTGCCAGCGGTGCATCTGGAACACCTTGCCCAAATACTCAGTACATCCTTTGAGTACAATCACAGTGTCATCCTCCTGTGCCAGTGGTGTGCCTGAAACCTTTGCCCGCTTACTCAGTATGTCCTCTGAGTGCAACCACAGTGTCATTCTCCTGTGCCAGTGGTGCATATGAACACCTTGCCCACGTACTCAGTACATCTTTCTGGTGCAACTACAGTGTCATCCTCCTGTGCTAGTGGTCGTCTGATACCTTATACTCAGTACTACATACTCGTACATTATCCTCGCTAGTGCTTCTTTCTGCAGTACAACAACCTGGGCCTCATCGGTGTTCTAATCTCCATTCCCCACGTGTATTGAATACCTGATCAAAGGGCCATGACCTGCTTGCTGGGTGCAGCTTAAATCCATATCCCGCTTGGAAAGGTAACTGGTGAACATCTCCCAGCAAGTTAGATTCCGCGCCTTTGGTCGGGTCTCGCCAACATCCAATACTTGTGGATGAGGAGGTCATACATCCAGGCCCCTCACCTCCGATTCCTTCCACAACCTTGGACCTCAGCTTTCAGTTCCTCAGTAGGAGCTCCTCTTAAGTCAATCGTGACATAGGCATTGTGAGGTACATTTATAAAATTATTTAGTTTGGAAATGTCTTATTTATTAATCACCCTGTAATATTTTCTATTCATTCATATTTACTTGTAGAACAAGTGTTGAAATATTGATATGGAAATCATGCAGGAATGATGGCATCATTTACACTGCATCCACCAAAATGTCCGAGTGTTAAGAAACAAATGTTCAGCTGCTCATGATAGTAGGAGACTTGAAAGTGTCCATGAAAGTAATGTCATCTGACAGGGGCAGATTGGGATGGAAAACCAGCCTGGGAACTTTCTGCAAGCAGGCCTAAAGGGGGCGGGTTTGTTGAGAAGGTGGGTCTGTTGAAAGGGCGGAGTCTGTGGAGGAGGACAGGACACTCCCTCGTCTTAGGGCCTGGAGCTGCTTTTGCAAGCCACTGAGGGGAGCAGGGCCAGGAACAGAAATCCGGGTGAATGATACCCTTTTATTTGGGGCCTCCCATCCCTCTGCACTAGGTACAGGACAGTCAGTTTGAAAGTCTTTTCTTACCTATATGGTGGTTTCTCTACAACAGGGAACCTCTGAAGAATTTCAGCCTCAGTGGGTAGCGTCTTCAGCCGGTATTCACTGTTCATGTAGAAGATAACATTGTCTGGAAGATGCCTGTTTATGTAGAAATATAACTAATGTCATCATCATAGACTACAGTACCAGAAGTTTTTGTGAAGGCCAAAATTAATATCCCTGATCAAACAATTTCTGTGTCTCCACATGCTCCCACTGTCTCTCCATTTCCAGGACCCACTGTCTCTTTCCAGGACCCACCTATGTCTCTCCAGGACCCCATGTGTTTCTCCATCCCCAGGACCCCCATGACTCTCCATCCCCAGGCCTACCTGTGGCTCTCATCCTCATTACCCCAGCCCCAGTGTGTCTCAGCCTCATTCCCCCAGCACCAGTGTGTCTCTCAGTCCCATTCCCCCAGCCCCAGTGTGTCTCTCAGTCCTATTTCCTCAGTCCCAGTGTGTCTCTCAGTCCAATTCCCCCAGCCCCAGTGTGTGAGAAAAGACCTCTGTGACGTTGCAGTCACATGACCGTTACAGGAGGGACAGAATGCTCCTGTGTTACCATCCACAAGGGCATGGCGTGCGCAATGCACGTACGCGAGCCCTGGAGTGAGTGAGAAATTCACTCGCTCCAGGGCTCGCTAAAAATGGGGCGGCTGTCAATGTTATTCGGGTGACAGATATCCTAGTTTTGGCCCTGATCAATAGTTTATATGTAAAGGAAACTTATTGAACTAATGAACTCATGAGTGGAGGCAATTCTCCTATATAGGTACTCATAGCACTACATGGACACATAGGCAATTATGGTAGGGCTATTTGTTGAGGTGTTCTTAAAGTTATAGGGCCCAATGGAAGACTCCAGAGAGGCACGCACTAGTGCAGAGGGCTGGGGTGGAAGGGAGCCTCGTGCGGTAGGCGGGAAGGAGTGAGGAGCTTGCGGCAGTGAGGAGGGAGGTTATAAAAGCAGAGAGCGCAGCGTAAATGGGTAGACAGCAGCTCCCCCTCATGTACCCTCTGATGAATGTCCACAGCGCTGCACTGAGGGAATCTGAGTGGCTGTGAGGCAGAATTGGAGGAGCCATTGAGGGCTAAACAAGACAGGAAAGCCCCGGTGAAATAGGTACCTGTGGATCAGTGAAGCGGCTGCGTGTGGTCCCTACATAGTTCTGGATGGCTGTCTGGGGAGAGAAGCTGTACCTGACAAGCAGCGGAAACCCTCAGTCATCTGAGGGTGGTGGGCTGCTGTGACACACCCCAGAGACTGAGTGGATCAGCTGGGGAGGAGGCAGGCTGTGTAACAGTATTGCTTCACCAGCAGTCAGTGAGTTCCCAGCCTACAGCATGTGCTGAGCCCTTTTGAAGCATTATCTCCCTATTATTATTGCTGACCCCAGCGCACCCAGCACCCTGTATTCTTCTCAGAGTGGCATATATTAGTTAAACCAAGTATTGTTAACATCAGCATTAAAGAAGTCGTAAAGCCCAGTCTGCAATAGTTTATACTTCAGTGAGACAGTGAAATCACCTGTACTGGGGTAACCTGAACCAACAAACTACGGATATCTAAATAAATCACCCCTACATTGGAAGTCAGTAAATGTGCATATGCATTTGTGTATCAACATAGTGCACCTATTAAATTTCCTCTGAGACTTAATTTGAGAGGGAACACAGCTCATAGTCCAAAGCGAGAGAAACACAGAGGAGTTGGCATAGAGGAGGATTGCCTTCATTGTTACTGAGGAATGCCTTATTTAAATGTGTTTGAGGTATTTTTCTACAATAGGGAAGGAAAGTCAATCTGATAACCCATTGTCCGTGACTGATCATCACATAATTCAAATTTATAGCACATCAGGAACAGGAATTTTAAACAGCCAGCAAAGTCATAAACTCTGTGAGTGCTATCAGTTTCAAAATCTTTCAACCATAGTTACCAAGGGAACATACCAAACTCTCTAGCACAGTTTGTTGTCCAGGAAAATATCCCTGCAAAACTTATATTGTTTTCTAAGTGACATATGTCAGCTGGTTATTTGCACACCATCGTCAGTTCACCTTGAAAATACTTTTAACGTTGTGAACTCATTCAAATACCACCACACAGTGATGCTATACAAGATACTCAAAAAGGAAATGGAACATATCTTCCGCTGAATGTCTTTTAGTTAGAGAACAATATCTTTGTATTGTACTACAAAAATCGACAGCAATGAAATGCCAATGTTGGATTTACTATTGTATATACACAGTGTGTATACACTGATATATATAAAGAAAAAGAGAAAAATATACCATCTGTGTATTGTTACTTACCTGTCTTTTCTGAAGCATTGCAGTGTCCGAAACAGACCCTGGAGGGAGCAAAATGTTAGTTTCTAACATTGTTGGGGAGATATACAAATACATGTTGGTTTAATACACTACTTTATCAATTGGTTTTTTTTCCCAAGTAGGCCCACACACATCATAAATACTTGGGTGGAGGCACTGACTGTATATAGGGTCTAGGGGTGTGCACCGGCCCCTTTTCGTGTTTTGTGTTTTGGTTTTGGATCTGGATCTTTCTTCGTGTTTTGGATCTGGATTGGTTTTGCCAAAACCACCCTTCCGTGTTTTGGGTTCTGGGTTTTGTGTTTTGGATCTGTATTTTTTTTAAAAAAAGCATAAAAACAGCTAAAATCACAGAATGTGTTGGTTTTTCTGCTCCTATGCTATTATTAACCTCAATAACCTTCATTTCCACTCATTTCCAGTCTATTCTGAACACCTCACACCTCACAATAGTGTTTTTATGTCCAAAAGGTTGCACCGAGGTAGCTGGATGACTATGCTAAGCGACACGAGTGGGCGGCACAAACACGTGACCCATCTAGGAGTGACACTGCAGTGGCAGACAGGATGGCAGTTTGAAAAACTAGGCCCCAAACTGTACATAATGCAAAGAAAAAAAGAGGTGCAAGATGGAATTGTCCTTGGTGACTCCCACCCACCCTTATGTTGCATAAACAGGACATGCACACTTTAACAAAGCAATCATTTCAGCGCCAGGGTCTGCCACATGACTGTGGCTGAAATGATTAGTTCGTTTGGGCCCCCACAAAACAAGCTGGCAATTAATCTGTCCATCCTCATCCTCACAGAGTATTAACTCGTCCCCACTGGAATCCACCACCACAGGTCCCTCTGTACGTTCTGGAGGCTGGTCTCCCTGGAAGAGTTGATAATTCATTTTGATGAACATCATCTTCTCCACATTTTGTGGAAGCAACCTCCTACGCCTTTCGCTGACAAGGTTCCCGGCTGCACTAAACACTCTTTCGGAGTACACACTGGAGGGGGGGCAACTCAGGTAAAATAGAGCCAGTTTGTACAGGGGCCTCCAAATTGCCTCTTTTTCCTGCCAGTACAGGTATGGACTGTCTGACATGCCTACTTGGATGCTGTCACCGATGTAATCCTCCACCATTCTGTCAATGGTGACAGTATCATATGTAGTGACAGTAGACATGTCAGAAATTGTTGCCAGGTCCTTCAGTCCAGACCAGATGTCCAAACTTGGTCCTGCCTGCCCTGCATCACCACCAGCGGGTTGCTTAGGATAGGTAAGTTTTTTCCTGGCAGCCCCAGTTGCGGGAGAAAATGAAGAAGGAGCTGTTGACGTGTCACATTCCGTTTCAGCTGACAGTGTGTTCACCAGCAGGTCTTTGCACCTCTGCAGGCTTGTGTCAGCCGGAAAGAGAGACACCACATATGCTTTAAAATTAGGATCGAGCACGGTGGCCAAAATGTAGTGGTCTGGTTTCAACAGATTGACCACCCTGGAATCCTGGCAAAGCGAATGAAGGGCTTCATCCACAAGTCCCACATGCCAAGCGGAATCGCTCCATCTTAGCTCCTCCTTCACTTTCTCCAGCTGCTTCTGCAAAAGCCTGATGAGGGGAATGACCTGACTCAAGCTGGCAGTGTCTGAACTGACTTCACGTGTGGCAAGTTCGAAGGGCTGGAGAACCTTGCACAACACGGAAATCATTCTCCACTGCGCTTGAGTCAGGTGCATACCCCCTCCTTTGCCTATGTCATAGGTGGATGTATAGGCTTGAATGGCCTTTTGCTGCTCCTCCATCCTCTGAAGCATATAGAGGGTTGAGTTCCACCGCGTCACAACCTCTTGCTTCAGGTGATGGCGGGGCAGGTTCAAGAGTGTTTGCTGGCGCTCCAGTCTTCGGCACGCAGTCGCTGAATGGCAAAAGTGGGCAGAAATTTTTTGGGCCACCCAAAGTGTCTCCTGCACGCCCCTGTCACTTTTCAGAAATTTCTGCACCACCAAGTTTATTGTGTGAGCAAAACATGGGACATGCTGGAACTTGCCCAGATGTAAGGCCCGCACAATATTGGTGGCGTTGTCAGATATCACAAATCCCCAGGAGAGTCTAAGTGGGGTAAGCCACTGGGCGATGATTTCCCTCAGTTTCTCTAAGAGGTTGTCGGCAGTGTGCCTCTTACTGAAACCAGTGATACACAGCATAGCCTGCCTTGGAACGAGCTGGCATTTCTGAGATGCTGCTACTGGTGATGCTGCTGCTGTTGCTGCATAAGGTGATACATCTACCCAGTGGGCTGTCACAGTCATATAGTCCTTAGTCTGCCCTGTTCCACTTGTCCACATGTCCGTGGTTAAGTGGACATTGGGTACAATGGCATTTTTCAGGACACTGAGGACACTTTTTCTGACGTTTCTGTACAGTCTCGGTATCGCCTGCTTAGTGAAGTGGAATCTAGATGGGATTTGGAACCGGGGACACACTACCTCCATCAATTGTCTAAATCCCACTGCACTAATGGCGGATACCGGATGCAAGTCTAACACCAACATAGCAGTCAAGGCCTCAGTTATACGTTTTGCTTCAGGATGACTGCTGTCGTACTTCATCCTCCTCGCTAAGGACTGTTGGAGGGTCAATTGTTTAGTAAAAGTAGTGGTGTTCCTAATTCCTCTCTGGGATGATGAACGATTCCCAGCAGCAGCAACAGCAGCAGCAGCAGCAGGAGGCGTAGCAATGCAGGATCCTCCGGAGGAATCCCGGATAGGAGAGTCAGTCAGGCCAGTGACATGGCCTGCAGGACTACTTCCGATCCTGACTAAGGAGGAAATTGACGAGGAGGGAGTTGACGGTGTGGTTTGCAGGTGCTTGGATACAACAGGACAACGGGATTTAGGTGTCCCTGGACTGCTTACGGTCTTAGCCAAAGTTTCTGAACTTGACAGTAACTTTTTATGAACGCGCTGCAGGTGCCGTATAAGGGAGGATGTTCCTAGGTGGTTAACATCCCTACCCCTACTTATTTCACTTTTACATATGGTACATATGGCAAGACAGTTGTCGTCCGGATTTGGATAGAAATATTGCCAGACCAAAGAGGTGGAATGTTTGGTCTTCTGCCCAGGCATGACCGTGATGGGCTTTTTCATCCCACGGACAACAACTGTCTCCCCCGGAGCCTGATTTAAACAAACCACATCACCATCAGAATCCTCCTTGCCAACTTCCTCCTCAGCGCCAGCTACACCAGTATGCTCATTCTGTTGTACTTCAACAGTGACATCTTCAATTTGCATATCAGCAAGTGGACTGTGGGTGCTCCTTTCAGCACTTGCAGGGGGCGTGCAAATGGTGGAAAGAGCCACCTCTTCCCGTCCAGTGCTGGGAAGGTCAGGCATCACAACCACCACCACACTTGGACTCTCCTTGGGGATTTGTGATATCTTCTTAGAACGCACAGTTCTTTGCTGTGCTTTTGCCAGCTTAACTCTTGATTTTTTTAGTGGGAGGAGGGCTTCCATCGTCATGTGAAGCTGAACCACTAGTCATGAACATAGGGAAAGACCTTAGCCATTCCTTGCCACTCCGTGCCGTAAATGACATATTGGCAAGTTTACGTTTCTCTTCAGATGATTTAAATGTTTTTTTCAAGGTCATTTTCCTGAACTTTGCCATTTGGGATTGTATGTGCCCTCTACTATGACATTGGGCATCGGCCTTGGCAGACAACGTTGAAGGCATGTTATCGTCTATGTCATGACTAGTGGCAGCAGCTTCAGCACTAGGAGGAAGTGGTTCTTGATCTTTCTCTATTTTATTTTTATCGGAGAAAGTTTGGTCCTCTATTTATGTTATATCGATTTGATACATACGTGCGGCTAAGGCGCACACAAACACAGAAAATATTTTTTTATTTTTGCTGGAGAGTAGTGCACTTTGTGGGTTACACCACCCTTTAAGAAATGAGCCAGCCGGCTCTTTACTTATGGGACACAGGCGCACGCTTGGCGCTGCTCCTTTGTTGATGCACGTGTGGCTACTGCGCACACAATTCACAAACACAGAAAAAAATTTTTTATTTGGTTTGGAGTGTATTTTGGGGGTTACAGCACCCTTTAACGGTCAAGCCAGCCGGCCCTTTACTTATGACACAGGCGCATGCTTGGCACTACTTTGTTGATGCATGTGCGGCTACTGCGCACACAATTCACAAACACAGAAAATATTTTTTTATTTGGTTTGGACTGGAGTGTACTTTGGGGGTTACAGCACCCTTTAACGGTCAAGCCAGCCGGCCCTTTACTTATGACACAGGCGCACGCTTGGCACTACTTTGTTGATGGATGTGCGGCTACTGCGCACACAATTCACAAACACAGGAAAAAAATATATTTTTTTGGCACTTGGGGGGAGCACCCCTGATGGACAGAGCACCCCCTGGACAACACTACAGCACCCCTTTAGGACTGGGACACTGCACAGGACTTTGGAGTGGACACAGCCCCTATGGACAACTGACTGCACAACACAGTCCAGCCAGCCCCTATGGACTTTGAAGAAGTGGACACAGCCCCTATTAACAACAGCAGCACAGCACAACACAGCCAGCCCCTATGGACTTTGAAGTAGTGGACACAGCCCCTATGGACAACAGCAGCACAGCGCAGCACAGCACAGCACAACACTACTCTGCACTACACAGCCCAGCCAGCCCTAACTCCCACCCTCCCTCTTCACTGTCCACAGCCGAGTGAGAAAATGGCGCCGACGCGGGTACCTTATATAGGATCCAAAACCCGCGAGACCGGAAGGTGGGATGATGACGTTTTGCCTCGATTTCCGATCCGAGTCAGGCGGGAAAAGTCGAGCCTGACTCGGATCGGCCTCGGATCGGGGGGCTCGGGGGGTTTCGAACCCGCTCACCCCTAATAGGGTCATAACCTTTAATAGATGTTGAGGTAACCAAGTATCCCTGTTAGAGCAAAAAGGGGGGGGTTACACATGCACCATCTTCTCACTCTGAGTCTAGATGTGTCATCTCTAAAACAGACAAATCAGTGCACAAAAAAGAACACTAAGGCTAAAGAACAAACTGTGTGGTCACAAACTTCACATATACCTGAGGAGACTCTAAAGGTGTCCATGATTACTATGTGCACTGGTATATCTAGGGTTCCGAGTGCCCTAGGCAAAGTAAGGGACTGGCATCCCCCTCCCTTTTATTCTAAATAGGGATGGTGCGTGGCAAACATAAATGTGTGTAGCATCATGGGGGTGGGATTTGTCAACAAATTAGTACCAATTCAAATTACGCCACACAGCAATGCAACCTTATCTACATTACACCACAAGGTAGTCACCTTAATAACCCTTATTCACAATAAGCTACACAATAGTCCTCTTAATCACATTATGTCATACAGTAGTACCACTTATTCATGTTACGCTACACATTAGTCCCCTTAATAACATTATGTCACACAGTAATGCCCCTTAATCTCATTACATCACACAGTAGTATCCCTTATAGAACCACTCACCTCCCAATGCATGGGCACAGATAGGAGTGGGTAGTGTGGTAGGTATTACACAGAGCTGAGTCTTTGCCTTGGGTGACAGAAAGCCTGGCAGCACCCCTGTCCCATTCTGTTTGAGTGGAGAGCATGCTGTATTATGAGGGGTATTAGCAGATGAAAGAACAAAAACAGACACCTACTCACTCATTTGCCATGTCCCCTACAGAAAAACTCACCACACAGCAGCCAGTCGGCACCTGAGGCCATGTGTATTACATGATAAGAATAAATAGGTAGAAGAATGGCTGAATATAACAATAGCAATGTAATTCTACATAAGTAAACAATCACATTTCACATATAACGAATAATCACAATGATAATAGCAGCATATTTAGGCAATACTAACATCAATACTAACATCAGCTTATATTTCACAAGTTAAACCACGTACCCACATAGTGTCATGGAAATGACAGCACAATTATTACATTCAGTCCAAGCACATCCATCATCCCCGCACATGCTGGACCTGACGGGATCGTCAGGATGACCAGCATGTACGGGCGATGATAGATGTCGGAAACGACCAGCGGGCACGCGCATTGCTGGTCGTTTCCAACCAAAACCTGCCCGATGCATGCACGATTCATGCGCAATTTGCATGCGATTGCATGAGAACGATGTCGTTATCATGTAATCGTTTGGTTAAATCGCTAAGTGGATACCCCCTTTACATTATGTGAAACAAAGATTCAATATTTGAGTATCCCTATCAAAGTATATCTCTTTTGCTGGCCATACACGCTACAATTATCAGGGCGATAATTGTAGCGTGTGTGCGGACGACCGAGGGTTAAATATTGCTCGGTCGGGCATGCAGGATTGTCCAGCATGCCCGTCTGATGCGATATTTACCCGGTAACTGTCGGCCGCATCGGGCAGTGTATGCCCAGCGCGGCTGACAGACAGACATTTCCTGTGTTCCTTCCTACGGAAGGAACAGGGAAATGTCTCCTCCCCCGGGGGCGGAGTGCGGATGTCGGGCTATACACTGTGAGATTTATCTCACAGTGTATGCCGGCGACATCTGCGGCTGGCAGCCGGCCAGATTAAATGTCTGTCGGTCTGACAGACATTTTATCTGGCTGTGTATGCCCAGCATTTGGAATAAACAAGAACTGTTTTTGCTTTTTAATTAAACAGACAAATATTCCAAAGGAACGTGACTGATACTATTATTATAGGAGCTCCCATTGTCCATATTTATAATAAGGTCAATAGACTCTATTTAATCATTTATTATTTTCTTCTAACTGATCATTATATATCCTTTATTGTGGTTTTATGTGTATATTTTTATCTGCCTAAATATTCTATAATTATCATTGTGATTGTTATATGTGAAATGTGATTGTATACTTCTTTTTTTCTATATGTTTCACTGGTGCAGTCTTCCCCAAAAAAACACATCTAGTCATTTCTCCTATTTTTTGGACAATTAGCAATAAGTCTTTAAAGATTTGTTGCAGGTGAAACCCATCCATTTATATACCATTGTATTTATACAAATAGATTATTTTTTGATTTATATGTGCTAATTTTATTATTTCAAATACTGTTTGTTATTTATTTCTGAGTAGAATCTGTGATTTTCTACTTATTAACCCTTGAGCACCGGGTCCTGTGAGTGTTTTACACTCCTTGTGGAAATTAGTTGTTGCATGTGCATTACATGCCTCACTTCTGCTTAAAACAGAGGGCCTGATTCAGAGCCGGACGCTATTTGCGGACAGTCGTTCCAAAAAAGGGGCCGGCTATTTAAATTGAGTGCTCGCTGTTTGCGGTTTGTTGACGCCTCTATGTCTGAGCGAGTGAACGAAAAATGCGCTAGCTATTTTGTAAAGATGCCCCTTTGCCGTTCGCAACACACTCCGGTATTTATTAGATTAATCGGGTACATCGAAAGGCATCTGAACTGCTCGCAGTGCTTGTGGTAGGTTTTTCTTACCACTATCACTGCGAGCAGTTCAGGCTAAAAGACAACCAAGTGATGTGGTTGATGACGCTCCTTTACTAATTATGCACTCCCATTAAACGCCCTTTTGACCGTTTGGCACGCCTGTGTTCGGATCTCCACTCCCCCATTTTCAAGCACCTTCCCCTGTTACCACCCACAAATGGTACATTCTGTCAATCAAATTAGCAGCCCCTCGCTGTTTTGCGAGCGAACGATTTCCGACCGCAATGACTGGTTTGCGCATGCGCATTACAACCTATACGCATGTGCAGTTGTGCAAACATCGCTCAGAGCAAACGAGCAGCCGCTTACGAGTGGCTCTGAATCAGGCCCAGAGGCCCTGATTCAGAGCGGGACGCTCTGACAGACCACTTGCTCTGAATCAGGGCCGTCCTTCTTCATTTTTAGAGCGGCCTCCTGGCCGCTCGTATAGCTGTGGGTGACCACCCACAGCTATAGCGAGCGGCCAGGAAGATGGTTGCGATGGTCAAGACCATCATGACCATCGGGCTTGTGACGAGACTCTTGTGGTAGGGTCTCGTTGCCACAAGCACTGGAGTGCTTTCGGCTCTATCCCATGGGAATGCCTCCATCTGGGCAGCCACGCCCCGGCATGCCCACCAAAGGGGGCATGCTGTCTCTCACCATTGACAGCACGCCCCCTTTGGTATGAGACCCATAGCAACGGCTTGGCCGTCGCTATCCGGGTCTCGCGCATGCACACGATGGAGCCGGGTCCGTCATGCGCATGCGCACTGGGCCAACATCGACCCGCTTGCAAGCGTTCAGCGCTCGCGAGTGGGTCTGAATCAGGCCCTGAGCCTGATTAATGGTCTGATAGGTCTGGGGCACTTGAGGAAAGAGGAACCAAGTGTCCGGAACCTGTATTTAATATCTTAAGAATTTTATTTCCTCTTTAGTGGGGTCTTTAGGCTCAGGTGTTCCCGCCTTGCCCGGATTCCAAATTGAGGCAAAACGTTATCATCCCAGAGTCAGATTCTCATGGGTTTTAGATTCTATATAAGTCCCACCCCTCGGTGATTCAGGTGCAATTTCACACTGGCTCCAGTCTAGATTAACGTGTCCAGTGGCTGCTGAAGTGCTGTGTCCATACTCTCCACCTACAGTAGCTGCTGCTGTTCTGTGTCCACTCCTGTCCCTGTGTTCAGTGGCTGTTTCTGTGTTCATCCACTTCCTGTGTCCAGTGTCTGCTGTGTCCATCCTTGCCATCTACAGTGGCTGCTGTTGTGCTGTGTCCTCTCCTGTCCCTGTGTCCAGATGCTGCTGCTGTGTCCTTTCACTTTCTGTGTCCAGTGGCTTTGTCAGTCAGTCCCCTTAGAGTTAAACACTGACTGCAGTGTTAATATTGGCCGTGGTAGATTTACAGTATTGGCAGATAGCAAATAATTTTATTTTATTTTATATGGGTTGTTGAATGTTCAGATAGCAAATCATTGTTTATTATTTTTATAGTGCAGGAATTATATAGTAGTCACACAGTGGTGCTGCACTGTGCCTCTGCAGTCCATACCCCACTGCGATATAAGAAGTGTGACTCTAGATGTAATTTGCAGGCTACTCTTTGTATCACCGGTTTCACTGAAAGGTATACCAGTGTCAACCTCTTAGAAAAACTGAGGGAAGTCATTGCAAAATGGCTTAACCTGCTTGGACTCGCCTCAGGATTTGTGATTTCTAACAATGCCACAAATATTGTGAGAGCATTACAGCTGGGTGATTTCGAACATGTCCTATGTTTTGCTCACACAATCAATTTGGTGGTGCAGAATTTTTATAAAAATTACAAGGCCATGCAGGAGATGATGTATGTGGCCCGAAAAATTTCAGGATGTTTACGGGACTTAGCAGCTGCATGTAGAAGATTGCAGCACCTGCAGTAAATAGTTTGATTTGCCCTGCCACCAGCAAGAGGTAGTAACAACTCCACCCTTTCTATGCTTCAGCAGATGGAGGAACAGCAAAAAGCCATCCAAAGCTATAGAACGAGCCATGACACAGGGAGAAGGTACCTTACTAAAGCACAGTGGAGAATACTTGCTGTATTATGCAAGGTGCTGAAACCCTTCGAAGTTGTCATCTGTGTAGTTAGTTTAGACACTGCCAGCTTGAGTCAGATGATTCCCCTAATTAGACTTTTGAAAAAGCAGCTCAAGAAACTGAAAGAGTAGCTGAAATTAAGTGATTCTGCTAAGTATGTCAGACTTGTTGATCAAGTCCTTCGCCAGGATCCAAGGGTTGTCAGCATCTTAAAATTGGATCAATACATTTTGGCAACCATGCTTGATCCTAGGTTTAAGTCATATGTAGTGTCTTCCTTTTCAATGAACACAGATCTAAAGAGATGCAAAGAGCTGTTGGCAAGCACGTTGTCTGCTCAAGTAGCACATGATACGGTGACTTCTGCTCCTTCAGTTTATCCAGCAACTGCAGCTGCCAGAAAAAAAACTCAGCTTTCCTAAGAGACCCACTGCTGAAGCAGATAAGACAACACAACATTTAGACATCTGGTTGGGTCTAAAAGAATTGCTTAAATTTGTGACACTGTCACCTCTACTGTGACTCCATTTGATACAGTCCCCATTCAAAGAATGGTTGAAGCTTATTTTAATCATAGCTTCCAAATAGGCATGTCAGATGGGATGCAGTCACAGGTCATGGCAGAATGCCGGCTAGGGATTATTGATAGGCATTGAAATACCGACACCTATCAATATCCTGACACTGGAATCTAGAATGACGCAGGACCGAATGAGGTAAGTACGGTCCACACGTCCTCATAGCCATGGGGAGAGGGTTAAGTTTAATGCACCCTGGGGGAATTGGGGGTTAGGCACCCCACCAGGAGGGTTATGGTTAGGCTAGGGTAAGGGGGGGTTAGGGTTAGGCACCCCTGGGGGAAGGTTAGGGTTAGGCACCCCTCCAGGAGGGTTAGATTTAGGGTGCAGGGAGGGAGGTTAGGTGTAGGCACCCAAGTGGGAAGGTTAGGCACTAAGGGGGGAGATTATCTTTAGGCATCCCTAAAGGAGGGTTAGGGTTAGGGGGGAGAGGGGAGGGTAAGGTAGTTTACTCACCTCCATCGGAATCTCCGCTGTTCGGCTTGCCGGCATCTGGATCTCAACTGCCGGGCTCTCGTCTGGTGGTCATTCTTACCAATCCCTGTCAGTCAGTCTAGTTCCCTACTTGCAGGAAAAAAATGAAATTTTAGACCCTTTCACAAACTGGCTTTGCTTTACTTAAGCTGCCCACCCTCCAGTGTGTGCTCATAAAGAATTTTCATCATAGCTGGGAACATTGTCAATGATCGGCATAGGAGGCTACTTCCTCAAAATGTGGAAAAGATGTTCATCAAAATGAATTAAAAATTCCAGGAGGAAGACCTTTACCATCAGTTATGTCAAAGTCCAGAGGAACCTGTAATGGTGGAATGCAACAGAGACAAATTAACAATGTTTGAAGATGATGTACACACTGATGATGAGTGTGAGGATGAATGGTGATGACATCTTGCCTCTGTAGAGCTGGTTTGGTTTGTACGTAGAGATTATTGCCAGCTGCCTATTAGTAGCTTGTTTTGTGGGGGCTCAAACAAACCAATCACTTCAGCCACAAATGCCAGTCCTTGTTGCTGAAGTAATTTGTTTATTAAACCTTGCATGTCCTGTTTATTATACAACATAAGGGTGGGTGGGACAATTCCATCTTGCACCTCTTTTCTTTGCATTATGCGCTGTTTGGGGTATTGTTGACTGTCTTTGCATAGACAAAAACATATTTTTTTATAGTTTATTAAACTGACATCCTGTCTGTCATTGCAGTGCCTTTCTATTTCCTAGATGTGCCTTGTTGGAAGTTGAACTACCCACAGCTGCTGAAATCTACTACATGCATTTGATGAATGTAGAAAATATCCAGAAAATTTTCTGCCCACAGACAACATTTCTGCATGCCCCTTTGATTATTTTTTCAATTCTGAACCATTGAAGAGCTCCACTTAGGCAAGGACTGATGTGAATGAGACAATTTCCTTTCTAAATGCCCTCCTCCCTCATAAATTTGCTTAGAATTCCAAAACTTAATTAAATTTACTATGAATCAATCCTTCCTTTCCCTGACTTTCTCTAATGTAGTTATTGATTAATGAAAACATTATGGGGTACTCTCTATGGGTTGTATAGTTTATTAAACTGTCATCCTGTCTTCCACTGCAGTGACATTCTCTTTCCTAGACAAGCCATGTTGGATGTTGAACTGCCACGTGTTTGTGCCACCCACTTTTTAAGCAGAAAAAAAACATTGTTAATAGCCAAGGATTCTTTAGAAGGGTTGACAAAAAGTCAAGAAAATTGTTACAGTGCTGGGCTATGAAACTCCAAATCTTACACAAACAAATTACATTTATCAAATACATTAATTTAGTAGGCTGACCCATAATACCCCCACCTTAATCCTCCCTATAAATTTGCTTTGGAATCAACCCTTCCTTCCTCTCCCTGCTTCAACTAAGTACATACTCCATCTCCCTCGGGCCTTTCATCTAGCTCTTGATTAATGAAATCATTCTTGGGTTCTTTCTATGGATTGTATAGTTTATTACATGACCATCCTGTCTGCTATTGCAGTGACATTCTCTTTCCTAGATGAGCCATGTTGGAAATTGACCTGCCACGTGTTTGTGCCACCCAGTGCTGTGGCTTAGCTTAGTCAGCTAGCTAGCTCGGTCCTACCTTTTGGCCTAAACTGAATGAAAAACAATATTGTGAAGTGGTCAAAATTGACTGGAAATGATTGGAAACAATTGTTATTGAAGTTAATAATACCATAGGAACAAAAACTGGCCCAATTTATTTATTTTAGCAGTTTTGATCATTATTTTAACCAAATACAGATCCAAAACCTGTGAGGTCAATAGAGATCCAAAGCCAAAACAAAGAGGTCAGTGCACTTCTCTAATAAAATTTTTTATATATATATATATATATATATATATATATATATATATACACACACATACACACATATCCCACTGGCGGCACTCCGGAATGACACACTGGAAACGCTTAGCTGTGAAAAGCAACGTTTCAGCGCCTTTATTAAGCGCTTTTATCAAAGTTATACATAGAAACAAACAAACACACTGACCTCAAATAACAAGTCTCCCTCCAACAAGACGCTCAGCCACGTGTGCGACACCAGCCGGCAGGCGCACAGGAAACTGCGTCACGCAAACCCCCATCAGTTACCATAGTGACGCATTGACAACAAACCTGGACAAACGTACAGGCATGTAGTATCAACGGATAAAACAACAGGAAAAAAATGTGCATAAAAACAACAATAGACACTCAAAAGTGTCTACTACGTATTAAATCAATTAATACATAGACATAACCCACATAACAATATGGACAAACCTGACAGACAAACAAATAACAAATAGTCGCAGGCAATGCAATATGCCACCTGAGGAACCAAGCATATAACACCAAAATGATTGTATTGCATGGCCACTACAAGAATAAAAAAACGGTGCAATGATGTACCAATGACTAGCAGTTACATAGAGCTAAATCACTGGTAAACTCATAATTTATACAAAAAGTAAAGGCTTATTATAATACACCCACAGCCTAATCTATGTTAACCCAGCATATTAAATCGATACCACCGATCAATGCCATTTAACCACAAAAACGCTATCGCCAAGGAATACTACAGCAGCATTAAACAAAGCAGTGAAGCCCCAGACTCTCATTAAGTCCACGGGGAACCATGGTATCTAACCTGATAATCCAATCAGCTTCACATTGTAAAAGCTTTTTACCATGATTACTACCTCTAGTCAAGGGGGGCACGTGATAGCGAAGTGATAGCGAAGGGAGGCAATGCTATGTTTGAACTCGGCAAAATGCCTAGCTACAGGCTGTTCTCCTGTGCCCGATGCAATCACCGCTCTGATGGTGGACCAATGTTGTGCCATCCGAATTCTAAGGGTGCATTCGGTCTTCCCTACTTACATCTTGAAACAGGGGCAAGTAATTGCATAAATAATAAATGTGCTAGTACCCGTTAGATGGTAACGAATTGTGTATTTAGCCCCTGAAAATGGGTGGAAGAATACTGAACCTGTCTGTAGAAAGCTACAGGTAGTACAATTGGTACATTTGAAGCAGCCCAATTTGGGACTGCCCAAAAATGTCTGGGACCTGTTCTTACCCAACTGTGTGATATCATTACGTACCAGACAATCACAAATGTTTTTGCCCCTACGGTAACACGACATTAACCGTGTATTCTTGAGAGGATGCAACTCTTTGTCGGTGCTAATAATGGGCCACAACTTTTTGGCTTGGCTGTTGATGGTGGTACTCATATGGTTAAACTTGTTGACCCAAATATGCCTCTCAGATCCACTCACAGCAGCTCTAGAAGCTCCAACCAAAAGACTATCAGTAGGAACCAACAGTGCTTTCTTTTTGGCATTTTCCAAATCTGAAAGTGCATAACCTCTTTTAGAGAACTAACTCAACATAACATCAAGTTGTTTAATGCCTTGTTCATGATTCTCAGAGATTCTCAATGCCCATAAGAACTGTGAATAAGGCAAAGCATTCTTTAATGGGACAGGATGGGCACTGCTAGCTAATAGCAAGTTGTTTCTATCGGTAGCTTTAACAAATAACGATGGTACCAGTCCCCCACCACGCTTAGTGATGGTCACATCCAGGAAATATACACTAGTAAGGCTGGTATTGTATGTAAATTTCACCGGTCTACCTAGACCATTGTAATTGTCAATGACACTTGCAAACGCTGTCTCACTACCTCCCCACACTATGAATAAATCATCGATATATCGAAAAAAGCAATGATATTATTGGCAACAGTTGAATCCCTGAAAAAAACATCATCTTTGGTGGAGAACATATATGAATTTGCATATGATGGTGCCACATTGGACCCCATCGCGCAACCAGATAGCTGCAGGTAATACCCGCCATCGAATATGAAATCATTTCAGGTCAATGTTAGCTCTAAAAGTTGCAAAAAAACTCAACATTATGTCCTTTAAATAGAGGATTATCAATAATAAGCATCCTAACATCCTGTAACCCTTCATCATGGGGAATACACGTGTAAAGACTACACACATCTACTGAACATAGTACACAATCATCAGGTAAATCTGACAAATTAGTTAATGCAACCAGCAAATTGTTGGTGTCTTTTAGATATGTGGGTCTAGATTGAACACATGGCTGGAGCAACACATCTAAATATGTGGATATAGGCTGAAATAAGGAACCCCGGGCAGCGATAATCGGCCGACCCGGAGGGTTAATAGGGTCTTTATGATCTTAGGAATCAAGTACAAGAGCGGTTTGACAGGAAAATCAACTACCAAAGCTTTCTTAACAGCACTTGTAATTGATCCTGTCAAACAGGACTCCAGACTCCAGACTCCAACAATGCATCAAGTTCCTTTTTAAACAGTAAAGTCGGATCATGAGACAATCTTTTGTAGGTCAATTGATCACTAAACTGTTTATAAGCTTCAACTCTATAATCAGCTAAATTCAAAACAACAATGCCTCCACCCTTGTCTGCCTGACGAATGATAATGTCATCATAGGAGGCAAGTTGTTTAAGAGCCATACGTTCATCTTTATTTAGATTCCAGAACCTGGGCATCTTGTTATTAGGATCCTCACACACAGCTTTATCCAAAAGCCGTGTGAATGTCTTGATAGCCGCATTATTACTAACAGGGTCGAAGGTAGACTTTTCTTGTAGTTTCAATAGTTGTGGTGGCACTTCAGAGGGGGCAAACGGCTTATCTGCAACAAATTATTTGATCTTTAAACTCCTATTGAGCATATACAGTTCTTTTTTCACTGCGTTTGACTAAATGGAACAGTGGGTACAAAGGATAAACCCTTCCCCAACACTGATAACTCAGAAGGAGATAAGGTCCTGTAAGAAAGGTTAAAGATCAAGTCCTGCGGCCCTTGGGAGGTCTTCCTCTCCCTCTTGTTACCATAGTAACGCATTGACAACAATCCTGGACAAACGTACAGGCATGTAGTATCAACAGATAAAACAACAGGAAAGACTCATTAAAGACAAAATTAAATCCTTTGAGATCAAGCATCTTTTGACATTACAAGCTGATAAACAATGTGATTGGTAGTCTAAATTGACAGCTCAAGTGGAGTCCTACAAAAATGAGCTTATTAAATTTAAAGCGGAGAAAAAGAGGAAGGTGGATTTGGACTATGAGCAGCAACGGGTATATAATTGGCTGACGGGTGCCCATCCTAACACTGACAAAAGGCCACTATTTAGATGCACTTACAATAGATCTCGGCTTGATACATCTGATGACACTGTCACTACTGAAAGCGACACTGACAAAATTTAAGTCTAGACAACGCCTTCTTTCCCCTGTTGGCAACCGCACTAGAGCACGCCTTTTAGAATTCTGTCCAAACGTACCCGCAGAGGTCAACAAAACAAGAGGGAGAGGAAGACCTCCCAAGGGCCGCAGGACTTGATCTTTAACCTTTCTTACAGGACCTTATCTCCTTCTGAGTTATCAGTGTTGGGGAAGGCTCTAGTTGCTGCTCATAGTCCAAATCCACCTTCCTCTTTTTCTCCGCTTTAAATTTAATAAGCTCAGGATTGTTGTCAATGCGTTACTATGGTAACAAGAGGGAGAGGAAGACCTCCCAAGGGCCGCAGGACTTGATCTTTAACCTTTCTTACAGGACCTTATCTCCTTCTGAGTTATCAGTGTTGGGGAAGGGTTTATCCTTTGTACCCATTTAGTCAAACGCAGTGAAAAAAGAACTGTATA
Source organism: Taudactylus pleione (assembly GCA_031769625.1). Lineage (NCBI taxonomy): Eukaryota > Metazoa > Chordata > Amphibia > Anura > Myobatrachidae > Taudactylus > Taudactylus pleione. The sequence goes on from JAUIMM010000880.1 coordinate 86,817, forward strand.
TGCTCAATAGGAGTTTAAAGATCAAAGAATTTTTTACTGATAAGCCGTTTGCCCCCTCTGACGTGCCACCACAACTATTGAAACTACAAGAAAAGTCTACCTTCGACCCTGTTAGCAATAATGTGTCTATCAATACATTCACGCGTCTTTTGGATAAAGCTGTGTATGAGGATCCTAATAACAAGATGCCCAGGTTCTGGAATCTAAATAAAGATGAACGTATGGCTCTTAAACAACTTGCCTCCTGTGATGACATTATCTTTCGTCAGGCAGACAAGGGTGGAGGCATTGTTGTTTTGAATTTAGCTGATTATAGAGTTGAAGCTTATAAACATCGGTCCGCCATCAGAGTGGTGATTGCATCGGGCACAGGAGAACAGCCTGTAGCTAGGCATTTTGCCGAGTTCAAACATAGCATTGCCTCACTTCGCTATCGCATCATTGACCACGTGCCCCCCTTGACTAGAGGTGGTAATCATGGTAAAAAGCTTTTACAATGTGAAGCTGAATGGATTATCAGGTTAGATACCATGGTTCCCCTTGGACTTAATGAGAGTCTGGGGCTTCGCTGCTTTGTTTAATGCTGCTGTAGTATTCTTTGGCGATAGCGTTTTTTGTGGTTAAATGTCATTGATCGGTGGTATCGATTTAATATGCTGGGTTAACATAGATTAGGCTGTGGGTGTATTATAATAAGCCTTTACTTTTTGTATAAATTATGAGTTTACCAGTGATTTAGCTCTATGTAACTGCTAGTCATTGGTACATCATTGCACCATTTTGTTATTCTTGTAGTGGCCACGCAATACAGTCATTTTGGTGTTACAGTATATGCTTGGTTCCTCAGGTGGCATATTGCATTGCCTGCGACTATTTGTTATTTGTTTGTCTGTCAGGTTTGTCCATATTGTTATGTGGGTTATGTCTATGTATTAATTGATTTAATACGTAGTAGACACTTTTGAGTGTCTATTGTTGTTTTTATGCACATTTTTTTCCTGTTGTTTTATCTGTTGATACTACATGCCTGTACATTTGTCCAGGTTGTTGTCAATGCGTCACTATGGTAACTGATGGGGGTTTGCGTGACGCAGCTTCCTGTGTGCCCGCCGGCTGGCGTCGCACACGTGGCTGAGCGTCTTGTTGGAGGGAGACTTGTTATTTAAGGTCAGTGTGTTTGTTTGTTTCTATGAATAAGCTTGATAAAAGCGCTTAATAAAGGCGCTGAAACGTCGCTATTCACAGCTAAGTGTTTCCAGTGTGTCATTCCGGAGTGCCGCCAGTGGGATATGTATTTTAGAGTGTGTCTGGGAATTCCAGCTACAGTGAGGAGGGCACCCGGGCAAGTATACGTTGTTTTACGCTGAGTGCCGGATTGTGGGAAAAAAAAAAATATATATATATATATATATATATATATATATACCATCCAAAAAATAACACAGCACTCCAAGGCCTCCATTAAAGATTTCAAAACACTAATTGTATTTGTAACCGGACAGGTCTGGTCACAAACACACTTGTTGTTTTGACATCTTTAATGGAGCCCTTGGAGTGCCGTTCTCTTTATTTGTATGGTATGGATACAAAGCACAAGGGCCAGATGTATTTTTCAGTGCAGAGTGCTGGCAGTCTTAGGAACTATACATTTGAAAAAGATATATCTCTCTGTGAATTCCTGGTATATGACCTGTGAGTGCCGCCGCTATTTGTTGGAGTTATATTTGGGCTTGGACATGGCACCTGGGCAAGTAATGACAAGTAATATGAAGTGCTGGCTTGTTTGTATTTTCTATACATAATATATATATATATATATTAGGGATGAGCGGGTTCGGTTCCCTGAGAACCGAACCCACCCGAACTTCGGGGATCCGGGGCGATCCGAGCCCAAGCTCGGATCTCCCTGTCTGCCCCGGATCCCTCTCCCGAGGCAAAACCTCGAGATCTGCTGTCGGATCTCGAGGTTTTGCCTCGAGCGGCCATTTAAAAAAAAATGCCTTTGCCTTTAATGGGCAAAGTGCTGATTGGCTGACAGAGCCGTCTGTCACGGCTCTCAGCCAATCAGCATTATGGTGCTCATTTGCATGTAGCACGGACTCGTGAGATCCGTGCTACATGCATCTGTGTGATTGACAGTGACACAGAGCACAGATGGGTCAGTGAGACCCGTCTGTGCTGCTGTGTATTTCAATGACACAGATGCACGCACGGACCAGGAGATCCGTGCTACTTGCATCTGTGTCATTGACACAGAGCACTAACGGGTCCGTGAGACCCGTCTGTGCTGCTGTGGTAAATAAAAAAAAAAAAACCTGTGTAAAAAGAGAAAAAAATGGCGTGCCCCCCCCCCAAAAAAAGAGCAACCAGCCCCGGGCATTAGTGACCCAGTGCTGGGTGTGCTTAAATACAGGGGACAAACGACATAGGGGTCCCCTGTACTTAAACACAACCAGCACCGGGCTAGTCAGAACCAGAGCTGGTTGCCAAAATACGGGGGACAAACGACGTAGGGGTCCCCCGTATTCTGCGCAACCAGCTCTGGGCTCTGATCCGGTCCTGGTTCTGGAAATACAGGGGAAAAAAATGAGTAGGGTTCCCCTGTATGTTCCAGAACCAGCACTGGACTTTTTCTAGCGGGGGGCTGATGCCACAGCCAGGGGAGCCCTTTCACCGGGCCCCCCAGCCGCAGCATCAGCCCTGACCGCTAGTCAGCCCAGGCCGGGGATCCCTGGAGAGCTGGGGACCCCCCCAATAAAGGGGTCACCCTCTCCAGGGCACCCCAGGCCCAGGCTGATAGCCCGGGGCTATCCCCGCCACCCCTGGTGGCGGTGGGTGGCGGGTTGATTGTGTGGTGTGGTGTAAATAAAGAATATCAAACATTGTCTTTACAAGTAGAACTGCAAGTCCCAGCAAGCCTGCCCCGCATGCTGGTACTTGGAGAACCACAAGTACCAGCATGCAGGGCATTAAGGGCCCACTAGTACCTGTAGTTCACCTGTAAAAAAATGTTTAAAAAAAACACAGGACACACACACCGTGACAGTATAAGTTTATTAAACATACATACACACACACACATGTACACATACTCACCTATGTAACCTGTAGCATCGGTCCACTTGTCCGGTAAAGTATCCATAGGGGACCTGTGAAAAAAAACATACTCACCATCTCCTATGCGAGGTTCTGTCCTCTTCGTTCCAAAGTAGGCATCCCCGGACTTGGCAAAAAAAAAAAACGAAAACGCGATCCACGAACTTAGTACCGTTCTATAGAACGGTACTTCCCGAATGAGAGCTTAGCGGCGGGGTATCACCATGGAAACCCCGCTGCTAAGCGTTCATTGGCTGAGAGAGGCCATCTCCCGTCTCTCTCAGCCAATGAACGGCTCCCTCCATTGTAGTCAATGCTGGGAGCCGCAAGGTTATTAAAGTTTACCCTGCGGTTCCCACCATTGACTACAATGGAGGGAGCCGTTCATTGGCTGAGAGACGGGAGATGACCTCTCTCAGCCAATGAACGCTTAGCAGCGGGGTTTCCATGGTGATACCCCGCCGCTAAGCTCTCATTCGGGAAGTACCGTTCTATAGAACGGTACTAAGTTCGTGGATCGCGTTTTCGTTTTTTTTTTTTGCCAAGTCCGGGGATGCCTACTTTGGAACGAAGAGGACAGAACCTCGCATAGGAGATGGTGAGTATGTTTTTTTTCACAGGTCCCCTAGGGATACTTTACCGGACAAGTGGACCGATGCTACAGGTTACATAGGTGAGTATGTGTACATGTGTGTGTGTGTATGTATGTTTAATAAACTTATACTGTCACGGTGTGTGTGTCCTGTGTTTTTTTAAACATTTTTTTTACAGGTGAACTACAGGTACTAGTGGGCCCTTAATGCCCTGCATGCTGGTACTTGTGGTTCTCCAAGTACCAGCATGCGGGGCAGGCTAGCTGGGACTTGCAGTTCTACTTGTAAAGACAATGTTTGATATTCTTTATTTACACCACACCACACAATCAACCTGCCACCCACCGCCACCAGGGGTGGCGGGGATAGCCCCGGGCTATCAGCCTGGGCCTGGGGTGCCCTGGAGAGGGTGACCCCTTTATTGGGGGGGTCCCCAGCTCTCCAGGGATCCCCGGCCTGGGCTGACTAGCGGTCAGGGTTGATGCTGCGGCTGGGGGGCCCGGTGAAAGGGCTCCCCTGGCTGTGGCATCAGCCCCCCGCTAGAAAAAGTCCAGTGCTGGTTCTGGAACATACAGGGGAACCCTACTCATTTTTTGTCCCCTATATTTCCAGAACCAGGACCGGATCAGAGCCCAGAGCTGGTTGCGCAGAATACAGGGGACCCCTACGTCGTTTGTCCCCGTATTTTGGCAACCAGCGCTGGTTCTGACTAGCCCGGTGCTGGTTGTGCTTAAGTACAGGGGACCCCTACGTCATTTGTCCCCTGTATTTAAGCACACCCAGCACTGGGTTACTAATGCCCGGGGCTGGTTGCTCTTTTTTGGGGGGGTGCACGCCATTTTTTTCTTTTTTTACACAGGTTTTTTTTTTTTTTTTTTACCACAGCAGCACAGACGGGTCTCACGGACCTGTCATTGCTCTGTGCCAATCACACAGATGCATGTAGCACGGATCTCCCGGGTTCGTGCTACATGCAAATGGGCACCATAACGCTGATTGGCTTCCTGTCTGCCACTGCAGTGCCACTCCTAGATGGGCCACGTGTTTGTGCCGCCCCCTTGTGTCGCTTAGCATAGTCATCCAGCTTCCTCGGTACAACCTTTTGGCCTAAAAACAATATTGTGAGGTGTGAGGTGTTCAGAATAGAGTGGAAATGAGTGGAAATTAATGTTATTGGGGTTATTAATAGCGTAGGAACAAAAAAAGGCCCATTTATGTGATTTTAGCGTTTTTTTTTTATTTTTTAAGAAAAAATCCAGATCCAAAACACAAAACCCAGAACCCAAAACACGGAAGGGTGGTTTTGGCAAAACCAATCCAGATCCAAAACACGAAGAAAGATCCAGATCCAAAACCAAAACACAAAACACGAAAAGTGTCCGGTGCACACCCCTAATATATATATATATATATATATATATATATATATATACATGTATGTATATATATATATATATATATATATAATAGAGATAGTCCGGCACTCACCCCAGCCTACACAGAATGCCCAGGTGACTCTCCAGCTGATTGATATAGTATACAGTGTAGTGAAAGAATGGTACTCAGGGTCTCAACAACACTTCTAATAAATAACAGGCACAGCCAGGATATATAGTCAACATTTCAGAGTGTTGGCTCTTTTATCAAGACTACATATATATATTTATTATAATTATTTTTATATGGCACCACAAGGGTTCCACAGCACCTTACAAAGTACATAAACAAATGAGCACACAAGAAAAATTATTAACAGTACAAACAATGCAGGACAAATATATGATTTATACATTGCTGCATAACACTTAAATAAGCAGCATGATGTCAGCAACTAAGGGGGTTAGGTGGTGTTGTAAAGTAAAGTAGGAGTAAGTGAAGGAGAAGCATGTGAGGAAAGAGGGCCCTGCTTGTGAGAGCTTACATTCTAAAGGGGAGGGAGCAGACAAACAGGGGTGACACAGATGGGCCGGATTGTGAGGAAGGAACATGGATTAGTGGGTTAGGATGAGATCTAAGCTTTGAGGAAGAAAGGGGTCTTGAGAACCCATTTGAAGATTAGGAGCCAAGAAGCAAAGTTAATATGGAATTTTGAGTTAAGGCCAGGGGGAAAAATAAAAGTCAGTTACTCAAGTAAGTTGGAAAGGCAACTGATATGAGCATTGAATGCAAATAATGAAGTGGAGAGTTTAGAAGGTAAGAGTTGGTGGGAGTGACTAGATGATAGAAGTGCCCCAACACTTTGGAAACCTCCAGGCCAGGGAGTGTGGGGGCCTCACATTCTTTCAAAGGAAATAGCTGCAGGAGAAGTGGTGTCGGATGGGTAAGTCCAGGATTTGGTGATGGTTAGGAGATTGAAGGAGCTGAATATGAAGCCGTCATGGACAGGGACCAGTTGATTATAGACAGGACTGGCTTTCCAGAGAAGACAGGAAAGAGGGACATATTTGGGAGGAAAGAGAAGGAGATTGTTAGGGTTGCTGTAGTGTGGAGTTGAGATTGATTTAGAGCAGGGGATAAGGAGAGTGTGGGTATGTGGTGGGCTTCTGAGCAAGGAAGGGTGACAGCAGGTCGTGGGCAAGGAGGAGGTTTAGTGTGGTGTGGAATGAGAAGAAGAGGTGTAACTTGGAGAAAAATGAGGGTGCTGGGCTTATGAGTTATGGGAGATGCAGTGGAGAGTACTAGATGGGATGAAGAGAGATAGAGGAGAGGAAGGAGGGAGAGGAGAAAGTGGAGGAGACTATGGAGGGAGGACAGAGATGGAAACTGGTGGTAGAGGAAAGTATTATGCAGCTTCTAAGGGCTCTATTTACTACAATCCGCATTGGTAATGCAGATTGTAGTGTGATATTACTGACTGATTTCGCATTGCGAAAGGCAATATCACAGGGATTTACTACAAATCCCTTGCAGGAACAGAGCTTGCGAGAAAGCTCTGTCCCTGCGAATCCCCTCCGCACACTAGTAATGGTATTTTTGCAAAAAAATATTGTAACCAGAGCCCTGCGCATGCACCGACCGACCGTCGCTGCTTCCCGCCGATGCTAGGCCCTGGCCCCATCATTAAGCCCTGCACCCGGCAATCGTGGACCCCCCACAACCCACCTCTCCTTTAATTATCTCCTTACCTGCATGATCCGGGCTCAGGTGATGTCCTCTGGTCGGGTGATATCCCATACTGCACTGGGACCCGATCACCTGATGACCGGGCCACAGTGCAACATGGGAGACCAGCTGACCGGAGGGAGGACATCACCCAGAGCCCCGTCCATTGGTCCCTGGAGTCAGGTAAGTAAATTTTTTTTTTACACTGTATAAGCGTGTGGTCTGTTTAGACCACACAGCTGATTACTGGGGCTGACCCCCGGCTCTGCTCTCCAAGTTAGAGAAGGGCAGGAGTCCGGTAACTGGGGGAGACCCTGGATAACGCCACCTCCAGGTGGCGTTATTATCACAGGGCTTTCCAAGATATTTTTTTACAATTTATTTTTAGTAACTCTGGTCGGATCACATTTCCCATTACAATTATGGGAAATGCGATCTGCTTACTAAAAATAAGTGATACTTAGGGGTTGAAGTAGAATTTTACGAATTCTACTCCAATTGCCCTATAGTAACTGTAGGTGAAACTAAAATAATGTGAAAAGGGTGTGAAAACACACTTTTTCACTTTATTTTTGTAAAAATAATGTTAATAAATAGACCCCTAAGTGAGGGGGGAGCTGAAGATAATAGAGACATTGCATAGATGAGGGATTAGGGGGGAAGGAAACAGCAGTAGTAGTGATTAGAGTAAGATACAGGAACAGTCAGGGCCGCCAAGAGCCAAGGCGGGCCCTGGTAATAGGGGGCATGGCCTAATCTCGGGAGGTGTGGCCACGCCCCCTTGCTGAAAAAAAAATATAAAAATGATTTGCGGCGCGGCGCACCGGGGGGGGGCGCTCAGCCCGGCGCAAAGCCAGGGGGGGCGCTCCCCCGCACAGGCATAGGAGACTGCTGTGGCTGCTGCTCAGCAGCCACGAGCAGTCTCCACTGCAGCTCAGCACACGCTGTGTGCTGGGCTGCTGTGAGGGAGGGGGGGCGGCGTCGGACCCGGGCCCCCACCGGGCCCCTCAGGAAGCCCGGGCCCGGGTAATCTGTACCCGCTCCCCCCCTCTCGGCGCCCCTGGGAACAGTACAGTTAAATTTTCAAAAATCAGATAAAAGGAAGAACAGTGCTTGTAGATGTAAAGGCACAACTACAAGAGTATATAATGAACAAAATGAGTTTAAAGCTGTTAAAGTTGCAGGGCTTTAAATTAAGGATAAAACATTCTTAAAGATGAACAGGTGTTAAACAATGGTAGATACTACAGTGGTGTAGAGATACAGTAAATTGACAGTGGTATAGGAATAATATAAACAGTGTAGGGTCAAAAAACATACAATCAAAAGTAAAAATGCAGCAATCCAACTGGTAGTTGCTTGCAATGTTGAAACAGGCTGTTGGCAAAAGGTGTATCCAGGTTATAATGAAAGCTGATGGCTGAGCCTGAGTTGCAGGGTATCCAGAGGCTTAGAAGATCCTTTTCAATTGTTTTAAAGTTGTAAAGAGATCTTTTTAAATGTTATCCTCATGTCTTCCTCCTATCTAAAGGCCCCCATACATCAGCAATCGATTGTGACAATTCTGCAATTTGCAATCGATTGTGTATAAAAATCTGCAATGTATGGGCTTCACAGATAGCAGGTTGCAACCAAAAAGTGATTGGAATTATTAAATCAGATTGTCCAACATGTTGGATATCACAGATGGATTGGGGCTGTAGATTACTAGTGTATGGAGATGATCAGCAGATTTGTAGACCTTTACTAGTAAAATGATGGGCCTTTCAAGATTGGCAGATCTGTGTTTGCTGCAATCGATCTGCAAATCACTGAATAAGATCTGTAATGTATGGGCGCAGATTGCTAGATTGGGAGATCCTAAAATCGGGCAATAAATCTTCAAATTGTTCAATTGTGGTTTTCAGATTGCTGATGTATGGGGGCCTTAACTCTTTAAATTATGCTGTGCATATAATACCACTTAGAAAAAAAACCCACTTTGAATAAAAACCTATGCAGCCTTGTAACAGGCCTGCAGCATGTATTCTACTGGGTATATAGTGAAGCATACATGTGTAGTCACTGATTGCATCCCACCTCCCAATAATCTCACCTACACCAGATACAAGTCATAAAATGCTAATACAAACTAGGGGTGAGCGGGTTCGGATTTCTGAAATCCGAACCCCCCCGAGCCCCCCCGATCCGAGTCCGATCCGAATCAGGCTCGACTTTTCCCGCCTGACTCGGATCTGAAATCGAGGCAAAACGTCATCATCCAGCCTTCCGAGTCTCGCGGGTTTTGGATCCTATATAAGGTACCCACGTCGGCGCCATTTTCTCACTCGGCTGTGGACAGTGAAGAGGGAGGGTGGGAGTTAGGGCTGTGTAGTGTAGTGTAGTGTAGTGCTGCTGTTGTCCACTACTTCAAAGTCCATAGGGGCTGGCTGTGTTGTGCTGTGCTGCTGTTGTTAATAGGGGCTGTGTCCACTACTTCAAAGTCCATAGGGGCTGGCTGGACTGTGTTGTGCAGTCAGTTCTCCATAGGGGCTGTGTCCACTCCAAAGTCCTGTGCAGTGTCCCAGTCCTAAAGAGGTGCTGTAGTGTTGTCCAGGGGGTGCTCTGTCCATCAGGGGTGCTCCCCCCAAGTGCTAAAAAAATAATATATTTTCTGTGTTTGTGAATTGTGTGCGCAGTAGCCGCACGTGCATCAACAAAGTAGTGCCAAGCGTGCGCCTGTGTCATAAGTAAAGGGCCGGCTGGCTTGACCGTTAAAGGGTGCTGTAACCCCCGAAAGTACACTCCAGTCCAAACCAAAAAAAAATTATTTTCTGTGTTTGTGAATTGTGTGCGCAGTAGCCGCACGTGCATCAACAAAGTAGTGCCAAGCGTGCGCCTGTGTCATAAGTAAAGGGCCGGCTGGCTTGACCGTTAAGGGTGCTGTAACCCCCGAAAGTACACTCCAGTCCAAACCAAAAAAAAAATTATTTTCTGTGTTTGTGAATTGTGTGCGCAGTAGCCGCACGTGCATCAACAAAGTAGTGCCAAGCGTGCGCCTGTGTCATAAGTAAAGGGCCGGCTGGCTTGACCGTTAAGGGTGCTGTAACCCCCGAAAGTACACTCCAGTCCAAACCAAAAAAAAAATTATTTTCTGTGTTTGTGAATTGTGTGCGCAGTAGCCGCACGTGCATCAACAAAGTAGTGCCAAGCGTGCGCCTGTGTCATAAGTAAAGGGCCGGCTGGCTTGACCGTTAAAGGGTGCTGTAACCCCCAAAGTACACTCCAGTCCAAACCCCAAAAAAAATTATTTTCTGTGTTTGTGAATTGTGTGCGCAGTAGCCGCATGTGCATCAACAAAGTAGTGCCAAGCGTGCGCCTGTGTCATAAGTAAAGGGCCAGCTGGCTTGACCGTTAAAGGGTGCTGTAACCCCCAAAGTACTCTCCAGTCCAAACCAAAAAAAAAATTATTTTCTGTGTTTGTGAATTGTGTGCGCAGTAGCCGCACGTGCATCAACAAAGTAGTGCCAAGCGTGCGCCTGTGTCATAAGTAAAGGGCCAGCTGGCTTGACCGTTAAAGGGTGCTGTAACCCCCGAAAGTACTCTCCAGTCCAAACCAAAAAAAAAATTATTTTCTGTGTTTGTGAATTGTGTGCGCAGTAGCCGCACGTGCATCAACAAAGTAGTGCCAAGCGTGCGCCTGTGTCATAAGTAAAGGGCCGGCTGGCTTGACCGTTAAAGGGTGCTGTAACCCCCAAAGTACACTCCAGTCCAAACCGAAAAAAAATTATTTTCTGTGTTTGTGAATTGTGTGCGCAGTAGCCGCACGTGCATCAACAAAGTAGTGCCAAGTGTGCGCCTGTGTCATAAGTAAAGGGCCGGCTGGCTTGACCGTTAAAGGGTGCTGTAACCCCCGAAAGTACACTCCAGTCCAAACCAAAAAAAAAATTATTTCCTGTGTTTGTGAATTGTGTGCGCAGTAGCCGTACGTGCATCAACAAAGTAGTGCCAAGCGTGCGCCTGTGTCATAAGTAAAGGGCCGGCTGGCTTGACCGTTAAAGGGTTCTGTAACCCCCAAAGTACACTCCAAACCAAAAAAATATATATTTTCTGTGTTTGTGACTTGTGTGCACTGTGGCTGCACGTGCATCAACAAAGGAGCAGCGCCAAGCGTGCGCCTGTGTCCCATAAGTAAAGAGCCAGCTGGCTCATTTCTTAAAGGGTGGTGTAACCCACAAAGTGCACTACTCTCCAGCAAAAATAAAAAAATATTTTCTGTGTTTGTGTGCGCTTTAGCCGCACGTATATATATCAATATAACATAAATGGAGGACCAAACTTTCTCTGATAAAAATAAAATAGGGAAAGATCAAGAACCACTTCCTACTAGTGCTGTTGCTGCTGCTGGGAGTTGTTCATCATCCCAGAGAGGAAGTAGGAACATCACTACTTTTACTAAACAATTGACCCTCCAACAGTCCCTAGCGATGAGGATGAAGTACGACAGCAGTCATCCTGAAGCAAAACGTATAACTGAGGCCTTGACTGCTATGTTGGTGTTAGACGTGCGTCCGGTATCCGACATTAGTGCAGTGGGATTTAGACAATTGATGGAGGTAGTGTGTCCTCAGTTCCAAATCCCGTCTAGATTCCACCTGCATCCTCAAAGCAGCAGCGACAAGCGTGCGTCTGTCTGTTAAAGGGTGGTGACACCCTCAAAGTGTGCTACACAAAGAATAAAAATATTCTTCTTCTTTTTTCTGTCTTTGTGAATTGTGTGGGCTGTAGCCGCACTTGCATCCTCAAAGCAGCAGCAACAAGCGTGCGTCTGTCTGTTAGAGGGTGGTGTAACCCTCAAAGTGTGCTCCACAAACAATAAAAATATTCTTTTTTTTTTTCTGTCTTTGTGAATTGTGTGGGCTGTAGCCGCACTTGAATCCTCAAAGCAGCAGCGACAAGCGTGCGTCTGTCTGTTAAAGGATTACATCGGTGACAGCATCCAAGTAGGCATGTCAGACAGTCCGTACCTGTACTGGCAGGAAAAAGAAGCAATTTGGAGGTCCCTGTACAAACTGGCTCTATTTTACCTGAGTTGCCCCCCCTCCAGTGTGTACTCCGAAAGAGTGTTTAGTGCAGCCGGGAACCTTGTTAGCGAAAGGCGTAGGAGGTTGCTTCCACAAAATGTGGAGAAGATGATGTTCATAAAATGAATGATCAACTCTTCCAGGGAGACCAGCCTCCAGAACGTACAGAGGGACCTGTGGTTCCAGCAGGGACGAATTAATACTCTGTGAGGATGAGGATGTACATAACACTGAAGAGGGTGAGGAATCTGTGGATGAGGAGGATGAGGACGACTTCTTGCCTCCGTAGAGCCAGTTTGTGCAGGGACAGATTAATTGCCAGCTTGTTTTGTGGGGGCCCAAACGAACCAATCATTTCAGCCACAGTTGTGTGGCAGACCCTGGCGCTGAAATGATTGGTTTGTTAAAGTGTGCATGTCCTGTTTATACAACATAAGGGTGGGTGGGAGGGCCCAAGGACAATTCCATCTTGCACCTCTTTTTTTTCTTTGCATTATGTACAGTTTGGGGCCTAGTTTTTCAATGCCATCCTGTCTGCCACTGCAGTTTCACGCCTAGATGGGTCACGTGTTTGTGCCGCCCACTCGTGTCGCTTAGCATAGTCATCCAGCTACCTCGGTGCAACCTTTTGGACATAAAAACACTATTGTGAGGTGTGAGGTATTCAGAATAGACTGGAAATGAGTGGAAATTAAGGTTATTGAGGTTAATAATAGCATAGGAGCAGAAAAACCTACAAATTCTGTGATTTTAGCTGTTTTTATGCTTTTTTTCAAAAAAATACAGATCCAAAACACAAAACCCAGAACCCAAAACACGGAAGGGTGGTTTTGGCAAAACCAATCCAGATCCAAAACACGAAGAAAGATCCAGATCCAAAACCAAAACACAAAACACGAAAAGTGGCCGGTGCACACCCCTAATACAAACCATGCTTGCCGACATTTAGCTCCCTCCTTACGGGAGGGAGCTGTCGGGCTTACAGGGCTGGGGCGTGACGCAGCCAAAGGGAGAGGGGCCCGGCACATGACGCGGCATTGGGGGCGGAGCATGGGGGCGTGACAGCACGGTCACGGCATCGTGGCTCCGCCCCCTCTTCACAATGCCGTGATTAATGGAATTGTGCAGCCGGGGCGGAGCTATGATGACGCGATTCAGCGCGACTCGCGTCACCGTCCCCCCTGCTGCCGGAGTTTGTACTTAAAAGCGCGAGGGGGTGTGGGCACATCGCCGGGGGGCAGGAGGGTTGCCTGCCTTCCCGGGAGGTCGGGAGCGGCACACGATTTTCGGCAGGCTCCCGACCAAATCGGGAGGGTAGGCAAGTATGATTCAAACAAACAGACAGACAGTTTTTGCAAATAATAATAACAAAATACCTATGAAATCAGTAAATTCAAACAGCACTGCTATTTCTATGTCAGATGACTGATCCCAATAGATTAACTGCAGAGTGAGAAGGGGAAAATATATCACATAGACAAAAATCCTTTTTCCACATGTCCCATTAAGGCTTCTTAGACATGTTTTCATAGTTTCATAATACTACAGACTCTCTGCCACTCAAACTCAAAAAAGCAATGAAATCCCAGTCATTAAGGCTGATGCCTTAATGGACGTGATCCTTGCGCAGATATGGTATGCCATCACATCCTGTGGTTATATGCAGGGTGTAATGGCTCCCTCATGGAGTGAGATTGCTGTCACTGACACAATGGTGGAGCTGTTAATTCATAGATTTGTGTGCTTATTGGAATACACACATGCAGTCAATGCAACTGAAGGTATGAGCAGTTATGTGGCACACCCATCCCACTTAGTACCCACAACCATCCCACTGGGTTCCAATATCCCTCTCACTCCCTACATCCATCTTATTCAGTATCCAGATTTGGCTCCCAAAAACATTCCACATGATTCACACTCCATCTAATGTTCAGTCCACACATCCCACACCTCAAAGCCAACATCAGTTCTGACATCTCAGCCAATACCAGCATTTCAAGTGCCATTTAGCTTTCTATATACTTACCCAGTTCCCACATGTTACTGTTCATATCACTGCAGCAAGTGAGTGGCCACCTCCTATTGGGCAGCACCAAATGCCCGGCACTTCTGCCTGCCCGATGCTGGGTACAGAAACACAGGGGCATATTCAATTGGGTGCGAATAGAAAAAACCCCACACCTGCAAGGTTTTTCCAGCAGGTGCAGGTTTTTTGCTGTTCAATTAGGTGCGTGGTTGTTTTTTTCTTGCCGGGAAATTTTTTTTTACGCACCTCCTGAGCAAGCGTGATTTTTCCTCCTGGTGTATTTGTGGCCCCACTGGGAGAACTACACCTCCCAGCAGCCCTTGCCCCTCCCACCTGGCCCTGGAGCCTCCCAGTAGCCCCCAGGACTCGCAGTAGCCCACTATCCAATAAGAAGAGAGAGGGGAGGCCACCAGGAGCAGCGGAGACCACCGGAGACTTACGGCCAGGTAAGTGAAGAATATATATATTTTTTTATTTATGCGGCGTGGGGTTTGCAAAGCTGAAAACCCCACAACCACTATTTTTTTTATTGAATACCACGGGTAGCGGGAGCGCGCATACCCACGGTATTTCTAAATAGGGCACGAGGGACGCAAGGTTTTTTCCTTGCTAAACGTCATGCCCAATTGTATATGCCCCACAGTCTCAACGCCGGCCACCTTTGTGTACCACTGGGAACACAGATCCACCATCTGCACTGCTGCTGAGATCAGACACTTCATTCCACCACCATCTGCTGTCCACCTCTCCACACCAGCAGGGGAGGGGCAGTGGACAGGGACTCCATCAGGGGATGAAGGGCAGCAGACAGGGACTCCAGCAGGGGAGTTGGGCAATAGACAGAGAGGGATGGCTGGCTGACAGTAGCGAGGTATAGAGCAGACAGGGACTCCAGTGGAGGAGCGGGCAGTGGACAGTGGCACTAGAAGTGGGAGTGGGATGACTGACTGACAGGAGCTGGGTGAAGAGTGTACAGAGGCAGCTGCATGAGGTTGGGGTTGCATATGCACACTGCAGCGGGAAATGGTAGATGATGGCACTGACAGCATCTGATGGGGAGTGGATAGTGGGCAGCCCTGGGAGGTGATCAGCAAGCCTCTGGGGATTGGGGGAGCACCTGGAGAAAGGCATGACAAGGCAACTATAGTTACAGTATCCTTTCTCCAACCCTGTGCCTCTGTGTTCTCTAATAGATCTCCCAGGGCCCATCTGCTCTTCTGCTGGTGCCATCTGCCCGAAGAGCATCCATAGGACAGTTGCTGGAACTGGAGCTAATGGTGGGGGTAGGGTCAGCTCACACCCACCTTCCCTGTATGACACATACATGTGTGCCCCTCTACTGCTCCTACTATACCCACAATCGCACTAGTCACTCATCAGAACATGGGAGCCACAGCCAAAGCTCTTTTGAATTTCTGGGTAGTTTTGTGAAATTTTTTTATATATTAAC
This sequence comes from Taudactylus pleione, assembly GCA_031769625.1. Classification (NCBI taxonomy): domain Eukaryota; kingdom Metazoa; phylum Chordata; class Amphibia; order Anura; family Myobatrachidae; genus Taudactylus; species Taudactylus pleione. The sequence continues at coordinate 102,150 of JAUIMM010000880.1, forward strand.
TGACATCACAGACCTCATGCTGTAACTGGCACAGACCGGACAGGTTAAAAGCTTTAATGAGAGCTCTACCAGGCTGTTAATGTTACAGTGTGTACCCCACTGAATGCAAAACATGTCCCAAAATAACTATATGAAACTATTTTGTGTTGTACCCTTGCAGCTTACAGAAGAAGTTCTCAAATTAAGGAAAAGTCATCTATATTGCTCCACTCAAGTAAAGCCATTATCACTGCATCAGAAGTCTCTACTTGAAATGTGCAACAAATTGAAAACACCTATATTTAAAATGGAGCACAATTTGGCTTATTAAAAAACTGTAACTTTCTCAAAAACCTTTACCCCAAAATGCCCTACACTGGAACAAGGGCTACCTTACAAAACAAAACCCAAGTCTTAATTCATCCTCTACCCTGAGATATGCCTTCCTAAAAATCCCACATGGATTCCAGCAAAAAAGTGGCCAAACAGGAAGTGGAAGGAAAAAAAACAGTTTAAACTTTAGATTACTCCTAATTACTAATTTTTTATTGCATTTCCCTGGCATGCAGCACTGGGGGACAGTTCTATGCGCAATGCCAAATTTCAGCTCAGTACATCCAATAACTTTTGAGCTGCAGCCCCTCAAACACTATGCCACCCTCTCAGAAATCCCCAACTCCATTTGATGAAATATAGCCACAAACTTTCAAGGAACCTCCACCATGCTTCACTGTTGCCTGCAGGCACTCATTATTGTACCGCTCTCCAGCCCTTCGGCTCAGAACTGGATGAAACCAGTGGGACCCAGGTATACCCATCTATTGTTTGGAGAAGTCTGGGCAGAAGTGATCTTCCTGGAAGAATTGTGACAAAAAATCCATACCTTCTACATGGAAACAAGGCCAAGTGACTCAACTATGCATGAAAACACAGGAACTGGGGTGCAGAAAAATGGCAGCAGGTGTTCTGGACTGATGAGTCAAATTTTTAAATATTTGGCTATAACAGAAAGGAGTTTGTTTGCCGAAGGGCTGGAGAGTGGTACAGTAATAAGTGTCTGCAGGCAACAGTGAAACATGGTGGAGGCTCCTTGCAAGTTTGGGGCTGCATTTCAGCAAATGGAGTTGGGGATTTGGTCAGGATTAATGGTGCCCTCAATGCTGAGAAACACAGGCAGGTACTTATCCTTCATGCAATACCATCAGGGAGGAGTCTGATTGGCTCCAAATTTATTCCTAAGCATGATGACCCCAAACATACAGCCAATGTCTTTAAGAACTATCTTCAGTGTAAAGAAGTACAAGGAGTCTTGGAAGTGATGATATGGCCCCAACAGAGCCCTGGTCTCAACATCATCGAGTCTGTCTGGGATTACATGAAGAAAAAGAAGAATTTGAGCAAGCCTACATCCACAGATGATCTGTAGTTAGTTCTCCAAGATGTTTGGAACAACCTCCCTGCGGAGTTCCTTCAAAAACTGTGTAGGTATACCTAGAAGAATTGATGCTGTTTTGAAGGGTGGTTACACCAAATATTGCTTTGATTTAAATTTATCTTCTGTTCATTCACTTTGCATTTGTTACTTGATAAAAAACAAACTATTAACACTTCTATTTTTGAAAGCATTCCAACTTTGCAGCATTTCATCCACACCTGCCTAAAATGTTTGCACCACAATGGCTTTGAAATGAAACAAACAAGATGTGCTTTAACTGCAGACTTTCGGATTTAATTTGAGGGTAATTACATCCAAATCAGGTGAACGGTGTAGGAATTACAACGGTTTCTGTATGTTCCTCCCACTTTTTAAGGGGCCAAAGTAATGGGACTATCAACTCAAAAGATAGTTCATGGACAGATGTGGGCTATTCCCTCATTATTTCATAATCAATTAAGCAGATAAGAGGTCTGGAGTTGATTCTAGGTGTGACATTTGCATTTGGAATCAGTTGCTGTCGACTCTCAATATGAGATCCAAAGAGCTGTCACTATCGGTGAAGCAAGCCATTATTAGGCTGAAAAATCAAAACAAACCCATCAGAGCGATAGCAAAAACATTAGCTGTGGCCAAATCATCTGTTTGGAACATTCTTAAAAAGAAAGAACGCACCGGAGAGCTCAGCAACACCAAAAGACCCGGAAGACCACGAAAACAACTGTGGTGGATGACAGAAGAATTATTACAGTTGGCCAAATCAAGAACACTCTCCAGGAGGTAGGTGTATATGTGTCAAAGTCAACAATCAAGAGAAGACTTCACAAGAGTGAATATAGAGGGTTCACCACAAGATGTAAACCATTGATGAGCCTCAATAACAGGAAGACCAGATTACAGTTTGCCAAACAACATCTTAAAAAGCCATTACAGTTCTGGAACAACATCCTATGGACAGATGAGACAAAGATCAACTTGTACCAGAGTGATGGGAAGAGAAGAGTATGGAGAAGGAAAGGAACTGCTCATGCTCCAAAACATACCACATCATCAGTGATGCATGGTGCTGGTAGTGTCATGGCGCGGGCATGTATGGCTGCCAATGGAACTGGTTCCCTTGTATTTATTGATGATGTGACTGCTGACAAAAGCAGCAGAATGAATTCTGAAGTGTTTCGGGCAATATTATTTGCTCATATTCAGTCAAATGCTTCACAACTCATTGGATGGCACTTCACAGTGCAGATGGACAGTGACCCAAAGCATACTGCAAAAGCAACCAAAGAGTTTTTTAAGGCTGAAAAGTGGAATGTTATCCAATGGCTAAGTCAATCCCCTAACCTGAATCCGATTGAGCATGCATTTCACTTGATGAAGACAAAACTGAAGGGAAAATGCCCCAAGAACAAGCAGGAACTGAAGACATTTGCAGTAGATGCCTGGCAGAGCATCACCAGGGATGAAACCCAGCGTCTGGTGATGTCTAGGCATTCCAGACTTCAGGCTGTAATTGCCTGCAAAGGATTTGCAACAAAGTATTAAAAAGTGAAAGTTAGATTTAGGATTGTTTAGTTTGTCCCATTACTTTTGGCCACTTAAAAAGTGGGAGGCACATATAGAAACCATTGTAATTCCTACACCGTTCACCTGATTTGGATGTAATTACCATCAAATTAAATCTGAAAGTCTGCAGTTAAAGCACATCTTGTTTGTTTCATTTCATAGCCATTGTGGTGGTGAATAGAGGCCAAAATATGAAAATTCTGTCAATGTCCCAATATTTATGCACCTGACCGTATATATATATATATATATATATATATATATATAATATATATATATTATATATATATATTACTATATATAGCAAATAAACGAGGTCTGGCACACCCTGTGATGAAAATACTTGCCCGGGTGCACGAGTATACAGTGCATGTAGTCTTCCAAAATCAAATGGCATTCCTGGTACAAACTACAGCTGACATGCATATGCACATGCATATGTATATATGTCACTTCCAGAATTTGTCCAGAGTTCATATTAATGATTACTTACCTGTTTCATTAGATGATACTGTGACAGTCCTACAAACATAGCATACTGTACCACTCTAATAAAAACTAACAAGCTAATTGGTGCTGTCATTTAATATGCAATATTCCTGTCCATAAAAAAGTAAATAGAATAAATTTAGTATATTGCAGTTTTTTGGTGGCTTTGAAACGCCATACATCGCTGTCACTTTTTACTTCCATGTCACAGCTTTTACTATACAGTGAATTGGAAAGTGCCTAACATCGTTCAGTTTGTGACCCTATTGATTGGCGAAGAATTGCCTTCTTCGATTAGTCACGTTTTCTGCTTCATCGAACGTATTGACATTGGCGAGTCAGGCAAGAAACAACAGAGAACAAACACCCTGTAACCATTGCTGGAAGAACAGAAGCTGGTGGTGGCAGTGTTATGGTCTGGGGAATGTTTTCATGGCATTTTCTGGGCCCACTCATCCATGTGGAAGGTACCCTCAAATGATTTGGTTATGAATCCATCCTTGCAGAGCACGTACACCCATACATGCTGATTGTCTTCCCAGAGGCAAATGGGATCTTCCAGCAAGACAATGCAACTAGTCACATTGCTAGAAATGTCCAACAGTGGTTGGATGAGCACAACCAAGACTTCCAAGAGCTTCCCTGGCCCCCTAATTCCCCGGACTTGAACCCAATTGAGCATTTGTGGCACCACTTTGATCATTGTATTTGCACTAAGGATACTCCACCAATCACCCTCCAAGAGCTGTGAGGTGCACTGAAATCAGCATGACTCCAGATACCTGTGCTAACCTACCAGCTCCTTAATGAGTCACTCCCTGCAGTCTAGCCGCTGTCTGTGCTACACACTGTATATATATATAACAGAGATAGGCGGCTCTCGGTATAAAATCCATGCACACCGAATGCCGCCTATCTCTGTTGTATTTGGATTCTCTAGTTCAGTGATTCCTAGTAGGGCACCGGAACCATTCACTATTATGTACTGGGAGTGCTGCCTTATCTGTATATATATATATATATATATATATATACATATATCAATATATATATATATATATAGTCTGGCATTCGATCCTTCAGTATAATGGTAAATGCTCTGGTGCCCTTCCAAGTATATATAACTGAACAGCACAAACAAGCGGTAGCACTCAGAGACTTGTTCAAATTATTAAAGCAGTGTATTAAACAAAATACATACTGTATGTGACACCAACATTTCGAGATGCGCATGTGTTAAGCAAAACAAACATACTAAATAGATAATTAGAAGCCCGCCAAGTGTGAAGCGCACCAAAGTAATGGGGAATCCGATTTCCGTCGTGTCTCCCATGTGTGACGTCAAAGTGCTGTCTGTGCCATGGTAACCCAGACACTAAATAGATGCCCTGACGGAGAAAATGTTTCACAATGTGAAAACCTCCACCATTAAAAAGACAGTATATCAGCCATCCAATAGGAAACAGAGCCTTCAATGGGCACAACAAAATGGCAAAATGTAAAAAGCAGAAATCAAATAGAAAGATTTCCTTGCTCCTCCGGAGCATTTCACACTTGACGGGCTTCTATGGTCTATTTAAGGTCAGTATGTTTGTTTTGTTTAACACATGCCTTGACATGGTGTCACATATATATTTGGTTTAATACACTGCTTTGATAATCTGAATGAGTCTCCGAGTGCCGCCGCTTGCTTGTGCTGTTCAGTTGTATTGATTGATCCAGAAGGCACCGAAGATGTTGACATCGAAGGAGTGAGTGCCGGTCCGATTGGAACTTTATATTATATATACATTAAATATATATATACAGTACATATATATATATATACACAGTATATATATATATATATATATGTAGCAGCAAACAGGATCAGTGTCACTCTCCGGTCTTTGTAAATAAAAAATCGTAGCCAGAAGCCAGTCAATGGGTCAACGTTTCGAGTTTAATGGAAAACTCATCATCAGGACATACATAAAAAGTGTAATAAATCGTACCTTATATACCCTTGATACCTCACCCGGTGTGCCTGATTGCCCACAGCCCTGCTTCTGGCTCCCGCTGGATCCGCGTCTCATAACGAGGACGTCATCAGGGCCGTCACATCACCCGGGCAACCAGACCACGCTACTCACAACAAGAAAACATAAAGACTTTAAACTGACAGACAACATGACTATTAAAAAACATGGTTGAGACACAATGGAGCAGTGTATCTGCATAACGGTATATCAGAGAAAGTTTTTCAGGCAGAAATAGATGTACCCCGAATATAGCACATTACTAACAATACATAAAGGCAAATGCGAATATCTACATATATATATTTAAGTACATAACATAGCACTATTGCAACAATATTTTTAAGAAAAAGATTATCGATGAATGAACCTGACAGGTGCTGTGGTGTATATAATGCCTAAGGTATATATAAAGTTGTTAAAGACCTACAACACATCAAGGACCTATAGGCCAACGACCTCACCATAAACGGCACACAATAGAGAAAAATTTCGAAGAAAGCTGAAAAAGACAAGTGGTCATGTCTTTCTTCAGAAAAATGTCGGGCCACCGGTTGCTCTGACGGTTTACCACTAAGTGCCATCCTAATTGCAGATCTGTGTAGTGCCATCCGCTCCTTAAAGGAACGGATGGTCTTACCCACATAGTAATATCCACACGAGCACTTAATAAAATATACAACAAAGGAGCTAGAACAAGTCAAAGGGTGTTTGATGTTATATCTGCGCCCTGTATGGGGATGTGTAAAAAATTTTCCTGTGATCATATGTCCACAGGTCACACATCCAGTGCATTTATAGCACCCTCCAATCTTTTTAGACACATTCAAAGAACTAGCAACTAAATCTGTGACATTTGTTTTAACAAGCAAATCCCTCAAATTCTTGTTCCTCTTTAGGCAGGGCCGAATTGTATGATTTTTTAACCCTTTAAGTTCTTTGTCCTGTTGTATAATAGGCCAAAGTGATCGCATAGTATTATTAATGACTCTATTGGCAGGATTGTACCTACGAGGCCAGTTAATTTTTTTATCAATGATCTTTGTTGAATCCTTATTCTTTTGTAACAGATCACACCTAGATAATTTATCAACTCTATTTTTAGCCTGTTGTATGGAGTAAGATGAATACCCTCTAGTTCTAAATTTGTCACACATCCTATTTAAATCTTCTTCAACCTTGCTAGAGTCACTATTGATTCTTTTGACCCTAATGAGTTGGGAAAACAGTATACTGTTTATGGTTGCTGTAGGGTGATAGCTAGATGCTAACAGAAGCATATTGTGATCTGTAGGCTTTGTTAAAATGTATGTATTTATCCTATTATCCTCCTTTTTTATTGTAACATCAAGAAAAGTTACCTGTTCTAGACTAAGATGATATGTGAATTTTATAGGACACTCCTTGTTGTTAATATTGTCCATAAGGACGATAAATTCACTATAGCTAGCTTGCCAAAATAAGAGTATGTCGTCTATGTACCGGCTGTAGAAAAAAATCTTATCTCTAACATCCCTGTTGAAGAATAGTTCCCTCTCTATCACAAACATATAACTGTTAGCGTAAGAGGGCACCACATGTGAGCCCATGGTGCAACCTGTGCACTGCAAGTAGAATTGGCCATTAAATAATTTCTATAAAGCACCTGTTCCAATAGTGACATAAAGAACGATAGATTAGGACCTTTGTATAGATGGTTATTATTTAATAGCTCAAACGTGGCCCTCATCCCCTCCTGATGAAGTATGTTAGTGTACAAACAATTTATATCAAGAATGCACATCCACATGTGGATCGGTTTGTCTCCCAAGTGCTCCAATTTATTCAATAACATAGTGGTATCTCGCAAGTACGTAGGCTCTGCCTGTACACAAGGCTGGAGATAGAAATCAAGATACTCCGAGACTGGACTAAGTAAGCTCTCTCTTGCTGATATGATCGGACGTCCTGGCGGTTTTTGCAGATTCTTATGGATTTTTGGCACACTATATAGTAATGGTGCTTTTGGAAATTCTGTTCTCAGAAAGTCACCAGTATCTACATCAATGATTTTAATCAATTTTCAATCAATTTTTCTCTATTGTGTGCCTTTTATGGTGAGGTGGTTGGCCCATAGGTCCTTGATGTGTTGTAGGTCTTTAACAACTTTATATATACCTTACCACAGCACCTTTCAGGTTCATTCATCGATAGTCTTTTTCTTAAAAATATTGTTGCAATAGTGCTGTGTTATGTACTTAAATATATATATGTAGATATTCACATTTGCCTTTATGCATTGTTAGTAATGTGCTATATTCGGGGTACATCTATTTCTGCCTGAAAAACTTTCTCTGATATACCGTTATACAGATACACTGCTCCATTGTGTCTCAACCATGTTTTTTAATATTCATGTTGTTTGTCAGTTTAAAGTCTTTATGTTTTCTTGTTGTGAGTAGCGTGGTCTGGTTGCCCGGGTGATGTGACGGCCCTGATGACATCATCGTCATGAGACGCGGACCGAGTGGGAGCCGGAAGCAGGGCTGCGGGCAATCAGGCACACCGGGTGAGATATCAAGGGTATATAAGGTACGATTTATTACACTTTTTATGTATGTCCTGATGACGAGTTTTCCATTAAACTCGAAACGTTGACCAAGTGACTGGCTTCTGGCTACGATTTTTTTTATTTACAAAGACCGGAGAGTGACACTGATCCTGTTTGCCGCCTTAAATCTACCTTAGTGTGCACCACAACGAGTATGCCTTATGTTACAGGAGTGCCTACCCCTGCTGTTTTGTTATTTATATATATATATATATATATGTATATATACACATATATATATATATATATATATATATATATACACTTCAGTCCAAATGCAGCAGCACTCGTTGGTACTTTTGTTACAAATAATAACAACAATCGACATTTCGAGTTTATTTCAACCCATCATCATCAGGATACATTAAAGACAAAGCAAGCACACATTAATCTTACCTTAAATAACTGCCCTGTTATTATGGACGCCAGACTCCCACAGTCACACACATCCCGGGCACTGCCTCCGTTGTCCAGGTAACCCGGCACTCCCACAACCAAAAACTAACTCCATCCCCAATAGATACATTCTATGTAAACATCAAGCAAGCACAATAAAATGTAAACAGAGAGTAAGTACATATTAACGCACTTTGCATAGATCTTCCTAAATGTGCATAAAAACATACAAGGCAGTATTGCCGATGTCAAGTGCATTCGAGTATAAACGTGAATACTTAATAAAACTACATCTAATATATAGCAATATAAAGATATATCAAGTATCCACCAAAAAGATATATAATAATATATAGATACATCCCTCTTCATATTAACTAAATGATTAACATCTATCAAACTTTATATAAATGGTAATTTAAACCTCTAGGTTTAACAGTGTCAAGCAGAAATAGCCATTTTGCTTCAATTTGCAATAATTTTCTGTGGTGATCACCTCCTCTGGGACTATCTGGTACATGATCTATAATCATATGGATAGGCTGTGTCTTTGTGCCACAAAATGTCTTGCAATGGGCTGTTCTGAACACTTACCATTCAGTGTTGCCCTGATTGCAGATCTATGTAGCGCCATGCGCTCCCTATAGGTCTTACCTACATAGCATAAGCCACATGGGCATTTAATCACGTATACCACATAAGTACTTGTAGAAGTGAGCGGATATCTGATGTTATACCATTTACCAATATGTGGATCAAATAAATATTTCCCACTTGTCATATGTTGGCAGGTTGTGCATGCAATGCATTTCTAGCATCCCCCTCCTTTCCTTTGTATGGGCATCATGGTTTTCACTTGTTCCTGTATATCTGATCTTACCAGTCAGTCTCTGATGTTTCTTTCTCTTTTCAAGCAAGACATAACCGTCATTTGTTTAAAATCACGCAGCTCTCTGTCTCCCTGTATAATAGGCCAAAGTGATCACGTCGCTTTTTCCTCTGATTGGTGAGAGGTGTTATATCTCCTCACCCAATGCAACTTATTTTTGTTTTCCTTAAATAAGGACATCAACACATTATCCAGGATCATGCCTAATTCTTCCAATTTTTTGAGGAGGGATGTATTATCATTTTAAATAAGTCTCCTTAGCTTGCATACATGGCTGAATATAGAAGTCAAGATACAACCACACTGGATAAAGAGCCTCTGGTTGAGATAATTGGCGTCTCGGCGGATTTATCAGGTTTTTGTGAATGTTCGGGAGACTGTACATCAATGGTACTATAGGAAAGTCAGTTTTCAAGAAAGTAAACATATCTGAAACTATAATACCATCCCGTACAGCACCATCTAGAAGCATATCCAATTCCCTTTTAAAGTTCACCGTGGGATTAAGGGACACATCCACTAGCAGACATAGAAACGACTGCACGAATATGACATTGTAACCGTGCAGTCGTTTCACAGTCTGTGCTGTGCCTACACTGAACGATCAGTCGTTCAGTGTAGGTACATCAATCATACCTGCATTGCTGGTCGATTCCGACATTAATGTGCATGATTTGTGCCCGATTACTGAGCGATTGCATGATTACAATGTCGTAATCGTGCAATCGCTCAGTAATATTGCATAGTGGGTACCCAGCATTAGAAGGAAGTTTTAAATAATCTTTAGTATCAGCTAGTTGGCGATCCAGTTCCTCCTGGTACTGCTTGATGTGCTGGGAAGGGCAGGAGGATCATGGATGAGATTTGTATTGCAACTACAGTAAGCATTATCAGCAACATGTCCCCAGGGCTGGGACACCTGTGCATATTCCGACAGCCTTCATGTGCACTCCTCCTCTGCATTTTAATGCCCTTGCAATGGCAATTCGCACTCTTCGTGTGGAATTGAATTGACCCCAAAGCACATATACAAAGTAATGGTTATTTTACATACTAATTGTAATTCCTCCATTGCTTCACCTCTCTCAAACTTGGCATAGAGGACTTACTGTGCAGGATATAGGAGTCACATAATAAACCAGGATAGCCACCCACAGCACTCATTATATAAAGGTGTTGATCGCAGACCATGTGCACATTCATATAGTGATAATGGTGGCAGCAGGTGTATGGCTCAGCCTTGTGTTGAGGTGGTCTCATTGCATATGTGTGCAAACTATACTCACGACATGAGGCAGCTTTGCAAGTCTATAGATGGATAATTAAGCTCCTGCCACTGTCTCTCCTGGCTGGGGAAACAGATATATGTATGTAATCATTTTATTTAGTGCACTTATAACTTTGGAAATGTGCCTAAAAATGTTAGCTGCATAATAAATAACATTTGCGCAGCCCAGACACTATATTGGAGTGTGATGTTAAAGTCTTCAGATCATCTCTTAACTGATCATAAAACATTTATACTACATGCTGATCTGAGAGGTTGCATATGAACCCTGAAACTGGTTCTCCTTTCTTCTGTCTGCCAAAACAAGCAATTCAAACTGGTGCAAAGATTTATATATATATACCAAATTTCTATGAATTGCCACACCCTTAGAGACTCCCGTGCATCACGCAGAGTTTTAAAAAATTCCAGAATGAACGGTGTACTGTAGTGACATTTTTTCTGGTGTATATTTTCTACCAACTAAGTATTTAAGACTTGGGGGTCTATTCATACAAAATTATGAAAATGTTTCACTATATATTGCATCACTTTGATGCGATATATAATCTGTTTACATGAAAGCCTGTTTACCGGATGAGATCCGGTAAACAGGGTTCTGGTAATCCAGTCTTCTCCATGGGTCCTCAGATTAATGGAACATACACACGGTCAGATTTTATTTTGAACGATATCGTTCGAACGATCTAAACGATTTTTTTTTAAAACGATATCAACGATATGAACGATTTTAGAAACTATTTACTCAACGATTTGAACGATTTTTTTTAACGATGGACGATTTAAACGATATTGGACAAATCTGACAGAAAAAAAGGGTGGAAATTCAAATGAGAAAGATTGCTCCAAAGTTAATGATTGACAGGGAAATGCTGGCTGTGACTAGCATGAGGGAATAAAAAGCTGGGGGCCATTTTATAGCATTGCATTTCTTGCTCTGTGGCTAGTTTAGTTCGGTTTATACCAGCTAAACGTCGTTATATTGCTAATTTGCTCCGCTTTGTTTTTGGCTTGCCTTTTACAAAGTGTGTTTATTGTGCTATAGTGATATGGATCCCATTCGTCAGTGAATGATGGTGGCCTACGCAGGAGTCGCAATTTTGTCTGAGAGGGAGAGGGCCGAGAGGAGGAGGAGGCCTTGCGGATGGATACCATGTCCCATATGCCTTTGCTCATGGAAATCCGTGAGAATAATCCAGATGACTACCGGAATTTCTTGCGGATGGACGACGTCGTCTTTCAGGAGTTGCTGCAGCTTGTAACTCCTGTTATTCAGCGACAGGATATGAATATGAGGAGCCATATCGGCTGAGGAGAGGCTGGTGGTTACCTTACGATATTTGGCTACCGGAAGATCCTTGGCTGACCTGAAATTTGGTTCCCTCATTTCACCTCAGGCGTTGGGCGTCATCATACCGGAGACGTGCAAGGCCATATACCAAGCCCTCCAGCCCCAGTACTTAAAGGTATTTTAAATATTTTATTTTTATTTGCATGTAATGACATACTGTATTTTTTTTTTTTTAAAACCAACTGACGGGTAATAAATTTGTAGGGAAAAGTTTGGATTGGGCTCAAAAATAAGGGCGATGACGTTATATGTTTGCCGATTTTCATTATCCCCGTATTCAATATAATTTAATTACATTTAATTAAACTTTTTTTTGCCAGTGAAAAGTCAATGTAAAATTGGGGGAAACATTTTCTTCCTTTAGCAGTTTAAAAAAAATGCAGAATTTCAGTTTAGGGGTGCAGGCTTAAAAAAAATTGCCTGCATCCTTCAGAATGACCCCTTGAAACGATCTGTGTAAAAAAAAAAAAATATTGTGACACCCCAAACAAAGCACTTTGAATTTGGGGGTCCAAAAATAAATGTTGGGGAACAAAGTTAAAAAAAAAGCGAACTAGACTCTGGGGGGGTCCCCAAGTATGCCCCAGGTGTTTTTTTCATTGCAGCTCCTTGCACAAGTGGGTTTTTCACAATTTTTTCAAGTCTCTTTAGCAACTTTAAAATATGCTGAACCCCATTTTGAAGTACCCCAAATTTGCTGGGCATAGCTATTTTTCACCCAAAAATATTCTAAATGCTCTTCTGCACCACTTTCTTCAAAGTGGCATTTATTCACTTGCTGCGGCTATTAGAAACCCCGACTTCCTTCAGGATTTAAAAATGGGGGTACCCATAGTGATCCCCCATGTGTAGACATTATTAGGGGGGTCCCTATAATATTTCCTGAAAATTTCCGTTTTTGTTAACCTGTAAAAAAAATTATTAAATAAAAAATTAACATAAGGTCCCCCCCCAAAAGCCAAACCAGCCCCAGGCTTGCCAGCCAGTGGTGGTTTCTAAAAATACGGGGAACAAAATGTGTAGGGTTCCACCGTATTTTAGAAACCAACACCAGGCTGCAGGGACTAGTGCTGGTTTTAAATATAGGGGGCAAAAACGACGTGGGGTACCCCCTATATTTAACACCAGCACCAGACCCAACCGACCGGGGTGCAATGCCACAGCCCGGAGACCCAATCACCGGGGCTCCAGGTCCAAAGCATTACACCCCAAGTCGGACAGCGCAAGCCGGTGATCTCGGGGGAGTGGGGGACCCCCCAAAAAATGGTCCCCTCTCTCCCGAGCACCACAGGCTTACGCTGAAGCCTGGGGCTCATCCCCATACCCCTGGAGCGTTGGGTATGGGGGTAATAGGGGGGCCAAATAATGTCAGACTATTGTACTTTACAGTGGAACTACAAGTGCCATCATGCCTGCCATTTTGCACTTGTGGAACTAGGACAGCAGACAGACATGCAGCACCTGTAATTTCACTGTAAAATAAATAGTTAAAAAAATACAAAACACACACACCGTGCCCAGTATAAGTTTATTACACACACCTACCCATTCACACATATACTCACCTATACCAGATGTTCTGTCCTCTTCTCCAGTAGGATTTCCCAAAAACATGGCTCTGCAAGAAAAATTTCATACTCACCTACATCCAGAGCTGGTCTCCGCAAGAATCCATGGGATTTAAAAAAACAAAACAAAACGCATTTAGCCGATCCACGCAACAGAGCTATCTATATGTGTGTTGCCACACATACAGCTAGCTCCCGAATTGTTGCCATCGGCACTTCACGGGGCATTGCAGTCCCGTCAGCCAATCAGCGGCCGCGCTCACTGTAGAGCGCCCGCTGATTGGCTCCAGCAACTGACAGTTCCCACATGGTGTGAGTCGCCCACGTGGGAAGTGTCAGTAGCTGGAGCCTATCAGCGGCCACGCTACAGTCAGCGCGGCCGCTGATTGGCTCTCAGGACTGCAAGCTCCGTCGATGTGCCGTCAGCTGGCATTCGGGAGTTATGAGTGTGCGTGGGAACACATATATTCATAGCTCATTTGTGGCTCTGGTAAGGCGTTTTTTGTTTTGCCAAGTACGTGGATTACTGCGGAGACCAGCGCCAGGATATAGATGAGTATATGTGTGAATGGGTAGGTGTGTGTAATAAACTTATACTGGACACAGTGTGTGTGTTTTGTATTTTTTTAACTATTTATTTTACAGTGAAATTACAGGTGCCGCATGTCTGCAGGCACTTGTAGTTCCACAAGTGCAAAATGGCAGGCATGATGGCACTTGTAGTTCCACTGTAAAGTACAATAGTCTGACATTATTTGGCCCCCTATTACCCCCATACCCACCACTCCAGGGGTATGGGGATGAGCCCCAGGCTTCAGCGTAAGCCTGTGGTGCTCGGGAGAGGGGGGACCATTTTTTGGGGGGGTCCCGCACTCCCCCGAGATCACCGGCTTGCGCTGACCGACTTGGGGTGTAATGCTTTGGACCTGGAGCCCCGGTGATTGGGTCTCCGGGCTGTGGCATTGCACCCCGGTCGGTTGGGTCTGGTGCCGGTCTTAAATATAGGGGGTACCCCACGTCGTTTTTGCCCCCTATATTTAAAACCAGCACTAGTCCCTGCAGCCTGGTGTTGGTTTCTAAAATACGGTGGAACCCTACACATTTTGTTCCCTGTATTTTTAGAAACCACCACTGGCTGGTAAGCCGGGGGCTGGTTTGGCTTTTGGGGGGGGGACCTTATGTCATTTTTTTTAAAAAGTTTGTAATATTTATTTTTTACAGGTTAACAAAAACGGAAATTTTCTGGAAATATTATAGGGACACCCCTAATGATGTCTACACATGGGGGATCACTTAGGGTACCCCCATTTTTAACTTATGAATGAAGTCGGGGTTTATAATAGCCGCGGCAGGAAAAAACACCTTTCAAAGCTATTGAAAAACCCAGACTTTCTTCTGCAGGCAAAAATGGGGGTACCCATAGTGATCCCCGAGGTCTGGACATTTTTAGAGGGGTCCTACAATTAATTCCTTAAAATTCCATTTTTTTTTCTAAGATCCAAGTATCGGCGGGTCACATTTTTTACTATTTCAAATAGAATACGGGGATAAGCAGGAGCGTACGCGATACTTTTTCGCTGTCAAAACCACCAAAGTGCGGCGGCGAAAACCTCGCTGGCGAGGTTAACGTTTCATATTGAATACCCCTCCAAATTTGATGTTATGTAAGGATGCCATTTCAACAGTTTCACATTGTCTTTTCACAAACACACCAATTGCCTGTCACCTTTTTTTGTTGTTTCACTCTGTCTCTGAAAACACTGGGTAGTAAATTGACCCTTGTAAATACTGGTATTTTTTGATCATCAATTTAAGAATTAAATGTGCTGAAACAAATTTTATGTTTTTCATTTCAGTTCCCTGCTACAGTTGGCGATCGGCAGAACATTGCTGCGGAATTTGAAAGGAGATGGGATTTTCCAAATTGCGGTGGTGCCATTGATGGCAAGCACATCCGGATTACCCAACCCAGCAATACTGGATCCTTGTACTTTAATTACAAGGGCTACTTCAGTATCGTCCTAATGGCAATAGTTTCTGCCAAATATGAGTTTATCTTCATTGATGTAGGAAAGAATGGTCGAGCCTCCGATGGTGGATCATTTAAAAACACGACATTTTATGAAAGGTTGGAGAAGAACATGTTACAACTTCCTACTGCTAATGATTGTTCACATGGGTTATCATTTGTATTTGAGGGCATTTGCCTTGCACAAACATGTCCTTAAGCCATTTGCCCAAAGAACATTGACACCAGAAAGGCGCATTTTCAACTATCGTCTATCCAGAGCCAGAAGAACAGTGGAGAATGCCTTTGGAATTTTGAGTAATCATTTTAGAGTTTTCCACACGGCTATAAATCTTCGTGTGGATAAGATAAATTGGGTGGTTATGTCAGCATGTGTCTTACATAACCTTTTGCTGCGTAAAACCCAAGGACAACCCAGTTTGACAACAGGAGTTTCCACTGAACCGGCACTTCCAAACTGGTCCTCTGTCAATCCTCCCTTGCTTCCCCAAGGTGTCACAGGATGGGCCAAGCAAATCAGGGACCGATACGTCTCTTATTTTAATGGTGAAGGTGCCGTTCCCTGGCCGACAGACCATGCATAAAATGTTTTAAAACATTACTTGGCAGACAATTTGTATTTAGAAGGAAAAATAAATTGAACCCTTCTTTGTTATGTTTTCCTGTGTTGTCTTTTTTAAGTTGTCTCTTTACTTACTTTGTTCTTGTACATGAGTACCGCCAAAGCTTCAGAGACCCAAACTCCTGGACTCTAGGTCCAAAGCATTACCACCCTAAATCACTTAGGCTAAGCCAGGGTTTTTGGGGGAGTGGGGAACCCCTCAAAGAAGTTTACCCCCCTCACCACCACCCCCGCCTTACGCTGAAGCCAGGTGCTCGTCTTCCTATCCATTTCCCTTGTGTATGGGTGTAATGTGTTGGTGAAATGATCTTATTTTTTGGAATCTTACAGTTGAACTACAAGTGCCAGCATGCCTGTCATTATGCTCTTGTGGAACTTCAAATTCTAGCAGCTATGTGGCACCTGTGATTTCACTGTAAAATTAAATTTTAAATAAGTGTGGATTTCCCCCCGACTGCAAATATACGCAATTATTAAAATATCTTGGTCCCTTTTTCAACAAGCCACCACCCCAGGGACAATTTGGGTATTTTGTAAAATATTTCCCTAAACATTGTTTTTAATCATCTACAAATGGTCCTAATCTAGGTGGAAAATTTGTTTATTAAAACCATACTCCTGGCCGCTCGTTAACTTGTGGGTGACCACCCACAGCTTTAGCAAACGTCCAGGATGATGGAACATTGACCCACTTGTAGGTGTTCTGCACGTGCAAGGGGGTCTAAATCGGGCACACTGTCTTGTCAATGATTTAAATCAATAGTTATACATTGCAAATACTAAAGACATAAATTGTTTTGCTTAATAATATTTAATTAAAATAAGTTTTTAAATAAAGACAGACAAATTTTGAATTTTAAATGATATATAATTTTTAATTTGTAATACACAAAAAAATAAATCGCCCATGAATACTGGATAGGATATTCTGGGTAGTGCCAAGCCAATGAGTGCCTTGAAAATACAGAATACTCAAATTGGGGCTACAAGGCTTCATCAGCTGCTGCAGAAGTATTGCATGGGCCAAAAAACAAATGCAACCAAAACTGGGTAAAGCAGAAGATCAAAAAATATTCCGAACAATGTCAGCGGAAGTCAACACAAAATATGGAATGTCAAACATTCCAAAGGAAGGGCAACGATAAGGTGAAGAGAGTCCAACATTATGGTATTATGAGCAAGTGTCCAACATCCAGACGAAAGAGAAGGAGAAATCGGACTGAAAAAAAATTAACAAACATGCCATAAAAAAAGTGTTACAAAAATTAGGTATCAAAAAAATCGTCATGGGCAAGAGTGGCCAATGCATTCCCAACAGCAGAGTGAAGGCCAATTGAGGACGGCCCAGGAAGCTTTGACGGTGACGGAGGGGATCCCGACGCAGTACGGGGAGACATATGTGGAGGAGGAATTGGGGGATTCGGCGCAAGGAGGTGACTGTTACTTATTTCTGTGGGAATACTTTGCTGGGGTATGTATGGGCTTATCGTCGTGGTTTCATCTACCTCATCTGTCATACCATGAGAAATAAGCCCATATATAAGCCGCTGGCAAAGAAATTGGGTTCGGGGCTTCATTTGCCTCATCTCATTGCTCATGTTGATACCAAAAACGGTTAAGTCATCCGAATTTGTCTGAAGAACCTCCTCAGCATGTGTTAAAAATCTTTCAGCCCGATCAGGTCTGGAACTTGACGCTTGCGCCCCCTTGGCTGCCAACCTCCGCCTCTTTGCCGCTGGCTGTGGCTGCGGTGTTGTGGCTGGCGCCTCCACAATGCTTGCCTCAAGTTCCGTTAGCTCACTGGTTGGAGGCTCAGGATCCACTTCCTCTGTAGGACGAAGCTAGGAAAGAAAATATTAATTAATTTCAAATTATTATTAAAAACTAAAAAAATTCAATCAAAATCATTTGTAAAATAAAATAATAAAAAAACATCAACATCACTACATTGCATTGGAAAACTATATTTAACAGGTTCTACAATATTTTAAAAAACTATATAGTCCATGAACTTACAGAATCTTGAGTCTCCGAAACTTCAATAGGAGTAGTCACCTCCACGGGCGGCTCCAGTGAGCTAACTGACTGTGTCTCCGCCTCTTTCGTCAGGACAAAGGACAGGATGTCGTAATACCATAATGTTGGTTTCTTCACCTCATCTGCCCCAGCTCCCGAACGTTTGGCATTCTCATATTTTGTGTGCTCCCGCATAATGGTTGTTCGGAAATTATTGATCTTCTGCTTTACCAAGTCAATGGTTACATTTTTGTTCAGGGCCTTGCAATACTCCTGCAGTTTCACATAGCCCTTGTGTTTCAAGCCCCGATCTGAGTATTCTTTCAATTGCAAATTCCACAGACACTCATTGGCTTGGTAGATTTCAAGAAATCCTGTCCAGTATTCCCTGTTACAGGCATGTCTGAAATACAAAGATTCAAAGAGACATTCAAAAAACAGGTATATCAATTATCATAAAATTAAAAAAAATAGCCTTTAAAAAAAAAAAAAAAAAATGGACCATCAAAAATACTATATCTTATGTCGCTGAGATCCATTTATGCGCTAGCCCGTGCTGTGCCTCTACCCGTGATACCTGTGAGGGCTTCTGTCACATAACCAACATGCCAGGTGTTGCAGCAGCATGGCAGGTCTATATGACATGCCAGGTTTTCCCATAACATCGCAGATGATAAAATAACAACATGCCAGGTGTTGCAGCAGCATGGCAGGTCCTATATGACATGCCAGGTTTTCCCATAACATCGCAGATGATAAAATGACAACATGCCAGGTGTTGCAGCAGCATGGCAGGTCCTATATGACATGCCAGGTTTTCCCATAACATCGCAGATGATACAATAACAACATGCCAGGTTTTGCAGCAGTGACAACGCTGATGCCCTGCTGAATACATTGTCCACAACTGCTGTCTCCTCCATGTCCCCCATCACCCCGCCCTGCCCCCGCTGCTGATGGGCCTGCAGGTGATATTGAATAGAAGCTCCCTGCATGTGTGCTCCATACCAGACCCCCCGCCCTGCCCCCACTGCTGATGGGCCTGCAGGTGATATATAAAAAAAGTTCCCCGCATGTGTGCTCCATTCCAGCTCCCCCTCCCCCCCCGCACTGCCTCCACTGCTGATGGGCCTGCAGGTGATATAAGAAAAAAGGTCCCCGCGTGTGTGCACCATTCCAGCCCCCCCTCCCCCCCACACTGCCCCCACTGCTGATGGGCCTGCAGGTGATATAAGAATAAAGGTCCCCGCATGTGTGCTCCATTCCAGCCCCCCCTCCCCCCCGCACTGCCCCCAATGCTGATGGGCCTGCAGGTGATATAAGAAAAAAGGTCCCCGCATGTGTGCTCCATTCCAGCCCCCCCTCCCCCCCGCACTGCCCCCACTGCTGATGGGCCTGCAGGTGAAATAAAAAAAAATGCCCCAGCGTGTGAGGCTTTTCCTCAATGGGGGTTGAATCTCAGCAATGGGGGTAGGAGTAGAACGAGGGGGCACTGGGCAGCAGGCAGTCAGACGGAGGTGACCAGGCATATGCATATGTCGTGTCAATCTTCCAAGTATATGAGAGTGTTCCAGGGGCATTTTGCTGCTTTGAAGTTTGGGGTTTTTATTTAGTTTCAATTAATCTCACTACATATACCCCAAAATGGGTATAGTAGTATGTGCACATGTCAGATCTATATAATGTATAAAGAGATCAATATAGTAAATCCAAACTCGATAACACAGGAAAATAATGCTTCAGTAAATTTGTTATTAGCAAAAATAATACATGTTTTAATCTAAATTTTTTTATATGTTTTAGAACACATAAAAAGTTATCTAATGTGCTCTCTCGATAAGAAAAATGTTTAACTGGAGTCTAATTAAGTGGTTAATACCAAAAAGCTACATAAGTAAATGACAAGCAGGATGTTTTACGGCTGTATTATAAACATTTAAGGGTGTGTACACTGTCATAAGCAGTGTATTGCACAAGTTCATTTTACTTGCACCTTGGTCTACATAGTATTAAGACATGCAGGATGGGTTACCGGACACCTTTCGTGCTGTTACTGTGCATTTCCATTGTTTATCTCTTCAACGTAAAAATCCTATTCTTGGACAAATACTTGAAACAGTGGAACATTAGAAGCCATTCATTACACAGTAAGTCGGATATTTCAGTGGAGGTTGACTTTTGAAATTTAGGACAAACGTATGTATTGTGTTTATATTACTTTGATTTTCATATGTCATATCTTTGAATAATATAAGGAATAGAAAGCTTGTGTGGGGCTGAAGGCAAAAGCTTACATTTTTGGTACAGATAGTTGTGTTATCTTAATTTGTTTCTGTGAATTTATTTATATGATTCTCCACTTTGTGCCATTTTACCTTGGGAAGTAGTGCATTCTGGCACTGTGCTGGTTAATGAATGCATATCCACTTTTTGTCAAACCATAGATCTTCAAGGTAAACTTTTCTATGTTTGATGTAGGAAATTAACAGATTTACACATTATCAAGTGGTTCTGATTTAATGTACCTTTTAACCTATCTTAAAAACTATGAGGAAAAACCTTGATGATTTTTGGATGTTGTGCCCCTTGTACAGTTAGCTTATCCTATTTTGAATGCAGAAAATTGGGACTTGGCATTTATGGGACTGTATTTGGGATGTGTATAATACACAAACATCTACCTCAGTAGTAATAACTAAGGTAAAGATTAACCCACATGTGTTAAGCTAACCCTGGTTCTTTTAATGTAATTTATGAAAGTTTAAAACACATCGGCATACAGAGCTGCTCTGTTTAAGTAAAGATACTAAATACCTGACTAGATTGTTCATGGATGCACACCCACATTTCCATTTTCACAGGGTGTGTGTGTGTAATTTAATGCATGTCCTGTATTTACAGGTGCACTACAGGATTTATTACAAGGCTAATTACAGACAGATAGGGTTTGTCCTTGAACATTATGCATGTGGATATTTGATCCACAATAAAATTGGTCTATTAGGATAAAAATTAAAAGAGGTGAATTACCTACTGCCTTATAATCATATTTTTGAATTATGGCTCAGACTCCTGTTTTGACTTGAGATATTGCAATACTGACTTTGAATATAAGGGGTTCCATATCATATTGATATGATCATGATTTCATTAACCTTTAAAAGAGGTGTGCGTTAGGTGGAGGAGGAATACTACCTGAACAGGAGAACTTTTCATAAAGGATATTTGCAGAAACCTGTTTGTGCTTTTCCTACAGACCTGTGACAAATAGTAATCCCTCTTGCAGGTGGAGCAAGCATACAGTAGTCTCCTCATTGAAAGGATATAATTACTGCTGATCTTACCTGTTTCTAGAAGACTGGCATATTGTATGACCGCTACCAGCAACATGGACACAAATATACAACTATTAATGTAGAGAGATGTATTCATTACTGGCTGACACATTTTAAAAGATCCACAGGTGGAGCTAATTATTTCATGTGAGATTCTATGAGGAGACCTGGAAAACATGCACTGTTCCTGTATACCCTTTTCACATCGCAATGCTGTGTGGCACCCAGGATTTTGTACACAGGTCCATCCCGGGTACGACCTGGATGAGACCCCTTTTCTGACTGGTGGCCCGACCTGGCTTATTGCTGGATCGATTAAGTCATCGCCATCACGTGCTGAGCTGGTGCTTGGAGATGATATCCTATGGTGTGAATGGGACTTGGGGCCTGATTCAGACCCACTCGCGAGCGGCTGTCCGCTCGCAAGTGGGTCGATGTTATGGACTGAGCATGCGCACGACGGAGGGAGCTCCGTCGTGCGCATGCGCCAGACGGGACGAGCGAAGGAAAGTCCTTCGCTCGTTGTGTCCGATCAAAGGGGGCGTGCTGTCAATGTTGATTGACAGCACGCCCCCTTTGGTGGGTGTGCCGGGGGCGTGCCTCCCTGGCGGGGGCGTTCCCACGGGAACGCCTCCCGTCAGAAGCCGGCCCACTGACATCACTAGTGTTGTCAGTGGGAGTGATTTTGGCTCTGATAGAGCCAAAATCACTCCGGAGCTTGCGGTTCAAAACCTCAACCGCAGGCTCCGGCTCGCAATTTTGATGGTCGCGATGGTCTCGACCATCGCGGCCATCACAAAGCACGCTCGTATAGCCTGTGGGTGGTGACCCACAGCTATACGAGCGTCCAGGAGGACGCTCCATGAAAATGGAGCCCGGCCCTCATTCAGAGCGTGCGCTCTGCTCAGAGCGTACGGCTCTGAATGAGGGCCTTGGATTGCATTCATCTCGCTGCATTGTGAGCTGGGTTAAACCCATGTTATTTCAACCTGGCCCTTTCACACTGCACAGTAATTGCTGGTAGTGTTAAAGGGGTAACTGCATTCCCTGAGGAATGAGTTTGGAAACACTGCAGTAGAAGACCGCAGGATAGCAGATTGTGAGTTCTTTTAAGTGTGTGGACTTTTATATGCTATCCCAGAGGTTCCCAAACTACGCCATTACAGTCCATGTTTTAAGGATATCCATGCCCAGATGATTAAATCAAACTGGCTAAGGTGCTAATTAAGTCATCTTTGCTCACGTATGGATATACTTAAAACCTGCACTGTAATGACGGAGTTTGGGAACATCTGTGCTACCCTAATTCATTGGCATTAATATATGGGGGCCTATTCATCATCACTTAATTTTTACAAAAGCAGGTGAAAATTTTAATTTTTACCTGCATCTGTAAAAATTGAGTTATCGGGCCATGCATCGAGTAGGTGAAGCAGGAGTTATCACAGATATCTTTCAGATCACTCCGCTCCTATCCGGCTCCTTTCACCAGACATCGGGGTTCTTGTGTGCATGCATGACCTGTAGGAGCAGTGAAATGATTCACTGCTCCGAAAAGGAGCAGTTAAGCCACTCGCAGGGATATCTGATTTTGTATCAGCTGTCACCGTGCCGGAGCACTGATGAATTCATCTGGATTCCACAGCGAGTTAGAATGGCAATTATGGGACCCCAATAATTAACATCATGAATAGGCCCCATTATCACCATTTGAACTTGGACAGTTTGACAGCCTGGAATTGTGCATTAGGGGTATTTATTCCCTAATTGGTCCCATATGAGTGACTTTGGTGCTATTTGTATATATTTGTTTGAATGTTGTTTCATTGGTCCCCATTTTCTTTCCACATTGTGATACTATATGTATCAGATTTTGCTAATCTCCTGAGAATATTGTTTCTTAAATATTTATTTATTTTAATGATTTGTGAATATTTTCAATAGTTATGATACCAATTATCGTATTATTATTGGTGTTTATCAAACAACAAATACACTATATACTTTTTAGAACAAATTATTTGTTACAATTAATAGACAATTTATATTTTTCATATAGTGTAGTGCAGGTCAACGTTAGATAGAGGCCATTAATTGGAAAAAATATCCCAGTATACCTATCAATTTTAAAGATAACAAACACATATAACTTTTATAATTGAATAGAAGACACACAGTGGGACTGTTTGGTTTTTATATCACACTATCTGGAGTACCTGGCATTGCCCGGGATTTTAAGAATGTTTGTTTACACAGCATCCACCAACAAACCTGTCTTTAGGCAGGCCTCACGAAAAGTGTGACAAACTTCCCCATCAACAGTCCTAAGGTCTTCAAAGGAAGTAGGACCTGTAATGGTGTAAAGCAAACTTCGGATATAGAAGCATTCAAAATGTATTGGATGTACAGTGTAAACACGGCCAAGAGCTTCTGTTGCTCTGATACCAGGATGACCATCTACAGCGACTTCCTGTTTTCTGTGCATAAAACTTTTTGAGAAGCATTCCATGTGTAATATTTTGGCAGTTCACAGTACAGCAGGGTCCTTGCAGAGTCATCATTTTGACACAGTTCGAAGAAAGAAGTCAATCTTGTCGCGTAATTTGGTATAGTCAGACAGCCGAGAATGCTGGGAAAGCCTGCTAAAGCTCTCTTCAATAATAAACATTAAGATCATGACAACACATAAAGCTTGCTCCGATGCCCTACCCATATGCTGTGAGGCCCCACAATGAGCCTCCAGCAAAAATTGTGTATTTTAATTAAGAACAAATAAACAGTAATTAATTTCGATTTTACATTTTTTTTAGTTGCCTCAGCCGTGTTTTAATACACTCGTAAAATTTCACGATCTTAGCTTGTAAACTGTGGATTTGTATAGAAGGACAGAAGGTCAAATTTTTGCTTTTATATAGTAGATTGTATTTCACTGATTTGTACAATTGCAGGCCATTTTTTTAAGAATGACATAAAAGTGGTTTTGAGTACTGTGCACCACTATAGGACAACATATTTTCTTCTTATACTGCTTTTATACCTAAATTCCGCGTCTGACCCGGAGGCTGGAACAGGGGGCCCGATTCAGACCCGCTCGCTAGGCTGCGTTCGCACATAGCCTGCTGATGTTTGCAATGTGCGCATGCATCGCTGTGTGCATGTGCAAACTAGTCCATGCGATCGGGAAGCGTTCACTCGCTGCGCATAGCCAACTCGCTAGAAAGAGTGACAGGATGTGCCGTTTGTGGGTGGTGACAGGGGATGGTCAAATGAAATGGGGGGGTTGTGTTGCAGACGCAGGTGTGTCTGAGCGTCTTAATTATGCATGCCTCTGAAATGGCATTAAGAGACAGTGTCATAGTACACGTCACATTTACTGTACACTCTGAAGCACTCGCAGTGCTTGTGGTAGAGTATGGTCAGCCACAAGTGCAGCGTACGCTATCGATGGTACTCTATGTTAACGATTGTTGCATACACATCCTGGAGGTGACATGTATAAGTGGGCATCTTAAGACAGGCTGGAGGGCGTCTAAATACACACCACAATCGCACGCCAAAACCTAACGGGCCTGCTATTGCCTTGCTTTGTGATTGTGGGATCTGCATACTTGCAGCTGATCGCTGCATGCAAACGCATCTAGTGAGTGCGTCTGAATCGGGCCCTGGGTTTCAAACTGGATCAGACCCGGAATTTAGCCGGCGCCGACCCAGGATATTTCCGAGTCGGCGCCATTCACACCAGAGCTGGGTCTGCAGTTACCCTATTTTTCCAATGTTGAAGTGGACGCTAGGAGATGACGTCATCTCCAAGTACCACTGAAGCCGGCCAAACGGCAGGCATGCGGCACGATCCATGTCATCATCACCCAGATCGTACTGTTTACACTGCAGGGTTTGTAAAACCCTGCAAGCTACCTGGGTTGGATTGCCGGGTCACGCCACCCGGGAATCCAACCCAGTCCCCCTTTACACCAAGGAGCTACCCGGGTTAACCCTGCAATAACCTGGGTTTTAGCTCTGGTGTAAAAGGGGTATCATTTAGTTAAATACACTACAGATCTGGGCAAAATCAAAGGGCCCTGAATGAACTTGTAGTTCTACAAGCAACAGCATACCCAAATAGTTCAGGCATGCCAAGGCTTACTGGGACCTGCTGTGCTTGAGCAAAATAGACTGATCTAACAATTTTAATTGTATTTTCTTCAGCAAAGATCGCAATTGCCTCTGCCTGTCAATCAGGCAGAGGCATAGAAGGGCTTGCAAGTGACTATGCAGGACCCATTCTGCACAATCACAGAATGGGTCATGCGCACTTACAGATTCCCGATAATCGGGAATCTGCGATAAGCAGTGCACTTGTGTGCACTGCTGAATCAGGCCCACAATCCCTAAATGGGAAATGAAGGCCCAATTCAGACCCGGACGCACGCTATGGGCGATTATCGCCCATCTGCGCATGTATATGCAGTCATTGCAATCGGGAATCGTGCGCTCTTAACACAAATTCTGAGTGCTACTTTGAGTGACAGATAGTGTGGATGGTAACAGGGGAAGGTGCTTGTGAACGGGGGAGTGGTGCTGCGAATGAAGGGCATGTCTGGCCGTCAAAACTGAGTTTTATGGGTGTGCATAATTAGCATGGAAGCATCATTGTACACATCACTTGGTTGTATTTCAGCCCGTAGTGATCGCAGTGCTTGAGGTGGAGTAGGGTCCAGGGCCAAGCTTGTAGGCGCCCACCAACCCACCCCCCTGCAGCTGCAGCCACTTGGTAAATTTGTGATATTTTTATAAGCCAGACACCAGTGCACTGTATTCTGGCGGGTACTCTCTCTACATGTCTGGGAGGTCTGATGGGCACGCAGGAGGGTTTAATTTTATTGACCATTTACATTTTTTTCCCATGAATCGGTGGGTAGGGACCCCAGTGCATTGCTTTGCCCAGGGCCCACACTACTGTTAAGACAACCCTGGTAGGGTGAACCTCAAGCGCTGCATGCAGCTCCAATGGCTCTCGATGGTTCTGATTAATCATACACTTCTTGAAGATGACATGTTTTAAGAAAGAAAAGTGGACGTCTTTATGCCGGCATGCGCTCACTCTGCCGACGCTCTCTAATATATAGAGGATGTCCTTACACCAGACAGTGCGATCGTGGAATTTGCATATCCAGCCCCTTTTGGCAGGGAGAGAGCGCAGCTTAGAGTTCGGGTCTGAATCGACCCCTCAGTACCTTGATGAATCGACCCCTCAGTACCTATGCCAGTTTGACATTAATCACTAAACTTGCTAATTTATTTTTCCAAAAATTTCCCCAAAATTAAATTTTTTTAAAATGATCATATTATTTAAATAATACCTATTTAAACCTGATTCAGTATAATTTTATGAACAAACTAGCTGTTGCCTGCGGCTTTGCCCACAATGAAATCTTTTCTGCTAACATTTTTTTTCATTTGAGGTGTTCTAGTTGTATTGCTTTGCATAGAGGCCCTGTCGCAGGAGTGGCCTAAGTGACCAGCAGCGCTATACAGCCTGGTGGCAGCAGCATCTTCACCTACCACTCACACCAATGTCACTGTGTGCCCTGTGCGCAGTGTTATGTAGCCTATCCTATTCTAGTGAATGTGGGTCCGAAGCACCTTTCCCCCATCCCTTACTGGCCACGTGCATGGTGCCACACCTATCTCTTGCATTAATAATTTAAATACATTTTGTTTTTGTTATTTCTCAGCTTTATCTTGATAGATCGAGATGAAACAAAGGCCTTCATTCAGAGGCGCCGTACGGTCTACGACCGCACGGCCGCCTCGATGTTTGTCAAGTGCGCATGTGCACGAGGGAGCTGGCTCCTTCGTGCGCATGTGTGAGACCAGCTATGACCGACAGCGCCGGTCGTAGCGGGTCTCTTTCCAAAGGGGGCGAGCTGTCGATGTTGATTGACAGCTCGCCCCGTTTGGAAGGCAGGCCGGGGGGGTGGCAGCCCAAACGGAGGCATTTCCATGGGAACACCTTCCATTTGGGGGAGGCCCCAAAGTGGAGAGCTTACGGCTCTGACAGAGCCAGAAGCTCTCCGGGGTATACGACAAGTGAGACCCTACCCTAGGGTCTCGTCGTAAGCCCCGATGGTCACGATGGTCTCTGACCATCGCAACCATCACCCTAGCGGTCGTTAGAGCTGTGGGTGTAAACCCACAGCCTAACGACCGAAACAGAGGCGGGTGGTCAGGATGCAAGCGGCCGCCAAGTTTCTGAGCGACCGCTTGCATCCTCCGACCGCCTCTGAATGAGGCCCAAAGTGAAGGTTATTTCTAGGAGTTTCCACTACAAAATGACGCAGTTTTCATGAAAATTGGTTCAGTAATTTTTGCGCCAACTTGGAACAGACAGACAGACACAACATTCTTATAATATTAGTATAGATATGAAGATTTGTTAATAAAAATTATACTGTGAATAAGGGTTAAATATAATTTGATCATTTAAAAAAATCCAAAATTTGGGGATATTTTTGGAGAAAATTGTTTTTTATAGTAAATAAAACTATACAGTCCTGTAAGAAGAGCAGCCGGCTGCAGGGTGCGATCCTTATGTTTGCCTATGACTCACTGCTGGCTGGGAGGGGGAAGGAGCAGGGGGAGGCAGAGCTGCTGCAGTGTAGTCAGCAGCCCAGGTTGGTGGGTGATCCTATCAGGATCATCTATTGCAGCTGTCTCTCGCCAGATAGTGACTGTGACCAGGGGAGAGAAGGGAAACTACAGCTTCCCTGAGCCAGGCTGCAGAGAGATTACCTCCTTCAGTAGCCTTGGTCGGCCAGGTGGGCAGAACTCGGCAGCTGCTGGAAGATTAGCTTCCAGCAGCCACCGGCAAGCTCCTCTGACATGGTGGCACATGTATGAAGCTCTGGGAAGTGATAAAGTGGAGAGTGAGGGTGCCCACACTGAACGATATATCGTTCAGTGTGGGCTCAATATCCATTGCACAATATAATGAATGATTGAAAGTCAACAATGTCGTTATCATTCAATCGTTCTTTAATCATGTAGTCAGAGCCGGCTCCAGGGGTAGCCGCGCCCTGTGCCGGCTTGGTGTATAGCGCCTCAAAAAATGGGGGCATGGCCTACTTATCATAGGCAACGCCTCCTAAGTGACAGTATATGGGGCATGCCTGCATGGCATGCCTCCCGTGTAATGCCAGGCTGGGGGAGAGCCCAGCACTCCGTTACTAGCTGGGCTTCCCTAAGCCCTCTCCCGGCACTGAATGGATGATGCGAGCATGTGCAGGGCATCCATTCAGCTACACCAGGGTCTGGTACCGCCGCACAGCTGTGGCGGTGGGGGTGCCCAACCTCCCGATTTGACCACCTGCGTGCGGAAAACTTCAGCCCACGGGTAGAACAGCGGGACAGTGTTGTCCCGCTGAAATTGGGATGTTGAGAGGGGGTGCGCCCTCTATGGGGTGGTGCCCCCATTCAACCGCACTGGTCGAATACCCCAAGAACCGGCCCTGCATGTAGTGGACATGCGGCTTTAGGATGGCGCTGACACCGTTAATCCCCATTGCTGCCACCAGTTTCCTGCAAAAGTAGGTAAGTTTGCTGCTGCTGGCGGGGAGAGGAGAGGGGATGTGCTGTGAAGGGCTGTGGTTAAGGGGCTGGGCTGTGATGAGGGGGACTGTGATAAGGGGGGTTGTGCTGTCAGGATGTGGTGAGGGAGCTGTGCTGTGGGGGGCTGTGATGAAGGGAGCTGTGCTGTGAGGGGCTGTGCTGAGAGGTGCTGAGAGTGGAGAGGGTATTTTTGTGCTGTGGGAGGATGCTGTGATATGGAGAGAGTGGTGCTGTGATGATGGATGCTGGGCTGTGAGGCAGTGATCTTCTACCTAGGTGAAGTACAGCATAGGGATGCATAGAACGATAAATACTCCCTATGTGGAAAAAAATAATCTTATAATCTGTGCAAATGACTGTAACACACATTATGGCAATATTACAAGCCAGAGGGTGTTATTCAATGCAATGGATGCAGCTTATAGAGGGGCATATGGAGGGGACTGATGGAACAAAAGAGGTATGCGGTGAGGTATGATGGCAGAAAAGTGTAGAGGTCTGAGTGGCATTTAAATTTAAAAAGAATAAGAAACAAATAAAAAAAGTCCCAGTAGTTCTGCACCCATAATGGAGGAAGATGTCATATCATCTGAATTACAGGCACAATACACAAAAGGAGATGGCACATAACAAACTGGCAATATAGTGAATATATGAACAACATCATGAATCTTTTTAAAAATTAGATGTGTGCCGACTCCCGTGTTTTGCTTTTGGTTCTGGTCCACTCTCACGTGTTTGGTTTTGGATCTGTATTTTTTTTTACATTTATAAAAACTGCTAAAATCACATTGGATACAGTGTGGCTTGGATACAATGAGGGTAGGATACAGTGTGGGTCGATTAGAGTGTGGGTTGGATACAGTGTGGGTCGTCACAGTGCGGGTCGGATACAGTGTGGGTTGAATATAGTACAGGTTGGATACAGTGTGGTATACAGTGTGGGTTGGATACAGTGTGGGATACAGTGCAGGCCGTATACAGTGTGGGTTGGATACAGTGTGGGCTGGATACAGTGCATATCGGATACAGTGCATGATACAGTGCGGGTCGGATACAGTGTGGGTTGCATACAGTGCAGGTCGGACACAGTGCAGGTCGGACACAGTGCAGGTCGGATACAGTGCATGATAGAGTGTGAGTCGGTTACAGTGCGGGTTTGATGCTGTGCAGTTTATGATGCAGATTGGATACAGTGTGGGATGGATACAGTGCAGGATACAACGTGGGTTGGATACAGTGCAGGTCGGATACAGTGCGGGATACAATGTGGGTTGGATACAATGCTGGTCGGATACTGTGTGGAATACAGTGCAGATTGGATACAGTGTGGGTAGGATACAGTGTGAGTCAGTTACAGTACAGGACACAGTGTGGGTTAGACACAGTGTGGGTTGGATACAGTGCAGTTTACAGTGCAAGTTGGATACAGTGTGGATTGAATACAGTGCAGGTCAGATACAGTGCAGGATACAGTGTGGGTTGGATACAGTGCGAGTCGGTTACAGTGCGGGATAAAGTGTGGGTTGGATACAGTGCAATTTATAGTGCAGGTCAGATAGAGTGTAGGTTGGATATAGTGCTGGTTGGATATAGTGTGGGTTGGATTCAGTGCAGGTCGGATACAGTGTGGATCGGATACAGTGTGGGATACAGTACAGGTCAGATAGTGCGGGATACAGTGTGGGTTGGATACAGTGCAGATCAGATACAGTGCGGGATACAGTGCAGGTTAGATATAGTGCAGGTCAGATACAGTGTGGGTTGGATACAGTCAGTGGCGTATCTATAATGGGTGCAGGGTATGTGGTGCACACGGGCCCATGGGTCTAGGGGGGTCCACACTGCACACCCTGCACCCATTATAGTCTTTATACGTACCTGTCTGCTCTATCTAGAGTGCCGCCCGGTGCTACAAAGCAGCAAAAATCACTGGGAAAATGGTGGCAGACATTTTTCCGGAGACCCACGCATGTGAAGTAGATTCTGGCACTTAGCCAGAATCAAGTATAAAAAATCAAGGATAGTGGTGTGGTGCACTGGTCACACAAATAAAATATAACATTTATTACTTTCCATATATTAATTATAACAATTATATAACCCATAAATAGGTTAAATATTAAAATAAAACACAAAAAATATTTTTTTAAAAAAGTGACAGGGACTGTCTGAATAGACAAAAAGGGGGCCATGCACAATTATTCACTAGGAGTATAAGCAGAAAACACTTAATTATTTGGTCCATTGGTCAGATCACATACTGTAATGTTACCTGCACGATTGGCAATTGTAACAGGATGATGTGACAGTTACACAGTGTTTCAGGTTGTTCACTGTAATTTATTTAATGCACTGAATCTTGTTCTAACAAACATCCTACTGCTAATCTGGATATCATTACAGTATATACACCATTAGTTGTTATTTTTATTAATTTATATGCCTCCACACTGTCATTAACTTTCTGCACTTTATTTCATATATGCATTTTGTCGAAGTTTATTTAACACATTTAAAATTTCTGTTTCGATATATTCCTTAAGAAACACCAGATATGTGTCTTTCCTTATGTATAAACATGGATATTTATAATTTTCCAGTCACTGCAAGCGGGATGTAGTTAGGATACGATATCTCCACAGCCACATCCCGACATAGGACTAAAGATAGGCGTTGAAATCCCGATGCCTATCATTAGCCCCACTACTAAATCCCGACACCCGGCTTACCGAATGACGGTAAGCCGGGTGTCTTAGCGTGTAACCGCACGCGTGGGGGGGGGGTTAGCATTAGGGACCCCCAGGGGGACTTAGGGTTATGCACCCCCCGGGAGGGTTAAGTTTAGGGTGCGGGGAGGGGGGGTTAGGTTTAGGCACTAATGGGTGGAGGTTAGGGTTAGGCATCCCTAAGGGAGGGTTAGGATTAGGGGGGAGAGGGGAGGGTTAGACTACTTACCTGATGCTGTCGGGATTCCGACCCATCGGGGTGCCGCTGTCGGTATTTGATCTGCAGGCATTACATACCGATTCCGCTGTAAACATATTAATTAAGCAACACAGGAAGAAAAATTATTTTCTAGGATATTTTGAGCTTAATTCAATAGTTCTAAGTCTGTATTAAATTGTGATTCCTATTAAGGTGGAAACAACACTTATAGAGCAGTTTCCCTTCGCCCATCTTGGATTCAAAAGCAGGCTTCATTCCTGGAGCCTGCAGAGATATGGGGAGGAGAAGTAGTGACTGGTGACACACAGAGATGGTAAGTGGCACTCTTCCTCCTTGCCCCACGATGAGACCAGGGCTGGTAGTACCTTGGGAGGGAAGACCCTATTTTTATTATCTGGGTCCCCAATTACAAAAGAATTCCAGCCATGGGCTGACCCATTTGGGGCTAGTTTATGTGAAGGCAGGTGGACACCTCAATGTGTGTCCCCTACATTGGCATTATCACCCTGGCTGGTTCAGCCTGGTTCTGGTCATTGGAAAGTAGGGGGAACCCCACAACATATTTCCTCCAATTTACCTAAAACAACCCAGGCTGAGAGGTCCATGGCTGGTTACTGATTTTTTTTTTAATTCATTTTAAAACTTTGATTACTTTTTAACCTAGCAAAGCCTGCACAGATCATGGTGATTTGTTCAGTGTATCTCCTAAACACACCTGCTTCAGGCAAGTCTATTGTTTGGGTGGGTTTCCCATCAATCTGCAGATCCTATTCTTTTCTATGTGGATACATTGATTATTGGTCATATGTTGTAAAGTCTGTTTTTCGGTTGTTTTGTAGGTGGTTTGACTTCAGTAAATGGTCGGTTTTCAAAACTGATATAAAAATGACTAAAAACCCAAAACGGACCTTTAGTAAATATACCTCTAAGGCTCCATAAGGCCCTAGGCAATTTAATGATTTGGAGACCCTCCTCCAAATCAATTGAAAACACTGTATTTTCTTACCCTATACAATTAATTGCACCTCTCCAGGAGAAGCCAGGAGGAGAGATGCAGCTGACCATTTGAAGGCCAGGCTCTTTGCATCATTAGGCCCCACCTTTTCCATACAGATCCATGATTCCTGGGATTATATCTCCATCCTGTCCATTTCACTAGGAAGGGGGAGGGATGTGGGGGGCTACCTGAATAATTGGGAGTATCCCGTACTTTCTGGGAGAGTAGGAAAGTATGCCCACTTGACACACATTAAATATTAGATATAGTTCACACTGTTATCACACATCTGATACACAATGATCACTATACACAGTTCATACCTACTGTATATAGGGTTGCCAGATTATTTGTTTAGTAAGAGACACACAAATTACACAGGTTATGTGGCTGATTAAAACCATACTCAAAGCAAAAAAAGAATACCTGCACCAAACTTAGTAATATGATCAATATTAATTATTTTTGATATAGTATACCAACATAACTGAAATTAAGGTAGAGCAATACCAGGTTGTATAAATCTTAATTGTTGGTGTTGCACCCCAGGGCTTATGTTTATAGAGTGTATGGGTAGGTTTTGGCAAGCAAGCAAAACAAAAAAGAAAAACTCTTTTTGTGGGCACTCTTATTCAGTTTAAATTTAAAATAGTTATATTTAATAGATATGCATTGAAAATTGTACTTAAACATATAAAAGACACACATAGAAAAAATAGAAACAACACACAGAAAAAATTGTCCTTATAAAGGGACAATAAGGTACAATTGCTTCTTATCAAGGAAGATATCCCAGAGACGTGATCCTTAATGGTTGGGCGAAAATATTTATTAACCATGCTGCTCAGATGCAGGTATTGATGTAATATTAATAGGCACGAACAGCTAAATTATTGTGTATAATATATAACATAGTATTCACAGGTAACCAAAAGGAAAAAGCATACACAGATGACCTTAGTCTGAAAATGCAATCACATTTTCATATGCAGTTCCACAGTTATATAAAAATTGCAGGTTCAAAAGACAATATAGACCAATATAGACCTGCCTGTATGTATATATAAAAAAACTGTAGCTAGAATATGAGAGACAGACCCAAGGCATCTGACATGTAGTTGCCAGATATGTGCTTTAAACATATATAGTTGTAATACCAAATTTTCTGGTTTCAGCAATTTCAATGGTTGCAATACCTTTAAATGCAGATTCCAAACACATTAGCAACATTCTTGATGGTCATCTAAACATTTGTCTATGATAGTACACTATATCTCAGGTTTAATAAGTCTGCAGTTTTTGGCAGTACCAAGTTTTCTGGTCTAGATAAGTAATTGCCAGTGGCGTAACTAGGGTATTTGGAGCCCAGGGCAAATTTGAAAAGGGAGCCCCCCCGATGTGCGTCAAAAAAATGGGCGTGGTCACTTAAAAATGGGACGTGTCAACATGACACACCCCTTTATTTTCACACTGAACATTCCTATCCATATGCACCTTAACCCCAGTAGTACCCCTTCTACAGTATCCACAGTATGCAGTTGTAGTCCCTCTTATGCAGGCCCATAGTAGTGCCCCTTATACAGTATCCCCAGTAGTGGTCCCCCTTCTACAGCCCCCAATTAGTTCCTCTTAATCAGTACCCCCAGTAGTGCCCCCCCCAAATGCAGTGCCCCATGCAGTGTTCCCCCTTATGCAGTGCCCCCAGTAGCAGTCCCCACAATGCTGTGCACCCAGTAGCGGTATCCCCTTATGCAGTGCCCTTTATATGGTGCCCCCAGTAGTAGTCCCCCCCTATGCAGTGCCCTTTATATAGTACCCCCAGCAGTAGTCCCCCCCATGCAGTTTTCCCAGTAGTGGTCCCCTTATGCAGGCACCCAGTAGTGATCCCCCCTATCCAGTGCCCCCTGTAGTGGCCCTTCCTATTATTGCTCCCAGTAGTGGTCCCCCGAGTGCAGTGCCTCTAGTAGTAGGCCCCTTTTATAATGCCCCCAGTGGTAGTTCCCCCCCAAGTAGTAGTCCCCAGTAGAGGTTCCCCCTCCCAATTAAGTGCCCCCAGTAGTAGCCCCCCCCCAGTAGAGGTCCTCCCAATAATGGTGCCCCCAGTAGTAGCCACCCCTCCCCCATTGTGCCCTCACCCCCAGTAGAGGTCCCTCCAGTAGTAGCCCGGCTCTTGCAGTGGGTGCTGCAGCAGTCAATGAGAGTCTATCTGACTCTCACTGGCTGCTGTTTAACACACGCATCGCCGCCAGCGCTGGCGGCGATGCGTGTGTTATGCAAAGCCTGAGCCCGCCTCCTAGCGCTATTGGGCAAGCACTCAGGGGGAGGGAACGGGCTCAGGTGTGCAGCACAGGACCGGCGCTGGAAGCCTAGCACCGGTCTTGTGTAAATGTGTAGCGCTGACCGCATTCATTGTGGTCTGCGCTACACTGGCTAACTAGGGCGGGCGGGCCGGTACCAATGGCGCCCAGGGTAGCACCCCGCTCGCCCTACCCTAGTTACGCCACTGGTAATTGCTGTGCCTTTACATGCAAATTTTGTACATATTAACAACACTTTAGATGCAAATTTTGTCTATGATAGCACACTGTATCTCAGGTTTGATAAGTCTGCAGTTTTTGGCAGTACCAGGTTTTCTGGTCTAGGTAAATAATCGCTGTACCTTTTAGATGCAAATTTTGTACACATTAGCAACACTTCAGATGCAAATTTTGTACATACTGACAACACTCCTGAAATTATCTATCTATGGTTACAAGCTTGAGTCTCAGATTTTTGCAGTTTAAGCAGTGCCAGGTTTTTTCTGGTCTTGATATTATCACATAGAGCCTCCTGTGCATTGCCTAGGTCCTAAACTATATTCTCATGTGCAACCAACTGTGGGCTGTACATGTCTGATTAACACCTCAAAATTCCAATTGTCGCAATACCTTTAAATGCAAATTCCAAACACATTAGCTACATACTTGATGGTCATCTAAACATTTGTCTATGATAGCACACTGTATCTCGGGATTGATAACTCTGCAGGTATTGGCAGTACCAGGTTTTCTGGTCTAGGTAAATAATCACTGTGCCTTTCAATGCAAATTTTGTACTTAACAACACTTCAGATGCAAATTTTGTACATACTATCAACACTCCTAAAAGTGTCTATCTTTGGTAACAAGTTTGTATCTCAGATTTTTGCAGTTTAAGCAGTGCCAGGTTTTCTGGTCTTGGTATTATCATTAATCATTGTGCCTTTATATGCAGATTCTATACACATAATAAATATATAAATAGTTTCCTGAGTGTTTGGTATAGAGTGAGTGATGGTAAATGGTAAATACTTAGAATGGAGAAGGAATGTCTGGCACCTATGACCCAGCTACCTCTGCTGCTATCCCGTGTGTATGCTAGTCCAGAGAACGGGAGGTGAGAGAAGCTGGTAGGGCAGACAGAGGTATAGTATAGAGACACTTCTGCTGTCAGGACCCGCTACCACCCACCACCCTGTGGTTAAAAAACATTGCAGGGAGGTAAGGGAGGTGCGCAACCTGATGAGAGAGTGTTGAAAAAAGATAATGTACCTGCACAGAAGTGTGGTGTTGTGGTGGGTTGATCTCTGGTCTGGTTCCTGTGTTGATGAGTGCCTGATGCCGGGACTCATGTGCGTACCATGAGTACCTGGAAGTGACATATGACGAACATTTCACCCTCTCCTGGGCTAGATCACATACAGTCTCCTGTGCATTACCTAGGTCCTAGGCTATATTCTCATGTGCAACCAATCATGGTCTGCACATGCCTGATTGACAGCTCAAATTTCAATCATATAATCTAGCTGTTCTTAACCTATCTTATAGTAGATCACATGATTGACAGTTTCAATCTCCAATCAGAAAATATCAGTTTTCTTATGGCTAAAAATAAAATCTTGATTCATGTGTATGTGTAGTTATCGTGTACACAGATATATACATACACACATATATACATACCCATATAAATTAAGTTCTAATGATATATAAATCATAACAGATGGATATTTAATAAAGAAAATTGGTTTAGATAGATTACAAGAGTTCTTAATTATAAAAAGTAAGTTGGATAAAATTAGTTTGGTAGAAAGACACTGTAGTTTATATGTTCATTAAGTACTCCCGGGGATAATGCTCCTAATTTGAAAGTACACATGCTCTATTTTTTCAGGAGTTCTTTCATGATATCCCCACCTTTTGTTTGCAGATTTATTCTTTCCAAACCAAAGATACGTAGGTCTTCATAGGTGTCTTTGTGTTCAAAATGAAAGTGTCTAGCAACTGTTGTTAATTGCTTAAACTTTAGAAGATCTTTGGCTGCATTGCGAATTGAGCCAATATGTTCCAGAGCTCTTTGTTTCAACATTCTCGATGTTATGCTGGCATAGTTGATGTTGCATGAACATGTTATACAATATACTACATTGATGGCCTTGAAATTGATGAATTCTTTGATTTTAATTAGGTTTCCATATTTATCCATGACCTTTGTATTCTCCACAGGGATATGTCCTTGTTCTCAGTGGTTTCTTTGGTGATGTCCTAGTACAGTGGCTCTGTACTAATTCATCTCGTAATTTGGGGGACCTTCTCCAGCTCATCGAGAGGTCCAGATCCGTTAATAATATGGGCCAGTGTCTTTGTATGATTGTATGATTGATCTAATCTCTCTCCACTCTGCGTAGAAATCTCCCATGAATCGAATCTCATTTGTTGTATTTTTATTCTCTTCTTTATCTGCTTTAAAGATTAGGGAGTCTCGTGGTTTTTTATCCACTTCTGATCTTGCTTTTTTAATTAGCCTGCCACTTTATCCTCGGTCTTTTAGTCTCCTGAAGAGATCATCACCCATTTTTCTATAGGTGGTATCATCAGAGCAATTTCCCATAAATCTGAGGTATTCTCCTTTTCGGTATGTTTATCACTGTATGAGGTAAATGGGAGCTAGATCGATGTAACAGACTATTGGTGGCAATTTCTTTTCTAAAAAGTTCTGTTCCTAGCATGTTTTTTTCATTTTTATAGATCTTTAAAGGTCCAGAGATGAGATCCTTTCTTTGCTAGCCTCATATGTGAATCTTAAATTGAGATTATTCCTGTGGAGGTCATCAATGAAATGTTTAAGGGATTCCACATCTCCTTCCCATATCATAAAGACATCATCAATGTATCTGAGCAACATTGCAATATTTTTAGTCTGATGATCATTGCATTCATGAAAAACTTGTTCCTGCTCCCACCATCCTAAAAAGAGGTTGGCATATGTGGGGGCACATAATACCCCATAGCCATTCCTCTAACTTGTATGTAGAACGCATCATTGAATGTAAAGTAGTTATTGTAAAGAATAAACTCCAAGAGTTCTATAAGAAATTTGTGGAATTCATTGTATTCTTCCATCATAAGGAAGTATTTTATGGCTTTTAAGCCATCAGAATGTCTTATAGATGTATACAATGATTCTACATCAATGTTTACCAGGAGTTGATTATCTTCCAATTTAACATCATTAATTTTTTTAAGTACATCTGTTGTATCCTGGGTATATGATGGTAATCCCAGCACGTGATGGTGAAGATTAATGTCAATAAAGGTACTGGCTTTCTCTGAGAGTCCTCCTAAACCGGATATTATGGGTAGTCCTGGAGGTTCGCTCAGGTATTTGTGTGTTTTTGGGAATAGATAAAAAGTTGGGACCTTAGGGTTTGTAATCATCCAGTATTGGTATTCCTGATTAGTAATGACACCATTTTTATAAGCTTTCTTGATGATCATGGAATATATAATAACTTTATTGTCATTTGGATTAAAAATTGATTTTTTATAACAGTCAGTATCGTCTAATTGATGGTGTGCTTCCTTCATATATAATTTCTTTGGCCCCCACTCTACATCACTTCCAGGTACATCTACTGAAAGGGATCTATACAATACCATATCTATTTCTACAAAGAGTGAGACGCCAGCAATAAAGGGAGATCAGGGTTGTATACTGCAAAATGCAGGTGCTGGGGAATGTGGGCA
The DNA here is from genome assembly GCA_031769625.1 of Taudactylus pleione. Classification (NCBI taxonomy): domain Eukaryota; kingdom Metazoa; phylum Chordata; class Amphibia; order Anura; family Myobatrachidae; genus Taudactylus; species Taudactylus pleione. The sequence goes on from JAUIMM010000880.1 coordinate 141,316, forward strand.
AGAGTAATGGCTGTCCAGTTGCTGTGTGTTGGCTGGTGTCTCCATGCTGTTGCATGAATGTGTCATATATCATTAAACAGTCCCCTGTCCTCTATATAATACCACAATAGTGTGTGCTGGGAGCTGTGCAATCCCCCCTCATATATTATTGTACGGTCCCCTCCCCCTATATAATAATACCACATAATATGTGCTGGGAACTGTGTTATTCCCCCTCATAGATCACTGTACAGTCCCCTCTCCTATATAATAATACCACATAATGGGTTCTATTTACTACAATCCGCATATCGAATGCGGATTGTAGTGTGATATTACCGAGTGAATTCGCATTGCGAATTCAGGCAATATCACAGGGATTTACTATAAATCCCTTGCAGGGACAGAGCTTGTGATAAAGCTCTGTCCCTGCGGATCCCATCCGCACTCTAGTCGCGGTATTTTCGGAAAAAATTACGGCGACTAAGAGCCCGCGCATGCGCCCACCCACCATCGCTACTACCCCCATGACACTAAGCCCCACCCCCGTGATCGCGGACCCCCGCAACCCCTCCCCTCCCTTCATTACACTTACCTGCATCCTCCTGGCCTCCGGTGATCTTCTCTGCGCTTCCCGATCAGGTGATCTCCCATACTGCACTGGGACCCGATCACCTGATGACTGGGCCGCAGTGCACTATGAGAGACCAGCTGACCAGAGAAGAGCCATCACCGGAGGCCCGATCACCGGTCCCTGGATTCAGGTAAGTAAAACAAAAATGTTTACATTTTTTTTCCTTTTTTTACAGCAATCAGCTTGCAGTCTGTTTAGACCACATAGCTGATTACTGGTACCGGCTCCCGCCTTTGCTCTCCCCGTTAGAGCAGAGTGGGAGCCCAGTAACCGGGGGAGACCCTGGATAACGCCACCTCCAGGTGGCGTTATTATCACAGGGCTTCCCCCGGTATTTTTTACTATTTATTTTTAGTAACTCTCATCGGATCACATTTCCCATTACAATTATGGGAAATGCGATCTGCTTTTCTAAAAATAAGTGATACTAGGGGTTGGAGTAGAATTTTACTAATTCTACTCCAATTGCCCTGTAATAACTACAGGTGAAACACCAGTAGTTATTACAGGGCAATTGGAGTAGAATTAGTAAAATTCTACTCCAACCCCCAGTATCACTTATTTTTAGTAAAGCAGATCGCATTTCTCATAATTGTAATGGGAATTGTGATCCGACCTAAGTTACTAAAAATAAATTGTAAAAAAATACCGGGGGAAGCCCTGTGATAATAACGCCACCTGGAGGTGGCGTTATCCAGGGTGTCCCCCAGTTACTGGGCTCCCACTCTGCTCTAACGGGGAGAGCAGAGGCAGGAGCCGGTACCAGTAATCAGCTCTGTGGTCTAAGCAGACCGCAAGCTGATTACTGTAAAAAAAAGGAAAAAAAATGTAAACATTTTTTTTTTCCTTACCTGACTCCAGGGACCGGTGATCGTGCCTCCGGTTATGGCTCCTCTCCGGTCAGCTGGTCTCCCATTGTACACTGGGGCCTGGTCATCAGGTGATCGGGCCCCAGTGCAGTATGGGAGATCACCTGATCGGGAAGCCCGTAGAAGATCACCGGAGGCCAAGAGGATGCAGGTAAGTGTAATGAAGGGAGGGGGGGGGGGGGTCGTGGGGGGGCGGGGCTTAGCACGGGGCGGGGCTTAGCGTCGGTGGGGGGGTAGTAGTGGTGGTCGGTCGGCGCATGCGCGGGCTCTTAGTCGCGGTATTTTTTCCTAAAATACTGCGACTAGAGTGCGCATGGGATCCGCAGGGACAGAGCTTTATCGCAAGTTCTGTCCCTGCAAGGGATTTCTAGTAAATCCCTGTGATATTGCCTGAATTCGCAATGCGAATTCACTCGGTAATATCACACTACAATCCGCATTCAATATGCGGATTGTAGTAAATAGAGCCCATAGTGTGCTGGGAGCTGTGCTATTCCCCATCATATATCACTGTACAGTCCCCTCTCCCATATAATAATACCACATAATGTGTGCTGGGATCTGTGCTATTCCCCCTCATAGATCACTGTACAGTCCCCTCTCCTGTATAATAATACCACATAATGGGCCTGATTCAGAGCCGGTCGCTATTTGCGGTCGTTCGTTCATAAAAAAGGGGTGGCTATTCAAATGAACCGTTCGCTCTTTGCGGTCTGTTCACGCCTCTAGGTCTGAACGAGCGAACAAAACTTGCGGTCGTTTTTTGGGAAACTACGCCCACTGGCCGCTCGCATCCTACGTCATGTCCGCTATTTATTAGATTAATCGAGTACATCGACAAGGGTATGAGATGCTCGCTATTCTTGTGGTTGGTTTTTGCTACCACAATTTTGCGAGCAGTTCTGGCTATAAAATAACCCAGTGACGTGCACAATGACGCTGCTGTTTTAATTATGTACACCCATAAAACGCCCATTTTGACCTTTAAGCACGCCTGCGATCGGACCTCCACTCCCCGTTTTCAAGCACCTTCCCCTGTTACCACCCACATATGCCTCTTTCTGTCACTCAAATTATCAGGCATTAGCTATTTTGCGAGCACATGAATTTCGGCCGCACTGACATGCGTATAACGATCCGTACGCATGCGCAGTTGGGCTAACATTGCTTGGAGCGAACGAGCAGCCGCTTACGAGCAGCTCTGAATCAGGCCCAATGTGTGCTGGGAGCTGTGTTATTTCCCCTCATAGATCACTGTACAGTCCAATCTCCTATATAATAATACCACATAATGTGTGCTGGGAGCTGTGCTATTCCCCATCATAGATCACTGTACAGTCCCCTTTCCTATATAATAATACCACATAATGTGTGCTGGGAGCTGTGCTATTCCCAATCATATAACACTGTACAGTCCCCTCTCCTATATAATAATATCACATAATGTGTGCTGGGAGCTGTGTTATTTCCCCTCATAGATCACTGTACAGTCCCCTCCCCCTATATAATAATATCACATAATGTGTGCTGGGAGCTGTGCTATTCCCCCTCATAGATCACTGTACATTCCCCTCCCCCTATATAATAATAATACCACATAATATCAGTGTTTACTGGAAGCTGTGTCCCCTCCCCAGGCCAGTGTGCAGTCTCCAGTTACTTACCTGGTACACATGGCTCTGCTGCTGCTGCTCCGTTCACGTGGCACTGGCTGCCGAGGAGGAGGAAGCGAGTCTCGCCGCATTGATTGTGGAGAGGAGGGTAAGGGCACTGTGGCTGTAAATGTAGCGCCGCCACTGCATAACACTGCCGCGCACACTGAGACCGGGCGGTGGTTGGCTTATAGTAAGCATGACGTCCACACAAGCGTATTATGCAATCTCAGATCCCCCACGCCCGTCACATCAGGACTGAGTCGTGCATGCGCAGTCCGGATTTCTGACGGGGCAGTGGGGAAAGCGGTGGATTCCCTTTATATTGCGGGGTAGCGGGAGCTCCCACCTAAAAGCGGGAGGCTCCCACAGAAAGCGGGAGGGTAGGCAAGTATGACTTCTATGCAGGTACATTATCTTTTTTCAACACTCTCTCATCAGGTTGCGCACCTCCCTTACCTCCCTGCAATGTTTTTTAACAACAGGGTGGTGGGTGGTAGCTGGTCCTGACAGCAGAAGTGTCTCTATACTATACCTCTGTCTGCCCTACCAGCTGCTCTCACCTCCCGTTCTCTGGACTAGCATACACACGGGATAGCAGGTAGTTGAGTCATAGGTGCCATACATTCCTTCTCCATTCTAAGTATTTACCAACACTCACTCTATACCAAACACTCAGGAAACTATTTAAATATTTATTATGTGTATAGAATCTGCATATAAAGGCACAGTGATTAATGATAAAACCAAGGCCAGAAAACCTGGCACTGCTTAAACTGCAAAAATCTGAGATACAAACTTGTTACCAAAGATAGAAACTTTTAGGAGTGTTGATAGTATGTACAAAATTTGCATTTAAAGGCACAGTGATTATTTACCTAGACCAGAAAACCTGGTACTGCCAAAAACTGCAGACTTTTTAAAACCTGAGATACAGTGTGCTCTTTTAGATAAATATTTAGATGACCATCAAGTATGTAGCTAATGTGTTTGGAATTTGCATTTAAAGGTATTGCGACGATTGGAATTTTGAGGTGTTAATCAGACATGTACAGCCCGCAATTGGTTGCACATGAGAATATAACCTAGGCAATGCACAGGACGCTGTATGTGATAATCTCAAGACCAGAAAAAACCCGGCACTGCTTAAACTACAAAAATCTGAGACACAAGCTTGTTACCAAAGGTAGATAATTTCAGGAGTGTTGTCAGTATGTACAAAATTTGCATCTGAAGTGTTGCTAATGTGTACAAAATTTGCATCTAAAAGGTACAGCGATTATTTACCTAGACCAGAAAATCTGGTACTGCCAAAAACTGCAGACTTATAAAACCTGAGATACAGTGTGCTATCATAGACAAATGTTTAGATGACCATCAAGAATGTTGCTAATGTGTTTGGAATCTGCATTTAAAGGTATTGCGACCATTGAAATTGCTGAAACCAGAAAATCTGGTATTACAACTATATATGTTTAAAGCTCATATCTGGCAACTACATGTCAGATGCCTTGGGTCTGTCTCTGATATTCTAGCTACAGTATTTTGATATATACATACAGGCAGGTCTAGATTGTCTTTTGAACCTGCAATTTTTATATATCTGTGGAACTGCATATGAAAATGTGACTGCATTTTCAGACTAAGGTCATCTGTGTTTTTCTTAGGTGTCTGGGTATGCATCTTTTTCCTTTTGGATACCTGTGAATACTATGTTATATATTATAAACAATAATTTAACTATTCGTGCCTATTAATATTACATCAACACCTGCAGCTGAGCAGCGTGTATAATAAATATTTTCGCCCAACCATTAAGGATTGCTTCTCTGGGATATCTTCCCATTATCACTTGATAAAAAGCAATTGTACCCTATTGTCCCTTTATAAGGACAAATTTTTCTGTGTTTTTTCTGTGTGTCATTTATATGTTTAAGTACAATTTTAATGCATATCTATTAAATATAACTATTTTAAATTTAAACTGAATAAGAGTGCCCCCAAAAAGAGGTTTTTTGTTTTGCTCGCTTGCCAAAACCTACCCATACACTGATTAAAACCATGTAAAATGGAGTCTAGAAGTCAGCCAGCCACATAATCTGTGTAACTCTTATGTGTCCCTTATTAAAGGGATGAGATGTCAATCCTATACCTATATCACACATCTGATACACCCTGATAACTAAACACAGGTGACACAGATATCACACACCTGCTACACCCTGATCTCAATACACAGGTCACACCTTTATCATACACCTGATACACACTGATCACTGTAACCAGGTTATACTAATATATCACACACCTGCTACACCCTGAGCTCCATACACAGGTCACACCTTTATTATACACCTGATACACCCTGATCACTGTAACCAGGTTATACTGATATCTAGGGATGAGCGGGTTCGGTTCCCTGAGAACCGAACCCACCCGAACTTCGGGGATCCGGGGCGATCCGAGCCCAAGCTCGGATCTCCCTGTCTGCCCCGGATCCCTCTCCCGAGGCAAAACCTCGAGATCTGCTGTCGGATCTCGAGGTTTTGCCTCGAGCGGCCATTTAAAAAAAAATGCCTTTGCCTTTAATGGGCAAAGTGCTGATTGGCTGACAGAGCCGTCTGTCACGGCTCTCAGCCAATCAGCATTATGGTGCTCATTTGCATGTAGCACGGACTCGTGAGATCCGTGCTACATGCATCTGTGTGATTGACAGTGACACAGAGCACAGATGGGTCAGTGAGACCCGTCTGTGCTGCTGTGTATTTCAATGACACAGATGCACGCACGGACCAGGAGATCCGTGCTACTTGCATCTGTGTCATTGACACAGAGCACTAACGGGTCCGTGAGACCCGTCTGTTCTGCTGTGGTAAATAAAAAAAAAAAAACCTGTGTAAAAAGAGAAAAAAATGGCGTGCCCCCCCCCAAAAAAAAGAGCAACCAGCCCCGGGCATTAGTGACCCAGTGCTGGGTGTGCTTAAATACAGGGGACAAACGACATAGGGGTCCCCTGTACTTAAACACAACCAGCACCGGGCTAGTCAGAACCAGAGCTGGTTGCCAAAATACGGGGGACAAACGACGTAGGGGTCCCCCGTATTCTGCGCAACCAGCTCTGGGCTCTGATCCGGTCCTGGTTCTGGAAATACAGGGGAAAAAAATGAGTAGGGTTCCCCTGTATGTTCCAGAACCAGCACTGGACTTTTTCTAGCGGGGGGCTGATGCCACAGCCAGGGGAGCCCTTTCACCGGGCCCCCCAGCCGCAGCATCAGCCCTGACCGCTAGTCAGCCCAGGCCGGGGATCCCTGGAGAGCTGGGGACCCCCCCAATAAAGGGGTCACCCTCTCCAGGGCACCCCAGGCCCAGGCTGATAGCCCGGGGCTATCCCCGCCACCCCTGGTGGCGGTGGGTGGCGGGTTGATTGTGTGGTGTGGTGTAAATAAAGAATATCAAACATTGTCTTTACAAGTAGAACTGCAAGTCCCAGCAAGCCTGCCCCGCATGCTGGTACTTGGAGAACCACAAGTACCAGCATGCAGGGCATTAAGGGCCCACTAGTACCTGTAGTTCACCTGTAAAAAAATGTTTAAAAAAAACACAGGACACACACACCGTGACAGTATAAGTTTATTAAACATACATACACACACACACATGTACACATACTCACCTATGTAACCTGTAGCATCGGTCCACTTGTCCGGTAAAGTATCCATAGGGGACCTGTGAAAAAAAACATACTCACCATCTCCTATGCGAGGTTCTGTCCTCTTCGTTCCAAAGTAGGCATCCCCGGACTTGGCAAAAAAAAAAAACGAAAACGCGATCCACGAACTTAGTACCGTTCTATAGAACGGTACTTCCCGAATGAGAGCTTAGCGGCGGGGTATCACCATGGAAACCCCGCTGCTAAGCGTTCATTGGCTGAGAGAGGCCATCTCCCGTCTCTCTCAGCCAATGAACGGCTCCCTCCATTGTAGTCAATGCTGGGAGCCGCAAGGTTATTAAAGTTTACCCTGCGGTTCCCACCATTGACTACAATGGAGGGAGCCGTTCATTGGCTGAGAGACGGGAGATGACCTCTCTCAGCCAATGAACGCTTAGCAGCGGGGTTTCCATGGTGATACCCCGCCGCTAAGCTCTCATTCGGGAAGTACCGTTCTATAGAACGGTACTAAGTTCGTGGATCGCGTTTTCGTTTTTTTTTTTTTGCCAAGTCCGGGGATGCCTACTTTGGAACGAAGAGGACAGAACCTCGCATAGGAGATGGTGAGTATGTTTTTTTTCACAGGTCCCCTAGGGATACTTTACCGGACAAGTGGACCGATGCTACAGGTTACATAGGTGAGTATGTGTACATGTGTGTGTGTGTATGTATGTTTAATAAACTTATACTGTCACGGTGTGTGTGTCCTGTGTTTTTTTAAACATTTTTTTTACAGGTGAACTACAGGTACTAGTGGGCCCTTAATGCCCTGCATGCTGGTACTTGTGGTTCTCCAAGTACCAGCATGCGGGGCAGGCTAGCTGGGACTTGCAGTTCTACTTGTAAAGACAATGTTTGATATTCTTTATTTACACCACACCACACAATCAACCCGCCACCCACCGCCACCAGGGGTGGCGGGGATAGCCCCGGGCTATCAGCCTGGGCCTGGGGTGCCCTGGAGAGGGTGACCCCTTTATTGGGGGGTCCCCAGCTCTCCAGGGATCCCCGGCCTGGGCTGACTAACGGTCAGGGTTGATGCTGCGGCTGGGGGGCCCGGTGAAAGGGCTCCCCTGGCTGTGGCATCAGCCCCCCGCTAGAAAAAGTCCAGTGCTGGTTCTGGAACATACAGGGGAACCCTACTCATTTTTTGTCCCCTATATTTCCAGAACCAGGACCGGATCAGAGCCCAGAGCTGGTTGCGCAGAATACAGGGGACCCCTACGTCGTTTGTCCCCCGTATTTTGGCAACCAGCGCTGGTTCTGACTAGCCCGGTGCTGGTTGTGCTTAAGTACAGGGGACCCCTACGTCATTTGTCCCCTGTATTTAAGCACACCCAGCACTGGGTTACTAATGCCCGGGGCTGGTTGCTCTTTTTTGGGGGGGTGCACGCCATTTTTTTCTTTTTTTACACAGGTTTTTTTTTTTTTTACCACAGCAGCACAGACGGGTCTCACGGACCTGTCATTGCTCTGTGCCAATCACACAGATGCATGTAGCACGGATCTCCCGGGTTCGTGCTACATGCAAATGGGCACCATAACGCTGATTGGCTTCCTGTCTGCCACTGCAGTGCCACTCCTAGATGGGCCACGTGTTTGTGCCGCCCCCTTGTGTCGCTTAGCATAGTCATCCAGCTTCCTCGGTACAACCTTTTGGCCTAAAAACAATATTGTGAGGTGTGAGGTGTTCAGAATAGAGTGGAAATGAGTGGAAATTAATGTTATTGGGGTTATTAATAGCGTAGGAACAAAAAAAGGCCCATTTATGTGATTTTAGCGTTTTTTTTTTATTTTTTAAGAAAAAATCCAGATCCAAAACACAAAACCCAGAACCCAAAACACGGAAGGGTGGTTTTGGCAAAACCAATCCAGATCCAAAACACGAAGAAAGATCCAGATCCAAAACCAAAACACAAAACACGAAAAGTGTCCGGTGCACACCCCTACTGATATCACATACCTGATACACACTGATCTCTATGCACAGATCATACTTATATCACACACCTGATACACACTGATCATTATACACAGGGCACACTGATATCACACACCTGCTACTCCCTGACCTTTATACACATGTCACACCTATAACATGCCTGATACACACTAATCACTATACCCAGGTGATACTGATATCACACACCTGATACACACTGATTTCCATACACAGGTCACACATATATAATATGACTGATACACACTGATCACTATACACAGGTGATACTAATATCACACACCTGATACACAATGATCTTTGTGCAGAGGTAACACCTATATCACACACTTAAAACATGCTGATCATTATACACAGGTCACACTGATATCACACCCATTACCTGGTAGAACCCCTGTGTGCTCCTGCAAAAGGGGCATGTCCTCACCTCAAAAGGGGCTATGGCCTCGTGGCATGCCCCCATCTTTCAGTATTTCCAGTCGAGCACAGCACCGGGAAGCAGAGCTGCTTGGCTGGGGTCTGATGTTGGACCTGCCCATCTGGCCATTGGTCCTTCTGGCATTTGCCAGAAGTGCCAGATGGGCAGTTCGGCCCTGCCCGATACACTCTGAACTAGAAATGTGCAGTTCGGTTTTCCTAAAATATAAACCAACCCTAATTTAGGGGTTCCGAGTTGAATAGAGCCCCTTAATCCTTATATCGCGCTTACATAGGTTCAGCTGCAGCAATTAGGTGGATCTCTGCTATTAGAGAACCTATAAATAGAAATGGAAGAAAGGGGGTACCTTTGGTGCTGTACAACTTTGCATATTAATAAATTGAAGAAATTTCCACCACTTAGAGGGATTTGTTGCAATATTAGCTGTTGTAGTTACTCTTCAAATCACCTTTTGTTTATGTTTGGGATATTATTCATAAAATTAAAGCCCTATGGCAGCCCATAATTCTTATATCTAAATATTTCATTCTTGGTATATCAACAGAGGTAAGAATATATAAAACAATTTACAATACAAGCCAATACATAGATAGCATAAAACAACTTTTTGTAAACCTGCCCCAGTACAGAAGGATAGATGTCATCTCCAACCTACACCCTTATGGGTGTGAGTTCTTAGGTGGACCTCTCATGTGGTAGGTGCAGGTTTTTCAAAATCATGACCCTACGCATTTCGTCCACATATGGGACTTCATCAGGTTTAAATACTTTAAAAAACAAAACAAATGGTGATAAGTAAAATATAATATTTATAGTGTATAACAGATATATCCATAGTCATGCACTGTAATTGACCATGATTAATATTTATACAGTACAACTTGAACACAAAAGATTAGGTTCATAAAGAGATAAAGTTTATCCAATAGGAGGTTTAACAATGGCTTCTGACAACAGACATATAGTAAAAGTACATACCAAAAATGGAACTAATCTGAATAAACACGCAGTAATATGGAACTGGTTAGAACACTCAGTGGTAGAAGTTTATTTTTCTTCCGTTAATAAGAAGTTCCTAAAATGGATCTTAGAAGCCTAATAGGACATGAAGACAATTAATATTACATTATAGGATTTGGTATTTATTTTCAATATAGTCACATGTCGAGAAAAAAATTAATTCATGACAAATTAAGTACATACCAGTTGGTTCTTATAATCCTTATATTGTAGTTATTGGGTTTAAATACACCCTCAATAATATGTTTATTTTCTGTCCCTTAGTCAGGAAGGGCTCCAAAAATGGCTCTCAAAAATTTATAGAAACAAAGCAGAATATTAATACTACTTTATAGGCGCTAATGTTAATTTTTAATATATTCATTATGAAAAGAGGATCGGTACATACCAGGTAGTAATTATAACCTTTTTACTGGAACAATCAGGTGGATGTTTTTCAACCGATAAACGTGACCTATTTTGTAATGAACAATATTGTACCTTATTATCCTAAGTACATTTATTCCAAGGATATAATAAACGTCCCTATTCATTTAATAAGAAGGATACATACTGGATTCCTTAATACCAATTTAAATACAAGGACATCTCATATACTCCCAATGTGTAAAAAAATTATGAAACCCAGTGCCGAGCAATTGGTAAAACCTAATGTGAACAATAATAGTATTATACTACACACACCCCTACATTACAGTCACTATAGATTATATATGTTGATTATAGAAAATTACTACCACTGCCCCCTAGAAAAATGAATTAACCCACAAAGGGATGAATTTCTTTCATAATGTAGCCAGTGTCGGGGTATTTAGTCTAAAAGGGCTGGGTTGTAGCAACACTACCCCTATAGTAAGGACCCGCACCAGTCATTGGTAACCAGAATAACCCTTTTGAATACAGAGAATATTTTTAGTTAATGTATATATAGATAAAAGGATGTTATAGGGGAGGTGTATATTTTGTACAGGGTGGTAGAAGTCATTGTTGGAGCACAAACACTCAGGGTAAAGGTTAGTGCCATAGGAAAGGAGTGGGTCACATGATAACCTACAGGAGTGACAGCGGCGGTTGGATCAGTTGATGGTTCCCCCCTCCAGAGCTGTACAACAGACTTACCAGCACTGCGGTGAAAGCAAAACCTAGTGGCAGTCAGTAGTCGGATAGTGACAGGCCAGTGTGGGGCTTTCTGGTACCTTCAGTGGCAGCTTCCGAACTGCAGTCGCTGGACTGTGCTTCAGAGAAGTAAGAGGCTCCCAGCAGGTGCTTGATGGTGGGGCCTGCAGTTGTTAAGGTAGCCTGAGATCTCCAGGGGGTGTGGTTTCCAGAGCAGGCGGCCACATCAGAGAAGGCTCCAGGCCAGGGGAGTGAATGAAGTAGACGGACAGCTGGCCAGACAGTTAAGTAAGCCGGTGAAGTGCAAGCCACAGCAGTCAGTTTTAATCTAGGAGCCGAAGTAGCCATAAAGGCTGCATGGGACCAGGATAGGTATGTCACCCTTGCTTTACCAATTGAGGGTACCAACATATATAAACCACTTTGACTTTGCTTATACAGAAGCCCAGTAAGCTTTGCTAATACAGAGCAGAGGGGTCAGCCAAAGGCCAGGACCATTAGAGAGGAACAAGTGAACAACCCAGAATATAAAGAGATATAGGGGAAGTCCTCATTTGCCTCAGCTAGGATAGTGAAAGTGACTTATACTTCAAACAGCATTGTCGCCCACTCTCTTTGAGCGCTTATATATCACCTATTGCCAACATATGTAAACTGATATATACAGTCAGGTCCATAAATATTGGGACATTGACAGAATTTTCATATTTTGGCATCTATTCATCACCACAATGGCTTTGAAATGAAACAAACAAGATGTGATTTAACTGCAGATTTTCAGATTTAATTTGAGGGTAATTACATCCAAATCAGGTGAACGGTGTAGGAATTACAACGGTTTCTATATGTGCCTCCCACTTTTTAAGGGGCCAAAAGTAATGGGACAAACTAAACAATCCTAAATCTAACTTTCACTTTTTAATACTTTGTTGCAAATCCTTTGCAGGCAATTACAGCCTGAAGTCTGGAATGCCTAGACATCACCAGATGCTGGGTTTCATCCCTGGTGATTGCTCTGCCAGGCCTCTACTGCAAATGTCTTCAGTTCCTGCTTGTTCTTGGGGCATTTTCCCTTCAGTTTTGTCTTCATCAAGTGAAATGCATGCTCAATCGGATTCAGGTCAGGGGATTGACTTGGCCATTGCATAACATTCCACTTTTTAGCCTTAAAAAACTCTTTGGTTGCTTTTGCAGTATGCTTCAGGTCATTGTCCATCTGCACTGTGAAGCACCGTCCAATGAGTTCTGAAGCATTTGACTGAATATGAGCATATAATATTGCCCGAAACACTTCAGAATTCATTCTGCTGCTTTTGTCAGCAGTCACATCATCAATAAATACAAGGGAACCAGTTCCATTGGCAGCCATACATGCCCACGCCATGACATTACCACCACCATGCTTCACTGATGAGGTGGTATGTTTTGGATCATGAGCAGTTCCTTTCCTTCTCCATACTCTTCTCTTCCCATCACTCTGGTACAAGTTGATCTTTGTCTCATCTGTCCATAGGATGTTGTTCCAGAACTGTAATAGCTTTTTTAGATTTTGTTTGGCAAACTCTAATCTGGTCTTCCTGTTTTTGTGGCTCACCAATGGTTTGCATCTTATGGTGAACCCTCTATATTCACTCTTGTGAAGTCTTCTCTTGATTGTTGACTTTGACACATATACATCTACCTCCTGGAGAGTGTTCTTGATTTGGCCAACTGTTGTGAAGGGGTTTTTCTTCACCAGGGAAATAATTCTTCTGTCATCCACCACAGTTGTTTTCCGTGGTCTTCTGGGTCTTTTGGTGTTGCTGAGCTCTCTGGTGCGTTCTTTCTGTTTAAGAATGTTCCAAACAGTTGATTTGGCCACACCTAATGTTTTTGCTATCTCTCTGATGGGTTTCTTTTGATTTTTCAGCCTAATGATGGCTTGCTTCACTGATAGTGACAGCTCTTTGGATCTCATATTGAGAGTCGACAGCAACTGATCCCAAATGCAAATGTCACACCTAGAATCAACTCCAGACCTTTTACCTGCTTAATTGATAATTATATAACTAGGGAATAGCCCACACCTGTCCATGAAATAGCTTTTGAGTTGATAGTCCCATTACTTTTGGCCCCTTAAAAAGTGGGAGGCACATATTGAAACCGTTGTAATTCCTTCACCGTTCACCCGATTTGGATGTAATTACCCTCAAATTAAATCTGAAAGTCTGCAGTTAAAGCACATCTTGTTTGTTTCATTTCAAAACCATTGTGGTGGTGAATAGAGGCCAAAATCTGAAATTCTGTCAATGTCCCAATATTTTTGGACCTGACTATATATATATATATTTATAGTAGCTATCGCTGATGAGCAATAATAGTGAAAGAGAAAGAGTGGAGCAGGAGTACACAAGTGGAAAGAAGGGTGAGTTAAGCCTCCAAATGAAATAAGACTATCTGATACAGCTGAATATAACTTGTTACAGAGTCACTTCTTCAGTCTACAGAAGATTCAAGGCTACAACATTTTAACAATTGCATCCTTCATGAAAATCAGACCCAGAGAGGAACACCTAGTAAGAAATTAGTTTTAAAGAAATCTGGGGATATTGTAAATATTTCACCTATAAACTCTCACTTTGACTTTTTCCCATCTATCGGAGCCAGTATATTTACGCTGTTTAATAAGAGTGTGAACTGATACCGTAAGCTGAGAACAGGGCTCACCTTTTTTTTTTGTAAATACTTTTTTTATTTTATTATTATTATTATTATTATTGAAAGCTTTACAATAAAGAAAACAAATTGTACAGATCGAGATATAAAGTGTTACAGACAATAACTTTCTTGTACAGCTTCTCGATTTAAACAAAGCATATAATATCAACTATCAATACGAAATTTAGATCTTTATAAGAAGATACAATATGAAAATTTCTTGAGCTTTCAGTACAGATCCATATATATCTTATTGTACAAAAAATAAAAAGAGGGGAACAGTACTACACACGACAAGAGACATGACGGAAAGAGGGACATAGGGGAGAAAAATAACCATATTATTGCTATGGGTTTAATTGCAAATAAAGCATTTATATAAATACCTAGGACATAGCTAATGAGCATTAAATACAACAGTTGGTTGAAATGGAGTATTGATAATTGAAAGCGGTTTTCGACATAATATATGACTACATTTCCAATAAAATGTTCTTATGAATGAACCAATCAGTAGAGTGAAATATTTGGAATATATGATCTTGTGACTTTTGGAGGTAATGAGTCTATATACAAGCCCCATTTTTTGTAGAATTTTATTACTCTATTTCAATATCTGGGATAGCAGACCTTCTATCGAAATATAGAATTTGGATAATATTTTGTTGGACCTCAGCGAGTGAAGGGGAAGAAGAAGACATCCAGTGTTTCAGAATTACTTTTTTGGCTATGGTAAGGAAAATTGTGAGAAGTGGAATCAGTCTTCTCCCTTCCACTCCCAGCTCCCAATTTTTAAAATTTAAACAGAGACATGCTAGTTGATCTAGCTTTAGATTTAAATCAAAACATGAATTGATATAAAAAATCACCTTTATCCAAAATTTTCTAATCTTATAACAGGCCCAGAGACAGTGTAGAAAACCAGCATTACACATATGACATTTCGTACATTGGCCAGACTCAGAGATGATCATATGTTTCCTCTGTGCAGGGGCCACATAGCCTCTATGTATCACTTTAATATGTACCTCTTGCAAGTAGGAGGATTGGAGAATATGCAGAGAGCTGTCATAATGTAAGAAAAGAGCCTGTGAAGTGGGAGCAAATGTGGTTTCCCTACACCAGAGGGCACTTGTTTTGTTCCCTAGGGGTAATGAAAGGAGGTTTGTTAGAGTGGAGTATAGCATTTTAACCTTATACGAAGAGCCAGATATACATTTCAGTATCAATAGTAAATGGTCAGTTAGTATTTGGGGAGGTAGAGCTTGAGGGAGGGTTTGAACATAGGGTCTCAATTGTAAATACATGAAGAAATCCGGATTGGGAATACCGTAAGTGGTTTTTAAATTAGAGAAAGGCATCACTGTTCCACCTGGATCAAAAACTTTGGAGATGTTGCTCAGACCTTTTTTGGAACAGATTTTAAACTTGTTGTCAGACACAGAAGGGGGAAAGCAGGGTTTCCCCATAGGGGTATTAGAGGGGTATTTAGGTGATTTCTGCCTAGTTTCTTATTTATTGATAACCATGAGTAATATGTGTCTTGAAAGATTATATTGTTTAGGATCAGGGCCAGAATATTTCCAGGTAGATTGTGAAGAAGTGCTCCTGGGGAGTATGGGGCGAGTAGAGCAAAATCTAGTGACAGATCGGTAAACGTGTTTTGTTCCAGGAGCCAATCACTAATATATCGGAACAAAATTGATAATGAGTAGGCTGAGAAATCAGGGATTCCCAGTCCACCGTATTGTCTAGATAGTTTGAATTTAGATATCGCAATTCTGGGTCGCTTACCCTTCCATAAGAATTTAGAAGTCATTATTGTATATAAGATATATCTGATTTGGAAGGGGCGATAGGGAGCATCTGCATTTGGTAGAATATTTTAGGAAAAATTATATTTTTAATTATTGCAGCCCTGCCTAGCAAAGATAAAGGGAGGAGTTTCCAGCTATCTAGTAATAATGATACCTTGGAAATTACTTCTGTAAAATTCAGTTTTGTACAGTTGAGATAAACCCGAGGGGATCTGGACTCCCAGGTATTTAATTTTAGAAGTACTGAATTTAAATTGATGTAACATTGGTAATTGTTTTAAAATGTCAATGGAACCTGAAAGAGGTAATATCTCTGATTTATCTATATTTATTTTGTATCCAGATACAGTGCCGAAGGAGTTCAGTAGGTGCATAATCGCAGGTGTAGTGGTTGATGGGTTTGACACGAATAGCAGCATGTCATCTGCAAAGAGAGCGACCTTCTGCGTGGTATTCCCCACCACTATTCCTGCTATTAAAGGGTCAGATCGAATAGCAATTGCAAGGGGTTCTATCGCTATAGTGAATAGGAGGGGTGATAGTGGGCAGCCTTGCCTGGTGCCTTTTTGGATAGAAAAAGGGATGGATTTGTACCCGTTGCAAACTATATGGGATTGGGCTCCATGATATAATGTTTGAATTATGTCTATAAAGTGTTGTGGAAAACCGAAATTGTATAATGTATGATGTAAATGTGACCACAAAACTAGATCAAATGCCTTTTCGGCGTCCAGTGAAATAATGAGGTTAGTATCAGGATTTTGGGATTGTTGAATGTATTGCATTATTCCCAGAACCTTTCTAACATTTGTTACTGAGTGGCGACCGCTTATAAAGCCTGATTGATCTGTGTGGATTATGAAGGGTAACAGGGGTTTAAGCCTTTCTGATAAAATTTTGTTAAAAATTTATAGTCTAAATTTAAGAGTGAAATAGGTCTATATGACCCTGGTAAGGCCAAATCACGTTCCGGTTTGGGTAAGACTTTTATGGTTGCCATATTGTAGTACAATGGAAGAGATTTAGACATAATGATATGGTTATACACTGAGACCAGATTGTCACTTATTTGAGCTGAGAGAATTTCATAGAATTCTCCTTTTAATCCGTCAGGGCCCGGAGTGGGGTGTATATGAGTATAAATTTTTGTAATAGTTACACATCATAGAAGTAATTTGGGCATTTGAAGTAGTGAGTGTGCCATCTTGTTTTTTGAGAGGGTTAACTAACATTGGGGCTCATGTCCCTTTTAGAAGGTTAGTCAGGAGACGTCCCGTTTTTTTTGCCAAATTTATGGAATTTATGATTGACAAAAAAGAGGTAACGGTCTCCCATACTTTGTAAAAATTCATCAAAGCATGTTTTTTCAAATAGATAATTACTTTTATTTACAGATGATGGGTGAGATTTAAAGGTTTGAAATGCTTCTGAGAGGGCATTTTGTCTGGTTATGTAAGAAGAGGCATATTTCCTGTGAATCGAGGCCACATAGGAAATTATAGCTCCACGTATCACCGTTTTGGCTGTTTGCCAGAAGAGAGGAGGATCAGTGATGGCATGGGAATTATTAGTATTTTTAAACTCATCCCAGGTTGATTCTAACTGTGATTTAAACTTAGTAGAGTGGGCTAAGTGTGAGGGGAATCTCCAGGTGGCATAGGAACCCCTCTCAATGTCTATGTGGATAGAGGTCCATACCATAGCGTGGTCTGACAAAGCAACTGGTTCTATCATAGAGTCAGAAATTCTGTGAAAAAGCGAGTTGGCTATAAAAATAAAATCTATCCTAGAAAAGGAATTGTGGACTGATGAGTGACATGTGAATTCCTTATCAATGGGGTGCAGTGCTCTCCATACATCTATCAAATGTAACCTAGAAGAGGACCAGGGTATGCCAAGTTTGGGGGAACTGTTATTTCGAGGAGTATGCTGTGACCTATCTAAGACAGGAGAAGATACCAAATTAAAGCCTCCACAAACAATTAAGGGAAGATCTATAAACGGGATTAATTTGGATATGAGCATTTGCAAAAACAATTTGGAGTAGATGTTTGTGGCATATACGTTACACAAGATATATGAAGTATTTTGGTAGGAAATATTAACTATAATGTATCTGCCTTCTGGATCTGCATCTGTAAAAGATACTGATATTTGGAGAGATTTTTTAGCTAATATAATTACACCTCTTGCCTTTGAATTAAAAGGGGCAGCTGCTAACATTGACCAGCCTAACATTTGTAGTTTATTAGTCTCCGAGAACAATAAGTGTGTTTCTTGGACAAAAGCGATGTCTAGGTTGCGTTTAGACAAATATAGAAGTAATTTTCTCCTTTTACAGGGAGAATTTATACCGCCTATATTCAAAGTACCAATCGTTAGTTGGGACATTAATCAGAAATAATGTGGAGGATATCAGCAATGAAATAGCCCTTTGCAAATATCATGTGATAGGTGATGGGGTGAGGATAAGAGAACAATGGGAAAGGGATACTACGACATAGACTGAACAAAAAATTAAGAAATAGAGGGGGTCGGAGACAACCTAAGACATATAAAGCTCCCGGTAGTGGTGAGAGCCAAAGCTTTTTAAAGAAACATAACTTCTGGTGAAATAATGCATTCATACTTATTGAAATACACATATTAATTCTCATCCGGATATTGCTCCCAGCCCATTCCGGCATACTAAATGAACAGGTAATAAAAAAAGAGCTATAAAAAAGCCATAAATTTACATATAAGGGGTCTAGACCCCAACAAGGAACATCAAATATCTATATATAAGCATTGAACAAGTGTGTCATCAAGAAAACAATTAGTATATAAATTTTGGATATACTTTGTGTATAAACGGCATATACAGAACCCACAGAATCCCGATAGGATTTTCCACTTGTTAACAGATGGTCATCTCATCACTGGTTCCAGCCATCTCGATAAGGATTAGCCATATTTGGTTGATAAGTGTGTCCCAACACAACTCAATGTGGAGGAGAAGGAGCGGGGTCAGCGATGTCTGCCGTGGCAAACTGTTCTTCTTCTCTAAGTTATGCTTGTGCGTCTTCCGGATTAGTGAAATCCACATGTGAGTCCCCTCGGAATATGCGGAGCCTGGCAGGATATACTAATGCAAATTTTCTTTGTTTCTTAACAAGGGTAGAGCAGATTGGAGAGAAGGCTTTTCTAGCTCTTGTTAATTCCACAGAGAAATCTTGGAAGAGATAGAGTATTTTTCCTTCCCAAATGATGGATTTGGTTTTACGGGATGCAGTCCAGAATGCCAGCTTGTGTTGGTAATTCATACATCGAAAAAGCGTCACACGTGGACGGCTATCGTTGGGTTTTGGGGTTGGACCTACTCTATGGGCTCGCTCTATTATTAGGTCGCGGCATCCCTCTTCTATTCCCAATAATGATGGCAGTGTGGTAAGCAAGAATAGATATAGGGAGGGACCCTTGATGCTTTCGGGCAAGCCTACTAACCTTGTATTGTTTCTGCGAGACCTATTCTCAAGGTCATCAACCTTATTCCAGAGCTGGAAATTATCTTTCTTTAATTTCTGAATAGCATACTGAGCATCAGATAAGTCATGGCAGATTGACCCTATTCGATTTTTAGTGTCAACGACTCTATGTGTCAGGAGTTGTAATTGAGTTGTGATGTCTGACACTGCACATTTTAACAGTGGCGCCATAGTAGATTGGATTGCCTCTACCACCTCGTTATAAGAGACAGGAGCATCCGGATTGCGGCATGGTTGTGGTAAGTTAGCGTTAGCATGATCTGCTGCTGCTTTTTTACTAGCCGGTGTAGCTCCCTGTGACTCAGCATCAGGCACCATGCTGTTTTCCGCATGGCATTTCTGTTGATGTTGCTGCGGGGCTTTATGCTGTGGATGGCCGGTTACAAATCGGTCCATGTTGAGGGGAGACCTCCCACTAAGATACAGGGGAGAATGTGTCCTGTATTGGAGACCAAATAAACGGTCTTGTCTGCTGAATATAGCCGGCAGAGGGAGGGAGCAGCACAGAATACTTCACTTCTCCATGCAACCAGAAGTCACAGGGCTCACCTTTAAGGGGAGATATTATTTGGTCCGTAAAAGAGGACAGACGGAAACTATCTATGCTGCCAGGAGGCTGTATTCAAGACTTTGACTTATAGTAAGTGACTTAAACAAAAACCCAGAACTGTGGGAAAGATATTTTTAGTTGTAGGCTATCCCAAGAGCTTATCCAATCCATTGTATATTTTTATGTACATTGTTATATTGTCAAGATACTGCTTGATGTTATGATAGTATAATTATATTGGTACACTGGAAGTGTTATAATTGAAACTTAATAGCATATGTTACTTTTGCAACTGTATGTAATTTTCTTTGATAAAAGAGTAACTAATATATATATATATATATATATATATATATATATACACATTGCATGATTTACTTACCTAATGGAGTGTAGAGAAACTGTTGAGGAGCCAGAACCTGAAAGAAAAAAATAAGTGATTGGATATGTAATGTATTCAAATTGTATCCTAATACAATATACACTAACACTATACACACCAAGTATAATACTGTCATTACATAGTATGGGCTTTTCCTGGTTTTGAAGGGTTATAATACTATGAGAGCTCACACTCGTAAGGGTGTAGGGGATGCAGTCAGGAAGCCAACGGTCAAAATGCCGACTTCCAGCTTCCTGACTGTCTAATCCCGGCAGGGGTATAATGAAAGGCATCGAAATCCCGACGCCTATCATTATCCCTATGCCGGCAGCCCGACGCTCGGCATACCGAATGAAGGTAAGCTGAGCAGTGGGTGTGGACAGCCATGGGGGAGGGTTAGGGGCACCCAGGGGGGACATAGGGTTGGGCACCCCCCTGGGAGGATTAGGGTTAGACTAGGGTAAGGGGGGGTTAGGGTTAGGCACCCCCGGGGGGGAGGTTAGGGTTAGGCACCCCCGGGGAGGGTAGTTTTATGCTGGGGTGAAGGGGGGGGTTTGGTTTAGGCACTTACAGGGGAGGTTAGGGTCAGGCACCCCTAAGGGAGGGTCAAGGGTTAGTGGGGGGTAAGTTTAGTAATAGTAAAAATACTCACCTGTCGAGATCTTGAGATTTGAATCAAACCCGTGTGTAGGTGGCAGATGATATCTATCCTCCTGTACTGGGGCAGGTTTATAAAAAGTTGTTTATTGCTATATATGTATTGACTTGTATTGTAAATTGTTTTATATATTTTTACCTCTGTTGAAATACCAATAATAAAATATTCAGGTATAAGAATTATGGGCTGCCATAGAGCTTTTATTTTATGAGTAATTTCCCAAACATAAACAAAGGGTGATTTGAAGAGTAACTAGAAGGTTGTGTTTGACCAACAGATAATATTGCGACAAATCCCACTAAGTGGTGGAAATGTCTCTAATTTAATTAGTATTTGTATGTTTATTTAAAATATTAAATTATTGAATTTATTGATCTATTTGTTTATGAGATATGTATTATGTGACACAGTTAGGTTAGGGGTCCCTCTCCTGGGTAGAGGACTCCTTCCTTACACACACACACACACACACACACACACACACACACACACACACACAGCAGCGAAGCAGCACACCAGTCTGGATGCAAGTACAAGCTGGTCGGCGCCAGTCTTTATTGTACAATGTCAGAAATAACACAAAGAAAACATAAACGTAAATCCTAGCCCTGTCGGGGCACTAACTTCACAGGTAGTTCCCTCACTACCAGAACCTGGCAGGGCCTAATGCCTTCGCCAGCAACAAAGCACAGCACAGTACTCACAGATAGGTTTTCCAAGTGTCTCTGAGCAAACTCCCTGTCTGCTCTCCCAGGTGAGACAATCAGCACTCAACACACTAGGCTTATATTGGCCACTCTCAGGTGGGAACCCAATCAAGCCTGTTACCAGGCTAAGAGAACCAAAACCTGGAGTGGCCGTGGGTGGAGCCCTCCCTCTCCTCTCACCCACAACCCCCAGGTCCCAAACCGGCTTTTCAAACAGCCGAAACTCAAGCCTGCTATACTGCAGACTTTCTCCAGGGGGTTTAAAACACAAAAGACAGGAATCTGGGACAAATGTACCTGCCACAGACCACTTTACCAGTGATCCTATCACATATCCCCCCCCTTTGTTTCGACCTGTGGGGCGGAACAACTGAAGCCCCCAAACAATGAACGCGTGACAACACCTCAGCATTGGCCAGCTGGCTTCCTGGCCGGTGTTCCACTGAAAATGTAAAAGTTTGTAACTCCAAGAACCATCTTGTAATTCTCGCATTACTGTCCTTATTTTCAGACATCCACTTCAGAGGGGCATGGTCAGTGATCAATTTGAACTTTCTTCCGACCAAGTAGTACCTGAGAGCCTCTAACGCCCACTTTATGGCCAACGCCTCCTTCTCCACTGTGGCATAGTTTCTCTCATGTACATTCAACTTTCTGCTAAGATAGAAAATAGGGTGTTCCTCACCCTCCTTGTTCTGGGACAGGACCGCTCCTATACCTACTTCTGATGCATCGGTTTGTACTATGAATTCCCTTTCAAAATTAGGAGTCATCAGGACTGGTTGGGAACACAACACTACTTTCAACTCCTGAAAAGCTTTCTCTGCCTCAGGACTCCATTCTACCATGACTTTTTGTTTGCCTTTGGTCAGGTCAGTCAGTGGGACTGCCATGGTGGCAAAGTTGGGTATAAACCTCCTGTAATACCCCGTAATTCCCAAGAAGGCTCTCACCAGCTTCTTATTCAGAGGCCGTGGCCAGTTTTGTATGGCATCAACTTTATTGAGCTGAGGCTTTATCAGGCCTCTGCCAATGGTGTATCCCAGATATTTTACTTCCTCCATGCCTAGACAACACTTTTTTGGGTTGGCTGTCAAACCTGCCTTATAGATGGAGTCCAACACTGCTTGTACCCTGGGTAAGTGAGACTGCCAATCAGGACTATGAACGACCATGTCATCCAGATAAGCAGCCGCATACCATCTATGGGGCCTTAGAATCCTGTCCATCATTTCTTGGAAGGTAGCAGGTGCCCCATGTAGCCCGAAGGGCAACATCTTGTACTGAAACAAGCCCTCTGGCGCTGAAAAAGCTGTCTTTTGTTTGGCGCTCTCGGTTAACGGTACTTGCCAATACCCTTTGGTTAGGTCAAGAGTGGTTAAATACCTTGCCGTCCCTAGTCTCTCAATCAGTTCATCCACTCTTGGCATCGGGTAGGCATCGAATTTTGAAACACTGTTCAACTTTCGGAAGTCATTGCAGAAACGCACACTCCCGTCGGGCTTTGGAATCAACACAATGGGACTTGACCATTCACTATGTGATTCTTCAATAACTCCTAACTCTAGCATATTTTTAATTTCTTTCGACACCGATTCTCTTTGTGCTTCTGGTAACCTATAGGGCTTTAGATTAACTTTAACCCCTGGGTCAGTGATGATGTCATGTTTAATGACCGAGGTTTTCCCAGGTACATCAGAGAACAGCACCCTATTTCTAATCAGAAACTCCTTGACCTCTTGTTGTTGAATTGCCGACAGGGTTTTTGCCACTGTCACTTCGGGAACTAAGGACCCTGGACTTACTGGAGGGTCTCGGACGGCCGACAGTACCGTTCTATCTTTCCAGGGCTTTAACAGATTTATATGGTATATCTGTTCCGGCTTTCTTTTCCCCGGCTGGTAAACTTTGTAATTGACCTGCCCCACTCTTTCTAAGATTTCAAAGGGCCCTTGCCATTTAGCCAAAAGTTTATTTTCCACAGTGGGAACCAATACTAACACTCTGTCCCCAGGAGCAAAGCTGCATAACCGAGCATTGCGGTTGTATACCCTCTTCTGTGCCTGTTGAGCCTGTTCCAGGTGCTCTCTCACTATCGGCACTACCGCAGCAATTCTCTCCTGCATTTGAGAAACATACTCAATCACCGTTTTGTAAGGACTAGACTGCCCCTCCCATGTCTCTTTGGCAATGTCTAGTAACCCTCTTGGGTGTCTCCCATACAACAAGTCGAAGGGTGAAAACCCGGTGGAGGACTGGGGAACTTCTCTTATGGCCAACAATAAATACGGCAATAAGTAGTCCCAATCCCTACCATCCTTGTCGACCACTTTCCTAAGCATGTGTTTTAACGTCTTGTTAAACCTCTTGACCAGCCCATCGGTTTGAGGGTGATAAACCGAAGTTCTTAACTGTTCGATTTTGAACAGGCGGCATAACTCTTTCATGACTTTGGACATAAACGGTGTACCCTGGTCAGTTAGTATCTCCTTAGGTATACCCAGCCTGCTAAAGACATGAACTAGCTCTCTGGCAATGGTCTTGGTTGACGTATTAAACGGGATCGCTTCCGGGTACCTGGTAGCGTAATCCATTATGACCAGAATATACTGGTGTCCCCTGGCAGACTTCATTAAGGGTCCAACCAAATCCATCGCTATTCTTTCAAACGGCACCTCTATGATAGGCAATGGAACTAGTGGACCCTTAAAATGTGGCCTGGGAGCATGATACTGACACTCAGGGCAGGATGCGCAAAAGTCAGATACCTCTTTATGAAGCCCGGGCCAGAAAAACCTCTGCATTATTCGCTCAGTGGTTTTCTCTACCCCTAGATGGCCTGCCATTATATGACCATGGGCCAGATCCAACACTGTTCTTCTGTAGGCTTTGGGAACTATTAGTTGTTCCACAACATCTTCCCCCTTCTTAGTCACCTGATATAACAAATCCTGACACATTGCCATGTGGGGATAGGACAAAGGACTATCAGGGTCTACGGGTTTACCATCAACTACTTTTACATTCTCCCTGGCTTTTACCAAAGTAGGGTCATTCAACTGCTCCACGGCAAAGACCTCATTTCTGACCTCTAAATCAGGCAGACGATCACCTTGCCCAACAACACTTCCCACCTCAATGGGAGGCACATCAGTTGGCGGGCCACCGTCACATTCCGCATTCTCTAGTTTGCCAACCATAGTAGAAAAAGGGAATAACTCTGACTCAGAAGAAACTCCCTCCTCCACTACATCGACAGCCTTCTCAAATGGATCGGGGTTGTTCACCTCTGGAACAAAACGGCTTTCCCACAACTTCCAGAAGTGAGCAAAGTCTCTCCCCAATATTGCATCGTACACCAGACCATGCACCAAACCCACAGAAACTATAGCAGAGCCACATGGTGTCTCGATGTTCACCTCGGCCGTAACATAATATCGAGTATCTCCATGTATGCAGGTCACGCCAACAGTGTTCCCTGTATGCCTCAAGGGGTTCACCAGCTCAGCTTTTATAAGTGTCACCAAGCTACCAGAGTCTAACAGTGCCTCTACTCGGTTGCCATCTACAGTGAGTACACACATGTGCTTATCAGTCTCAGCCTGCCGGTCAGCCATACAGGCTATCTGTGCAAAGAAAGACCCCCTGCGGTAGACATGAGCAGTATCACATTGCATAGGTTCAGTTGTAAGTGCACAATTAGTGGCAATATGGCCGAAGCCACCACATCGGAAACACTGAGTCATATTAATGTCTAGTCGTTTATGGGGCAAGAACCTTCCTGGCCTGGCAGGCCTGTCTCCAGGTTCTACACCCTCAGTCTTAGGTACATTCCACCGCCCAGCACCCTTCTCCCCTGGAACAGTCTTACCAGTGTCTCTGGGAGTTCGCCGGTGCGCCATCGGGGCTCGGTGGGGCATACTCATCAGCTCCTCAGCCACCACGTACCTCTCCACCAGCTCGACCAACTGGTCTGCTGACTTAGGGTCTGCATGGCTCACCCATTTGTGCAGAGTCGCAGGTAATGATCGCAGGTACCGGTCCATCACGACCCTTTCCACGATCTGTGGTCCCATCAGCGTCTCGGGCTGTAGCCATTTTGAGGACAGATGGACGAGGTCATGCATCTGTGAACGTGGAGGCTTGTCCATATGGAACTCCCAGCGGTGGACCCATTGGGCACGAACAAAGGTGGTGACTCCCAAGCGAGATAGGATCTCCTGTTTTAGTTTTTTATAGTCCTTGGCATCAGCCAGGCATAAGTCAAAATAGGCCTTTTGTGGCTCCCCAGACAAAAAAGGTGCCACCAGACTTGCCCACTGCTCCTTGGGCTAACTCTCCCTTTCGGCCGTTCTTTCAAATGCGGTGAGATAGGCCTCCACATCATCACCCGAAGTCATCTTCTGGAGGAAGTGACTGGCTCGTACGGAGTGAGTGGTGGTGGGAGGACCAGTACCAACATCTCTGGGCCGGGCGATCAGGTGCTGTACCACCTCTTTTATGGCCTGGCTGTTTTCTGCTAAGGCCCGGCGGGTTTCCTCGATGGCAACCTGTTGTTGCCCCTGGGCGGTCTCCAAGGCCAACAGTTGCACCCTGGTGGATTCCTGCTGAGCCCCGGTAGATTCCTGCTGAGCCCTGGTAGATTCCTGCTGAGCTTTGTTCATCTCCTGCTGAACTGCTGTAGCTTGGAGCAAGGCCTTAATAATGTCCTCCATTTTGTCCTGGGGTGTAGGTTGGAAGCTGAACCTTGCCTCTCTGAGCATTGGCTGACGCCTCCTCTATGGGACTCCAAGGACACAGTGTTATTTCCACACTCACAAATTGGGTGTCTGTCCCTTTAATTTTTAAACAGAAAGTTTTCCTCTCGCTGCAACTTCAGTGTGTGTGGGTGCTCGCATTCTCCACCATATTGTGACACAGTTAGGTTAGGGGGTCCCTCTCCTGGGTAGAGGACTCCTTCCTTACACACACACACACACACACACACACACACACACACACACACACACACACACACACACACACACACACACACACACACACACACACACACACACACACACACACACACACACACACGTCTGGATGCAAGTACAAGCTGGTCGGCGCCAGTCTTTATTGTACAATGTCAGAAATAACACAAAGAAAACATAAATATAAATCCTAGCCCTGTCGGGGCACTAACTTCACAGGTAGTTCCCTCACTACCAGAACCTGGCAGGGCCTAATGCCCTCGCCAGCAACAAAGCACAGCACAGTACTCACAGATAGGTTTTCCAAATGTACCTGCCACAGACCACTTTACCAGTGATCCTATCACAATTATTAAATGGTTTTTGATATGAATCTCTACACTCCAGCACAGAACTGTGTTATATTTGTAGTAAGTTTGATGTAAGGTGGGCAATACCTCTTTTTTTTCTGCAGCAGGTTTATAGACATTAACCTCAGCTGAGGTGCTAAAAACAGTCGCTGAGAATTGTTGATTTTTACTCTAAACACTGGGCCTGATTCAGTAACGTTCGCAGATGCAACTGCGTATGCAGATTAGCTGATTGTATACTAGTGCGCATGTATTAAAGATGCACTGTGCTTGCACTGCAATTTCACTGTGATTATGGACACACAGATGAAGCCATCGCAGAGTGAGTGACAGGCTGTGAGCGTCTGTTGGTGGTGACTGGGAGTGGTCATTAAAATGCAGGCGTATCTGTCCGTTTGAACGCCGTTTCATGGGTGTGCATAAATTAGCCACTGCGATTGCCTACGCCCCTTGAGTACTCACTGCATGCAACAAAACTTGCAGTTTCTATGGCTGGTCAGACCTGCTGTAAATGTGAGTGATGGCCCAATGTCCATTTATTGTACCGATGTATACACCGGAGTATGATGTAGTGCGGATGTGAGATTGCAGCCATGTGCGTCTCTATGCTGGATGAGATATGGCAGGCATTAGCATACATTCTTAGCTGCGTTCCATACGAATTTGCAGCTGTGTACACAACAGCAATCCTTGCTGAATCAGGCACACTATACGCAGGTCACACTGATCTCACTCCTGTTACACACTGATAACTATATACAGGTCTCACTGTAATACCCCACAGTGTGAACTATTATGTCTTGAAACTGTACAGCACGCTACAACACATGTGGGTGCCATTACATAGGCATAGCACAATTTCCAGGAGCCTCTGCAGCTGTTGACGAGGTCAGTAGCTGGTCACATGGGCAGCATCAGGTTTTCAGACATGTGACAGTTGGTCAGGGAGAGCAGAGGTAATGAACCTAGAGAGCAGAGCAATGCTGTGTGGAGGCACTGAAGATGGTTTAGTCTTGGTGAGGCACCTGAAGTGGAGGGTCTGTGTCTCCCAGTGTCCCTGTCAGAGGGTGGTCACAGTGTGAAGCCAGCCAGAGAGGAGAAGCCAGCCAGAGAGGAGAAAAATCGGAAGGGGGTACTGCTAATTACCTGACAGCTCTGGTAACAGTTTCCCAGCACCCAGGGAAAGAATAAGCACTATGCAGGGATGTGCTGACTCTGTATTCAATTAGAAGTGAAAAGCTATTTTCCACGAAAAAGTATCACCAACTGCATCTTTTTGACAAGTCAGAACTTATCTCCGTATGCAAAACCAGACGGTTTTTGCATACACGGAATGTGAATACAATGTAATAGGTGAAAAATATTCGCCTCTGAATAGCAGATGAAAAGAAATGCAAAAATGTTATTTTGGGGTGCAAAGGTGGGGAAACCAGTCAGAACCCTTGGGACAGACCCCCAAAGCACAACTGTGGCAAAAAATCCCATGAAAAAACTTAAATACTTTCATTTTGGTGGTGAAAAAGCACAAATTGGGGGGACAAGTGTAAAAAGTAGCGAAATAGACTTCGTGGGGGTCTGCAAGGATTGGTCAGGTATTTTTATGATTGCAGGTGCATGCAACAGGTGCGTTTTTCATGTTTTTTAAAACCACTTTAGAGACGTTAAAATATGATAGCACCAATTTTCAAGTACCCCAAAATTGACAGGTCTACTTATTTTCACCCCAAAATACTGCTTAATGCCATTCTTCACCACTTGTGCAAAGATGCTAATAAGAGACTTTTGAAACAACTTAAGTAACCCAAACTGTTTTATTAGGGCTATTCGGGGACCTCTACATTGATCCCCAATGTTAGTGCATCTTTTTGGGGTGTTATGACAGGTTTCCCCAATTCTGACAGCACCTTCCGCCTGTTCTGAATTCGCCGCTTGCAGTTTCCGCGTGTTCTGCAATTGAATACGGCTAATAGCGGGGACGCACAAGATAAGTTTCCATGTCCAAAGGATGCAATGTTGGTGAAAAGTCTGGCAGGCAAAACTTTTCCATCGGTGCAAAACTAATTGAATACCACCCTTAGACTGCAGAGAAGAGAGTTAGATAAAACCTCCTCCTACATGTACATTGGTTATCAGTATTGCCCAGAAACACCCAATACTGTGCAGATTGGTCCCCTCAAGGTGAATCAGAAAAATAAAGAAGTCCAGGGAAGCAGCTAGTTACACAATCATCTCCTGACTTATTGTGGCATAATAAGCTTAGAATCGTATGTGCACCAACTAAAGTATATTGGCCAACAAGTGTAGACTCTACAAGGGGAATTAATCTAGTCCAGACTAAAGCTGGCCACACATCTATAGATTATCTGTCCAACCAGCCAACTAGTTGTTTGGTTGGAATGAAAATCTGGTAAGGTATACAATCAGTAATTTGCTCCCAAATGCTGGAAAATGGACCAAAACTGTTATTTGAACAAATAGTTTAGATCAAACATTTAACAAACTTGTCTGAACAACCATTTTCATCTGTTTTATGGCATTTAGGAGCAAATTGCTGATCATTTACTCCCATTCCTTACCAGATTTTCATTCCAACCAATCAACAAGTTGGCTGGTTGGATGTAAGTTGGTCTAGTGTGTGGCCAGCTTAAGGGCCTGATTCAGAGCCGAGCGCTCTGATCAGAGCGCTCGCTCTGAATCAGTGCCCTCCTCCGTGAAAATGGAGCGGCCTCCTGGCCGCTTGCATAGCTGTGGGTGACCACCCACAGCATATGCGAGCGTCCATGATGATGGTCGCGATGGTCTTGACCATCGCCACCTTCGGGCTTGCGACGGAGACCCTGCAGTACGGTCTCGCTGCTGCAAGCCCTGGAGTGATTTTGGCTCTATCAGAGCCAAAATCACTCCCACTGACATCACTAGTGATGTCAGTGGGGCCGGCTTCAGACGGTAGGTGTTCCCATGGGAACGCCTCCGTCTGTCTGCCACCCCCCCGGCACGCCCACCAAAGGGTGCGTGCTGTCAATCAACATCGACAGCACGTCCCCTTTGGTGCGAGACCCGGAGCGACGGAGAGCCCATCACTAGCCGGGTCTCGCGCATGTGCATGATGGAGCTCCCTCCTTTGTGCGCATGCGCAGTGGGGGAACATCGTCCCGCTTGCGAGCGTCCTGCACTCGCGAGCGGGTCTGAATGACCCCCTAAGGTTCTTAAGAATAATAGTAGTGTAGTGGACTGAGTTATGTATATTTATTGTTACACATAGGAATAGAAAATTGTTAGATGAATTCTTCTGAAAAAGTTAAATGAGAAAGATAATTGAAATGTTAACATGTGTTTATAAAAAATGTTGCAGAATTGGAACAGGCATGTTGCTCTGATTGTTGTATAACATTTATGAAAACTGTGTTACTATGTATAATTTACTAGTGTTTTACACTTGCATAAGTGGTTCCTGGTTCTCAAAGAGCTCCCGCTTAATAAAGAGAAAATAATTGTATTTCTTGTGTCACTTTACTGTGATGGGATTGGGGACCACCTGCCTCTGTGCTGTGAAGTGAAAAAGGAGAAGCGATGTAAATGGTGAGAAATACCCCAGAAGGGTATTACTGTACATCACCATTATTAATTTTAGTTAATTTGTATTAATGTTAACATGAGGGGAAGCAAAAATTGAAAAATAGCTGAGCATCTGATATTGGAGCGAAGGGTCTTACACTAATATTGAGGTGAGGGTCTTACATGGATAGTGGAGCTGAGGGTATCACATTGATATTGGTGTTAAGGGTTTCCCCCACACAGATCTTGGAGCTGAAGGTCTCCTAATGATATTGGAACTGAGGGAGTGATTCAGAGATGGGCACAGTTGCAGTAGCAGCTGTGATTTTTGTTGCAGTTGCTACCGCACCATTATGTTAATGCTGTGACGGATGGGTATCATATTGAGCCACCTACAGGCAGTGGAGCAAATCAGTCAATGTGCACACAAAGATCATCGGCAGACTATCAGTCGCATCATCACACATTGAAGCTGCCTATGGCAGGTGCAGGATGTCTGAAGGACCATGGCTGACAGTGTCAGTGGAACTGCATCTTTAGACACAGTCACTGACAACCCTGAGACATGTCCCTGGCTGTTATCCAACCCCCACTTACCACCCAAAAACACACATCAAAATTGCATGGTTCGCAACTCTAGCAGCAGGGTCTGACTGGGCCAGAAGCAGGGGCATATTTATAATGGGTACAAGGTGTGTGCACACACGGCCCACTGGGTCCAGGGGGACCCATGCAGTGGTGCAGTGTTTAGTGCTCAAATGAGGACCCATGCAGCTTTTTCAGATAAAATAAATGGAAATGGTACTTTAATGTCAGCATAATCGGGAAACAAAAATAACAAATGAATAGCCCAATCAGGGCAACTAACTCACTTCTTCTTCCCTCTCTACCGTGGGTGCAGCTAATCTGCTAACAAAGTCTCTCACAGTCTCTGTGCCTTCCCTGTATCCTCCAGGTATATGGCTTCCTCAGCCTGCAGCCCAGCTGCCTCAATGTCTCTCAGTCTAAGAGTTTATGGTCCCCCCTTGCCTCCTGCAAGGTCCAGACACAGGCCTCCTGGCCCCCAATGGCTCGCTCAGCTTCACTTGCTCTTTGCTGCCACAATCCCACATGGACTGTTTCCCACAGCAGCCTGACTGGTCTGCCTTCACATCAGCCCACACCTGAGCTCTGGGCCTGATTCAGACCCGGAGGCAAATGCCGAGTGCTCGCAACTGGGTCGATGGTGGCCCAGAGCACATGCGCAAGACCCGGATAGCGACAGGCAATCAGTAGCTCCGGGTCTCACACCAAAGGGGGCATGCTGTCGATGTTAAGTGACAGCAGGCCCCCTTTGGTGGGCAGGCTGGGGTGGTGGCTGCCCAGATGGAGGCGTTCCCATGAGAATGCCTACCATCTGGGGGCGGCCCCACTGACATCACAAGTGATGTCAGTGGGAGAGCTTTCGGCTCTGTTTGAGCCGAAAGCTCTCTGGGCTTGCAGCCACGAGACCCTACCACAAGGGTCTCGTCACAAGCCCGATGGTTTTGACCATCGCGACCATCATCCTGGCAGCTCGCATTAGCTGTGTGTGGCAACCCACAGCAAAGCGAGTGGCCAGGAGGCCGCTCCATAAAAAAAAAGACACCCTGATTCAGAGCGAGCACTCTGTCAGAGCATCCGGCTCTGAATCAGGGCCTCTATCCACAAGGCAGCCCTTACACAACTTCCCAGATTCCTTTTCTTCTCTGTGTGGGCGGATCTCTCCTGCCCCACACAGAATCTGCTGCTCACCAGTGCCATCTCTTGTGATACTGCCACAATACATATATACAAGTTAACACATACATTCACATAAACACATACATACACATTAACACATATATACACTAAAATAAACACAGTATATACACAATAACACATACATACTGTACACACTAAAACAGTACACATACATAACATACTTACTCTTAATGCAGCAGCTGCTGCAGGTGCAGGACAAGATGCTAATGGGGCGGACACCTTACTTCATTAGGCCCATCCCCTCACCATGTAAAGCCGTGATTCACTGTGATATGGGGCGGGGTTTTCCCTTTTGGCTCTGAAACCCATTGTGGCCAGTGTAGGGGGGAATTGGTATGTGGCCCAGAGCTAGCTGGAGCAGCTGTGGCTGGACGGTGGACCTGGTGACCCTCCTCCTTCCCACTGCTATGCTCAGTCACTCTGAGTGTGTTGACAGTGCACTGTGCAGACAGCGAAACTCTCTGGAAATGTGGGTGCGGGACCGTGTGTGACGTCATGCAGTACACTCGCAGACTCCTCTGGGAGCATTTTGACCAGACGGATTTCTTGGGGCAAAGGAGCCCATCCATGGGCCCCTTGGATCATGCCGGGCCCAAGGCGAGCACATAGGTTGCCTAGTGGAAAATCCAGCCCTGGATGCAATTATAATTTTTTAATTGGGAAGGTAGTCATGTGACATGAAACAGATGATGAATTTCATAAGAAAAACAATGGTGTTCTTCATTTTAACATATCTTTATACATTCTTGAGTTTTAACATAAAGTTCATAGGATACGTTTGAAGTGCTGTCCACCATGTTGCAGTGTTAAGGCTATTCTCTTTTTCCATTCCTGAAAACATGTCTGGCTGAATCTGAGCACAAGCATCAAGAATTAGTTGCTGCAGATGATAGCGATCTTGTATCTTCACAGCATAAACACGTTCCTTCAGGTACCCCATAGAAATAAATCTAATGGAGTTAAAACTGGGGATCTTGATGGCCACTGGATTGACCTCTATGGCCAATCCACCATTGAGGAAACTGCACATCAAGATATTCCCTGATAATGAGGTGGGGCACCATCTTGCTAGAAGAAATTAGGATATGAACCATCCACTGATAACAATGAATGAAAAATCTCTTCATCCATCAACCTCTTGTAATGTGATGCTGTCAATGTTCCAACAATGAAGAATGGTCCAACAGTACAGGTACCCCACAAACCATAGCATACCACACCATTGCCAAGGCTGCAACCCTACAGGCATCCATCCAGTGAGGGCTTGTCTCTGACCAGTTCTTTGCCTTATCACTAAACAATACCTGGGGGTAAATTTACTAAAGTGTGATTTGTGATTAATTTTTATGAATCACTGAAATCTCCTGAAATTGAATTGAATGTATAGGAGAAGGTTAGTATGTTTTTTTTTTTACCACAGGTCCCTATGGATAATCTACTGGAGAAAGGGACCGATGCTACAGGGATACATAAATGAGTATTACATGTGTGTGTACATGTGTGAGTGCATGTATGTTTAATAAACTGTAGGCCTGATTCAGAGACGGACGCTCTGAAAGAGCGCGTTTTCTTTTTGTGCGGCCTCCTGGCCGCTCGTATAGCTGTTGGCGGCCTCCCACAGCTATTGCGAGTGGCCAAGATGATGGTCACAATGGTCAAGACCATCGCGAACATCGGGGCTTGCGATGAGACCCTTGTGGTAGGGTCTCATGACCGCAAGTCCCAGAGAGCTTCTGGCTCTAATAGAGCCGAAATCTCTCCCACTGACATCACTGGTGATGTCAGTGGGGCCACCCACAAATGGCAGGCGTTCACTTGGGAACGTCTCCGTTTGTGAATCTACCCCACTGCCACACCTCCAAAATGGTGCAAGCTGTCGATCAAAATCAACAGCCACCCCCTTTTGGTGCAGGACCCGGAGCGACAGAGCACCCATCTCTAGCCAGGTCTCACGCATGCGCATGTCGGAGCCGGCTCCGGCATGCGCATGCGCAGTGGCCAAACATCGACCCACTCGTGAGCGCATAGTGCTTGCGAGCAGGTCTGAATCCGGCATTGTGCACGGTGTGTGTCCTGTGTTTTTTTTAATATTGCTTTTGCAAAGGAACTACAGGTACCAACAGACCTGTAATGCCCCGAATGCTGGTACTTGTGGTTCTCCAAGTACCAGCATGTGAGGGAGGCTTGCTGGGCCCTGAAGTTCCACAGCAAAAGACAATATAATAAATGATTTCAAATGCACTACACTTACACTATCAACCCGCCACCCACCATATAGGGGTGGTGTGGATAACCTGGGGCTATCAGCCTAGGTTAGGGGTGCCCTGGAGAGGGGGACCCCTTTATTGGGTGGGTCCCCAACTCCCCAGGGATCCCTGGTCTGGGTTGACTATCAGTCAGGATGATGCTGTGGCTGGGGGGCCAAGTGATAGGGCTCCCCTGGCTGTGGTATCAGCCCCCCGCTAGAAAGGGTCCGGTGCTGATTACAGGGGGACCCTATGCATTTTTTCCCCTGTAATTCCAGAACCAGGACAGGATCTGAGCTCAGCGCAGTACAGGGGACCCCACATCAGTTTTTTTTAACAGTAACTCTTTACAAGCTTGTTACACTAAGATACATGCATGCATCTCACTGATGTATGCATGTATCTGTGTCAAATTGAACTGCTCATGCTGAAAACGAATGCATAAAGTTCTTCAATTAACTTGGGAACTTGCTGTTCAAGTTCGTTTTTCATTCGATTTACAAATCAAATGTTAGCAAATGTCCTCTATATGAAAACATTGATGTTTTTCAGGAATTCAGGCCCTGATTCAGAGCCGGATGCTCTGACAGAGCGCTCACTCGTAAATCAGGGCCGTCCCTGCTCCTTTTTGGAGCGGCCTCCCGGCCGCTCGCATAGCTGTGGGTGACCACAGCTATAGCTAGCGGCCAAAATGATGGTCACGATGGTCAAGACCATCGCGACCATCGGTCTTGCGACGAGACCCTGCGGTAGGGTCTTGCTGCCGCAAGCCCAGGAGTGCTTTTGGCTCTATCAGAACCAAAAGCACTCCCACTGACATGACTAATGATGTCAGTGGGGCCGGACCCAGACGGTAGGCGTTCCCATGGGAACGCCTCCGTCTGGGCAGCCACGCCCCCGGCACACCCACCAAAGGGGGCATGCTGTCAATCACCATCGACAGCACGCCCCCCTTTAGTGCGAGACCCTTAACGATGGCTTGGCCGTCGTTATTCGGGTCTCGCGCATGCGCACAACGGAGGCGCCTCTTGGGCACCATCGACCCGCTTGCGATCACTCAGCACTCGCGAGCGGGTCTGAATCAGGCCCTCAATTTCATTTGAAATTCATCTCTGTTCAATTTGACATTCGATTTGGCCTTTAGTAAATCCTTACATAATAATCGAACCAAAATCAAACAGAAAACAAAATCGAACTTTAGTAAATTTACCCCCTGGTGTGGAAAATTGTTGTGTTACACAGTGTGCAACCTCCACTCAACAGTCTGGGTCTTTCTCAGTCAGGTGTTGCAACAACTGAATCTTATATGGGTGCCATTTATGTGTAGACAGAATTCTTAAAATGGGCATACGACTAACGTCACAATCACGAGGCAGATGATGAGCGCTACGTTGTGGGCTCTTTGAAAATTATGCCAGCACAGCAGTTGTTGCTTCATCTGTAACAGTTTTTGGTTGTCTACTTTTTTGTTTATCTGCAACTGATTTGGTTTCTTTAAATTTGGCAAGGAGTTTGGCAACTGCACTGTGAGTAATGGGTGGCCTATTTGGGTGATGTTGGTTGAAATCATTTGCAATAACATGTGTGCTTCTTTCTACAGATATTAAGACAATCTCAACACGTTCTGTTTGTGTTAATGCCATTGTCATTAATATCACTACCTGCAAAAGAAAACTCAGTTAAAAATTGAGATTGAATAAAGATATGTTAAAACAAAGAACACCATTGTTTTGCTTATGAAAATCTGCATCTGTTTGATAAGTCACATTACTACCTTCCCAATGAAAAAAAAATAGAGTTGCATCCAAGACGGATGACATCAAGATGGCTGACATACTGGTGACATAACCTAA
This sequence comes from Taudactylus pleione, assembly GCA_031769625.1. Lineage (NCBI taxonomy): Eukaryota > Metazoa > Chordata > Amphibia > Anura > Myobatrachidae > Taudactylus > Taudactylus pleione. Next base: position 177,791 of record JAUIMM010000880.1, read on the forward strand.
AAAGTTTTCCCCCACTTTCATATCATATGTGTAATCGCAGTATTAATATTTCCTTACCCATTTCATGTATGTATATATATATATATATATATATATATAATATATATAGTGATAGGAGCACTGGAGAAGTGTGGAATGGCTTATATGTATGTCCTAGGGTCCTGTCAAAGGCAAACAAAGGCTGGGAAGCCAGCTGGCCAATGCTTTGTAACTTGTACATTGTTTGGGAGCTGCAATTGTTCCGCCCCACAGGTCGAAACAAAGGGGGGGATATGTGATAGAAGCACTGAAGAAGTGTGGAATGGCTTATATGTATGTCCTACGTTTCTGTCATATGTGTTCTGAAACCCCCAGGTGAATTCTGTTTGGGAAAAACAGACTAGAAATGTTGGCTTTAGAGAAAAGCCGGTTTGGGTCCTGGGGGTGTGGCTGTGAGGAGAGGGAGGGTTCCATCCACAGGCCACTCCAGGTTTTGGGCCTTTCAGCCTGGTGTAACAGGCTCTTTAGGGCTTGCAACTGGTAATGACTAATATAAGCTGGGTTTGTTTTGGCTGAGTGTCTTACACCTGGGAGAGCAGGCAGACTAGCCTGTTCAGAGACACTTGGTTACTTTCCTTGTAAGTACTGTCGAAGCCGGATAATTGGCTGAGACAGGATCAGTTTAAAATTAGATCTGTGCAACGCCATTTTGCGAATGGTAATGAGATGCTATTTTGTGACTGGCCGCCCAGCACCATTTTAGTGAAACTCGCCATTATAAGTACATACGGCGATGCTTTTATTTAGCATCGTGCGATTCCCATGCAATAGAAAGAAGTTAAAATTCCTCACCATGTAAATACAGACAGTAACTAAAACATATAAAATGATTATCCCTGCGTAACATGTACCATAATGTACTCCACAAAACATATAGTCACACAGCGCTAACTAGTGTCTTTTCCCTATTCCCCAATACTTACACACTGCACACTTACATAAAAGGTTCCCTAGCATTAAAGTGTAATATTCAAGGTTTATTCAATAATTATTAATGTTGTGAAATAAAGATTGATATCTAAGGTTTAGTACATGGTAAGCAGACCGTGTTTGGTGTTGTGCTCATCCACTGTGTCTCAACAGATTTCCGGTATCATCGGTGAGAAGATCGGAACATGCGTCTGCAAACTATGGACTATAGAGAGTTAAAACATTAAAATGTACTCTAATGTTAGCAGCTTAGATTAGCATGCAGCAGGAAAAAGGATACAAAGGGCGGTTGGACGCTGTTTGTGTCTATTCGAATTGATCTATGAACTATCCTGTAACAAAAGCACCTTTAAGAAAAACCTATGGAATCATGTCAAATTTGTCTATTGTATTGCCTATCCCTGCAAGAGTATATATGTGCGCTCTCTGATCCCAGTCTTGAGTCTTCTTGCTGTGCTGTTGATGGAGGTTTCTAATGCTGATGCCGGTATCTGGGCCCAGAGCGCGTGCGTATGTAATAACTGTACCTTGGGTCTGTATGATTTATTTGCGCTAATTGCATTTAGATCACAGCATGTAACCATCTGTTTTTATATTGAATAATATCTTTTTGTGCTTTGGAACCACATTCAAAGTCTGAAAGCATTTATTTCTTGTGCGACTCATTATGCTGAATAGCGACAATTTTAGAAGGTATAGGAAGGAATATTGTTTAGAAGGTATAGGCAGGAATCAATTGTTAGAAGGTATAGATAGGTAGGAATCGATAGATGGGGGCTCACAGTGTTTATCACGCTACAGGTCACTAGGTGACACTCGGTAGCGATCTCTCAGCAAAAGGGTGGAGGCACCTAGCAGGAGAACGCATTGTGCCTTTGAAATCTGCTATCACTTTGTTGCTGAGAGTCTGCTACCTGTTATTGTGACTTTAAGAGCGCTGATTGAGAATCCAGGGACGAGGGATGAAAAAGTTTGTTTTCCTTCATCGATAGTTTTTTTTTGTGATAAAAAGGGGAAGTCGCATTATTGTGTATGCGACCAATCGCAATATAGTGTTAAAGTCATAATGTGTGTTGTGTAGTAGTCGTATTATTGTGTGACTAGTCGCACAATAGCGTATACATATTTCCGGTATTGCTGCCACATGTGTTAAACAAAGTCGTTGAGAGTGCACGGTGATATTGATAGTTAGCATTGTTATAAATACATTGATCAGTGTTGCCATAGTCTGGGAAAACGTGTATTTTTCTGTGCAGGAAAAGGGTGTGTAACAGTGAGTATTTGTTGGTAGGAGTAACATGTTCCCTATTTAAGGATATCGTAGGACCATCTGTTTTTATATTGAATATCATCTTTTTATGCTTAGGAACAAAATTCAAAGTCTGAAAGCATTTATTTCTTGTGCGACTCATTATGCTGAATAGCGACAATTTTAGAAGGTATAGGAAGGAATATTGTTTAGAAGGTATATGCAGGAATCGATTGTTAGAAGGTATAGATAGGTAGGAATCGATAATACTGTGCACATGTTTTTTTGATGGTGATGGCAATAGGCCCTACCATTATTATAGAGAGGGAATCTGCAGTGTAGCTAGTGCCCAGCCGGGCTAGGACTTATGTTTATGTTTACATTCATTTGGCACAATAAAGACTGGAAGCGACCAGTTTGTACGAGAACCTCAGGCTTGTATCCTATTTCTATGGCTGCTGTGTGTGTAAAGAGGGAGTCCATCTACCCCAGGAGAGGGACCCCTACCCTGACTGTGTCACATTTGGTGGAGAATGCGGGCAATCACACACTGAAATTGCAGCAAGGAAAATTTTTTGTTTAAAATTTAAAGGGACAACCACCAATTCGTCAATGTGGATATAAAGTTGTGTCCTTTGAAGTCCATAGAGGTGGCATCTGCAGATGCTTAGGGAAGCCAGATTCTGCTTCCATCCTACACCCCAGGACAAAATGGAGGACATTGTTAAAGCCTTGCTCCAAGCTACGGCAGCAAGAAGCTACCAGGGCTCAGCAGGAAACAAACACAGTTCAGCAAGAAGCTACCAAGGCTCAGCAGGAAGCTACCAGGGCTCAGCAGGAATACACACAGCTATTGGCATTGAAGGCAGCCCAGAGGCAACAACATGTCACCATTGAGGAAACCCACCAGGCCATAGTGGAAAACAGCCAGGCCATAAAAGAGGTGGTACAACAGCTTGTAGTCCGGTCTGGAGATGCTTCCCCTGCTCTTCTAACTAACACTCACACCATACGGGCCAGTCACTTTCTGCAAAAGATGACCAAGAGTGATGATGTGGAGGTGTACCTTACAGCCTTTGAAAGAACCAGCGAAAGAGAGAAGTTGCCTAAAGAGCAGTGGGCAAGTCTTGTGGCACCCTTCCTGTCTCGAGAACCACAAAAGGACTACTATGATTTATGCCTGGATGATGCCAAGGACTATGCAAAGTTAAAACAGGAGATCCTAACCCACTTGGGAGTTACCTCATTTGTTCGGGCCCAACAAGTCCACCGCTGGGAGTTCCAAATGGAAAAATCTCCACGCTCACAGATGTATGACCTTGTCCATCTAACCATGAAATGCCTGCAGCCCAAGACGCTGACAGGGCCACAGATTGTGGAAAGAGTCATGATGGACCATTATCTGCGATCACTACCTGCGTCTCTGCGCAAGTGGGTGAGCCATGCAGACCTTATGTCCACAGACCAGCTGGTTGAACTGGTGGAGAGGTATGTGGCGGCTGAGGAGCTGATGAGTGTGCCCCACCGAGCCCCGATGGTGCATCAGCGAACTCCCATTGACACTGGTAAGACTGTTCCAGGGGAGAAGGGTGCTGGGTGGTGGAAGGTACTCAAGACTGGGGGTGTGGAACCTGGAGAAGGCCAGCCAGGCCAGGAAGGTTCCTACCCCATAAAAGACTAGATATTAATGTAATTCAGTGTTTCCAATGTGGTGGTTTCGGCCATATTGTGGCTAATTGTTCGCTTACCTCTGAACCTATGCAATGTGATACTGCCCATGTCAACTGCATGATGTCTTTCTTTGCACAACCAGCCTGTACTGCTGACTGGCAGGTTGAGACAGATAAGCACATGTGTATACTCACTGTAGATGGCAACCAAATAGAGGCTCTGTTAGATTCTGGTAGCCTGTTTACACTAATGAAAGCTGAACTGATGAACCCTTTGAAGCGTAAGGGGAAAACTGTTGGTGTGACCTGCATACATGGGGATACCCGGTATTATGTTACTGCAGAAGTGAACATAGAAACACCATGTGGTTCTGCCATAGTCTCTGTGGGTTTGGTACAGGGCTGATGCAATATTGGGGAGAGACTTCTCTCACTTCTGGAAGTTGTGGGAAAGAAGAATTTGCACAGAGGTAATTCACCCTGACTCATTTGAGAGGGTTACTGGCATAGTAGCAGAGTCAGAGATGTTCACTTTTTCTAGTATGATTGGTGAACTAGAGAATGAGGAACATGATGGTGGCTCACCAAGTGGTGTGCCTCCCACTGAGGTGGGGAGTGTTATTGAGCCTGTGGACTGCCTGCCTGATCTTGAGGTCAGGAGAGAGGTCTTTGCCATGGAGCAGTTGAATGACCCTACTCTGGTAAAAGCCAGGGAGAATGTCAAGGTGATTAATGGTAAACCCATAGACCATGATAGTCCTTTGTCATATCCTCACATGGCTGTATATCAGTATTTGTTGTACCAGGTGACTAAGAAGGGGCAATATATTGTGGAACAATTAATAGTTCCCAAAGCATACAGAAGAACAGTATTAGATCTGGCCCATGGTCATATAATGGCAGGCCACCTAGGGGTAGAGAAAACTACTGATTGAATTGTGCAGAGGTTTTATTGGCCCATGGTCCATAAAGAGGTATCTGACTATTGTGCATCCTGCCCTGAATGTCAGTATCATGTTCCAAAGCCACATTTAAAAAGTCCCCTGGTTCCGTTACCCATTATTGAGGTTCCGTTTGAAAGAATAGCTATGGATTTGGTTGAGCCATTACTGAAATCTGCCCAGGGCCATCAATATATTCTGGTGATAATGGATTACTCTACCAGGTACCCAGAAGCGATACCATTACACAAAGGACCTCATTCAGAGTCGGTTGAAGCGGCTGCACGGTTGTACGCCACCGATGTTCGCTATACTGTGCATGCGTAAAGTTCACAATGCGCGTGCGCAAACTAGCCGCTACGATCAGAAATTTCTCTCTCCTTGAACACAGCCTGGTCGGTAGTTACAGATTGAGGCATTTGTGGGTGGTAACAGGGGAAGGTGCTTGAAAACGGGGTAGTGGAGATCCGAATGCAGGCGTGCCTAATTATGCGAACAGCGTTTTATGGGAGTGCATACGGTTTATGGGAGTGCATAATTAACAAAGTAGCGTCATGGCACATGTGACATGGGAGGTTTTTACACTGACATGATCGTAGAGCTTAAGAGAGGGTATGGTCAACCTTAAGCTCTACATCCAGTTCCGATGGCTCCTTATATGCCCAGAGATGATGTGCAATGCGTACGAGAAGGGGCGTATTTTTTGGAATTCCGGCCGCTTCCTCCCCTTGGTCGGCCAGCTACCGATCCGAACTTATGGACGCAACTTGCGAGGGAATCATTTGCATATCGGGCCCCTTTTCCCGAACGACCGCTTCGACCGACTCTGAATGAGGTCCAATGGTCCAAGACCATTCCTAGAGAATTAGTCCAAGGAGATCCTGACTGACCAAGGTACCCCATTTATGTCAAAAATCATGAAGCAGTTATGCCGCCTGTTTAAAATTGACCAATTAAGAACATCCGTGTACCATCCACAGACCGATGGGTTAGTGGAGAGGTTTAATAAAACTTTAAAACATATGTTAAGGAAAGTTGTGGACAATGATGGTAGAGATTGGGATTACTTATTACCTTATTTGCTGTTGGCCATAGGAAAGGTTCCCCAATCCTCCACAGGGTTCTCCCCTTTTGATTTGTTGTACGAGAGACATCCAAGGGGGTTACTTGACATTGCCAAAGAGACATGGGAGGGGCAGTCCAGTCCGTATAAAACAGTTAATGAGCATGTTTCTCAAATGCAAGAAAGAATTGCTGCTGTGGTGCCGATAGTAAGAGAGCACTTGGAACAGGCCCAACAGGCACAGTAGAGGGTATACAGCTGCAATTCTCGCTTATGCAACTTTGCTCCTGGGGACAGAGGACCTGATTCAGAGCCGGATGCTCTGACAGAGCGCTCACTCTAAATCAGGGCCGTCCTTCTTAATTTTAGAGCGGCCTCCTGGCCACTCGCATAGCTGTGGGTGACCACCCACAGCTATAGCGAGTGGCCAAAAAGATGGTCGCGATGGTCAAGACCATCGCGACCATCGGGCTTGCGATGAGACCCTTGTGGTAGGGTCTCGTTGCTGCAAGCCCTGGAGTGCTTTCGGCTCTATCAGAGCCGAAGGCACTCCCACTGACATCACTTGTGATGTCAGTGGGGCTGGCCCCAGATGGTAGGTGTTCCCATAGGAATGCATCCATCTGGGCAGCAACGCCCCCGGCTTGCCCACCAAAGGAGGCGTGCTGTCACTCACCATCGACAGCATGCCCCCTTTGGTACGAGACCCATAGCGACGGCTTTGCCATTGCTATCCGAGGTCTCATGGGCCCATGGTACCCGAAGTGACAGTGGCAAAAACCCTGTCAGCCAGTCAACAGCAGGAAGTTAAGGAATTTCTGATCAGAAATAGGGTGCTGTTTTCTGACTTACTAGGGAAAACCACGGTCATCAAACATGACATAATCACTGACCCAGGGGTTAAGGTTAACCTAAAACCATATAGGTTACCAGAAGCCCAAAGAGAATCAGTGTCGAAGGAAATTAAAAAAATGTTAGAGTTGGGTGTAATTGAAGAATTGCATAGTGAGTGGTCAAGTCCCATTGTGCTCATTCCAAAACCCAAACGGGAGCATGCAATTCTGCAATGACTTCGGGCAATTTAAGTGTGTCAAAGTTTGATGCCTACCCTATGCCTAGGGTGGATGAACTAATTGAAAGGCTTGGGACAGCCAGATATTTAACTACTCTTGACTTAACCAAAGGGTATTGGCAAGTGCTGTTAACTGACGCCAAAGAAAAGACCGCTTTTTCTGCACCAGAGGGGTTGTTTCAATACAAAATGTTGCCCTTTGGGCTACATGGGGCACCTGCTCCCTTTCAAAGAATGACATAGACAATATGCTGCTGTGTATCTGGATGATGTGGTCATTCATACTCCTGGTTAGCAGTCTCACTTGCCCAGAGTACAAGCAGTGTTGGACTCCATCTATAAGGCAGGTTTGATAGCCATTCCAAAAAAGTGTTGTCTGGGGATGGAAGAAGTAAAATATCTTGGGTACACCATTGGCAGAGGTTTGATAAAGCCACAGCTCATTGAGATTCAGGCAATCCAAAATTGGCCACGACCCCTGAATAAAAAGCAGGTGAGAGCCTTCTTAGGGATCACTAGGTATTATAGGAGGTTTATACTCAATTTTGCCACCATTGCAGTCCCACTGACTGACCTTACCAAAGGCAAACAGAAAGTTATGGTGAAATGGGGTCCTGAAGCAGAGAAGGCTTTCCAGGAGTTAAAAATAGCGTTATGTACCCAACAAGTTCTGATGACCCCTGATTTTGACAGAGTTTGTTGTACAAACCGATGCATCAGATCAGATGTAGGCATCGGAGCGGTCCTGTCCCAAAGCAAAGAGGGTGAAGAACACACGATTTTCTTCTTAAGCCGGAAATTAATTGTACATGAAAGAAACTAAGCTATGGTTGAGAAAAAAACATTGGCCACAAAGTGGGCGTTAGACTCTCAGGTACTACTTGGTGGGAAGAAAGTTCAGATTGATCACTGACCATGCACATCTGAAGTGGATGTCAGAAAACAAGGACAGTAATGTGAGAATAATGAGATGGTTCTTGGCATTACTTCTTGAAAAAGCCGCCGACAGGTCTAAGAGGCGGAGAAATGTGTTGATTACCATACCCAGTTGTGGAGAGGCTCAGGCAACGCAGGGATTTATGCATCATCACAGGATTCTCCTGTGGGAATAGCGCTATTCCTGGCACTAAGGGGGTCATTCAGACCCGCTCACGAGCGCAGGACGCTCGCAAGTGGGTCGATGTTCCCCCACTGCGCATGCGCACGACAGAGGGAGCTCCGTCGTGTGCATGCGTGAGACCCCGGCGAGCGACGGGCTCTCCATCGCTCTGGGTCTTGCTCCAACGGGGGCGTGCTGTCGATGTTGATTGACAGCACGCCTCCTTTGGTGGGCGTGCCGGGGGCGTGCCTGCCAGACGAAGGCGTTCCGATGGGAATGCCTACCATCTGAAGCCGGCCCCACTGACATCACTAGTGATGTCTGTGGGAGTGATTTTGGCTCTGACAGAGCCCAAATCACTCCATGGCTTGCGGCAGCAAGACCCTACCGCAGGGTCTCCGTCGCTAGCCCGACCATAGCGACCATCATCATGGATGCTCACATATGCTGTGGGTGGTCACCTACAGCTATGCGAGCGGCCGAGAGGCCGCTCCATTCTCATGGAGGAGGGCGCTGATTCAGAGCGAGCGCTCTGGTCAGAGCGTTCGGCTCTGAATCAGGCCCTAAGTCCACAGCACGCCAAACACACATGAATGAATATTAGGAACTGGATGGACTGGTAATATGTTTAAATACTTTTTAAAAACCCAGTGATAAGAGGAATTCACTGAGTTTCCAAGTTCCCTGGTCTCCTATAAAGATTCCTTATATAGAGACATATTTATAAGAAACCTCTGTTGTGCCTGCATGCTATATGGAAAGGATCTCTCAAATTGCCATTTGGAAAGGAACTTTTCATCTATTTTTGTGTGCTGAGCAATCCACATTACCTGTTAGTGTCAACAGGATTTTTTTATGAGGATACAATTGTTACATTGATTCCATTGGAAACATTCAGAGAGCAAAAGCTTCTCTTGGTTCATGCAATTCTGATTTGGTCAGACACATCTGTGATTAGACAGTATCTGATACCATTGGAGCATTCATTTTATTTTTTGCCATTTTATATTACATTGTCATGTTATATTTTATTTTCATGTGAGTTCCTACGGTTTATTTTATTTTAGTCTATTAGGTTTGTCTATAGGTATATTTTATTTTTTAAATACAATAAATTGTTTATTTATTTGACCAGCAGTTCTCACAAATTTTTTTGTACAAACCTTTAAATTTACGGTAAAACAAAGGCCAGGAAGCCAGCTGGCCAATGCAGATGCTCTGTCACTTGTACATTGTTTGGGGGCTGCAGTTGTTCTGCCCCACAGGTCGAAACAAATGGGGGGATATGTGATAGAAGCAGTGGAGAAGTGTGGAATAGCTTATATGTATGTCCTAGGTTCCTGTCATATGTGTTCTGAAACCCCCAGGTGAATTCTGTTTGGGAAAAACAGACTAGAAATGTCGGCTTTAGAGAAAAGCCGGTTTGGGTCCTGGGGATGTGGATGTGAGGAGAGGGAGGGCTCCATCCACAGGCCACTCCAGGTTTTGGGCCTTTCAGCCTGGTAACAGGCTCATTAGGGCTTGCAACTGGTAATGACTAATATAAGCTGAGTTTGTTTGTGGCTGAGGGTCTCACACGTGGGAGATCAGGCAGACTAGCCTGTTCAGAGACACTTGGTTACTTTCCTTGTAAGTACTGTGCACATGTTTTGTTGATGGTGAGGGCAATAGGCCCTACCATTATTATAGAGAGGGAATCTGTGGTGTAGCTAGTGCCCAGCCGGGCTAGGACTTATGTTTATGTTTTGTTTATGTTTACATTCATTTGGCACAATAAAGACTGGCACCAACTAGTTTGTATGAGAACCCCAGACTTGTATCCTGTTTCTACGGCTGCTGTGTGTGTAAAGAGGGAATCCATCTACCCCAGGAGAGGGACCCCCTACCCTGACTGTGCCACTAATACATATATCGCCACAATCTGGCACTCACTGGTACTTCTGACAACTATGGCGGGTGCCTTCCACAACACAGACTTCTATAAGAAGGTGCACTGTGACATAATCCAACACTTGCCAGCCCTCCGTTCAAATAAACGCTAGGAACACATAGCTATCATAGCGACGTTTCAGCACCTTTAATCAGCACTTTTATCAAGCTTAAATGACAAAGTAAATGAAAATTAACAGGCATAAATTGCTTACCCCATGTGGACCACCCCTCCAACATGCCTCGTGTCCGCTGCCAGACAGCAGTCGCAAAGAAAACATGTCATGATCGGCCCCGTGTGTAACCACGGTGATATAAACAATAACAATGCAACCGCAGCTGCTAACTTAGAAATGACAATCTAAAATACAACATGTGACATCACACTACATAAGGTCAATTAAATAAATAACAGAATGCGATGCTAGCAGCCAATTAGAAACACTTAATACACTTAAAATAAGATAAACCAACGGTGCCAATCTGCAGAACTATACATGACAAATATACATACTTATTTCTTAAAAAGACAAACACATGAAACTACACATACCATCAAGGACAAACAAATACACAAACGATCTACACTGAGCGGGAATAACAATATTATACATTACATTGAAAACATACATATGGTGTGACAAAAATAGAGGTCACAGTACTACCGACTCCTACAATGTATTATCAATCTGCATCACAGTTGTATCAAACTCCTAATTTTATCAAGTGATACTACATCTTAATGCATTACACCAAAACTAGATGTCTGCAAATGACTATCACTTGACTCCATTGAATATTGTGTGACACTACCAATGCCTATAATCAAAAAAGACCTTGTACTTGCTGAAATAACAATAACTGGAGAATTAAACAAAACAAAGTAACCCCAATGCATTATTTAGGCCACGGGGAGACAATGTATCTAATCTCATAATCCAATTTGCTTCACATTGTAATAGTTTTTTCTTGCGATCACCGCCTCTCATCAGAGGCGGCACGTGATCAATGATGCGGTATCTAAGTGTGGCAAGGTTGTGTTTAGCCTCAGCAAAATGTCTCATCACTGGCTGTTCACTAGCACCAGTGGCAATCGCAGCCCTAATAGCTGATCGATGTTGGGCCATGCGGACTCGAAGGGTACATTCTGTTTTCCCTATATACATCATAGATCAAGGGCACGTGATGGCATAACAATATAAGAACTCGTGCAAGTCAAATGAAACCAAATGTTGTATTTAGTACCAGTGAATGGATGCAAAAATGACGGACCTGTCTGTAAAAAACTACAAGTAGTTGGAACATCTTAAGCATCCTTATTTGGGATTGCCTAAAAATGTGTTACTCTTGGATTTACCCAGCTGAGTGATGTCATTGCGCATTAAAATATCTCTAAGTTTTTTTCACCTATGGTAACAAGACATTAAGGAGGAATTGGTGAGTGGTTTTAATTGCTTATCAGTATTGATAATTGGCCATAGCGATTTAGCTTGGCGATTAATCGTGGTGCTCATGTGGTTGAAATTGTTCACCCAAATGTGTCTATTTGGCCTGTCTTCCACAGTAGACGGTCTTCCACCAATAGACTATGCACAGGAACAAACAAAGCTTTAAGTTTAGCTCGTTCTAAATCTTCATTACTATAACCTCTTTGTGCAAAATTTGTCATCATCTGATTGAGTTGTCTAATACCTTCATCACGATCCCTAGCTATTCTAAATGCCCGCAAGAACTGCGAATAGAGTAAGGCATATTTTAGTGGAGTTGGATGAGCATTACTGGCCAATAAATAGTTGTTTCTGTCAGTGGCCTTAGTGAAGAGAGAAGGGACTAATCTGCCATTGCTCTTATTGATTGTTACATCTAGGAAGTTTACTGTAGTACAACTCATAGCATAGCTAAACCTCACTGGTCTATTAAGACTATTGTACTGCTCCATTAAATCAACAAATGACTGTGTAGTACCTCCCCACACAAAAATCATCAATGTACCGAAAAAAAAAGCCAATATATTGGCTGCAACAGATGCAACAGCAAATAATACTTCATGTTTGATGGCATACATGTATGTATAACATATATACAGTATGTATAATTGTTTTTCTAAAGCTCCACCCCCCAGTATCTATCCACAGTTCCTGAACCTATTTTTCCCGAAAAATAGCCCTGGCTACTAGGGTAAACTTGGCATTTTAGCAGACCCATAGAACCCTATAGGGGAGCCCCGTAGAAACCTATAGGGGCTGCTTTTGCAGTAAAAATGGGGAACTGCAGCAGATAGCTCAGATATCAGCAGTCCCCCATATATACATTAAGAAGATCCTTAGTATTTTCTTGTAGCAGCAAATATTGTCATAACTAGACCCCAGATTTTCCATTGCTACTTATAATTATAACAGATATAGAAAATATTTTTCATGCCAATTTACTAATAAATTGCCACGGCTGCTGATTGATATTCTGCTGCTTGGTTGTATTGAAAGGAATGTTACTGCTTCTCCAGTCATTTCTAGTCCCCTCTGCACATGCATGAGTTGTCTTAGCCAGGTCATATATAGGCACTGTACTGAAAGCCCCCCAAAAATATTTTTTAAATACAGTATTTTCATTTAAGGAAAACTTTTGTTTTGTTTTAATATTTTTCCCATCCTGACCCTCAGCTATGTGCAAAACCTTCTTTGGTTGGACTGAATACATCATAGTGTATGCCATATACAGAAGGCTCTTTTTCAGATATTATGGTTATTTACTGTATTATGTATATTTTATTTGCATTTTTTTATTTCTTCAGCTTGAGCTTTGCTTTATATTACTAGAATCATTTTATTAGTTGACCTATTTGTAAAGGTAAAACTATAAAGACAATGGACCTCATTCAGACCCGCTCACAAGTGCCTATGCGCTCGCAAGCGAGTCGATGGTCTCGCTCCGGGGATGTTGATCGACAGCTCGCCCTGTTTTGTATGCGGGGAGGGGTGGTGGCCGGACAAACGGAAGTGTTCCTGAAGGAACGCCTACCATTTGTAGGCAGCCCTACTGACATCAGCAGTGATGTCAGTAGGTAGCTTCCTGCTTTGTTAGAGCAAGAAGCTACCTGGGTCTTGCGGGAGATGAGACCCTACCCCAAGGGTCTCGTCGCAAGCCCCGATGGTCGCGATGGTCTTGACTATCACCTGGTCATTCGCTAAAGCTGTGGGTGGTCACCCACAGCTTAGCGAGCGACCAAGAGGCCACCTTTCAAAAGAGAAGTGGCCGCCCTCATTCACAGCAAGCGCTCGCATTTTGCGAGCGGCTCTGAATGAGCTTCAATATGTTGTGCATGGATAAGGTAAAGTGTCAGCACTCGGAGGACTATCTGTCAGTACTTAGCAACCATATGAAAATATACTTAATGATGTTGGTTGCTAATCACTTAGGTGGGTTTTGTACTTGTGTATACATAGTCTCAAAGTTTTGCACCCAATGTAAACTGTGGGGTGGCTATCCTTGTTTTATAATTGCAACATGCAGTTAGAAAAAGTCAATCATCTAGTAGTGGGTCACTGGTTGGCAACATCTTTGGGCAGAGAAATTCATCTGTATAACATGTGTCGGTGGTGATGTTAGTCTATAGTAGTTGTGTGTTGCAGATATACTTCTCCCCTCTCCAGTTGGTCACTGCGCCAAAAAATGCTGCCACTCCACCTCAGAATTCACACCAAAAAACAGAATAACATACAAACCAGGGTGTCAGGTATGATGGATACTAGTGTGCAGAAATGGTGGGTAAGATATGAAAACTTACCCAGGGTCCGATGTATTCTTGCTGGTCCACCTGACGTCTTCCTCTGGCTCGAGTGATGCGTGTTGATGGTGTGGACGGGGTGGGGGCAGGAAGATGAGCGGAGGACTCTCTAGTCCAAGTAATATAGATGACACTATATGCTGGATGAAGGTTCCATTTATTTGCCTGTCAACATGCCAGGCTCGGCTTCTGTGGTATCAGATGGTATAAAATGCTGATATACAGCTAAAATACAAGTGCCACAAGTAGTGGCATACACATATAAACAATTGGTATAGATCAATGGGTGGTATGTCAAAGTGTACCAACGCGTTTCATCCCGTTTGGGGACTTTTTCAAGGGTAGGTGAATGGTAGACCGCAGTAGGAGAGCTTAAATACCTGATGTCCTGTATTGCAATGAGCTCATCTCGTTACTTCCGGTTTTATCGCTCCATTTGCACGCTCTGCTACAGCCGCTAGAGCCTGCTCTGATGTCCTGTATATTTGAGCAACTGTGCATGCTCTATGGGCTTCGCGCAGACCTTATTCATTATTGCAGTCTGCCCCTATGCTCTTCAATGTTAATAGCATTAGCTTGGTCTCCGGGTGAGGGGAATGTAAGGGATTGGTCTCTATTAGGCGGGCAGCCATTTTGGGTATGGCTATTTACAATGGAGTCTCTTCTGTTTAACATCTCTATGTGTTCAAGAACACTGTTAATAAAAAACTCTGCTGATCGTTATTCATTGCTGAATAGTGATTACTCGGATTGCTTATTCCTAGACACAGTAACTATATTAGTTATACAATATGGGAATTGCATTTATTAAAGACTGAACATAATTGGTATATTCCTTCGTGGTCCTATTTTCTGAAATGGCTATAGGTCATTATTAATATATTCATATGTTGTACTTTTACCACCATCTGCGGAGGGGTGCTAGGTTCCCTATGCCATATGTTATATATTAGTGCGCCTCCAATACATAATGTTCTCATCACTATAACATACTATCACCTTCTGTTTTCATGTTTTGATGTAATGTTACTTGGTGATATCCTGAATCGATGGAATATTCATAGATTTTATGTAGCGCTCCCCAATTTATTATGGGTCTATATTCAGACCCTCAGGTTGGAGGGTCTTCATTTCAAAGATCCATCAACTCTCCACTTTATCAATTGGTTTGGAATGATCGCCCCCTCTCCAATTTGGTTCCACTTTTTCTAATCCAGTGAATTTTAGTCCATCTGGTTGGCAGTTGTGCTGTATTCTAAAGTAGTCTGAAACACTATGGCCTATGAACCCCTTCTTAATATTGTTTATGTTAATTTATCCTCAATCTCAGTTGTCTCGTTGTTCTACCTATATACTGAAGTTGGCATGGACACTCCAACACGTATATGATGTTATGGTTATCACATGTGATTGTGTTCTTTATCCAATATGATTTCCCAGTTCTCAAGGCAAATAGTTCCCGAGTAGGTGTTGTACTGTTATATTTGAGTAATCTGCACGCCTTACACCTCCCACAGTGATAGAACCCTGATTTGACTGTTTGACCGTCTAGAGTAGATTGTGTCTGATGTTTCTTACTGTCCCTAATATGGTTGATCACTATGTTGTGCATGTTGGGTATGTGATCCTGGAGCACACAGTGGCAGCAGTCAGAATCCCAGCAGCGTAATCACAATAGTGGAAATCCCTATGGATGCAGGTAGGTATCCTAACCCTTCCCCTAACTCTACCCCAAACCTAGCCCACCTTTCACCACTTCCGATATACCATGCAGAGGATAACCGCTGCATTCAGAGGTACATGTCGATGCCGCATGCTAGCAGCTGATGGTTACTGCCAAAAGCCACAGAATGAATTTAAACAGAGAGAGAATTTTGAAAGGTATTTTTTGGTGGTAACTAGAGATGTGCACCGCCCCCTGTGTTTTGGTTTTGGATCTGTATCTCCCCTGGTTTTGGATCTGGATTGATTTTGCCAAAACGTCCCTTCCATGTTTTGTTTTTTGATTTTGGATCGGAATTTTTCATAAAAAAAATCATAAAAACAGCTGAAATCACATAAAAAGGGTCGGTTTTTGTTCCTACAGTATTATTAACCTCAATAACATTTATTTCCACTTGTTTCCAGTCAATTTTGACCACCTCACAGCTCACAATATTGTTTTCATCCAGATTACACCCAAAATTTGCACCATATTTTTTTTTGCCCTTGGGAGGATGAGCACCCCTGAACAAGGCGGTATCCCATTGATAAATGACAGTCAGCACCCCTACACAGCTACGTTGCTGAAAAGTGTGGATAACGCATGCACGCACACACACAGAATATTTGTTTCACACTGGGAGTGAAGAGCACCCCTGATGGACAGAGCACCCCCTGGACAACACAGCAGAACCCCTTATGGACTGCAATGAGCCAGGAGCCACTGCAGCCCCCCTCTTCTCTCTGCAGCACAGCTCCTAGCATAGCTCCTAGTAACACAGCCCTTATGGACAACAGGCACAGCACAGCCCAGCAAAGCAGCCAGCCCTAGTATGGATGGAGTGGACATCTGCCAGCCAGCCCCTATGACAAGTGACAACAGCCAGCCCCTATGCAGTATGGACATTAAGCAGCCAGCCCCTGACAAGTGACAACATTAGCCAGTCCCTATGCACACACAGCAACAGCACAGAACAGCAGAGGCCCCTCCTTCCTCTTCACTCTCCACAGCCAGACTGAAAATGGCGGCGATTGAGGGACCTTTTATATAGAGATGTGCACTGACCCTCGTGTTTTGGTTTTGGCTTTGGATCTGGATCTCCCCTGGTTTTGGATCTGGATGGGTTTTATCAAAACCTCACAACCGTGTTTTGTTTTTGGATCTGGATTTTTTCTTAAAAAATAATAAAAACAGCTAAAATCACATAAAATGGGCTTTTTTTGTTCCTACAGTATTATTAACCTCAATAACATTCATTTCCACTCGTTCCCAATCAGTTTTGACCACCTCACAGCTCATAATAATGATTTTTTCCATCTAGTTATGGGCCAAACAGTTGCATTCAGCTAGCTGGCTCAAAACTGAGTGATTAAATTGAGTTGAGGATTGAAGAATTGATAATTGGGGCAGTCCCTGGCTGAAGAATTAATAATTGGTGCAGCCACTGGCTGAAGAAATTCATTGATAATAGGTGCAGCCCCTGGCTGAATTGATAATTGGTGCAGCCCCTGTATGGCTCAAGAATTGATAATAGGTGCAGCCCCTTGCTGTTAGAATTGATAATTGGTGGTGCAGCCCCTGGCTGAAGAATTGATAATTGGTGGTACAGCCACTGACTGAAGAATTGATAGTTGATAGTTAATTGTTGATGCAGCCTCCGGGCTGAGTAGTAGTGGAATACAGAGCTATGATTAGGAAGGAACCAGTCCTGCAACAAGCTTGAGGCATGGAACTCTTGGCAAGTTGTGGCAATTACAGCCTTTAGAGCTGGTGAGGAGTGACGACAGGTGGCCTTTGGGCCGTGAAGCGGGATGCGGCCTTTGGGCCATGTAGCAGCCTTAAGGGCTGAGAACCCTTGGCTGAATGTCACTGTTGTGCGACTTGCGCTGTTGTGTTGGCACAACAAGTAGCAATTGATATATGCAGGAGATGCTGTCTGTGGCCATACCAATTTCTGGACATTCCAAAACCATAACATTAAAAATGTCAGGCAGTAATGCCCCAACCAGCACATAATGGAAAGTAAAAAGAGCAAGATGGAATTGTCCTTGGGCCCTCCAACTCACCCTTATGTTGTATATGAAACAGGACATTCACAGTTTAACAAACCAATCACTTTAGCGACAGGGACTGCCACTTGTGGCTGAAATGATTGGTTTGTTTGGATCCCCCACAAAACAAGCTGACAATGCTCAGTGGACATTGGTGGCAATGATCCCATACACAAAATGGCTTTCCAATACATTAAATTAGATGTCATCATTGTCATAGACATCATCCCCATCAGTGTGTGCAGCCTCTTCTTCTTCACACAATATGAATTTTTCCCCGCTGGAATCCTCCATTTCAGAGTCAGTTGCTTCTGTATTTTTTGGATTTAAGTGCTGGTAAAGGTCTTGCTTGTGGAATTTGTAATTAATTTTGATGAACATCATCTTTTTGCATTTTGGGGAAGTAACCTCCTATGACGATCACTGACAAGGTTCCCGACTGCGCTGAAAACTCTGGGCCTGATCCAGAGTCGCTCGTAAGCGGCCTCTCGTTCGCTCCGCATGGGTTGTAATATGCATGCGCGGACCAGTCATTGCAGTTGGAAATTGTGTGCTCGCAAAATAGCGAATGCCTGCTAATTTGAGTGACAGAGTGAGGCGTGGTAGCAGGGGAAGGTGCTTGAAAATGGGGAGTGGAGATCCGAACGCAGGTGTGCCAAACGGTCAAAACGGGCGTTTTAAGGGTGTGCATAATTAGCAAAGCAGCGTCATCGACCACGTCACTTGGTTGTTTCTTAGCCTGAACTGTTCGCATGATTGCGGTAGGAAAATCCAACCACAAGCACTACGAGCAGTTCAGACGCCTTTTGATGTACTCAATTAATCTAATAATTAGTGGAGATGACATAGGATGCGAGGGGCCAGGGGGCGTTTTTTAAAAAATAGTGAGCGCATGTTTCGTTCGCCCGTTCAGACATAGAGGCCTCAACAGACCGCAAAGAGCAAGCGCTCTATTTAAATATCCAGCCCCTTTTTCTGAACGAGCGAGCGCAAATAGCGTCCGGCTCTGAATGAGGTCCACTTTCAGAGTACACACTTGAGGGTGGGCAACTTAAGTATAGCAAAGCCAGTTTGTGTAATGGACTCCAAATTGCTTATTTTTCCTTCCAGTAGTGAAACGAATTGTCTGACATGTCTATTTGGATGCTGTCCCTAATATAGTCATCCACCATTCTCTGAATGGTGACTGTATCAGACAAAGTCACAGTAGACATGTCACTCATTGTAGGCAGTTATTTCAGGCACAACCAAAAGTCATTAGATTTTGCTGACTGATCTGCATCACCACCAGCAGTGGGTCTCTTAGGAAAATGTAGTTTTTTTCCTGCCAGCTGTAGAAACTGAAGGAGGAGATGCTGCCATGTCACATTCAGCTTGAGCTGACAATTTTTTCACCACCAGCTCTTTGCATTTTTTCAGATTTATGTCCGTCGGAAAGAAAGACAGAAGGTATGACTTAAACCTAGGATCAAGTATAGTTGCCAAAATATAGTGATCTGATTTCAAGAGATTGACGACCCTTGGATCCTGTCAAAGTGAATGACGGGCTTGATCTACAAGTCCACATACTTAGCGAAATCACTCTCTTTTAGCTCCTCCTTCAGTTTCTCCAGCTGCTTTTGCAACAGTCTGATGAGGGGAATGACCTGACTCAAGCTGGCAGTGTCTGAACTAATTTCACATGTGGCAAGTTCAAAGGGTTTGAGAACTTTGCACAACATAGAAATCATTCTCCACTGCGCTTGACTAAGGTGCATTCTCGCTCCTCTCCTTATGTCATAGGCCATAGCGTAGCCTTGGATGGCCTTTTTCTGCTCCTCCATCTGCTGAAGCATATCGAGTGTTGAATTCCACCTAGTTACTACCTCTTGCTTCAGCTGATGGCAGCACAAATTCAACAGTTCTTACTGGTTCTGCAGTCTCCGACACATAGTTGCAGAATGTCAAAAATGTCCAGAAATCTTTCGTGCCACCAAGAGTATCTCCTTCATGCCCCTGTCATTTTTAAAAAGATGTTGCACCACCAGATTAATTGTGTGAGCAAAACATGGGATGTGATCGAATTCACCCACATGTAATGCTGGCACGATATTGCTGGCATTGTCAGAATTCACAAATACCGAGGAGAGTCCAAACGGGGTGAGCCATTTTAGTTTCTCTAAGAGGTTCTCAGTGGTATGCCTCTTGAAACTGGTGATGCATAGAATAGCCTGCCTCTGAATGAGCTGGCATTTGTTAAATGATGCTGCTGCTGTTGAAGGCAATACACCTACCCAGTTGGCTGTCACAGTCATGTAATCTTTAGTTTGCCCTGACCCACTTGTCCACATACAGTATCTGTGGTTAAGTGGACAGTGGGCACAATGGCAATTTGGAGGACATTAATAGATTTTTTTAATGCCCTTGTACAGATAGGGAATTGCTATTCTAGAGAAATGGAATCTAGAAGGCACACTGTAGTGTGGACACACCTCCATTAACTGGGTAAAACCCACTGCATTAATAACGGACACTGGACGCACATCTAATACCAGCATAGCTGTTATGGCATCAGTAATCCACTTTGCAGCTGGGTGTTTGCTGTCATACTTGTTCGCTAATGCAAGGGACTGTGTGATTGTCAATTGTTTTGTTGAACCTCCTGAACTACTAAAAGTAGTCTTCTTCCTTGTCCCCTTCTGGGATGAAGATCCACTTATAGCAACAGCAGTAGCAGCAGCACCAGACATAACACTCAAGGATCCTTCTGAGGAACAATGGATAGGAGAGGAGTCAGTCCTTGTAATATATTGGATGCAGGACTACTTCCGATCACGAATTAGGATGTCGATGATGATGCAGGTGTTGGTGGTGGATATTACAGGTGCTTGGATCCAGATAGAAGGGAGCAGCTTGGTGACCTTGGACTGATTGTTGCTGGTGGTTTTCTGTCCCCAAAGTTTCTGTACTTTTTCCGATTTGATGAATGTGCTTCAAGTGATGTAACAGGGAGGAGGTTCCAAGATGGTTATGGTCATTATGTCACGACCAGGGGTGACAGGCTGCTGAGATCGCGGTGCTTACCGCTCTGGGCGCTGTGGCATGGTGTTTCCAGCAGAGGTGCAGGTTCCTGGAGAATATTGCTGGGTGCTGTGAGTCTCCGCAGACCAAGGGCATCCATCTGGAGGCAGGTGAGAGGGGCTGAGACTGGCAGAGCTTCCATGCTGTGACCACTGGGCACGGCCATCTTGGATTTGGGTCACATGTCGTTTCTGGCCAATCAGGTTCAGTCTGGGCTGGGGAGGCTAGCAACCAATCCTGCACTACCTGAGGGTACTAAAGGGCTGTCCAGAGGCTCTTTAGTTGCCAGTGCAACGTCTATCACAGCGTATGCTGTGAGCTAGTTCTCTGTGCTCCTTTGCTCATTTAAAGTGTCAGTACCAGTGTGTTTCTGCAGACTCCCCTCTCAGCCTTGGTGCAGTTTGCTCCTGTTACTACCTGTCTCCTGATCCCGTCTACCTGCTATACCCAGCCTACCCCGGGTCTCTAAGTTCTGACAGTGTCTCGCAGCCTGGTTCTGATCCCGTTGCGTGCCACTGCTTCATAAGTCATACTCCCCTAAGGCCGGCTGCCTTCAAGTACCAGCAAACAAGTCCTCATTCCTCGTCCAACTCCACTCCGGGTCCAAGCGCACGCCAAGCCGAGACAGTTTGCACTGGCCAGATGGATTCGGCCAGTGGACAGGATCTGAGGGCCGACTTGCTCCAGGGTATCGCCAGTCGCCTAGAGGGACTAGAGCCATCTCAGCGCCAAATGGCTCAGTTCCTGCAGGAAATGTCTCTTCGGCAGGATACGCTGCAAGCTTCCCTGTTTACTGTTAATTTGCCTGCCGCCACCAACCAGCCAGCAGCTCCAGCTGTCCCTGTTCCACCTGCACCATCTCATTTGCACCTTCTGACTCCCAATAAGTTTGACGGGAACCCCAAGTTGTGCCGAGGGTTTCTCAACCAGTGTGACATCCACTTCACACTACAGCCTGCGAACTTTCCATCTCCAAAATCCAAAGTGGCATATATAGTGTCTCTACTGACCGGTTCTGCCCTGGACTGGGTTTCGCCTCTCTGGGAGAGGTCCGACCCGTTACTAGACAACTACTCTGGATTCTTCACGTCCTTCCGGAGGATTTTCGATGAGCCCGGCAGAACAACCTCTGTGGCGACGGAAATCCTGCGACTTCGCCAAGGGAACCGACCAGTCAGTCAGTATATCATTCAATTTCAAACGCTGGCTTCGGAACTAAAATGGAATGAAGAAGCCCTGACTTCCACCTTTTGGAATGGATTGACAGATCGCATAAAAGATGACCTCGCCACTCATGATCCACCGGCTACCCTCAATGAGCTTATCTCCCTTTGCAATAAAGTGGATTTGCGGTACAGAGAACACCAGAGTGAAGAAACTAGGGGAGATCGCTTTAGGTTCTGGCCGACCACTACTCCAACCCTCCCTCCGTCTGAACCTGCGGGTGATGAACCCATGCAGATTAGCCGGGCCCGCCTCACGGTAGAAGAATGGCAAAGACACCGACGAGAAAATCTATGTATGTACTGTGGGGAGACCGGTCATATGGTTGCAGCCTGCCCACGTCATCCGGGAAACCCCGATCCTAATTTGTTGCCGGAGACACCAGGTTAGGAGTGATGTCTCCGTCTCCATCAAAAAATGAATCTACCCTCTCCATTACTTTTGAGATCTCCACTGGTTCTAAAACTGTTCTTTCTCTCCTCGATTCAGGGGCCGCTGAAAATTTGATCACCGCTGAACTTGTCCAGAGGCTCCGGCTTCCTGTCTCCTCTCTCGACCACACCATCACTCTATCTGCTGTATATGGCACTCAGATTACCAACGGAATCGTCTCTCAACGTACCCTTCCTGTGCCAGTTCGTATCGGAGCTCTCCACACTGAAACTATCCGATTCCTAGTAATTCCCAAAGCCTCCCATGAGGTCATCCTTGGATACCCCTGGTTACGCAAGCACTCCCCCAATATTGATTGGGGCACCATGCAGATCTTGTCCTGGGGAGAAACTTGTCAAGTATCCTGCCTTCCTCAAATCAAACCCTCAAAGGTAGTTACATTGCAACCACTACTCCAATTCCCTACCAGTATCGCTCCTTCTCCGATGTCTTCTGTAAGACCGGAGCCGATATTCTGCCTCCTCATTGGGAGTGGGACTGTCCTATTGAGTTGATTCCTGGCAAAACTCCTCCGCGAGGTCGTACTTACCCACTCTCCCTACCCGAGACTGAAGCCATGTCAGCATACATCCAGGAGAACCTGCAAAAGGGGTTCATTCGACCATCCTCCTCACCGGCAGGGGCAGGATTCTTTTTTGTGTCTAAGAAGGATGGAGGCCTGCGTCCTTGCATCGATTACAGGGGCTTAAATGATATAACCATCAAAAATCGCTACCCGATACCCCTCATTACCGAACTTTTCGATCGAGTAAAAGGTGCTACTATTTTTACCAAGCTGGATTTAAGAGGGGCCTACAATCTCATTAGGATATGAGCCGGGGACGAATGGAAAACAGCATTCAATACTCGAGACGGGCATTTTGAATACCTGGTAATGCCTTTTGGTCTCTGTAACGCTCCTGCTGTGTTCCGAAACTTTGTGAATGAGATCTTTCAGGACTTACTATATATCTCTGTGGTAGTATACCTTGACGATATTCTGATATTCTCCTCCAACATTGTCAGACATCGATCCCAAGTCAAGGAGGTGTTAACTCGCCTACGAAAGAACCACCTGTACCGCAAAGCTGAAAAATGCGTATTTGAAGTTCCCTCAGTTCCCTTTTTAGGTTACATCGTTTCAGGTGCCGGCCTTGAAATGGATCCCCAGAAAGTTCAGGCAATATTGGACTGGCCTCGTCCGAATTCTTTGAAGGCAGTACAAAGATTTTTGGGCTTCGCAAATTATTATCGAAGGTTTATCAAAGGATTTTCCACTCTCATGGCACCCATTTCCGCCCTAACTTGCAAGGAGGCAAATCCATCCCGATGGCCTCCAGAGGCTGAAACTGCCTTTCAACTCTTAAAGCAAGCCTTCATTTCTGCCCCGTGCTGAGACAACCCAACATTAACTACCCATTCTTTCTTGAGGTAGACTCCTCTTCTGAAGCGGTAGGGGCAGTACTATCCCAGAAACTCGAGGATAGCAAGTTTCATCCCTGTGGCTTCTTCTCAAAGAAATTTTCCCAAGCAGAAAAGAATTATCCCATTGGAGAGCAGGAATTATTGGCTGTGAAACTAGCTTTTGAAGAGTGGCATTATCTTCTTGAGGGCGCGATGTATCCCATCACCGTTTATACAGATCATTGGAATCTCCTATACCTAAAAAATATTCAGTGCCTGAGTTCCCGCCTGGCTCGATGGTCAATATTCTTTTCTCGTTTCAATTTTACTTTAACTTTTCACCCAGGCTCACTAAATCAAAAAGCAGATGCCCTCTCTCGATCACTCTCCTCCGACGCATCTTCCGAAAGTCATAAGGAAACTCCAGTTCTAGACTCCAGAGTATTCACTACCACTTGCATTCAACCTCCTCCCGGGAAGACATTTGTGGCCTCAGATATGCGCAAGCAGCTTTTGAAGTGGGCTCATACCTCTCATTTTGCCGGACACCCGGGCATACGCAAGACCTTGGAATTCCTGCAATGATCATACTGGTGGCCTGCTATGAAGTCGGAAATTGAAGCTTTTATTGCCTCCTGTCCACAGTGTTCTCAACATAAAACATCCAGACAGGTTCCTGCCGGCACACTCCTACCTCTGTCAGTACCAACCCATCCTTGGACACACCTTTCCATGGACTTTGTAATGGATCTACCTGTTTCTAATGGGTTTACCACCATCTGGGTAGTAGTGGATCGTTTCTCCAAAATGGTTCATTTCGTTCCCCTCAAGAAGTTGCCGTCTGCTCCAGAGTTGGCTCAGTTATTCGTCGACAACATCTTCCGTCTCCATGGACTTCCAACTGAGATTGTTTCTAATAGAGGGGTACAGTTCGTAGCCAGATTTTGGAGAGCTATATGTTCTATCTTTCAAATCAAACTGAATTTTTCAACAGCTTACCATCCTCAGTCTAACGGGTCTACAGAGAGGGTCAATCAAGACCTTGAGACTTTCTTAAGAATTCACATGTCTTCATCACAAGACAACTGGGCGGACACCTTACCCTGGGCCGAATTTGCCCATAACAGCTCCTATCATTCATCTACGGGGCAAACCCCATTCTTTGTAGTTTTTGGACTGTATCCCAGAGTACCAGAGATTCAAGAATTGCCAGTCTTCGATGTACCAGCAGTGACCTCCACCCTACAGAAATTTTCTCAGATTTGGACTCAGGTCCATTCATCCTTACAAAAAGCCTCTCTTCAATATAACAGCGGACAAAAAAAGGAGAGCGGTGCCCAACCTAAAAACAGGTGACTTAGTATGGCTATCCATTCGTAATCTTCGCCTTAAAGTGCCGTCTATGAAATTTGCTCCTCGTTTCATCGGTCCTTTTCCCATCGTTCAAGTGATCAATCCAGTAGCCTATAAATTAAAACTTCCATCCTACCTCAAAATACCAAATTCCTTTCATATTTCCCTGCTGAAACCTCTCATCCTGAATCGCTTTCGCAAGACTCTGCCACGTTCCCCCAAAGTCTTGACTGAGAGGGGTGTAGAGTTCGAGATCAAACAGGTCCTGGACTCTCGTTTTCGTTCTGGGCAACTCCAATATCTACTGGATTGGAGAGGTTACGGTCCCGAAGAACGTTGCTGGGTGAAAGCTGGGGATGTCTACGCTCCTCGCCTAGTGCTTAAGTTTCACTCTGAGAATCCTGGTAAACCCAAGAAGTGTCCAGAGGCCACTCCTAAAGGAGGGGGTACTGTCACGACCAGGGGTGACAGGCTGCTGAGATCGTGGCGCTTACCGTTCTGGGTGCTGTGGCATGGTGTTTCCAGCAGATGTGCTGGTACCTAGAGAATAGCGCTGGGTGCTGTGAGTCTCCGCAGACCAAGGGCATCCATCTGGAGACAGGTGAGAGGGGCTGAGACTGGCAGAGCTTCCATGCTGTGACCACTGGGTGCGGCCATCTTGGATTTGGGTCACATGTCGTTTCTGGCCAATCAGGTTCAGTCTGGGCTGGGGAGGCTAGCAACCAATCCTGCACTACCTGAGGGTACTAAAGGGCTGTCCAGAGGCTCTTTAGTTGCCAGTGCAATGTCTATCACAGCGTATGCTGTGAGCTAGTTCTCTGTGCTCCTTTGCTCATTTAAAGTGTCAGTACAAGTGTGTTTCTGCAGACTCCCCTCTCAGCCTTGGTGCAGTTTTCTCCTGTTACTACCTGTCTCCTGATCCCGTCTACCTGCTATACCCAGCCTACCCCGGGTCTCTAAGTTCCGACAGTGTCTCGCAGCCTGGTTCTGATCCCGTCGCATGCCACTGCTTCATGAGTCATTCTCCCCTAAGGCCGGCTGCCTTCAAGTACCAGCAAACAATTCCTCATTCCTCATCCGACTCCACTCCGGGTCCAAGCGCACGCCAAGCCGTGACACATTACCTCTACTCACTGTTACTTGGCAACGGTTACAAATGGCTTGGCAAAGGTTGTCCGGATTTGGGTGGAAATAATTCCACACAGTGGAAGTGGTTTTTCTGGTCCTTTGCCCAGGCATGGCAACAATGGGATTTTTTCCACCATGGGCAACAACTGTTGCCTGATTTACAGTTTTTACACAAACATCCTCGCCATCAACATCCTCATCATCATCAACATCCTCATCATCCTTGTTGTTATCGCCAACTACATAAATATCCTCCTCATCCTCCTCGTGCAATTCCACAGAATATCTTTGATTTCTACGTCAGAAGGCACACAAATGATAGAAAGAGGATCCTCTTTAAGTACAGTATTAGAAATGTCAGTCTCACACATGCCAACTGCGGACACACTTGGACTCTCCTCTGGGATTTCTGATTTTTCCGAGTACACAGTTGGTTCCGGTGTCTTACTCGTCTTAACAATCATAATTTTTTTGTACATCTCCTACAAGCAGAGGGGCCTAAATTATCACTAGAACCATCAGTCATATATCCAGGCCAATGCCTTATCCTTTCCTTGCCACTTCGTGTAGTGAATAGCATATTGCTAATTTTTTGTTTCTCTAAAGCCAACTTAGCTTTAAGTTTTTTTTGCTTTAACAGGGTAAAAGTAGATTTTTTTTTAGCCTGACTTTTTGGCCTGACTTAAGCCCTGGTACATCGGCCTTCATAGATGATGTTGATGGCCTTACATTGTCATCATGACTGCTGCCGGCAGCTACAAGACTGGTATATACATCCTGCTCTCCGGTCAAGTGACTGGCCTCCATACTCACAACACACACCAAAAAAATTGTTGGTTTTATTTTTATTATTTTGGGCAGCAGCCCCTCGACAGACAGGAGCATAGCACCCCGGTACAGCTATGCTGATGACAGTGACAGCCAGGTGTGGCTGACACCGTGGCATGCACACAAAAAAAATGTTTTTATTTTTATTTGTGGTCAGCAGCCCCTTGACAGACAGCAGCACAGCACCCCTGCGCACCTACATCGATGACAGGTGTGGCTAACACGCCACACAAAAAAAAATGTTTCTTTTATTTTTTTTTAACACTGGGGTGAACCCTTGAAAAGAGGTAGCAGTCCCTTAACAGACAGCAGCACAGCACCCCTGCACTGATGACAAGTGTGGCTAACACTAATTTTTTTATTTTTTTCACACTGGGGTGGGTGAAGAGCACCCCTGTAGGACAGAGCACCTCCAGGATAACACAGCACTACTGCCAGCCAGCTCCTATGGACAGGACAAGTACAACAGCCAGCCCCTATGAACAGGACAATGACAGCCAGACAGCCCCTATGGACACGACAACAGCCAGCCAGATCCTCTATAGGCAAAAGCCAGCCACTAACAACTATTGACAATATAACAACAGTACAGCACAGCTCCCTCTCTCTTCACTCTCTGAATGAAAATTGGCAGCGAATCGCGGGACCTTTATAGAATCCAAAACCCGCGAGATTCTGACAGCAGGATGATGAAGTTTTGCCTCGTTTTCAGATCTGAGTCAGGCGGGAAAACCCGAGCCGAGATCCAACCCGAGCTTGGATCTCGGCTCGAATCACTAAGTTAGGGAGGGTTCGGATCTCTGAGATCTGAACCCGCTCATCTCTAGTGCTAACAGGGGAGTGGCATCGACATAGCGTGCACCTCTCTGAAGCTGGCATCATTTTTGGTGGCCATGTTCAGATAGAGATTCTGCTCCTCCATAGGACTAGTGCAATATGTTAAACGACCTTACATCTGGTTGATGACAGACACCTGCCTCCATACAAAAACATGACATACTGTCACTCAGAGTGGGAACTATGTACTATATGTATATTAGTAATTGTTGTATTGTAATATATGAGATACAACAGTCTTCACTACACTTCACTACATTACTGTATATGGTAAGTGCCAGGTCTGCAACTAGGGGGTTCTAAGGGGGCACATGACCTGGGTGCTGGAATTGAGGGCGTGCCCGGGAAAGGCTGCCAGGAGGCTAGGTTGCTGCTCTTGTGGGTTTGGAGCCACATCCCGGCCTTGAGAGGCACAGAGACACCGTCAGCCTAATGTGGTGCCAGTCACAATCAGTGCTCGCGGACCGGCAGCCAATCAGCCAAGGCTGCCGTTCCATGAACTCCAATTGGTTCATGAGTGGCACCACATTACAATGACAGCAGTACTGATAGTTCTCCAGTGTGTGGCAGCCCTGTCCCACGCCACCCTGAGCTCACCCACCGCATGGCCCTGGCAGGCAAGAGAAGGGAGATGGGGCCTTACTCTGGCATATTGTGTAAGGAACCTTACTGTGGCATAATGTAAAGGGGGCCTTACTGTGGCATAATGTATATGGGGTATTACTGTGGCATAAATGTATAAGGGACATTACTGTGGCATAATGTATAAGGGGCATTACTGTGGCTTAATGAATAAGGGGCATTACTGTGGCTTAATGTATAAGGGGCATTACTGTGGCATAATGAGTTGTAAAGGGCATTACTGTGGTGCATAATGTGTTGTAAGTAGGCATATGCGCCAACCCCTGTGTATTGGTTGTTTTCAGTTTTGGATCTGTATCTCCTTCGTGTTTTGGATCTAGATCTGGTTTTGGAAAACCACCCTTGCGTGTTTTGGTTTTGATTTTGGATCTGGATTTTTTTCAAAAATGTATAGAAACAGGTAAAACTGGGATGTAGTCAGGAAGCCGACGGTCTAAATGCCGAGCGCCAGCTTCCCAACTATCTAATCCTGGCAGAGTACTAATGAAAGGCGTCGAAATCCTGATGCCTGTCATTAGACTGACGCCATGCATACCGAACTAAGGTAAGCCAGGTGCCAGACGCGAACAGCAGCGCTGGGGGGAGGGTTAGGCACCCCCCCAGAGACTTAGCTTTAGGCTGCCGGGAAGGGGGGTTTAGGGTTAGGCACTTGGGGGGGAGGTTAGGCACCCATAAGGGAGGGTTAGGGGAGGGAATTAGGTTAGCAATACTCACCTAATTAGCAGTCGGGATCTTCACTGGTGTCGGGCTTCCGCAGTTGGGATTTGTGTAACACCTACTACACCCGTCAAACCACATAATTTGGGCCTGTTTTTTGTTCCTACAGTATAATTAACCTTAATAACATTTATTCCCAGTCATTTGCAGTCAATTTTGACCTCCTCACAGCTCACAATATTGATTTTTTTTTCATCTAGGCTAGGCCTAGGGCCAAAATGTTGCATCCAGCTAGCTGGCTGACTAAACTAAGCAACAGCAGCAGGCAGCACTAAAATGTGGCCATTTTTAAAAAATAAAAAGGGCATACAGGAGATGCTGAGTGTGGCCATTACAATTTCTGGACATTCATAAACAATCAAATGCAAAATGTCAGGCAGCAATGCCCCAAACAGCACATAATGCACATGCACACACAGAAAAAAAATACACTTTTTATTTTTTTGTCCAGAACTTTGGGCCCGGAGCCCTGACTGAGGCAGCAGCGACTGACGACACAGGCAGCACTAGGTTGCTGCTGTCTGATAATAATTGCGGCTAACGCACATGCACACACAGAAAAAAAATACACATTTTATTTTTTTTGTCCAGAACTTTGGGCCCAGAGCCCTGACCAAGGCAGCAGCGATTGATGACACAGGCAGCACGCTACCAGCCCAGATGGACACAGCACAGCAGCCCAGATGGACACAGCAGACAGCACCAGCCCAGATTGACACAGCAGACAGCACCAGCCCAGCCCTACACTACCCACCCTCCCTGTTCACTCTCCACAGCCGGAGTGAAACGGCACCACAACAGGGA
The DNA here is from genome assembly GCA_031769625.1 of Taudactylus pleione. NCBI lineage: Eukaryota > Metazoa > Chordata > Amphibia > Anura > Myobatrachidae > Taudactylus > Taudactylus pleione. The sequence goes on from JAUIMM010000880.1 coordinate 207,749, forward strand.
CTCCTTATATAGCAGAGATGAAAGCTCGCAAGCTGCAAGATTTTGTCTCTGAGGTTTTGCCTTGGTTTGAGATCTGGGGCAAGTGGGGGAACCGAACGCATGTTTGGTTCTCGCCCCTCATCTCTAAGTTCGGGTGGGTTCGGATCTCTGAGATCCGAACCCGCTCATCTCTAGTTGTAAGGGGCATTACTGTGGCATAATGCGTTATAAGGGTCATTAATGTGTGTGTGGCATAATGTGTTATAAGGGGCATTACTGTGTCACAAAATCACACACCCTGTTCCGGTCTTGCCTCGGGTAACAAAAATCCTAGTTTTGGCCCTGGTGTGTGCAATTATGTTTCTATAATAGTAAATCAATGCATATGTTAATTCTGTCTATCTATACTTTATTTCTATCTGTATATTTATCTGCATGTTATATACAGATTTTTTGTATATGGGCAAATCTGTTGTCATATATATTGAACAGTAACAAATATTTAGTGTATGTATATATGTATGTATGTGTACAGCACCCTGAAATAAAGATATTTATATACAGGTAGCAAAATGAGGCTACATGGATTTGGTTGTAATCATCCTAGGAAGGCACCTCAGCATTACACTCTGATTACTTAGGAGTTAGCAAGTATATATATATATATATATATATATATATATATATGCCCTCACCAGCAACAAAGGCACAGCACAGCACTCACAGTTAGGTTTTCAAGTGTCTCTGAGCAAACTCCCTGCCTACTCTCCCAGGTGAGACACTCAGCCCTAACCACACAAGGCTTATATTGGCCACTCTCAGGTGGGAACCCTAACAAGCCTGTTACCAGGCTGCGAGAACCAAAACCTGGAGTGGCCGTGGGTGGAGCCCTCCCTCTCCTCTCACCCACAACCCCCAGGTCCCAAACTGGCCTTTCAAAAAGCCGAGACTCAAGCCTGCTACACTGCAGACTGTCTCCTGGGGGTTTAGAACACATAAGACAGGAATCTGGGACAAATGTACCTGCCACAGACCACTTTACCAGTGATCCTATCACAATATATATATATATATATATATATATATATATATATACATACAATAATTCCAATTGTGGTGGCACTCAGGTGCAAAAAATCAAAACTACAGCAGGTATAAATTCCAACATTTCGATGCTGTTTTTATTACATCATCCTCAGGGCCATATATATATATATGTGTATATATATATATATATATATATATATATATATATATATAGTGGTGATAGGGGTTGTCTCTCACCTGAATTGCCCACCCACATTCTGGTGGGATTAGCTTCCTCTAGGGCAGTGGTTCTCAAACTCGGTCCTCAGGACACCACAGCAGGTGCACAGGTGTATTTATTGCTCACTGACACATTTTAGAAGATCCACAGGTGGTTAGAATTATTTCACTTTTGATTCTGTGAAGAGACCTGGAAAACATGCACTGTGTGGGGTCCTGAGGACCGAGTATGAGAACCTGTACTCTAAAGCTGGCCACACACTAGACCAACTTACATCCAACCAGCCAACTAGTTGATTGGTTGGAATTACAATCTGGTAAGATATTGGAGTAACTGATGATCAGCAATTTGCTCCTAAATGCCAGAAAACAGAAGAAAATGGTCGTCAGACAAGTTTGTTAAATGTTTGATCTAAACTATTTGTTCAAACAACAGTTTTTGTCAATTTTCCAGCATTTGGGAGCAAATTGCTGATTGTCATTTGCTTTCATTCCTTACCAGATTTTCATTCCAACCAATCAACTAGTTGGCTGGTTGGACAGATAATCTTTAGATGTGTGGCCAGCCTAAGGGAGTATGGAGTGAACCCTGTACAGTTACCAGCAAGGGAGGTGTGGAACTCCATGTTTTCACAGTTGCACAGGCCCAGCTGCAACTCTTCACTTAGCAGCACAGGAAGGGTTTAAAACTCTCACACACCTGTTGACAGAGGTGCGGCACTCATAGCATCTTGAAAGCAAACAACAAAACAACAGCACTCAGAAGTAAAACTCCAATGTTTCAATCTATTATGATTTTCATCAGGAAGTACAAAGAACGTAGCAAACATCTTACCATATATCCCCCACACCAGCAAGTGCTCAGAGCGCCCCCCCCCCCTCCCCAGCGCGGCGTTGCAAAATTATTATTTTTTCTCGGCAAGGGGGCGTGGCCACGCCTCCCGCGATTAGGCCACGCCCCCTATCCCTGGGGCCCGCTCTTGGCGGGCCTGGGTCTACAGTAGAGGTGTGATAGGAAACACAGTTAATAAGATCACAAATAGTTCTTCATTAATGAGAGAAGAATCTACAGACAAAAGAAGTAGTTATTTCAAGTCTTAAGTAAACACTAATATGGGATCCTCCCTTAGTTTACTGTACACCTATAGTTCCGATAACTGCCTATTAACTTCAGCCCTATAGTTGGATAAATCCTGTAGCACAATAGCGTCTCCTTTATCCGCAGGGCGAATAATCAATTGCTGGTTCTGTCTTAAAGATGAGAGGGCTCTCCTTTCATCCAATGATAAATTGAGGTGTGATGGTTTAGCCTTTTTGACCAACATGTTGGTATCATGATCCAAATTTCTAATAAAAGTTTTTATAGATGAATTATTTGACAAAGGAACAAATTTCTCAGGGTTCAAAATAGTCCCATTCTTCACTTAGCTGACATTTTTAGAGAAAAATTCTTTAAGCTTGAGTTTACGGTGGAGCTGTTGTTCTTCAACCTGCCACCTAAGGTCATTAAAGTTGTTTGAGGGAACAAAGGATAGTCCTTTCACCAGGACACTGCACTCACTTTTGGATAGGGTATAGGAGGATAAATTGAAGATTATCTCTTCTTGGGTTGAGCGGGCTGCTTTTTTCCACGTCCGATGGCGCTTGTGTTGGCCCTCTCTCCTAGTTGGTCTCCTTTCAAAGCCCCCTTTGTACGAGTAATCACCCCTAAATTGATAGATGGACACCTTTGTTGCCTGTTAACCCTCCCATTGTCACTAGCATTACTGTCACCAGATGTTTCAGTGTCCAGTGTAGTTTTAGGGTATTTTTGTCTAGGAAAGAATGGGCACTTTATTTCTTCAGATCTATTCACAGTAAGCCACCGGTAGACTTGATGATGTTCATAATCGGAGTCCACTTAAGCAAGTTTTTCTCGCTTAAATTTAATCAAGTCCCCCTTATATATAGTCAGCTGCTTGTTCAACTTGCGAATCCAATCCTCATCTGCAACCAAGTTTGGGAGATGCGTGGCCTCAAAACATGAAATTTTATCTTTTAGAATCTCCAGTTCTTTATTTGATTGCTCAATGACCAAAAGCATAAGATCTAAAGAGCATTATTAAGAATCGCAATCCACTTGCGGCAGAATTGCGGGTTGAATCTCCCTATGGTCGGACAATTACAGACCCTAAAACCCCTGGGTATCTTTTTAGAGCAAAAATAATTGATAAGTGAAATCGCATTGTAATTAAAGTCAGTTTCCTTTTTCTTCAAACGTATCAAATCTCTATATAATATCTCAATGGGTAAAGTCTCCACCTGATCAAATAATTGGTCGTTATGTAAAATTATTTCTCCTTCAGATTCTGAATACCTTCTAATTCATGTTGAGGAAGACTCATAGGGTTAAATGGTTCATTAATTGCTTCGTTGAATTCAGCCATAATATCATATTACAGTAAACTTTACTCACACAGAGTAAAAAGTGCTGTTGTAAAATTGCTTCACCTTAACTCCACCACTTGTGATTAACAATTCAGTGAACATAATGCCCAAACAAAAATACAGTTCTGAAATAAACTGATAGAGGAAGAAATCAAGCACAATTCAAGAGCCTTGACCTGGTTTAATCCTGGTGCAAATGGAATTGTTTCAATATAGAAGTCAATTAATCCAGCACTCACATTAAACAGCAACCTTAGCCAGGTGCCCTCACAAAGCCAAACAGCCAAAATATAAAGACAGAGGTGAGGCACTCTAAGAATATGGAAAGCAAACAACAGCACTCAGAAAACTTCAACGTTTCAATCTATTACGATTTTCATCAGGAAGTACAAAGAATATAGCAAACATCTTACCTTATTTCCCCCACACCAGCAAGTGCAGCGGCAACCCGCCGGAACCGACTATTGGCACGCCCGCCTGAAACCCAGGTGCTGGGCAGTCATTACCATACAAGTTTGGAAGGATACTCCGCTTTTGAAAACATCCAGTGGAAAAATATCTTTCTTTAGTTTGTCAAATCTTTTGATGTTCGATTGTACCCCTGAGGAGGTTCCAGTTTTGGGACGAAACATGTAGGGTATTGATATCGTACCCTTCTGCTATCTGTGGAGCTTACCACCAGTGAGCTCACATCCGCAAGGGTGGTGGTGGAATATAACATCTGCTCTACACTAACAGTGGGATGTTTTGACATCATGTTTTAATGTAAGCAATTGTACAATATTTGTATTTTATCCAAATAAATACATTTTGAAATTTTCTAATGAGAGGCCATTTGGACATTCTGGTTAGCGGATGTATTTTCAAGACTCCTCATTCTGAGACTATCAAGTGAAACTACAGTTATCAACTGAATAAAGAAGCTATAAGTCTTTTAATGAAACCATCTTGATCATCACACTAAAGACTCTATATTTGAATTAATTAAGTCTGTGTTATCATACATTAGTGCCCCCAGGTATTTCTTGTATCATATATATATATATATATATATATTATATAGTGTGTGTATAGTTGCATGCACAGACAAGACAATTTGTCAGTATATAGAACCTGCACCTAACAGGGTAGAGGTGGAACAGTGCCTCGACAGGTTTCATAGATTGCTGTTGGCTAATATTCCTTTGGTTTAAAAGGGCAACGTGGGAAAGAGCTGTCACAAACGTGTTTTACAAATTATTTGGAGTTGTTGCCATAATGGCCCCTGATCCCTACGCCCCAGTAGGGTTCTTATAAGGAGTGATGGAAACATCAGGACCCCTACCTGCTTATCTGGCTTATCACTAATAGGAGATGGATCCTGAGTCAGGACCAGGAGCAGAGTGTCTCCCTGTATACACACCAGGCCACGTGTCTTTGACTGCACAAACACACAGCCTCCTTCCACATGCATAACAGGTCACATATGTGTCCTACTGTACACAAAAATCCTTCCTGTATACAGGAGCGCCAAGAGGGGAGTACTCTGTAACCGGTTCCTGGCTTGTTGGAGGTGCCTGTTGGGGGCCTGTGTCAGTTGCTATGCAAAATATTGTTGAACCTTTGCAGTACATGGTGCCACATATATTAGGCAGGGTCAGTTGCTGAGTGGGACATTGTCCCCCATTGCAGTGCTGCTGCAGGGCAAAATGCCCCCATTTGCAACTTGCAATGCCCTCCTTTTGCAGCCCGCGAGTCGCATAGTACTTTGTTACATTTTTTGGGGAGGGAGGCGAGAAAATTCCTTCTGGATTTGGCCACGACCCCACAATACCTAGGTCCGTGTCTACTCTTGGCGGCCGCGAATGTATTCACACTGGTATCCCAGGTCACATATGTGGCTTAAGCTAGGTACACACCTATACAATTGTTGGGACATTCTTTCAATTCCCAACCCATTCATGCAACATATCAAGAGTGTGTATGCACCTTCGATCATGTTTTATCGGGAGATAACAGGTAGATCAGGTTTTACGTGCAGTTTAATTTTCATCTGATTCAATGATACAATGGGGGAGGTGTTTTATAGCAGCACTTAACGTGCTGCAGCAGTCGATAGTGACAGCTGCAGCGACCTGACCATTCATACATAGTCTTGCCATTCGGTGCTGTAGATAGCAACGCCGATAATGACAGGGGCGCATGCCGCCCCTGTCATTTACCACCCGGGGCCACAATCATACATGGGGAGATGCGGTATCAGCACACATAACATGCGCTGATGTCAGTTAATGCATCTACCCCAGTATCGGAAAAAAGGGTCTGATTAATAGATGGATGCATTACTGATTTTTACGCAGACAGACCAATTATTTGTTAATGTCTATGGGCGAATACTACACTCCACATGCGCAGCAATTGATTTTTGATTACGCCTGCACAGAGGATCCATTCACAAAAAGAGTAACAGGAAGTCACCATTTGGGGAGGTAATGGGGGGTAGATAGGCAAACGCAGGCATGTCTGACCATTCAATCGACGTTTCATGGGCATCCATAAATTAGACCTGTGCAGCAGTAGACCTCTCTGTGTGTTAGAAGAGCTGCAGTGTTTGCGGCTGGTCAGTGACTTAAATAAAAAAAAATCAAAACATGCAGAAGTAGGCAGACACAATGCCGATATTTACGCAAAAAGACCAATTGTCCCGGGGGGGACTTAGGGTTAGGCACCCCCCCGGGAGGTTAGGTTTAGGCTAGGGGGAGGGAGGGTTAGGGTTAGGCACCCCTGGGGGGTTTTAGGGTTAGGCACAGGGACTTAGGTTTAAGCAGTGGGGAAGGGGGGGTTAGGTTTAGGCACTTAGAGGGGGGATTAGGGATAGGCACTGGGGGGGAAGGTTAGGGTTACGGGGTTAGAATTAGGTTAGTATATACTTACCTTTGACGATTGGGATTTCCTCCTCTGTCAGCCTCCTGCTTGCCGGGATTCCAACTGCCGGGCAAGTTGGAATCGGTATGATTCTGGCACTGCGTGACTGAATCATACTGATTCCGTCACGCAGTGCCAGATTAATGTCCACATGGGCCTGGAGCTGAAATTTGTGAAGGGCCTATTGTGTGCTGCTGCAGGGGGTTGTGACAAGCACTGCAGCTGTGTGACTAGTGATACGGGGGGTGGTACTTGTGGGTGTGGTCAACAGAGGACGTGATGCCTGTGCAGTGGCTATCTTTATGGAGATCATAGTTGGCACCTGACTTTAACCACATTATAGTAAAGCAGTGGTTCTCAAACTCAGTCCTCAGGACCCCACACAGTTCAAGTTTTCCAGGTAACCCAGCAGGAGCACAAGTGTATTCATACTCACTGACACATTTTAAAAGATCCACTGGTGGAGCTAATTATTTTACTTGTGATGCTGTGAGGAGACCTGGAAAACATGTATAAACACAAAATGATTCACTGATAACTGGCATATTTCTGTAAAGGGGTTCATCCAACATCCTTTTTAAAAAAAACTTAATAGCTACAGTACAATGGAATTAATGCACCAAGGTGGTAACTATATATATATATAATGTGTGTGTGTGTGTTATTTTTAATATGTGGGGAGGGTTGGGAATATTTATATGCTTATGTATCCACACATAGAATGGTAAAGCTAGGCTTTCTGTTAACCGGGGCAAAGACAAGACTCGACTGTGTTTCTTGGGTGTCTACACATTTCAATGGAGCATGCAGAATCAGCTATTTGAAAACTCAATGGCTAAGTATTGCTGCCTGTACTACACTACCTCATCGATCACAGAGCATTGCAGTGACTACCTTTCTATACAAAGAGAATCACAGTGACTGCCATTTAATACAGTAACCACCAGATAATGCAGAGAACATCGCAGTGACTGCCATATATTACAGAGAGCATCACAGTGACTGCCATATAATACAAAGAATATTGCAGTGACTGCCATATAGTTCATCAAGCATCTAATTGACCACCACTACACTGCACAGAACTTGCAATGAGTGCCATATAATACAAAAAACTCCAATGACCACCACAAAGTACATAGGACATCACTGCCACACACTGTAGCCCCTGGAATTGGATAAATTAGACAGCAAGCTGCTGGCAGATCTATAACAACTATAATATATATCAGGAATAGATGGCTGGTACTCTGTACATCTAGGGGCTGATTCAGGGATAGATGCTAAGCTATGCTAGAAAACATTTGTGTGGTGAGACTCTAAGCACAACCCCAAAAGCAGCTAGTGAACACTAACTTTGTTGGTCTCTAAACCCTCAGAGTATAATAACACAAAAAAACATGTAGTGACACCTAGCGCTGATGGTTGCTATAAAATATATACATTTATTCAGATAACATAAAAACAGTAAAAAATAGCAGCAATACTACATGTAAGCATGGGTAAGGTGCATCGAATCGAACAACATAGCGGTATGCAAATTTTACCTTAATATCTCAATACGTAAACATGACAATAATTTAAGGTATATAGAAAATAACCAATATAACGCATGTATGGTACAGGTGAAACTGCCTCCAATCAGACAGTGAGAAGGTATGCGGATGTAACCTTAATATTTCAACATGTGGACATAGCCATAGTAGTATGAACAGTCAGAATAGCTCTATAAAATAAAAAAAGGAGATGGGTAAGAGTCCATACCATAAAACGATGGTGAGTGTCAATCCAAGGTTTTAGGGGACAGGGGTTCCGGACACCACCCTGTTCAAGACACTCACAAGGCTTAGGTGTAGATAGTATAGGTGATTGGCTCCTGTACATCAATCCTGCTAATGGTTCCAAAGATCACCTGGGCGTAAGGATGCCCACCGCTGCATTCTCATATGTGTACGATGTCGCTCGCCTGCATAAATAACAGTACTAATTGACGCACATCCAGCTGCCATCTTGCCCTTGCGGAATTTCTGACCAGCCACAGACTCAGCAGCTCTCCTGACTTGCAGAGCGCTCTCATGTTGTGTAGGAGGTCCCAGTGGCTAATTTATGCACGCCCATGTAACAGCTTTTAAACAGTCAGACACGCCTGCGTTTTTTTGACCACCCCCACATAACTGCCTCCAAACGCTGACTGCCTGTCACTCACTGTGCAATGGATTCCACTGTGCGTCTGTAATTACAGTGTGGTCTCTGCGCATGCTCAGTGTGGCTTATACGGATGCGCAATGGCAAACAATTGCTCGATCTGCGCCCGTAGTTACCATTGCATTCATCTCTCAATCAGGCCCTGAGTACACAAACACAGGATATCAAAAGTACTTTTTAGTGTTTCAGATCTCTTTATCAATGTTATTTCATCCCAGCGCAGGTGGTAGCTAAACACACACATTTTACTAGGGGTGTGCACCGGCCACTTTTCGTGTTTTGTGTTTTGGTTTTGGATCTGGATCTTTCTTCGTGTTTTGGATCTGGATTGGTTTTGTCAAAACCACCCTTCGGTGTTTTGGGTTCTGGGTTTTGTGTTTTGGATCTGTATTTTATTTAAAAAAAAGCATAAAAACAGCTAAAATCACAGAATTTGTGGGTTTTTCTGCTCCTATGCTATTATTAACCTCAATAACCTTAATTTCCACTCATTTCCAGTCTATTCTGAACACCTCACACCTCACAATAGTGTTTTTATGTCCAAAAGGTTGCACCGAGGTAGATGGATGGCTATGCTAAGCGACACGAGTGGGCGGCACAAACACGTGGCCCATCTAGGAGTGACACTGCAGTGGCAGACAGGATGGCAGTTTGAAAAACTAGGCCCTAAACAGTACATAATGCAAAGAAAAAAAAGAGGTGCAAGATGGAATTGTCCTTGGGCCCTCCCACCCACCCTTATGTTGTATAAACAGGACATGCACACTTTAACAAACCAATCATTTCAGCGCCAGGGTCTGCCACACGACTGTGGCTGAAATGATTGGTTCATTTGGGCCCCCACAAAACAAGCTGGCAATTAATCTGGCCCTGCACAAACTTGCTCTACGGAGGCAAGATGTCGTCCTCATCCTCCTCATTCACCGATTCCTCACCCTCTTCAGTGTTGTGTACATCCTCATCCTCACAGAGTATTAATTCGTCCCCGCTGGAATCCACCACCACAGGTCCCTCTGTACGGTCTGGAGGCTGGTCTCCCTGGAAAAGTTGATAATTCATTTTTATGAACATCATCTTCTCCACATTTTGTGGAAGCAACTTCCTACTCCTTTTGCTAACAAGGTTCCCGGCTGCACTAAACACTCTTTCGGAGTGCACACTGGAGGGGGGGCAACTCAGGTAAAATAGAGCCAGTTTGTACAGGGGCCTCCAAATTGAATCTTTTTCCTGCCAGTACATGTACGGACTGTCTGACATGCCTACTTGGATGCTGTCACCGATGTAATCCTTTAACAGACAGACACACGCTTGTCGCTGCTACTTTGAGGATGCAGGTGCGGCTACAGCCCACACAATTCGCAAAGACAGAAAAAAAAAGAAGAATTTTTTTATTGTTTGTGGAGCGCACTTTGAGGGTTACACCACCCTTTAACAGACAGACGCACGCTTGTCGCTGCTGCTTTGAGGACAGTATCATATGCAGTGACAGTAGACTTGTCAGAAATTGTTGGCACGTCCTTCAGTCCGGACCAGATGTACAAACCGGCCCTTGACTTATGACACAGACGCACACGCTTGGCGCTGCTACTGTGTTGATGCACGTGCGGCTACATCGCACACAAGTCATGAACACATAAAAAAAATAGTTTTTTATTTTTTGGAGCTCTTTGAGGGTTACACCACCCTTTAACAGACAGACGCACGCTTGTCGCTGCTGCTTTGAGGATGCAAGTGCGGCTACAGCCCACACAATTCACAAAGACAGAATAAAAGAAGAATTTTTTTATTGTTTCTGGAGCGCACTTTGAGGGTTACATCACCCTTTAACAGACAGACGCACGCTTGTCGCTGCTGCTTTGAGGATGCAGGTGGAATCTAGACGGGATTTGGAACCGGGGACACACTACCTCCATCAATTGTCTAAATCCCACTGCACTAATGGCGGATACCGGACGCACGTCTAACACCAACATAGCAGTCAAGGCCTCAGTTATACGTTTTGCTTCAGGATGACTGCTGTCGTACTTCATCCTCCTCGCTTAGGACTGTTGGAGGGTCAATTGTTTAGTAAAAGTAGTGGTGTTCCTACTTCCTCTCTGGGATGATGAACAACTCCCAGCAGCAGCAACAGCACTAGGAGGAAGTGGTTCTTGATTTTTCCCTATTTTATTTTTATCGGAGAAAGTTTGGTCCTCCATTTATGTTATATTGATATATACGTGCGGCTAAGGCTCACACAAACACAGAAAATATTTTTTTATTTTTGCTGGAGAGTAGTGCACTTTGTGGGTTACACCACCCTTTAAGAAATGAGCCAGCCGGCTCTTTACTTATGGGACACAGGCGCACGCTTGTCGCTGCTCCTTTGTTGATGCACGTGCGGCTACAGTGCACACAATTCACAAACACAGAAAATATATTTTTATTTTGTTTGGAGTGCCCTTTGGGGGTTACAGCACCCTTTAGCGGTCAATCCAGCCGGCCCTTTATTTATGGGACACAGGCGCACGCTTGGCACTACTTTGTTGATGCACGTGTGGCTACTGCGCACACAATTCACAAGCACAAAAAAATATATTTTTTTAACACTTGGGGTGAGCACCCCTGACGGACAGAGCACCCCCTGGACAACACTGCAGCACCCCTTTAGGACTGGGACACTGCACAGGACTTTGGAGTGGACACAGCCCCTATGGACAACTGACTGCACAACTGAGTCCATCCAGCCCCTATGGACTTTGAAGTAGTGGACACAGCCCCTATGGACAACAGCAGCACAGCACAGAACAGCACAACACTACACTGCACTACACTACACTACACTACACTACACAGCCCAGCCAGCCCTAACTCCCACCCTCCCTCTTCACTGTCCACAGCCGAGTGAGAAAATGGCGCCGACGCGGGTACCTTATATAGGATCCAAAACCCGCGAGACCCGGAAGGCGGGATGATGACGTTTTGCCTCGATTTCAGATCCGAGTCAGGCAGGAAAAGTCGAGGCTGACTCGGATCGGCCTCGGATCGGGGGAGCTCGGGGGGGTTCGAATTTCAGAAATCCAAACCCGCTCACCCCTACATTTTACACATACACACATTTTGCACACATGAACACAGGTACACACACAGAAGCATTAAAGTATTTTTATGTTTATTTTGGTGTTTCATTGTCATGCAGGGGCATACAGATGAGCAGTGTTAACTTACAGGCTACAGCTCATACCTCCCCCATCTCTTACCTCTCCTGAAGTTGTTCTCCCCTCTATCAGTACAGTACCTCATTATTTTTACCACCAGGTACCTCTGGATGAGAGCACCCAATGAGATGCAGCTTAGCACTTCACTCGGTCATCACAGTGGGACATATAAATCTCTGGGGGGGTGAATGAGTGGGGCATCAAATGACCGGAGCTTTGCTGCCATACACAGGGACACATTTGTGGATGGACCAGGAGGCAGGGCTTAGAGCAAACAGGGGTGGAGCTTTGGGTGACATTGAGGTGGAGCTGTGAGGGGGTAGAGTAACAGAGCTTCGGAACTCAGATTAGTTGGCCAGGAGGTGAATGGACGGGCCGTGGGGCATTGGAGTACTGTAGGTGGTTACAGGAAAAGTTTTTCTTTCCTATCTGCGCTGGAGTGCATCCTAAAGGGCCTATTTTCATATGGGGCCAGGAGCTGAAGCTCCACCCACCCCATTATTAATTTGGTCCTGGTGTCATGAGAACCACACTGTTTGCAGCAGGTCAGACTTGTCTTACATGCTGCGTGACTGCCTAATGTGGGTCAATAGTGCCGATGTTTACTCTGTTGTATGTCACTGGACAGATATGAGAAGGCAGCAGTGGGCATCCCTATGCTTGGCTGTGCTTTGGAAGGCAATAGCATATTTTAGCAATTGTGTTCCCTTAGCGAATTACCATCCATCTCTGAATCAGGCCCACTGCCTGCTTACTTCTGCAACATCACAAGTTGGAGACAAAATGGCTGGTCTGATGAAAAGTGGATTCCAAGGGGCATATACAATTGGGCGCGAGGTTTAGCGAGTTAAAATCCTTGCGCACTTCACGCCCAATTCCAGAATACCACGGGTATGCGCGCTCACGCTACCCGCGGTATTCAATTAAAAAAATACTGGTCGCAGGGTTTTCAGCTCTGAAATCCCCACGCCGCGTAAAATATATATAAAAAAACACCTACCTAGTAGGGGGTCTCCACGGCTTCCAGTGGCCTCCCCTCTCTCTTCTTACTGGAGAGGGGGCTGCTGGGAGTCCCGGGGGCTAATGGGAGGAGCAAGGGCTGCTGGGAGATGTAGTTCTCCCAGCTCCCATTCTGGGGGGGCCACACACACCGCATCGGGGGTCACACACACTCATGCACGCACACACACTCACTCACTCATACACACATACATACACCACACACACTGACATACTCACCCTGCTGCAGAAGAGCCAGCTCCCGACGATGGATCCAGAAGAAGATGCAGAAGACAGCGCTTCGGAAGGTGAGTAATTAAGGACTAATTAGCTAATTGGATGCTTCCAATTGCTTAATTAGTCCTCAGGGGGGGTTCTGCAGGGGTGTCAGAGCAAGTCCCGTTGATTTTTCCTAAAATCATCGATTTTAGGAAAAATCACGCTTGTTCAGGAGGTGGGTGAAAAAAAACCTCCCTCTGCGTGTTTTTAAAAAAAAACATGCACCTAATAAAATAGCAAAAAACCCGCACCTGCAGGAGAACCCTCGCAGGTGCGACTTTTTGCTATTCTCACACACAATTGAATATGCCCCCAAGTATTAGTATTTTGGGTGGTACATATAAATATATATATATATATATATATATACATATATATATATATATATATATATATATATACACACACACAATTGTAATCCACAGGGATGGAACAAAAAGACACTCTCCACTCTTAGGGGTATATTTACTAAAATAATTTTTAGAAGTGAAGATGTTGCCCGTAGCAACCAATCAGATTCTACCATGTTTCCCCGATAATAAGACACTGTCTTATTTTTTTTTTTGTTCAAAAAAACACCATAGGGCTTATTTTCGGGGTAGGTCTTATATTAATTATCATTGACAGCAGTGCCCCTTATGCAGGCCCCCTTGTAGAAGTGCCCCTTATGCAGGCCACCCCCTTGAAGGCCCCCTTGTAGAAGTGTCCCTTATGCAGGCCCCCCCTTGCAGGCCCCCTTGTAGAAGTGACCCTTATGCAGGCCCCCCCTTGCAGGCCCCCCTGTAGCAGTGTCCCTTATTGCAGTGCACTTCCCTGACTCGCTGGGATGTCGCTCTCACTTGCACGCTGACTGGATCTAACATGATCCAGCAGGCGCGGCCGCACAGGATCCTCAGGGCGCGGGTGACATCATGACGTCACCCGCGCTCTGCATGACTGGGAACGCTGGTCTCTGCAGCGTTCCCAGCTCAAAATGAGATTCAGGTAGGTCTTATTTTCAGGGTAGGGCTTAATTTGGACCGGGTTACAAAATTAAGGGTAGGGCTTATTTTCGGGGTTGGTCTTATTATCGGGGAAACACAGTAGCTATTATCTTCTAGAAGTTGCTAGCTAAATGTTAAGTCGAATCTGATTGGATGCTATAGGCAACATCTCCACTTCTAAAAGCTCTCACTTTAGTAAATACTGTATAGCCCTTACTGTAAAATATGCAAAAGAAAGTCACACATGTATTTTAACATACCCAGTGGTACACCCTACACCTACGTTTCGGCCCCTCCAGGTGCCATCTTCAAGATGGTCACACTTTTAGCAAACTCAGGTATTGTCACAACGCTGGCAAGATCATGCATGAGAAAACCTTCCTCCAAGGCCCCTCATGCCAAATAGGAAGTGTCATGCTAATGTCACTTCCGGTGAAGTGACAACAGGAAGTGCATCATCACCAGTTATAATACTGTTAGTAGTAGGGATGGCCATCGGAGGTGTCCATCTATGGTTGACATCAATGGGTTCATCGGTGGTTACCATCGATGGCACACAATCCAGGGGTGGGGCTTAGCCACCACCAAGGGGGAGGGGGGCCTGTGCCATCCCATTAAAAAAATATATCAGCTTCCACTTGTCCATCGATGTCATTGGAGAGCGGTACAATAATGACTGTCTGCAGGCAACAGTGAAGCATGGTGGAGTTTCTTACAAGTTTGGGGCTGCATTTCCGCAAATGGAGTAGGGGACTTAGCTAGGACTAATGGTGTCCTCAATGCTGAGAAATACAGACTGCTACTCATCCGTCATGCAATACAATTAGGGAGGCATCTGTCTCCAAATTTATTCTGCAGCAGGGCAATGACCCCAGATGTGACCCCAGAATCCTGGTGCCAGCATCTTGTCCGTCGGGATGCCGAAGGCAAGTAATAGGGTTGGTTGGAGGGTTAGGTTTAGGGGTTAGGGTTAAGCACTAAGGGGGGGTTAGGGTTAGGCACTAAGGGGGGGTGATTAGGTTTAGGATGCGGGGAGGTGGAGGTTAGGTTTAGGCACTAGGGTGGAGGTAAGGTTCAGGCACCAGAAAGGGAGGGTTAAGGTTAGGGTAGGGACAGGGGTAGGGATAACATACCGACCACCAAGTGTCAGTATGTTTAACCTGTAGGGATTCATGCATCAAGATTCTGACTGCCTGTATACCATCTGTCGGGATACAGATTCCGTCTACACATAAAATATGGAGTTGGGGAAAACTCATTAGGGTATATCACCAGTATGGTGGCCATCTTGAAATTGGCCATCCTGGATGCAAATGTATTTTTTTAAAAGGGAAGGTAGTCATGTGATATCAATAAGATGCAAAATTTCATATAAAAAACAATGTCATTATCTGCAAAAGAAAACTTGAGAATGAATACAAAGAATGAATACAGATACATCACATGACTACTAGATACTGGATTAATACAGGGTGGCCCATTAATGTGGAAACACCATTATAAAAAGGAAATGAGTAAGAAAAGTAAGAAAATTATAAGCCAGTGTTAAGTTTTCATGTGACATATCAACCAGATGCAGAATTTCATAAGAATAACAAAGGTGTCCTTTATTTTAATGTATCTTCATTCATTTTCAAGTTTTAACTGAGTTTTCTTTTGCAGGTAGTGACATTAATGGCAATGTTAAAAAATACATAAAAAAAAGAAAGCCATTGTTTTTCTTATGAAATTCTGCATCTGAGTGATATGTCACATGACTACCTTTCTAATTAAAAAATTAGAGTAGCATCTAAGATGGCCAACTTCAATATGGCTGCCATACTGGTGACATACCTTAAAAAGTTTTCCCCCACTCCCATATCATATGTGTAGACACTGGGTTAACATTTCCTTTACTCAATTCCTGTAGTGCCAGGGTTGAAAGTAGCAGCGGGGGATGCGCTATAAGCAGGCAGCATCTTAAGCTAGAGGGTGGCATCTTAAGCTAGATGGATTGCTATTGCCAGAGTGAAGATGCCTCCAGGTCCAGGCATCCAGGCTGCCATCTAGCTTAAGACGCTGCCCCGCTACTAGCGCTAGTAGCAGGCAGCGTCTTAAGCTAGATGGCTTGTTATTGCTGGGGAGATGATGTCCCCAGGTCCTGGCGTTCAGGCTGCCATCTAGCTTAAGACGCTGCCCCCTAGTAGCGGGGCAGCATTTTAAGCTAGACGGCTTGTTATTGCTGGGGTGAAGATGCCCAGTGGGGCAGTGTCTTAAGCTAGGTGGCTTGTTATTGCCGGGGTGAAGATGCCCCCAGGTCCAGGAATAGCGAGCACAGGGGTTGATGAAGGGGTGCACTGCAGAGAATGGGGGTGCCCAGCAATTAGGGACAAGGGTTGCAGGGTGAATGTTGGGGCTTGCATTGCCAGGAACGCTTGCAGGGATGTAAGGGCTTGCTTGGAACTGTAGTGCCACGGTTGAAAGTAGAGGTGGGGATGTGCTATTAGCAGGGCAGCATCTAGGATGTATACCTTTTGTATTGTCGATCATTTATTTGTCGGTCTGTTAATTGTTGACCTATTTAGTTTCGATCTAGGACTCATCGATCTTTGATATATCAATCTGTTAACTGTTGAACTATTTTGTGTCGAACTTGGACTTGTCAATCTTTTATATGTCAATCTAGGAAGCGTTGATCTATTGTTACGGTCAGACTTTACATTCCCTAACTATTAGTTGTTGATCTAAGTACTGTCACCCTTATATACCTGTCTATCTTAGATATTCGATATATTACATATCGATCTATTGTCATGTTCGACTATATTATAGTCTAACTAATGTTACTGTCGATATAGGTAAGTCAATCTACACTCCCTGTCTAACGAGCATGGTCGACCTATTTATTATTTATGTAGACATGGCAGATCCATTAATCCACACCCACACACATTATGTGAGCACAGAGATGTCTGCCAAACCTAATACAATGTATCACCTGGTACACATAACTCTGATATGATGACTATAAGCTTTTTTGTTGCAAATTATTGACATAGTTAATATGAGTCCTAGTAGCTGCAATTGTACATAGCTACTTGGAGACCGGCTTCTTCATCATAAGGTACAAACAAGCTTTCCTGTCACTTGAACTAACTTGGTGTATATGTTCTGTTTACTGATAATGAAGTTATAATTATCCTCTGTATAGTGTTATCATTTCAGGGTTTTGGAGACAGACTTTTATTTCATAATATATGATCTAACCCTTTTCTTTTACTTGATTGCAGTCAATATTTATGCTGGAATTGATGACATTACGGATATACTGTATTTGTCTTTTTTGATACGGATAACTGATATAATCATATATGCTCAATATTTCTTAATTTTCATGGTGATTGATTGTAATTTTTTTGAATCCTTCCCTTTTAGTGTGAATAAAATAACTATCTTGATTATAACTGTGTCCTAGTTTACAGTAATGCGCACCCTTAAGTGGAGTGATTGATCAGTCCACTTATTTCTATTTTGTTAGTTTAGATTTTAGTTACTACAGTAGTATCCATTGGGGAGCAGCGTTTTTATTATTAATAAATTAAATTAAGGTTGTATTTGTTTAATTAGGAGAACACCCGTTGTGTGTGTGAGCTATTAAGTTAACTCGAATTGTTTTATGCTCCTCGACTGCCATCATTAATAATTATAAGCATAGTGGGTTGAATCATCATATGTATTCATTGCATTTGGGATAGAAGATATTGTGGACTTCTGACTTGTACACTATAACATATGCCATGTCAGAATTTTTATATATTTGTTATAGGGATGAGCGGGTTTGGATTTCTGAAATCCAAATCCCCCCGAGACCCCCCGATCCGAGTCGGGAACTGAGTTCGGCTCGGGTTTTCCCGCCTGACTCGGATCTCAAATCGATGCAAAATGTCATCATGCCGCCTTCCAGGTCTCGCGAGTTTTGGATTCTTTAAAAGGTCCCCGCGTTGGCGCCATTTTTCACTCCGGCTGTGGTCAGTGAAAAGGGAGGGTGGGAGCTAGGGCTGGCTGGGCTGTGTTGTGCTGCTGTTGTCCATAGGGGCTGCGTCCACTCAGTCCATAGGGGCTGACTGGGCTGTGCTGCTGTTATCCATAGGGGCTGGCTGGGCTGTGTTGTGCTGCTGTCATAGGGGCTGGCTGGGCTGTGTTGTGCAGTCAGTTGTCCATAGGGGCTGTGTCCACTCCAAAGTCTATAGGGGCTGGCTGGACTGTGTTGTGCAGTGTCCCATAAAGGCTGTAGTCCTAAAGGGGTGCTGTAGTGTTGTTCAGGGGGTGATCTGTCCATCAGGGGTGCTCCCCCAAAGTGCACTCCAAAAAAAAAAAAATTTCTGTGTTTGTGAATTATGGGCCTGATTCAGAGCCAGATGCTCTGACAGAGCACTCGCTCTGAATCAGGGCCGGCCCTCTGGTTTTGCAGAATGGCCTCCTGGCCACTCGCATAGCTGTGGGTGACCACCCACAGCTATAGTGAGTGGCTATGATGATGGTCACGATGGTCAAGACCATCGCGACCATCTGGCTTGTGACTAGACCCTTGTGGTAGGATCTCATTGTTGCAAGCCCAAGAGTACTTTCAGCTCAAACAGAGGGAATGCCTCCATCTGGGCAGCCACGCTTGGTGTTTGTGAATTGTGTGCGCAGTAGCCGCACATGCATCAACAAAGTAGCGCCAAGCGTGCGCCTGTGTCATAAGTAAAGGGCCGGCTGGCTCTTCTGTTAAAGGGTGGTGTAACCCCCAAAGTGCACTCCAAACAAATAAAAAAATTTTTTTTTCTGTGTTTGTGAATTGTGAATTGTGTGCGCTGTAGCCGCATATGCATCAACAAAGTAGCGCCAAACATGTGCCTGTGTAATAAATCAAGGGCCGGCTGGCTTGTCCGTTAAAGGGTGCTGTAACCCCCAAAGTGCACTCCAAAACAAATAAAATATATTTTTTTTCTGTGTTTGTGAATTGTGTGCGCAGTAGCTGCACGTGCATCAACAAAGTACTGTAGCGCCAAGCGTGCACCTGTGTCATAAGTAAAGGGCTGGCTGGCCCTGATAAAGGGTGGTGTAACCCGCAAAGTGCACTCCAACAAAAATAAAAAAAATATTTTCTGTGTTTGTGAATTGTGTGCACTGTGGCTGCACGTGCATCAACAAAGGAGCAGCGCCAAGTGTGCACCTGTGTCCTATAAGTAAAGGGCCAGCTGGCTCATCTCTTAAATGGTGGTGTAACCAGTGGCGGGTCGCGGGCTGTCTGTGTCACTGTGACACAGACTGCACTGCATGTGTAGCGCTGACCGGACGGAGTTTGGTCAGCGCTACACAAGTGACAAACACACAGCCGCCGGCACCAGCAGCTGTGTGTTTGTTTTGATCAGCAGCCAATGAGAGTCTGTCAGACTCTCATTAGCTGCTGCTGTGCCCACTGCAGGAGCCACTCCATCTTCCATCTTCCAGCTCCCGCAGTGGGCAATGGGAGAGGCATCATGATGTCATGACGTCTCTCCCATAATGCAGAGTGGCCCGGCCCGGGAAGGACAGACCGAGAAGGAGATGGCGATGGCGGGAGCGGGGATTGAGTTAAGTGTTTTTTTTTTATTATGTGTGTCTACTGGGGGAGGGTCAGGCACTACAATGGGGAGACCACTACTGGAGGCACTACAGGGGGGGGACTACTACTACTGGGGGCACTACAAGGGGGAACCACTACTGGAGGTACTGCAAGGGGTGGACTTCTACTACTGGGAGCAATGCAAGGGGGGGACTACTACTACTGGGGGCAATACAAGGGGGGGACTCTACTACTACTGGGGGCACTACAAGGGGGGGACTACTACTACTGGGGCACTACAAGGGGGAACCACTGCTGGAGGCACTGCAAGGGGGGGACTACTACTACTGGGGGCAACACAAGGGGGGGACTACTACTACTGGGGGCACTACAAGGGGGGGACTACTACTACTGGGGGCACTACAAGGGGGGAACCACAACTGGAGGCACTGCAAGGGGGGGACTACTACTACTGGTGGCAATACAAGGGGGGACTACTATTACTGGGGGCACTACAAGGGGGGACTACTACTACTGGGGGCACTACAAAGGGGAAACACTACTGGGGGCACTACAAGAGGGAGGGACAACTACTGGGGGCACTACAAGAGGGAGACCACTACTGGGGGCACTACAAGGGGGGGACTACTACTACAAGGGGGGACTACTACTGGGGGCACTACAAGGGGGCACTACTATTACTAGGGGCACTACAAGGGGAGCGGACAACTACTAGGGGCACTGCATAGGGGGGAGGGGACTACTACTAGGGGCACTACATAGGGTGGACGGGACTACCACTGGGGGCACTGCATCGAGGGACCACTGCTGGGGGCTCTATAAAAAGGGCAATACTGGGGGTACTGCATAGGGGGGAGACTACAACTGGGGCCACTATTTAAGGGGCACTGCATAAGGGTTACCACTATTGGGGGCACTGCATGGGGGGTGGACTGCTACTGGGGGCATTATATAAGGGGCTTACTACTGGGGGAACAAGGGGCACTGCAAAGTGGGGACCACTACTGGGTGCACTGTATAAAGGGCACTGCATAGGGGGGATCACTACTGGGGGCACTGTTGGAGGCCTGCATAAGGGGGTCCTCTCCTGGGGTGCAGGGGGGCACTGCATATGGGCACCATGACAGGGCTGCCCCATAGCTTTATTTTTACTTTACATTAATCCCATATGGACCCGCCTCCTCCCTGGAACACTTGAGGGGGAGGCACCGTAACACGCAAGTTCTTTGGGCACCCTGGCTACATGCTACTCTTCTGCCAGGGCCGCCTGCATGCATTTGCCCATCAGGCTAAAAGTTGCCAGCCAGCCCCTGGGTGTAACCCCCAAAGTGCACTCTGACAAAAATAAAAAAATATTTTCTGTGTGAATTGTGTGCACTGTGGTTGCACGTGCATCAACAAAGGAGCAGCGCCAAGCGTGCGCCTGTGTCATAAGTCTGTTAAAGGGTGGTGTAACCCCCCAAAGTGCGTTCCACAAAAAAATAAACAATTCTTCTTAATTTTCTATGTTTGTGTGCGAAATGTATTCGCAGTAGTCACACGTGCATCAAAAAAGGAGCAGCGCCAAGCATGCGCCTGTGTCCCATAAGTAAAGGGCGGGCTGGCTCATCTCTTAAAGGTTGGTGTAACCCCCAAGGTGCACTCCAACAAAAATAAAACATTATTTTTTGTGTTTGTGAATTGTGTGCACTGTGGCTGCACGTGCATCAACTAAGGAGCAGCACCAAGCGTGCGCCTGTGTCATAAGTCTGTTAAAGGGTGGTGTAACCCCCAAAGTGCACTCCACAAAAAAAAAAAAATTCTTCTTTTCTGTGTTTGTGTGCACTTTTGCCGCATGTATATATATCACTATAACATAAATGGAGGACAAAACTTTGTCCGATAAAAATAAAATAGGGAAAGATCAAGAACCACTTCCTCCTAGTGCTGAAGCTGCTGCCACTAGTCATGACATAGATGATAAAATGCCATCAACGTCGTCTGCCAAGGTCGATGCCCAATGTCATAGTAGAGGGCATATAAAATCCCAAATGACAGGAAAATTACCTTAAAAAAACATTTAAATCATCTGAGGAGAAATATAAACTTGCCAATATGCCATTTACGATATGGAGTGGCAAGGAACGGCTAAGGTCTTTCCATAGGTTCATGACTAGTGGTTCAGCTTCACATGACGATGGAAGCCCTCCTCCCGCTACAAAAATCAAACGAGTTAAGCTGGCAAAAGCACAGCGAAGAACTGTGCATTCTAAGAAGATATCACAAATCCCCAAGGAGAGTCCAAGTGTGGTGGCGGTTGCGATGCCTGCCCTTCCCAGCACTGGACGGGAAAAGGTGGCTCTTTCTACCATTTGCACGCCCTCTGCAAGTGCTGAAAGGAGCACCCACAGTCCACTTGCTGATATGCAAATTGAAGATGTCACTGTTGAAGTACAACAGGATGAGGATACTGGTGTAGCTGGCACTGAGGAGGAAGTTGGCGAGGAGGATTCTGATGGTGATGTGGTTTTTTTAAATCAGGCTCCGGGGGAGATAGTCGCTGTCCGTGGGATAAAAAAGCCCATCACGGTCATGTCTGGGTAGAAGACCAAACATTCCACCTCTTTGGTCTGGCAAGATTTCTATCCAAATCCGGACAACAACTGTCTTGCCTTATGTACCATATGTAAAGGAGAAATAAGAAGGGTAGGGATGTTAACCACCTAGGAACATCCTCCCTTATATGTCACCTGCAGCGCATTCATAAAAAGTTACTGTCAAGTTCAGAAACTTTGGCTAAGACCGTAAGCAGTCCAGGGACACCTAAATCCCTTTGTCCTGTTGTATCCAAGTGCCTGCAAACCACACCATCAACTCCCTCCTCATCAATTTCCTCCTTAGTCAGGATCAGAAGTAGTCCTGCAGGCCATGTCACTGGCATGATTGACTCTTCTATCCGGGATTCCTTTGGAGGATCCTGCATTGCTATGCCTAATGATGCCGCTGCTGCTGTTGCTGCTGTGAGTCGTTCATCATCCCAGAGAGGAAGTAGGAACACCACTACTTTTACTAAACAATTGACCCTCCAACAGTCCTTAGCAAGGAGGATGACGTACGACAGCAGTCATCCTGAAGCAAAACGTATAACTGAGGACTTGACTGCTATGTTGGTGTTAGACGTGCGTCCGGTACCCACCATTAGTGCAGTGGGATTTAGACAATTGATGGAGGTAGTGTGTCCCCGGTTCCAAATCCCATCTAGATTCCACTTCACTAGGCAGGCGATACATACACTGTACAGAAACATCAGAAAAAGTGTCCTCAGTGTCCTAAAAAATGCGGTTTTACCCAATGTCCACTTAACCATCGACATGTGGACAAGTGGAACAGGGCAGACTAAGGACTATATGACTGTGACAGCCCACTGGGTAGATGTATCACCTTATGCAGCAACAACAGCAGCGTCACCAGTAACAGCATCTCAGAAACGCCAGCTCGTTCCAAGGCAGGCTACACTGTGTATCACCGGTTTCAGTAAGAGGCACACAACCGACAACCTATTAGAGAAACTGAGGGAAATCATCGCCCAGTGGCTTATCCCACTTAGGACTTCATTCAGAATCGGTCAAAGCGGCCGCACGGTCGTACGGGAAAAGGGGCCGGATATTCAAATGATTCCCTCGCAAGTTGCGTCCCTAAGTTTGGATCGGTAGCTGGCCGACCAAGGGAAGGAAGCGGTCGGAATTCAAAAAAATACGCCCCCTTCTCGTATGCATTGCACGTCATCTCCGGGCATATAAAGATTAATCGAGACCATCGGGAACCATCGAAACTGGTCGTAGAGCTTAAGGTTTACCATACCCTCTCTTAAGCTCTACGATCATGTCAGTGTAAAAACCTCCCAAGTCACATGTGCCATGACACTACTTTGTTAAATATGCACTCCCATAAACCATATGCACTCCCATAAGATGCCGTTCGCATAATTAGGCACGCCTGCATTCGGATCTCCACTCCCCCGTTTTCAAGCACCTTCCCCTGTTACCACCCACAAACGCCTCATTCTGTCACTCAAACTACCGACCTGGCTGTGTTCAAGGAGAGAGAATTTTCTGATCGTAGCAGCTAGTTTGCGCACGCGCATTGCGAACTTTGCGCATGCGTAGTATAGCGAACATCGGTGGTGTACGAACGTGCGGGCCGCAATGACTGACTCTGAATGAGGTCCTTAGACTCTCCTGGGGATTTGTGATATCTGGTAATGCCACCAATATTGTGCAGGCATTACATCTGTGCAAATTCCTGCACATCCCATGTTTTGCTCACACAATAAATTTGGTGGTGTAGAATTTTCTTAAAAACGACAGGGGCATGCAGGAGACACTTTGGGTGGCCTGAAAAATTTCGGGACACTTTCGCCATTCAGCAACTGCGTGCCAAAGACTAGAGCGCCAGCAAACACTCTTGAACCTGCCCGCCATCACCTGAAGCAAGAGGTTGTGACGATTTGGAACTCAACCCTCTATATGCTTCAGAGGATGGAGGAGCAGCAAAAGGCCATTCAAGCCTATACATCCACCTATGACATAGGCAATGGAGTGGGTATGCACCTGACTCAAGCGCAGTGGAGAATGATTTCTGTGTTGTGCAAGGTTCTCCAGCCCTTTGAACTTGCCACACGTGAAGTCATTTCAGACGCTGCCATCTTGAGTCAGGTCATTCCCCTCATCAGGCTTTTGCAGAAACAGCTGGAGAAAGTGAAGGAGGAGCTAAGACGGAGTGATTCCACTCGGCATGTGGGACTTGTCGATGAAGCCCTTCATTCGTTTTGCCAGGATTCCAGGGTGGTCAATCTGTTGAAATAAGACCACTACATTTTTGCCACCATGCTCGATCCTAGGTTTAAAGCCTATGTGGTGTCCCTCTTTCCGGCCGACACAAGCCTGCAGAGGTGCAAAGACCTGCTGGTGAAAACACTGTCAGCTGAAGTGGACAGCTCCTTCTTCATTTTCTCCCACAACTGGGGCTGCCAGGAAACAACTTAGGTATCCTAAGCAACCCGCTGGCAGTGATGCAGGGCAGGCAGGGCCAAGTTTGGACATCTGGTCTGGACTGAATGACCTGGCAACAATTTCTGACATGTCTACTATCACTGCATATGATACTGTCACCATTGACAGAATGGTGGTGGATTACATCGGTGACAGCATCCAAGTAGGCATGTCAGACAGTCCGTACTTGTACTGGCAGGAAAAAGAGGCAATTTGGAGGCCCCTGTACAAACTGGCTTTATTTTACCTGAGTTGCCCCCCTCCAGTGTGCACGTCTTTTTTTTCTTTGCATTATGTACTGTTTGGGGCCTAGTTTTTCAAACTGCCATCCTGTCTGCCACTGCAGTGTCACTCCTAGATGGGCCACGTGTTTGTGCCGCCCACTCATGTCGCTTATAGTCGTATAGTCACCCAGCTACCTCGGTCCAACCTTTTGGACTAAAAACAATATTGTGAGCTGTTCCGAATAGACTGGAAATGAGTGGAAATTAATGTTATTGAGGTTAATAATAGCATAGGAGCAGAAAAACCTACAAATTCTGTGATTGTAGCTGTTTTTATGCTTTTAAAAAAAAAATACAGATCCAAAACACAAAACCCAGAACCCAAAACACGGAAGGGTGGTTTTGGCAAAACCAATCCAGATCCAAAACACGAAGAAAGATCCAGATCCAAAACCAAAACACACGAAAAGTGGCCGGTGCATTCCCCTAATTTGTTACATGATCTATGTGTCTCTAGCATGTGACTGTCCATCACTATCATGTTCCTATGAACCACATAACAAATATGTCAAATGAGGGAATTACACAAGTGAACAGAGGAGTAGTGTGGAACCATGGCGCCTGGAGAAATTGGATATTATACTGCCCCCCTTCCCTCCTTGTACTGAACTGTGCGAGTGGGGTATGGCCAGCCTGCAGGGGAATACTGAATTGAAGAGAAAAAGAGCAAACAGTGGCAGTATGACACTTGGCATTGAGGTACCATTGGGGGAATGGAATGCTTCAGTAAGGCACTGTCTGACATTAAGGGGCAGCTCCTTTGGCACTGCTTTATTTATATATAGCACCTAGGATCTGATTTTTATCTCCTTTGAATCATTGTTATTATTTAATATAGGAGACTGTATTATAAATTCTGATCATTTTAACTTAAATTGACAAATTATATTGCAAGTGTGAAATGCCACAGGATGCACAGCTTATTACTGCAGTTACTGCTCCAAGCAGCTTTCACTGGAGTGGGAACACCTATGGGAAGCTCCCTTCTTAGCTATGCTCCTACTTTGCAAATATACATTTGCACCTATATTAATGTGAGTACTACTAACCATGTTCTGGGGCCTATTCATCAACACTAAAATAACGTTTTTAAGGACATTTTCCTTAAATAATGTTATTTTGGTATTCATGTAGCCACTTAGCACAGGAGATATCACAGATATCTCCTTGCTAAGTTCCCCTGCATTAATTTCCACACTCCCCATACATTAGTATGGGGATGTGGAAATTATGGTATTCATCAAATTCCGAAAATTATCAATTTTCGGAATTTGATGCAGTTACTATTCGCCACTGTGAGGTGGCGAATAGCAGAATCGATTTACCTGTATCCGCGTGTGCAGGTCCCCCGACGAGTCCCTCCGGCGCTCTGCACCGTCCTCAGGCTCCAGAGACTGGTACAAAACTTAACGCATCTGTAGGCAGTGCTGCGCATGCGCTGGTTTTACAGATGTAACAGCGCATGCGCAGCACTGTTTCCAGTTGCGATAAGGTAGTGTAGGCAGGGAAAAGTATCTATTTCCCGAAAAGCTGTCATCGCAAAATTGACAGCTTTTCGGAATAGATACTTATGGAGAGGTGGAATGATGAATTCCACCTATAATTAGCCAGAACTCCATGCGAGTTCTAAAGCTAATTATCTCCAGAGAATTTTTATGTTTAGTGAATAGGCCCCTCTGTCTGCAAACATTGGGCCTGATTCAGACCCACTCGCGAGCGGCTGTCCGCTCGCAAGTGGGTCGATGGTCTGCACTGAGCATGCGCACGACGGAGGGAGCTCCGTCGTGCGCATGCGCCAGACACGACGAGCGAAGGACTTTCCTTCGCTCGTTGTGTCCGATCAAAGGGGGCGTGCTGTCAATGTTGATTGACAGCACGCCCCCTTTGGTGGGCGTGCCGGGGGCGTGCCTCCCTGACGGGGGCGTTCCCACGGGAACGCCTCCCGTCAGAAGCCGGCCCACTGACATCACTAGTGATGTCAGTGGGAGTGATTTTGGCTCTGATAGAGCCAAAATCACTCCGGAGCTTGCGGTTGAAAACCTCAACCGCAGGCTCCGGCTCGCAATTTCGATGGTCGCGATGGTCACAACCATCGCGGCCATCAAAATGCACGCTCGTATAGCCTGTGGGTGGTGACCCACAGCTATACGAGCGTCCAGGAGGACGCTCCATGAAAATGGAGCCCGGCCCTCATTCAGAGCGTGCGCTCTGCTCAGAGCGTACGGCTCTGAATGAGGGCCTTTATTACTTTTTAGGGTCTCCTAATATTTTTTAAAAGACCTTTCAAATAACGCTTGGTGGTCATGCCTGGGAACACCTCATTACTTTAAATAGCAAAGCAGTGACTTTGTTTAATCTAATACCTTATAATTGAAGTTTAGAACTTTACCTCAGATGTGTCACTTTTAAGTCCATTGATGCACAATGAATGAATGAGGAGAGAACAGGGCCGCCATCACGGCGGCAGCTGCATTATGAATATGGGGCTGGGCGCTAGCCAATTGGAGCTCACAGAACAGCAGCCAATCAGGGGTGGGTACACTTGATGGCTGCTGGTCCACATGCTGTGATTGGCTGGTGGCCAGCGCCCTATTCCAAATGCTGCAGCTGTCTCAGCCACTAATGTACTGATGCTGGAGCAGTGTAGCTCTGGCTGGACAGGTGATACAGCAGTGGCTAAAGATGGGGTTTTCAGCAGCTGCTCAGCTCTGGCATCACCGAGCACGAACCCACCCCCTGCCTGGCAGGATCAGCAGAGGATAGGTGTGATCGGGTTACCACAGTGAGTTCTGCACGGAGCACCGACCTTGGGACAGGCTGGATAGGGCAGGTGTGCAGTTTGCATATAATCTGCCTGGTGTAAATGTTACTGTAGTTATATATATATATATATATATATATATATATACCGCCCCCCTATAACAAACATCTAGATCCACCCCTGATCCAGGTGCATGGATTATGGAATAGTTCCTGACTCAGGGCCTGATTCAGAGCCGCTCGTAAGCGGCCACTTGTTCGTTCTGAGCGATGTTCGCACATCTGTGCAAGCGAATGGTTTGTAATACGCATGCGCGAACCCGTCAGTGCGGCCGAAAATCGTTAGTTCACTAAATAGCGAATGCCTGCTATTTTGAGTGACAGGATGAGGTGTATGTGGGTGGTAACAGGGAAGGTGCTTGAAAACGGGGAGTGGAGATCAGAACGCAGGCGTGCTTAAAGGTCAAAACGGGCGTTTTAAGGGTGTGCATAATTAATACAGCAGCGTCATCGACCACGTCACCTGGTTGTTTTATAGTCAGAACTGCTCGCAATATAGTCTTAGGAAAAACCAACCACAAGAATAGCGAGCAGTTCATACGCTGTTCGATGTATTCGATTAATCAAATAAATAGCGGACATGACATATGGTGCGAGCGGCAAGGGGGCGTATTTTACAAAATTTCTACTGCAATTTTTGCTCGCTCGTTCAGACATAGAGGCGTGAACAGACCGCAAAGAGCGAACGGTTCATTTGAATAGCCACCCCCTTTTTCTGAACGAGCGAGAGCTAATTGCGTCCGGCTCTGAATCAGGCCCTCAGTCCTGTATCCCCTACTAGTCTAGCCTTCCCTGCCCTATTCCCCCAATTAAGGCCTAGCCTTCCCTGCCCTGTGCCTCCCCCCACCATGTCTAGCCATCCCTGTGCCCTAATAGGTCAAGCCCTGGCTATTTCAATATATTTTATATGTTAATCCAGGTTTTCTCTTATTTATGTATGTATGTAGAGTCGAAGTGGCTTTTGCTATATATTTATTATAGATTCTGGTTTTCTGTATGTGTCATATTACAGCAGTTTTCGCCTATATATTTAAATAGTTTGCTATATTATATGATAGAGTGACATGTTATAATAACACCCACCCTAACAGCCTAAAATTTGTGAATTTTTAAACTGGTCACTAACTGATGCCCAACCTCCATGGTAGCTCCACCCACATGTCAAAGCCAGTTGATTGGCTGAGACCAGATCTTAAGTCAATATCGGGTGATGCCATCTTGTGTTGCCCCTGATCACGCCATCTTGCGTCGTCAGCATGAAAACATTGTGTGCAATGCTATATGCGATTATTAGCGTCGTGCGTCTGCATTTGCTACCGCATAATTGTTGAAAGTCCTACCATACCCCATATGCACATTAAATAAAACATAAAAATATATAAGACGCACAGCACACAATTGCGCTGTTTATCAAAGCACTCTACACATAAACGCACCACGCATATTAGCGACTTTATGCAATATTCTCACACTTACACATACCAAAACTTATAAAAAGGTTCCTCCACATTAAAAGGTTAATATTAGAGGTTTTATTAGCGAATACTTATGTTGTGAATTGTAATGTATACAATATTTAAGGTACATAAGCTAGTAGACACATCATGATTGGTACCATTCTAAATCACTGATTTCCAGTTCGATCCACAAGGAAATCACATCATGCGTTCTCAAGATATGAACTATATGAAATTAGTGGTTAGAATGTGAAGCTGTATGAAGTATTTTTTACTAGTTTAAACCAGTTCTTCAGTGGGAAAACCACACAAAGCAACATCTGAGGAACTGGGACATACCCCTAGTGATGCTATATGAACTGTCCAATGACCTGCATCATACCTGAATGTCCAGGAGCAAGATCCAATGGAAACCTGTTAACTAGTTTCTTTGTTCTGGGAGGGTATATAGCTTGCATACTGGTTCTAGTATACAGCCATTCTTCTTGGATGACCACAGGCTTCTGGACTGATGACTGTATGCTGGGACCAGTGCACACGCGTATGTATTGGGCTGTATCGTATATTCTGTATTTAATTGTCTTTGCGCTAATTGTGCTAGATGAAAGCATGTAACTTTCTTTTATTGCAATAAGAACTTTTTGCGTGTTTGAACCACAATTATTGTCTGGACAGCGATTATTTAAATCTAGCAATTTAAGGGTATTCATATACATTATCCACAACTCCTCCCACATTTACCTAAAGGGGTGGGGGGGCCCTGTCTATTTTGTCAGCACCGGGTCCCACAATTTCTGATGGCAGCTCTGGGAGAGAAGGAGGGAGGGGATCAAAGAGAAGAGGGGAGAGGAAAGTGCAGATTAGAGAGGGTAGGTGACAGAAGCCAATAAGAAAGGAGTGCGCAGGGGCAAAGAGCCAAAAAAAGGGTAGAAAGTGAAGGGATTTATAGGGGTGAGAAGTGAATGTACAGTAATAAATCTGACAGGAAATGGGAGGTCACAAAGGAGAGGGGGGGTGAGAGCCGCACATGATTTCAAATAGCTTTAAATGTAAGTGTAAAAAGGGGAGATGACAGAAGATGATCACATAGGAGGGAGAGATAGGAGGCAATCTGGGCATCTTGAGGGAGCATGAAAAGTAGAAATGGAACTCAGATCCATAACTTACTTAGGATATAGAGCAAACAAACCAAGATAAAACTAACAGGCAGCTGTCACACTGAGTAGCACCCATGAAATCCGGAACCTTGGAGGGTGCCCTCTGTCCATTTTGTCGCACGGAGCTCATGCTCCACCGAGACCACCCTTGCTGCTCCCCTGCAAGTGAAATCTATGATCAGTGAAAACATTCTTTAGCATTTTTCAAAGTTTATTCCATAAGACATAACTCTCCAAGTTCTTCAAGGGTCTATTTATGAAGCTGTGTTAGGAGATAAAGTGAATGGTTATAAGGTACCAGTCAATCAGCTCCTAACTGCCATGTCACAGGCTGTGTTTGAAAAATGGCAGTTAGGAGCTGATTGACTAGTACCTTATCACCGTTCACTTTATCTCCTAACACAGCTTAGTAAATAGTCCCCTAAGTGCTTTCTCTTTCACCTAGATTGGGAGAGATACACTACATAGGACACCCACTGACTGTACTGTTTTTTTATTATACTCATCCTTAATGTATGGTGCAGTGGGTGAGCCTGGCACAGCAGGGATTACAGGCAGTGGGGGGTGCTGCTGCTGTATCAGAGGCAAATCTATAATGGGCGCATGGTGTGTGGTGCACTGAACACCCTGCATGCATATTATCTAAAACTTATCTCTCAGAGGTCCCACGTCAGGGGTCTCAGCACTGCTCAAAATGCCAGAAAATGGCCGCCATGACCACTTTTTCCGGTGTTTTGTGCATGTGCAGTGAGGAAATGCACAGTAGACTCTGGGCACACTCTAGTGCCCAGAGTCTACTGATGCTGCATTGGCCGGCCAGCCATGTCAGTCTGCAGCTGGGGAGAGAGGAGGGGGCCCCAGATGGGGAACTGCAGTTGCTGTATCATCTCCTCCCTCCAGCCATATGCTCTGCCAGGGTGAGTGTCTGGGGGGCTGATCCTGTGTTCTCTGCTCAGCCTGCAGCAGGTGAGTCACTACTCAGATAACAGCAGCCACTGGGCCTGATTCAGAGATGTACATTCATCCGATGGTGAATGTACATCTCCGATGTGCATGTGCAGAATGGGTCCTTTGCTTACACTCGCAGTTCCTCCCCAAGCCGCGGCATTTGGGGGGCAGGGGGCATGATTGATCACCATTCCCAGAAACTGGGGAATGTTGTCCCTGTTTTCTATTAGGGACAAGACCAGGGTCTGCATTAGCGGATGCAGATTCCTGGACTCTTATCTGACTAGCAAACGGTCAGGCTTCAGGAAGCTTTAACTGCACCCTGACCAAAGGAGCGACCATCATGACCATTGGGCAAGATGGTTTTGATGGTGATCCCTTCCTGTGATGTCGGTCACAGTGCTAGGATCGCAAGTGCAGTTTCTGACACCTCCTTCTGCATTTGCATCTCAGTTGGACAGATTTGCACAGGCACTTTTGTGCAGCTCTGCAAATCCATCCATCTCTGAATCAGGCCCACTATCAGGATCCCCAGGAGGGTGGGTCAGTGCCATGCCCTATCCCATAAACACCTGGAGAAACTCCATCTCTGGGCTTGGGATGAGATCTGCCTTGGGGGTTTTGGTGCAGTGAGAGGGGGCATGAGTGAGCCCTGGGCTGCCCCAATGTCCTGCAAGCAGCGGAGGATGGCGCAACATCCACAGTGAGTGAGGGGCTCTTCTACTGCTTCATCTATGGTGTAGGGGTGCCCCGGGTGCGTGAGGTATGGCTGCTAGTCCAATGCCCAGCCTGGGAGGGCTGCACCTTCTTTCCCTTTCTGCAGCAGCAGGAGCCTTTCTCCAGAGTGTCCACCTAATGTAAAATAGTTCAGTTAGGGGAAAAGTGTCCAACTTTTTCCCTACACTAAAATGACAGTCACATTTTATGATAAAAATCAAACATGTTTGATTTTTCTAACTAGTTGTGTTGACAGTTTTTTGCCTATTTTTAGCATGTGGGAGTAAACAAATGATTATTATTTGCTTCCACACTCTGGGCCTGATTCAGAGTTGGGAATAGAGAGAGATGTAGCACTTAACTGTGTACCTGGGCAAACCATGTTGCAATGCAAGGGGTGTAAATAAATTTTTTTTTACATGTAGGGTAAATACTGGCTGCTTTTGTATGTAGCTCACAAATACTGCACAGCTTTATTATTACACTGCAATTTAGATGTCAGTTTGGACACCTCCCTCCCAAATCTAAATCTCTCTGCACATTTTAAATCTGCAGTGCAGCATGGTTTCACCAAGATGATCAGTTGAGAGAGATATCTCTCTCTATTCCCAAGTCTGAGGGGGTCATTCAGACCCGGTCACAAGCGCTGAGCGCTCGCAACCGGGTCGATGTTTCCACACTGGGCATGCGCACGTCGGAGCCGGCTCTGACATGCACATGCGCAAGACCCGGCTAGTGATGGGCGCTCCGTCGCTAGGGGTCTCGCACCAAAGGGGGCGAGCTGTCGATGGTGAATGACAGATCGCCCCATTTGGGAGGCGGGCAGGGGGCATGGTTGGCCAAACGGAGGCATTCCCGATGGAACGCTTGCCATTTGGGGGCGGTCCCACTGACATCAGCGATAAGAGCAGGAAGCTCCCTGGGGCTTGCGAGTGCCGAGACCCAACCTTAGGGTCTCGTCACAAGCCCCGATGGTCGCGATGGTCTTGACCATCACGACCATCACCCTGGTCAGTCGCTAGAGCTGTGGGTGGTAAACCACAGCTTAGCGATCAACCAAGAGGCAGCACTACAAGATGCAAGCAGCCGCCCTCATTCAGAGCGACCACTTGCATCTAACGACTGCCTCTGAATGAGGTCCTGAATCAGGCCCACTGTCTGATGATCGTTCAGAGTGATATTCTGATGTATGCAAGTTTTATTCATCTGAAATTACCATAAATGCTTATCAATTCAGTTCCATGCATATAAGTCATAACCCTGGTTAGCATTAGAGACCAGTTTGATTAAAAATAAGTAATCATCAGCTTATTTCTTGAATAGTATAAATGCTGTTTCTACAGATACAATTTAGGCTAAGTTTTCTAAAGTATAATTACAGTAGTAAAATATTCCAAAGAGCGAGTCTCTGCTCTATCTCATCTAGATTGCTTGGCAAGTTAATGATTCTAAACTATATTTTGTTTTGTTTTTACTACAGACATAATTGACATGGACTTTAAACGTTCGCAATTGCCAGAATGTCCTGCATTACCTTCTGATTTAGGTAAGCTTGAAATAATGTTTATCTGGTTCGACAACTGGAAAGGAGGAGAAAAGGCTGCACATTAGCAATTGTATTGTATTTTTCATTGATAAATTCAGATGTGCATGTTAGAATGTTATAAATCCACCAAATCTATTAAGCTAGAAATTTTACGCAAAGTATAGAGATGCTCCCAAGAGCAAAAACTGAAATGATCAAAAGGGGAAATGTAACACCCACAATTTGGTGGGATGTTAGTGAGTGGATCGTACCAGCTGTTCTTCTGGAACCTGCTTGGAAGTATTCCTCTGGATGGATCAGGGCCGTTCCACTTCTAGGCTCCTCCTACTATGGCAGAGAGACAGGAGACCCCAGCATAGTAAACACACTTTGGGGAAAGTGATGTTAATTTGATTATGCTAAGACACTTTGTCATCAGTAGCATATCTAGGGGGTGTCGAGCAGGGCATGTGCCCTGGGCACCATGGCAGGATTGACAGAGAGGGTCACTGTCTGTCCTGCCACATTAATGGAATGGGTATGAAGTCCAGGTAGCCAAATAGCCACCAGCTCATATCCCGACGCAGGCAGCCCAAAGGGAAAAGATTCCGACTGGGTAATTAACTAGCCTAACCCTCCCTTAGTGGTGCTTAACCTTAACCTCCCCCCCAAAAAAACCTAACCCCGCAATGTTCTCTAAACCCAACCCTCCGCCACCACAGCTAATGCTAAGGGTTTCCCGAACTCTCCTCATTCGTGCAGCTGTCCTTCAACATTCTGGTGTCTTGATTAAGATAGGCATCAGTATTTCAACACCTATCTTAAGTCCCTTGCCAGGATTTGGATGTCAGTATTGAGACCACCTGCTGCTGTAGAGGTGGTTATTAATGTGCTGCTCTCTCCTAACCTTCCACTGCTCTGACTAAAATGTCAGTAGTGAATAGCTCAATAGTCTTCCTCTGCTCTTAACAGTGTCCTCCATTGATTTGACCCTTTATATCATATACATTGAAAATTAGAGAGATTCAATTATTTTCCTTTTTTTTCTAATATATCTCTTCCCCCCACAATACCCACCACATACCAATCACCACCCACTGATTCCCATATGTCGACCGTGCAGTAAAAGAGTGCAAACACCATATCAATCACAATGCACTATTCACAAGGTCATTTAGATATATGCAAGTTACTTTGCCCACAATGTTTATTATAGAGATGAGCAGTTCGGATTCTGAGGAATCCGAACCGCTCCGAACACAAGTTCGGGTGTTCCCACCTGACTCAGATTCCACCTCGAGGCCGAACGTCACCCGGCCAATGTCGGATTCTCGCAAGATTCAGGTGATTTTCAGCCTATATAAAAGGTGCGGCGCCCTGGACTTGCAGTCATTTCGCTGAGAGACAGGACGAGTTAGTAGTTCAAACTCCTTGCCGCTGGACTTTCAAGGGCATTAGCCCTCTGTGATATAATAACCTCCGTGACTTCTTCTCTCTACTGGGCAAAAGCCCACTGTGTGTGCTCCATGACTGGGCTATATACAAGCTCCGTGACAGTGACATATAACTCAGTGACTTTACTGGGCATAAGCCCACTGTGTGCATACGAGATCCATGACTGGCCATTTGTAAAGCTCCGTGACTTTACTGGGCATAAGCCCACTGTGTGTATAAAAGCTCCATTACTGGGCAGAAGCCCACTGTGTGTATACAAGCTCCATGGCTGGGCATAAGCCCACTTTACTGGGCAGAAGCCCACTGTGTGTATACAAGCTCCATAACTGGGCATAAGCCCATTTTGTGTATACAACCTCTGTGACTTTACTGGACATAAGCCCACTGTGTGTATACAAGCTCCGTGACTGGGCATATGCCCACTGTGTGTATACAAGCTCCATGACTGGGCATTAGCCCACTGTGTGTATACAAGCTCTGTGTCTGGGCATAAGCCCACTGTGTGTGTACAAGCTCCTTTTCTGGGCATTAGCCCACTGTGTGTATACAAGTTCCGTGACTTTACTGGGCACTAGCCCACTGTGTTTATAGAAGCTCCATGACTCCAGTTCACAGTGAGTGGTGGTAATAAATAAATATTATAAATAAATACATAAGTCTATTACTAAGTAGTTTTTGTAAAATTTTGTGATTTTGTTAATATGGATCACGACAACAAACCTAGAGGAGAGCTGAAGCAACAAGCAAATGCTAGCACTGCAGATGCTGGAAGTCCATTACTAACATCTAAAGCTGATGCTCAAGGGCGTAGAGGCTTTAAAAAATTAGGGTATCTGAAATAAAAAAATCTAGATTTCACAGGAGTAAAGACAAAAAAAACCTCTAAAGACTATTACTAGTGCAGAAAAACAGAAAATTGGCAATATACCATTCACCACATGTAGTGGCAAGAAAAGGCTCAGGCATTTCCCTTTATTTCTGACTGGTGGTTCTGCAACTGTCAGTGAGGCATATTGTGCCTCTCATGACAATAAAAGACCTTTTCAATCTGACTATAGAAGAAGTGTAAAAAAAATGTACAACCAATAAGGCAGTACATCAAACTGTGTTTTCATAAACACAA
Source organism: Taudactylus pleione (assembly GCA_031769625.1). Lineage (NCBI taxonomy): Eukaryota > Metazoa > Chordata > Amphibia > Anura > Myobatrachidae > Taudactylus > Taudactylus pleione. Next base: position 244,094 of record JAUIMM010000880.1, read on the forward strand.
ATGTCAGAAATCCCTAAGGAGAGTCTAAGTGGGTTCACGAGTGGTATTGCTATGTGTAAGCCTGACCTTTTAGAGAAGCCACCCTCCACAGTTTCTGTTCCATCTGTATTTGTAGGGATGAGCAGTATTCCTGGGGACATAGACATTGAGGATGCCACCACGGAATTGCAAGAGGATGAGAGGAATATATGTGCAGCTGATGAGGATGTTGAGGATGAGGATCTTGTTTGTATAAGTCAGGCACCAGTGGAAGCAGCTCTTGGCCAATATAAGAAGGCCATTGCCATGCCTGGGCATAGAACCATTAAATTCACATATTTTTTGTGTGGAATTATTATTACCCAAATCCTGACAACACATGTCAAGCCATTTGTAGCCTTTGTTGGACCACAGTAAGTAGAGGTAAGAACGTTAAGCATCTAGGAACCTCCATGCTATTACGTCATCTGCAGCGAGCTCATGACAAGTGTTTGATAACATCAGAAACTACTGCTAAAAATATAACAACAAGAAGTCCAGCATTAGATAGATGCCTTCTGTCTACTAAATCCCAGCACCTGCAATCTCCACCGACAGCACCTTCAACCTCAATATCCTCAGGAACGATCAGTGATAGTCCAGCATCCAATATGTTAATGCTAAGTCATGGTGACTCCTCCACTTTCCAGGACACCTCAGAAGAAACTGGATCTTTGAGTGCTAGGCCTGCTGCTGCTGCTGGGGGTGGATCTTCATCCCAGAAGTGGACCAAGAAGACTACTGGTAGTAGTTTACCAAAAAACAATTGACTGTTAAAGAATCTCTTGCAAGGGGAAGCAATTATGACAGCTCTCACCCTGTCGCACAGCGGATCACTGACACCATGACGGCTATGCTAGTATTAGTTCTGCTTCCAATATCCGCAATTAATGCAGTGGGATTTACACAGTTTATTGAGGTGCTGTGTCCCCGGTATCAAATTCCATCTCGGTTTCATTTTACCCGAAAAGCCATTCCTTGGCTGTACCAGGACGTTAAACAGAACCTAGTTATTGGCCTACAAAATGCTATTGTACCCACTGTCCACTTAACGACAGATATGTGGACAAGCGGTAGTAGGCAAACTAAAGATTACATGACTGTGATGGCTCACTGGGTGGGTGAATCTCCTTCAGCAGCAGCAGAAGCAGTATCTAACAACAACACCAGCTCATTCAGAGGCAAGCAACTCTGTGCATCACCAGATTCAATAAGAGGCATACCGCTGACAACCTCTTAGAAAAACTTAGAGATGTCATAGAAACATGGCTTACCCCACTTGGACTCTCCTCAGAGTGTTTTCTGGTGCTCCAAACTTCGGCATGCAGTCGCTGAATGGCGAAAGTGGCCGGAAATTTTTTGTGCCACCCAAAGTGTCTCCTGCACGTCCCTGTCATTTTTTCAGAGAATTCTGCACCACCAAATTTATTGTGTAAGCAAAACATGGGACATGCTGGAATTTTCCAAATGTAATGCCCGCACAATATTGGTGGTGTTGTCAGATATCACAAATTCCCAGGAGAGTCTAAGTGGGGTAAGCCATTTGGCGATGATTTCCCTCAGTTTCTATAAGCGGTTGTCGGTGGCGTGCCTCTTACTGAAACCGATGATACACAGCGTAGCCTGCCTTGGAACGAGCTGGCATTTCTAAGATACTGTTACTGGTGATGCTGCTGTTGTTGCTGTATAAGGCCTCAGTTATCTGCTTTGCTTCAGGATAACTGCTGTCATACTTCATCCTCCTCACTAAGGACTGTTGGAGGGTCAATTGCTTAGTAAAAGAAGTAGTGGCGTTCCTACTTCCTCTCTGGGATGATGAATGACTCCCAGCTGCAACAGCAGCAGCAGCAGTTGGCGTAGCAATGCAGGATCCTCCCGAGGAATCCCGGATAGGGGAGTCAGTCATGCCAGTGACATGGCATGCAAGACTACTTCCGTTCCTGACTGAGGAGGAAATTGACGAGGAGGGAGTTGACTGTGTGGTTTGCAGGCTCTTGGATACAACAGGACAAAGGGATTTAGGTGTCCCTGGACTGCTTACGGTCTTAGCCACATTTTCTGAACTTGACAGTAACTTTTTATGAATGCGCTGTAGGTGACATATAAGGGAGGATGTTCCTAGGTGGTTAATGTCCCTACCCCTACTTATTTCACCTTTACATATGGTACATATGGCAAGACAGTTGTTGTCCGGATTTGGATAGAAATATTTCCAGACCAAAGAGGTGGAATGTTTGGTCTTCTGCCCAGGCATGACCGTGATGGGATTTTTAATCCCATGGACAACAACTGTCTCCCCCGGTGCCTGATTTAAACAAACCACATCACCATCAGAATCCTCCTTGTCAACTTCATCCTCAGTACCAGTTACACCAATATCCTCATCCTGTTGTTCTTCAACAGTGGCATCTTCAATTTGAATATCAGCAATTGGGTGCTCCTTCCAGCACTTGCAGAGGGCGTGCAAATGGTTGAAGGAGCCACCTCTTCCCGTCCAGTGTTGGGAAGGGCAGGCATTGCAACCGTCGTCACACTTGGACTCTCCATGGGGATTTGTGAGCACAGTTCTGTGGACAGAGCACTCCCTGGACAACACTGCAGCACACTTTTAGGACTACAGCCTTCATGGGACACTGCACAGCCAGCCCCTATGGACTTTGGAGTGGACACAGCCCCTGTGGACAACAGCAGCACAACATAGCCCAGCCAGCCCCTATGACAGCAGCACAACACAGCCCAGCCAGCCCCTCTGGACTTTGGAGTGGATACAGCCCCTATTGACAACAGCACCACAACTCCCAACCTCCCTCTTCACTATCCACAGCCGCAATGTAAAATGCGCCAACTCAGGGACCTTTTATAGAATCCAAAACCTGCGAGATCTGACAGCAGGATGATGACGTTTTGCCTCCATTTCAGGTCCGAGTCAGGCAGGAAAACCCGAGCATGACTCAGTTCCCAGCTCGGAACGGGTGGGCTCGGGGGGGTTCGGATTTCAGAAATCCCAACCTGCTCATCCCTAGTAGTTAGTACAGCATCTGCTGTCAGGGTTCCTCCTGTGATTACACCATGATGCATATAGCAGTGCAAAGTGCAGGGCCGTTGCAAGGTTTCTCAGCACCCTAAGCAAAACTTCAGCATACTCCGCCCCAACACCCCCCCACCTGTAGGGACGCTGGAAGTGGGTAATGGCGCGGCATGGGCAGTCACAAAATGTCTCTAATTTATGTGACACTGACTGACTCAACGAAAATGTGTCCTCAGACAAAATAATTTTAAAATCTTCCCTGTTTGTGCAAAAAGAGGTCAGTGCCAGCCTATACACGCAGGGGACAATTCCAGCCTATCCCCACAGGAGGCAGTGCCAGCACTCATCCTGAGACCGGACACAGCTGTTCTCTGTAACATCTGAGTCAAAGCTGCCCACACGGAGCTGCTCGCTAGCTGGTCCAGTTCCACGTGCAGGGCCCTGGCAGCCCATACTCTCTGCACCGGGCCAGCAGTTTCACCACTCCATACAGCTGCTGCCTGACTTGTGGCTCCACCTGCTTGGCCTTGATCACAATCATGTCTGGGTCCCACCCCCTAGCCAACTCCCTCTCACAAACATTAACCCCAGCCCAGCCCCTTTCACTTACTTCTCACACATATATGCTCCTGCCCCAGCCACCTCCCATTCACATATATACCCCAGCCACCTCAGTCTCACATATATACCCCAGCAACCTCACTCTCACATATATACCCCAGCCACCTCACTCTCACATATATATATATATATATATATATATACCATAGCCCTGCCCCATTCACCTACCTCTTACACATTTATACCCCAGCCACCTCCCTGTCACACATACACCACAGCCCTGTGTCTGGCCCCAGTCATATCTCTACCTCTCCTCCTGGTAGAGCAGTGCAGCAGCTGGTGGGGTCAGCCTGGCTCCAGTTCTATCAGGTTTTATGTTGAAGGCTTGGAGTCGGAGGTGCATGTGAGGCTGAGGGCAGGGCTGCCGGACTGTCTGAGAGGCGAGCCGGAGCTCTGCATTGTCTGGTGCACTGGACTTAGTGCACACTGGCACCTGGGGGGGGGAGCTGTCACTGTATGCATACAAGCATGTGAGTATTGCTTCTGACTGGGACACTCTTCTCCCCCTTCCTCTCCCTGCTGGCTGTTATCCTGCGATAGCCCCCGCCCCCATACCAATCGGAGGGTAGGCAACTATGTAGCATCGTCTGAAGGAAGGATGTCACTTTCAGACATCCTTCATTTTTTTCAGCATCAGAAGCCACCCCTTAGGTCCCGGCACCCTTAGGCAGCTGCCTAAAGCTTCCTAATGGAAGCGCCGGCCCTGGCAAAGTGACATCAGTGGGAAACTGCTGATGGTAGTGCAGTGTAATTTAAGACCATAAACGGTACCTGTATAAAATGATTCCCATGGTGGCTGAGGTAATTGGTAGAGATGTGCGCCGACCCCCGTTTTTTGGTTTTGGATCTGGATCTCTCCTGGTTTTGGATCTGGATCTGGTTTTGGATCTTTTTCCTTGGTGTTTTTTTTTCGGTTTGGGTAGTGGTTTTGGATATGTATTTTTTCCCCAAAAAAATATAATCAGCAAAAACCATATTTTGGGCCTATTTTTGTTCCTACAGTATTACTAACCTTAATAACAATCATTTTCAGGAATTTCTATGCATTTTTAACCACCTCACAGCTCACAATATTGATTTCACTATTTTTCACCAGTATAGGCCAAAGGCTGCAGCAGGATGGCTGGCTAAAGTAAGCAACAGAGCAGTGGCACAAATGCACTGCAGATTAAAAAAATATAGGACATCTACAGTATGAAACATTGCCACACAGCAGTGGCAGACAGGATGGCAGTTTAATAAACTATAATAATGTCAGTCGGCAATGCCACAAATTGTGCAAAATGTAACGAAAAGTGGTGCAAGATGGAATTGTCCCTCCCCCCCCCTTGTATGTGGGATATTAAAAAGGACATGCACAGTTTAACAAACCAAGTACTTTAGCCACTAGGACTGACACTTTCGTGGCTGAACTCCTTGGTTTAATTGAGCCCCCACAAAACATTTTTTTGAAGGACTGCACCAGAACATGCAATCCCACCACTAACTGAAGGTAATCTGCTGTTAGCTGATACTGGAATGCTTGTTAATTTACAAATTATTATAATTATGTTAAACAAATTGCATGAACTCTCTGCAAATGAGAAAAAAACAGGGAGGAGATGCCTAGATGGTCAATGTCCCTTCCTCTGCTAACTTTGGCTTTACAAATGGAACAGCCTTCACAACTGTTGTCAGAATTAAGATTAAAATAATTCCACACCCAAGATGTGGCTTTTCTGGCTTTCTTTTTATCATGAGCAAGAACTGCTGCCACTGGTGGCTGATTTACACAAACCACATCCTCATCATTAACATCCACATAAGCATCAGAAAGGATGCAAATTTCCCCCTCATCCTCCTTTTGCACTTCCTACACACTATCATCCTAATTTTTTTATTATTTCACCATCTAATACTAGCACAGCCGTCATGGCGTCAGTGATCTGCTGTGAAACTGGGTGACAGCTGTTATACTTACTTCGTCTATCAAAGGACTGTTTAACAGTCAATTGTTTTTTTAAACTACTAGTAGTAGTCTTCTTGGTCCCTTTCTGGGATAAAGATCCACCCCCAGAAGCAGCAACAGGTGTAGAACTCAAGGATCCTTCTGTTGAATGATGGATAGGAGAGGAGTCAGTCATGCTTATGAAACTGGAGGCAGGACTACTTCCAATTGTGAATGAAGATGTTGATGATGATGCAGGTGTTGGTGGTGGAGATTGCAGGCACTTAGATCCAGATAGAAGGGAACATCTAGGTGACACTGGACTGACTGTTTTTCATTTCTTTGTACCCAAAGTTTTAGCATTTGAAATACCCTTTCCAATTTGATGAATGCGCTGCATGTGATGTAACAGGGAGGAGTTTCCAAGATGGTTAAGGTCCTTACCTCTACTCACTGTTACTTGGCAATGGTTACAAATGGCTTGGCAAAGGTTGTCTGGATTTGGGTTGAAATAATTCCACACAATGGAAGTGGATTTTTGGTCCTTTGCCCAGGCATGGCAACAATGGGATTTTTCCCACCATGGGCAACAACTGTTGCCTGATCTACAGTTTTTACACAAACATCCTCGCCATCAATATCCTCATCATCATCATCAACATCCTCATCATTCTTGTTGTTATCGCCAACTACATAAATATCCTCCTCATCCTCCTTGTGCAATTCCAAAAAAGCATCCTCGATTTCTACATCAGAAGGCACACAAATGGTGGAAGGAGGATCACCTCTTCAGACTTGGACACACTTTGAATCTCCTCGGGGATTGTAATTTTTCCGAGCACACAGTTGGTTCCGGTGTCTTACTCATCTAATCAATTTAATTTTTTTTTTCCTCTCCTACAAGCAGAGGGGCTTAAATTATCATTACAATCTTCAGTCATAATTACAGGCCAATGCCTTATCCTTTCCTTGCCACTTTATGTAGTGAATGGCATATTGCCAATTTTTTGTTTCTCTAACACTGACTTAGCTTTAAATTTTATTTGCTTTAACAGGGTAAAAGTAGATTTTTTTTAGCCTAACTTTTTGGGCTGACTTAAGCCCTGGTACATTGGCCTTCATAGATGACATTGATGACCTTGCATCGTCATCATGACTGCTGCTTGCAGCTACAAGACTGGTATGTGGATCCTGCTCTATGGTCATGTGACTGTCCTCCATACTCACTATGCACACAAATGTTTTTTTATTGGAACACTGGGGTGAACCCCTGTAAGAGACAGCAGCCCCTTGACAGACAGCATCACAGCACCCCTGCACACCTACACTGATGACAGGTGTGGCTAAAATGCACACAAAAATGTATTTTAATTTTTTTGGGGCAGCAGCCCCTTGACAGACAGCAACATAGCATCCCTGCGCACCTACACCAATGACAGGTGTGGCTAACATGCACACAAATAAATTGTTTATTTTTTTGGCCAGCAGCCCCTTGACAGACAGTAGCACAGCACCCCTGCGCTCCTACGCCGACAGGTGTGGCAACATGCACACAATAAAATTGTTTATTTTTTTAACATTGGGATGAACCCTTGAAAGAGTCAGCAGCCCCTTAACAGATAGCAGTACAGCACCCCTGCGCTGATGACAAGTGTGGCTAACACACACACAATTATTTTTATTAATTTTTTCACACTGGGGGTGGGTTAGGAGCACCCCTGAAGGACAGTACACCCGCTGGATAACACAGCACTATAGCCAGCTAGCTGTCTGTGGACAGGACAACAGCCAGCCTCTGTGGACAGGACAACAGATAGCCAGCCAGCCCCTATGGATAGTACAACAGCCAGCTAGCCATGCTATAGACAACAGTCAGCCCTTATGGACAGGACAACAGCCAGTCCCTCTGTAGACAACAGCCAGCTCTTATGGACATGACAACAGCCAGCCCCTATATGGACAACAGTAGTCAGCCCCTATGCACAGCATCAGCGTGCAACACCACAGATCCCAGCTCCCTCCCTCTTCACTCACCACAGCCAGAATGAAAAAATGGTGGCAATCACGGGACCTTTATAGAATCCAAAATCCACAAGAATCCGACAGCGGGATGATGATGTTTTGTCTTGTTTTCGGAACTGAGTCAGGCGGGAAAACCCGAACCGACTCAGATCTGCCTTGGATCCCCATAGTTCGGGTGGGTTCGGATCTCAGAGATCCGAACCTGCTCATCCCTAGTAATTGGTGGGGGTCCTCTGGGTGCACAAAGATACTCCAGCAGGAGGTTCAAAGTGCATTTCACCAGAGGCTTGGCCACAAAGGCTCAAAGTTCCCTAGGCTGGCAAGAAAGTAAATACCTATACTGGACCAATTGTAAAACATAATTAATGACGGACAGACAAGACAGTCAGTCAGTGTTAGCCCAGTTGTGAACCCCAGTAAGATGAAGAGTATGGAGTCGGCATATTCAGTATATCAGCATCATAAGATTAACATGCAGTATGAGCCTATCAACAGTTAGGAGCATACTTGCCGACATTCAGCTCCTTCCTTCCGAGAGAGAGCTGAATTGCAGAGTACTGTGGGGGTCATGGTCAGATGATAGTGCTGATTTGGGGGGCGGAGCCGGGGGCATGACTGCAAGATCACATCATCGCGACCCCGCCCCCTCTTCACAATGCCGGAATAAACAGTGTTGTAAAGCAGAGTGTGGGGCCATGATGACGCAAATCAGTGCGAATCGCATCACTGGGCCACCCTGCTGCGGGGGTTTCTCTATGTACTCTGGAGGGAGTCAGGAGGGACAGTGGATTGCCTGCCTTTCTGGGTGGCCAGGAGCGGCACCCGATATTCCGGAGGCTCCCGGACAAATTGGGAGGAGTAGATAGAGAACACTTTTTCGTCAAACTTAATTTGACAGGTACCACGCCCCCAGCACCTCCCATTACTCCGCCCCCCAGTCACTCCCCTTTTCCTCCCCCTTTTGATATCGCTTCATGTAAAATTTATATGGCTTAATATGAATTTTAATGTGGCGCGATATCTTTTTGATATCTTTTTGATAGGGTTTGATAAATAAATCTAAATCAAATGTATATAAATGCGATAGGTATTGATATAAAATGTGTTCAATGCTTAAACAGGTAGTATTGTTGTTAAACTTCGTGATAGCTATAAAAGTAAATACATCTTTATCTAACAGCCAGCCATGCCTACGAACAAAAGAAACGGTGCATCGCGCCGCGCCGCTAATCGAAAAAAGCGGATGAAAAAGACGTATTACACGGTATTGAACCCCGGCAGTTATAGCGGCTTTGATAAGTATTATAAGGCCAATAAAGACGCGTTTAAAAGAACGGAAATTAAAAAATGGATGCAAAAACAAGACGAGTATACGTTACATAAACCGGCTAGGAAATTCTATAAAAGGAACATGATCTGCGTATCCGATATAAATCAGCAATGGCAATGCGATTTGGTATCGCTGATAGACCTTGCGAAGTACAACGATGGTTTTAAGTATATATTAACAGTTACCGATATATTCAGTAAGAGAGCCTGGGCCATAAGCCTAACATCTAAGAGTGCAGCAGCCGTCGCTAGCGCTTTTGAAAAAATATTTCAACAGGGCTGCGTGCCAAAGAAGCTGCAAACCGACTGCGGTAAAGAGTTTCTAAACAAGATCCTAAAAAAAAGTAAGAAAAATACGATATACATCATTTTACAGCTAACAACGACGTAAAGGCGGCGGTTATAGAATGATTCAACAGGACTTTAAAAACACGGATGTGGCGCTATTTCACAGCGCAGAATACCTACAGATATATAGATGTTTTACAGGACTTCATATACAGCTATAATAACACGTATCATAGAACGATTAAGTGTACGCCGTGTGATGTGAATGCCTCTAATGCTTTGAGCATTTTTAAGATGATGTACGGCGAATACTTTAAAGCTAATAAAATACAGCCTCGACTAGCCTTCGGTGAGCACGTACGCATCTCCAAATATAAGGATATATTTCAGAAAGGCTATGAACAGAATTATTCTGAGGAAATATTCATCATACAGGCTGTGAACACTAAAGGTCTTAGGCCGCTTTATACGTTGGCGGATCTGTACGGCGAAGTTATAACTGGCAGCTTTTACCCCGAAGAACTTCAAAGCATCCCCAAAAACTATAACAGAACTTACAAGGTGGAAAAGATTTTAAAAAATAAGACGGTCGGCGGTCGGAAATACGCGTTGGTCAAGTGGCGCGGATACCCCACAAAATTTAACAGCTGGGTCGCTGCATCGGAGATAAAAGATATATAAAACACAACATCTGCTAAACAAGGAGAGATGGATGACAGATCGTTCTACATATCCTTACCCAGCAATGCCTCGGCAGACACATTCCCACAAAATAAGATTTCTAACTATACAAAAAAACTTGCAAAACTGATACACTTAAACGGCGAATGGGAGGTAGCTCTTACAGAAATACAATACCCCCACACCTGGAATACTTTGGATATACACGATTGTGTGTTGCAAATAACAAAGTGGGATAGCCAGAACCTGGATATCACGAGGGTGTGCATTAAACCCAGTTTTTATGAAACAATCGAGGCGCTACTTGTGGTAATCAATGCAGAAATTGCGCGACATAAACTGGAGGGAGGGTTAAAACTATGGTATGATCAGCTTGAACGCATCGTATCCTTCGACAATAAGCCCTTGTACCAGATCACAGCAGGCGCTAAGCTGACAAGAATACTGGGTTTACAACCTAAAACTATGTTTTTAAAGCCATGCGCCGACATCAACGGAGAACAATATACGTTGTACGTGTACACAGACATTATCGAACACCAGGGGGTCGGCGATAGTTATGTTCCATTGCTACGCACGGTTGAAATTAAGGGGCGTAACAACGATATGGTCACAATTCGATACGAGAAGCCCGATTATGTACCTTTGTGCAAAGCACATTTTGACACTATAGCCATAGAGATAAAGAACGACCAGAATGAGAACATCGCATTTAAGTTTGGGAAAGCGATCATGAAACTACACTTTAGACGACGGAAAAACGATTTTTATTAACCGGGTAGAATGGTCGCTGTTAAAAATTATGGCGATCCGGCGCTGTACGCACAATATTATAAAGCGCTAGCCGGTAATGGTTTACCCGGTTTTCACGGCAGCGCTTACATGTACGGCTGCGGTTTAGGCGGTATTTTTCGACGCCTTTTCAGAAAAGCGGTGCCTCTTTTCCGGAGAGGTCTAGAGTTAGCTAAACCGCACGTGAAGACCGCGGCGCGCAATATCGCGAAAGACGTTATTGGACACGCCACAACGGCGGTGGTGAATAAAATACACGAGGCAAACCAATCCAAACAAGATGGTTTAGGAATAATATATACAAGAAAAGGCGTGTCTAAAAGAAAACGGAAGCGCACGATAGCGTTTCCGCCTTGGGGCATCACTTTTTTAAATAAAAGCAGGAGACGCCGCAGCTTAAAGAAGAAGAAGAGAGAACCGAAGCGCGGTGCTGGTGATATTTTTTAAACAACATGTCTTTCATACACACCGAGTCAGTAGAATGCGCAAAATCAGAGGTGGATCTTTTTGACGTGCCCCCGACACAAACTAGCGTAGAGAAAAGTCTATACGTCGAAGTTCAGCCTTTAGCGGCGTTATCCGACACAGCGCCACTTGAATCTTATATAGCGGCCAGCGGCGAACACTACTACAACCTGCACAACACCCTGCTGTATGTGAAGTGCATGATCGTACGAACCGATAACACGGCGATAGCCCAAGGGGCCTGGGTCGCCCTTACTAATTACCCCATAGCGACATTATTCAGCCAAGTGGATGTTACTTTGGGCGACAGACTCATATCACAATCCAACAATCTTTACGCTTACCGCGCGTACATTGAGACTATATTGAATTATAGCTCCGATGCTTTGTCAACAAAGCACACCACAGGATTATTTTATAAAGATGTGGCTGGAGAACATAACAACAGGGTTCTGGACAGCCCTAACACTGGTTTCAGAAAACGAGCAGGAGCGACCGCGCAGAGTCGCATGGTTGAATTGCTAAGGCCGCTTCACTGCGACCTTTTCCACCAGCATAAACTAATTTTAAACGCTGTTGACCTGAAGATTAAACTCACCAGAAACAAAGACTCATTCTGCTTAATGTCTGCTGAAGCGGATGCCTTTAAAATACAGATCGTTGCAGCGTCCCTTTTTGTGAAAAGAGTGCAGGTCTCACCGGCCGTACGCATTGGGCACGCGCAAGCGCTAATAAGCGGCAACGCGAAATACGTGATTGACCGCGTCGGAATGAAAATCTACAGCGTACCCGCAGGCAGTAGAGTGTTTAATCTAGAAAATCTATTTTTAGGTCAAGTGCCAAAAACTGTCATAGTCGGGTTTGTGGACAACGAAGCATTTTCAGGAGCCCTTGATCGGAACCCCCTTTGTTTTGAACATAAAAATGTGAACTTTGCATCCCTTTATCTGGATGGAACACCGCACCCGGCAAAACCATTTCAACCAGACTTTGAACACGGTAATGCTGTAAGAGAGTATATGTCGCTCATACAGATCACAAATAAGGAGAAATCTGACGCCGGAATACTGGTCGACTGCAAAGAGTACCTCAATGGCTACACGCTATTTGCTTTTGATCTGTCGCCGGAGAAGGAGTGCGGAGAGCACCTTTCCCTGATAAGGATGGGCAATCTACGTGCTGAATTCCGCTTTGCGGAAGCGTTGGATCGTACAGTCAACGTGATCATTTACGCTTTATTTGATAATATCATTGAGATTAATCAAAGGCGCGATGTGCTGTATGATTACCTATAAGTGAAAGAAACTATTTCAATATTTTATCGAATCTTTTAACGGTTATCATTACGTGATAAAAAAAAAAACAACACAAAAAAAGAGAAAATGAACACGCTACAGATAAATTGTATTCTCTACACGGAACCAAGCACGCGCCGTTATTTTAAAGGAACCTACGCGCGCATTTGTAATTAACACGCATAGTAGCGGTCAGCCGGGCGAACACTGGTTGGCTGTTTATTTTAATGAAGCGGGGGTTTGTTATTTCTTTGATACTTACGGACTCGCGCCGGACAACGTTACTTTCCCAAAGAATATCATAAAGTTTTTACATTTTTATTCAAAAAGCATTTGTCACCAAAACCGCCGGTTGCAAGGCTTTTCAAGCGCTGTATGCGGTCAATATTGTATTTACTTAATATTTTTAATGTGTAAAAACTACAAATATGAGGAAATTCTGTCCCGATTTAGTAATGATACAAAGTGTAATGACCGTGTAGTTGCAATGTTTGTAAGGCGGCTGCCGAAAAGACATTGTTTGAGCCTCTATACGGATAAATGTATACAGAAATGTGTAACTTGTAATCAACCCTGTGTTTGAAACATTTTATGTACAATGCTTCATAACTATAATAAACAACAGTTTTAAACATTATGTTGTTGCATGTTTCTTCCATAAACACCGATAAGAAACAAAGAACAAAACAAACCGTTCTAAATCATAAACATATTTTATTGTATCATAAAAAGTATATTTACAGATACAGCGCCATTGCAATATCATAACAATTGTAATCAGAAAGGTATTTGAAGCATTTTATGTACAATGATACAGCGCTATAATAAACAAACATTTTTAATCTTCATTACAATACATATGCTTAAAAACAATACAAATAGGTTATAGACTCAGCCACGGGACATCCTTAAACACTTCTAAAGATCTTTTTCTAGGCATTAAGTAACCATGTGTCGTTGTTAATCCGGGGGTGCTTAAAACATTTAAGTGACCTTTCTTATGCGTTTGTAGATATGGTGGGGTTGATAAATACCCAACACCAGCGGTATATGTTTCTGCCTTTAAACGGTCTAGGTGCAGCCTATTGGATGCGTTACCGACCACTGTGGACGGTATATTTAATTCCGCCATGGCTTGCATAATCTCGGCCCAACCATTCGGCATTTTACGGCTCGACACGCTGTGACTTTGCGTGACGCTTTTTATTAAATCCAGCATGTTGGAGCCCTGTACAGCATTACCTTTATATAGAAACTCGCCTTTAGCATTCCAGTTTGTGATGTGTTTAGACCCGGTCATTTTATTTAAAAGTATCTCGCTGTTTTTCCTATACCGGTCATTAACACCGTCCAAAACTTCTTGATAACCAACATCAGAACCGTCTGACTGTCCAGTGTTAGCTGTTTGAGGAACAGTTGGCATTTCGGGCGTTAAGAGAGTTAAAGTTGACATCTCTCTATCAGACTACTTACTCAACACCAGATATTTCTGCAACGCGGCTGTGTAACGCTTAGCTTTATCATACTCCGATAAATCATTACTCTGTAGTATGTTTATGATCTCTGCATCTAGGCCTTGTGCAGATGTTTTATGTATATCTTCGTTACCCGGTTTGTTGCTGATAAGGGGTGTTATTTTCCTTTTTTCTATTTGTACGCACAGGCCATTGCCAGCCTGTTTAATCCCAATATATCTGAAGCAAATTATTCTATTTTTCATATAATAACTATCAGGTTATAAGTAACATAAATATATGAACTCCACAAAGTGTTAACCAGAATTATATACCTTTTAAATCATTTGGATAATTTCCTTTCATAAAGATAACGATGCACACAAAGTGTTATAAGTAAAACGTTTTTATATATCAAATCTTCATAAAATCAATGCTTGTTAAAATACAATATAGACGAGAGATATATATATATATATATATATATATATATGTGATTGCCGAGTGTGTGAGTGGGGGTTGTTGGGACCCTTTGTCCTATTGTTCAAACCGCATGGTCTCTGAACACAAACTCCATTTTGAAAACTCACATTGAAGACTCCCATAATGCCATGTTCTGTAATACCAATACCTTCACCCACTACAACTGTGTGATATCTTTGGACCAAAACAGTACATTATATTGTATACCAGTGTCTAATATTTTCAACTTCCATGATATAACACTGCATCCACTATACTATACAAGCTTTTCAGATACTATAATGTTGTATAATACATATAAGCTGATTCCTCTGTAATAGTTAAAAATAACACTATACAACAATTTAGTACACAATTCTATCATAATACTATAAAGCATCCACCAACCACATGGACCTACTTCAATTTCCATTGAACACATGGGTCAATGGGGGAAGGGGGAGAGCACATGGAATTTCCTTTGTTCACACCACATGGAGGTAGTAGTCATCTTTAAATGCCCAAACTATGATAATATATAACTTCACAATACTATCACAATATGGCTTGCAATCTGCAACTCCCATGGAACCACAACCACTAGCTGATATCAAACAAATATACATCTATAGATTGCAACATTTCACCCAATCTCCACTACACAATGATACAGTCAGACCACGAGAATACAACACATGGGAAGGAAGGGGGAAAGAAGAAACTTAATATGTATATATCACAGCCAGCCATATATATAAAACTGATCCCAAATCACCGCAAATCAATCTTCATATCGTCTACTACAGATTAACACAAACCAAGGCACAACCAAAGCACCACAGCCTGACAACCTGGCCTTTAACAAAGATTCCACTATGAACCACAATATTAATCACTACAAACTATCTATATAAGCTATAAACAGATTAAATCAAACTAGATATAGATATCATTTAGGCTAACCACTGTTCAGTTTACTTAGCCATTTTGCGTAGATATCGCCAGACCTGCCCTGGGGAATGAAGTTGCATTCTGGCTTTCTGGGGGGAAAGTCTGCTGTCCTTGTGTCTCCCTGGTGTGTCCTTGCAAGCATGTGTGTTTCTCCAAGTGTGTGTGAATGCCATCCTGCTCTCCCTCACCTGTGAGGTGTGGTCAGAAAGGGAATATCCGATTGGTCAACTGGACTATTGTTCTAAGCTTTCCTGTGTGAGGCTTCAAGAGGAAAAAGCCTCTTGTTGGGGTATGCTGTGGAGTTGAACACCTTAACAAATGCTAATTAGCTTGTATTGTGAGCTGGTTTCTGTTACCTCTATTGATATGCTAGAATAACCAGTTCTGTGTAAACTTCTAAGCTCTGGGAAAATTATCACATTTCATATATATATTTTGTTTTTAGCTGTATAAGGAATGATTATTATTGATTTTAATATACACACTGTAACATTTCCCCCTTTTGTTAGTTCAATGACATCTGACAGTTGAACTGACATAAGCTTGTGTATTATAACTATTTTAGTGTATGTGTTATGTGTATGTTCGTTGATCGTACAGGTGGAGAGAGAATTCAGTTTGGAGAGAATCATAATGTAATTTTCACAGTTCAAAATAAAAGGTAATGAAAGTGTGGAGAAGTAACGTTCCTCTCCTGCTTCGCATATGTAGATGGAAAAAACCTTGTTTGATTGTATGTAAGGATAAAAAATCTTTCATATTTGAACCAAACCCTTTCCTAATTTTTAATAACATTTGGGATCAAAAGCCTATAGTTGTCATCTTCGCCACATGGGATGAGGGCGCACTTCTGGAGTGTTGTCATCTTGGGCATCTGCTTTGGATGATCCATATCCTGGTCCTTCCGATCTGTTCCATCTGGTCATCTTCCGATCTGTGTTCCGTCTGATCATCTTCCGTTCGATCATCTTAGGGCTTGTGTAGTCATCTGTCAGAAATATCGTCTGTCTGCAGCTGGGCCTTGTCAGCATCTAAATAAGAAATTGAGAGATATCAGTACTTTTGAATGTCTCCATCTTTCCTACCAAATCTGATTTCTTGTCTTCCATCCGATCTGTCTGCAGTCTTCAGATATCCTGTTGTTGACTTGCCTACATGGACGAAAAACAGATTCTCTGTGCATTAGCGATCCCTCCCACCCACTGTGATAATTTAGAATTTTGTCTGCTCCATATTGGAGTTTCCAAAAATCACATATCATTAACATTGACGAGTGTTACAGACTCAACTTTACATCATTTTCTCCACTAGGTGGCATTCAAGATCCTACAATGCCTTTGTTTTTCTCATTTTCTATGAAAATCTCCAAAAAAATATCCCTAATCTGGGAAATTCTAAATTTCCAACCTTCAAATACCCATATAACACCCCCCCTTTTCTCCTGACAATAATCTGTGTATTAATTGTTGAGGAGAATCAGGGAAGTCTTGGGCCATTTGATCTACTTTAACCTGCATTCCGATGTTCCGAGAAAATAGAAAGAAATGTTAGTTTACATAATACAGACATGTCAATGTGTAACTAATTCCTATCTATTCCAAACATACCAACTGTTTAATAGATATACCCAATTACTTTAGTAACAGAAAATCATCCTGTGGAACCTGTTTAAATATAAGACCATTTTAAAACAACCTTAAATGTAATTTTTTTCATTGAAAATCCTTAGCAATTCCAGGCATTACCACCTCTGCTGGGAAATGGATGTGTATTTCCCCTTCTACTACTCCTCCTCCTAGGACCAGTGAGTGTCCCTACTGGTCACAAGAGGTAAAACATCAAAATTAACACAGGTGTTTCTGAGAAAAAAAAACCTTACATTCTGCTGTGTTATTGTCACTGCAGCAATTTAAAACAGTATGATCATATGCATATTTTTATGATCTATGGCAGTCCCCCTGTTCTGGTGAATGAAACCTCCACCATTGGGTTATCCATAATACCTACACCACAATTTCATTAGATTTTACAGGGATTTGTGAACACAACAATATCACGTTTGTGCATGTTACTAACTATCACTTGGGATCTATAAACACAATTCCTTATGACCTATTGCCACTTACAACAGTTCCGATGGCATTTACCACATATGTCCCTTCATGAGAAATGCACAATATTTTCAGCTCTTAATATTTCCAAGATCCTACAAAAAAGACCTTGTCCACCCATCTTCCAATTCCTATGAATTTGGTCAGGGGTTGCAATACTTCCTTATTAACACTAGGGGATTTTTGAATCCTTTACTCCAATATACATATTTATACCATTATACTTTACCTGTATACACCTGGGATTTTAAAAATGAGCAGGATTTTATACCACCTGCCTGTTTTTAACCCATATTATACCATATACAGTCTTCAGAACAATTGCATATACCGTAAACATTGCTATAAGCATAAAGGTTAAATCCGTTATCAGTTGTATCATAAAGACGTCTCCTTATTTACTGCAGTAACGACAAATCTAGATTTCCTTATTTCTGCTTTTCATATGATATCCCTACTTCTAAGGAACATCCCATGTTTAACGTTCTGAGTATTACGCATATCACATTGTTCATCAATATTTATAATGTTACATATATCGCTGTCTAAAAATCATATTTCCTGCAGTCATATATAATTACCACATGACCTGTTTACCTAAAAGGAAACAATTATTTAGACATCCTAACATCTGTGGCATCTTAAATTATCCATTTTTACCTTTATTACAGACTTCACCGACCTGCGATTCAGTCTTTTTCAACCATTCTGCTTACCAGTATATATAGAACGATTATTACATGACTCATTGCAAACCTGCTATATGCAATACATCACCTGATTCTAAGCTTCACACTAGTGTCACCTATATATATCTGTCACAGAACTGAATAAATTGGTTAAACACAAATACCTCCCTTTGCGAGTTCCTTAATCTATTTACAGAAATCCATATGTATCTAAGTTATGACTTGTATACAGGGTCAGACTGGACCATAGGGGTACAGAAAACCTCCGGTGATCCCCATTGTTCCAGTCTGACACTGCTGGTGTATTACTTTTTCCTGTCTGTAATGGTGGAAATGAAGTCCTCAATCCTTACTAGATTGGAGAATTTATCTTACAGATCTGAGATCAGCCAGCGAGAGTAGCTAATTCACGCCATTCACAGATTCTCAGTGCGCGCTTCTCTGCTCAAAATTCTTACCGCGTCGCCAAAATGCAGTACCCGCTCAGACAACTATTAAAGACATGCTTCTGTAGGAAGTAATGGTTAGAATTAAAACAACAGAATGCCATACATCATAAGTAATAATTGCTTTACCGTTATTATGGACACGTCCAAAAATATCCTTGACATCTGAGATATTCATAAGCATCTTAAATCTCTTTGAACCTTGCTAACCTTTCCATACAGTTTTCTTACGTATCCTGTCCTATGCCACTAGACCCCAAACACCGGGTCGTCATCGCTTATGCTCTATGCACGTATAGCGACCAAAGCTTCATGTGAGCTAAACATTCAAGCTTTCACAGGGCCCATAACCGCCCTTAATATTCCTTGACAAAACACATCAAGTCCCTGATTATCTTAAACAATGTATTATGCATATTACGCAAACCTTCAAATCATACCTGTAAGATTATATGTGGTTTACATGCGATCTAATACCCAGATAATACAGTATAACACACCACATGTTATAATTTACTCAGAAGTGGATTTCTTAACCTAAAATAAATCTATAAACTGTTGTATTGCAAGGATTTTTCCGAAGTACATACAAACTCCACAGAGAAATCGTGTGTACAGCACAAATTTCTGTAATGCAGCCATGTGTGTGTTCAGTAATGCCATATTACACAGATCCCTGTTTTCCGAGATTGTGTATAAACCTCCCCCCCTTTTGTTCAAAATTAGACATTGAGAACAACAGAAGGTAATGATTGCAAATCATAATTCACATTGGTGCTGAATTCTAGCTCTTATATAAATCATGATTATTCTACCAAACATCATAAAATTTGCCAATTGTAATGTATGTTTGTGACATTATCAGAACACATGACATTGGAACAATCCAGCAATACATTGCAGTACAATAGGTAAAATACTTTTACCATCACTACGATGAATTTCCAATTTACATTCATTTGCTTCAAATATATGAAACATTTATTTGTGTTTTCTGTGATTAATTATGAATCCTCCAGTACTCTAAAACATTGGTACAGGTACAGTGCATGTTTTAATGTGTGACCTTAATGCACAAGTTTCACTGCAGATATGCTGCAGGGTGATTTAAACAGAAGAGAAACCGAAAGATTGCATAAGAAAAGAGGTGTTTTAAACCTCTAGGATGGGGGCAGGCATGTATGCAAATTACTTGTGGGAGTTAGCCTATGGCAAGCAGGGGCGGGTTTGTAACAGGAACATTATATAGTGGGATAAAAGTGTGGGCCAAAGCCTCTTTGTTCCAGATTCCTCCAGGACAGGGAAGTGCGGTTTGTCAGTTGTCATTTTCCTTAATAAAACTCTCTTAGTGCTTCTCCTTCTTCTCTCCTCCTTTTCCTTATTGTATTTAGTCATTCTTTTCATTTACTTCATATCATTGCTTTTACTTTTCCTTTCTGTCCTCAATCACTGTCTTTTCTGATTTCTTGTTCTGCTGGGGGAGGGTGTAGCCATGTCCTGCCTAGTAATGAGCCTCCCCTGACCCTGGTCCCTGGCTCCACAATGCCCCCATGTTATTAGGGGCTGCAGGTGTGGTTCCCCTATTGATAGTTCTCTCCCCCCTCAGGCTGCTGCAGCAGCTTTGTGGAAGGTGTGCCAGTGCGGGGGAGGGGTACTTCCCTTCAGTCCTTTATGCCCCTGGTCAATATCATCTTTGTGGCTGCAGTGGCCAGCACCATAGTCAAATGCAGGAGGGGTTTATGAGTGCCTTGCCTGAACCCCCCCTCAGCCCACACCATGATGACTACAATAGAAATAGCATATAATACTAAAGTTGCATGTTTTTTAGGATCCCCTCTGTGTCACAAATGAAATAACTAGCACTACAGTCCCTGTTGATCTTTTAAATGTGTCAGCCAGTAGAAAAAGTTAAAAAGCCAGTAATAAATATTGTTGTGCACCAACTAGATCTGGAAAACATGCATTGTACGGGGTGCACTGATATGGATCACCTATTGGATCAATTATTAATACTGGATAATACACCATCCAGTACATAACGGGACCAATCTGTGCATCTATGTCCAGGACAGTGCATGGTTTCTTTTTCTGCCCTCTCCCAGATTCCCCAACTTTCTCATATGATCTGTAAAGGAGCCTGCACATGAAATAAAAAGATTCAGCTCAGACAGGATGGCTCTACTTCTACATATAATTGCTTACTGTGTTTGCTGGTCCTGTATATGCCAGAATTATATCATTCAGTACATTCGTATGATGTATTTTATAGCTGGTCTAAGTGCTGATTATGCCCTCTTAATGGTAGAAAACAGTTGCAGCAAACAGTGTCAGTATTATGCTGGGCATTGAGGTATCATTGGGGGAATAGAATGCTTTAGTGATGCGTTATCTGACAGTAAGGGGTAATGGCTTTGACACTGCTTTATTTATGTATAGCACCTTAGATCTAGCTTTTATCTCCTTTGAATCATATTATCAGTCAATAGAGGAGATTGTATTATATACTGTATTCTGAGCATTTAACTTACAAAATAGACAGAATACGTGTGCTACAGTAAATTTCTACAGGGTGCACAGCTTATTATTGCAATCACTGCCCCAAGCAGCTATCACCGGGAAGCTCCATTCTCAGCTATGCTCCTACTTCGACAAATATACATTGCTGGAGGTCACGCAGCCTTCGCGTCCTGCCTATGAGGGGTACAACGCGAGCAAAGCAGCTAGTTCAGTTCGTCAGGGCTAACAGCAGGCGTCTGGGGAAAATGCTTCGCCTTTAATAATTCCACCTGTAAGCTTGGACGAAAATGTCGTTTTCGTCACCTCTGCTTGCGAAGTGGTGGCAACCACCCAGTTGCCAAGTGTTTCAAGGGGAGTGCCCAGCAGCAGCCTGCACAGCCAGAAAAAGGCACAAGTGCTAAGTAAAGCTCCATCCCCTGTCCGTGTCACAGCGATAGCAAAATGGTTGAGTTGGTACCCGTTTCTGCAGGACGCAGAATTTTTGTTAAAAGGCTTCAGTTTTGGTTTTCGTTTACCTATTTGCAGGGATGTCGACACATATTCGCCTAGAAATTTGAAGTCTGCCTTTGAATTGCCTCACATTCTTAGGGAAAAAGTGGTTGACGAGGTTAGCGTCAGGCGCATTGCAGGGCCTTTTTCAGAACCCCCATTAGGGATCTTGTGAATTCCCCGGTGGGAGTGGTTCCCAAGAAAATTCCAGGAAAATACAGGCTCATGCAAGCTCTGTCTTATCCGCCAGGCTCGTCAGTAAACTATGCCATACCAGTTGAGGTTTCCTCGGTGGTGTACCAGTCTTTTGACAATGCTTTGGACGTCATTAGGTGTTATGGTCCGGGCGCACTGATGGCTAAGATAGATGTTGAGGCAGCTTTTCGTCTACTTCCTTTGCACCCAGAGTCATTCCAGTTTATGGGTTTTTAGTTTGGACAACGGATATTGCATAGACAAATGCTTGCTTGTTCTGTGTCCTGTGCGTTTTTCGAGCATTTTAGCTCCTTCCTACACTGGTGCGCGGAATTTATTTATTTAATTTTTGCGGTAGTCATCGGATAGCCCACTATCTCGATGACTTTCTGTGTGTCGGCCCTTCCGGTTCAGGCAGATGCAGTTATCTTTTGTTTTCTTTACGAGCGCTGTTTTTTCATTTGGAGTTCCCGTTGCTGCGGACAAAACGGAGGGCCCTTCCCCTTGTCATTCCTGGGTATCGAGATCTGTACCTCGGCGGGTTCTTGTCGCATTCCTCTCGATAAGCCTGTCAAGTTGCGTAATGCCATAGCGGAATGCACGGCTTCCAGTAGAATTACCCTGCGGCAGGCGCAATCCCTCCTGGGCCTGTAAAGTAATTCCAATGGGCAGAGTTTTTTCACGGAAATTGGAAAGGGCCACGGCTGGTGTCACTAACCGAGACATTTGCTACGTTTATCCTCAGAGATTAAGCAGGACCTCTCTGTCTGGGTCTCGTTTCTTCGGGATTTTAATGGTGTTCGGTTGTGGATGTCTCCAGCCGCTGACAATTTGCAGCTGCAGCTGTTCACCGACGCAGCAGGCACCACGGGGTTCGGATGTTACCTTGATGGCTCCTGGTGCGTTGGCCGTTGGCTGGAAGAATGGGTGGGAAAGGGGTTTGACTAAGGACTTACTCCTTCTCAAACTCTTTCCCATAATGGTTTCCTTGGAAATATGGGGGGAATGGTTACGCAATCGCAGCATCATTATCAGGTGTGACAACCTGGGCGTGGTCCATGCGATACAATCAGCAACATGCGGCTTCCCTGCTGGTTTTGCGCTTGCTAGCGCAGCTGTGCTCACATGTTTGCGCTGTAACATCATGTTTAAGGCAAGACACGTTCCTGGGGTGGAGAATGAGATAGACGATGCGTTATCACGTTTCCAGAGGGCTAGGTCCCGATCTGTGGCCCCTGGTGCTGACGTTGTGCTTTGCCCCTCTTATGTTTGGCAGGTGATCGAGCCGGCATGGAGGGCTTAGCAGAACAGTCTCTAGCCCCCTCCACGTTGCGAGCATATCGGCAGGCATGGAATGAATGGGAAGATTATTCCCGTAGCAGCAAACAGGCAGGTAAGAGTCAGCATCGTTCGATGCTTTCTTTTATTTGGAGTCTCCGTTTGCCTGGCAGATCCAGGGCTTCTGTTGCGCGCTCTTTGGGGGGCATTGCATTTTATTGTAAATTGAAGGGCCAACCTGACTTTACTAAAAGTTTTCTGATTGTGAAGGCTTTAAAGGGTTGGGCACGGGTCTCCCGGCCAGTAGCTGACCGTAGGAGACCTGTGGACGCTCATCTGCTTCCGGAAGTATTAGGGGCGGTTCTCGGAGTGGCTCTTACTGCGTATGAGGTGGTCCTGATTCAAGTGGTGTTTTCGGAGGCTTTTCACGGCACCTTGAGGGTATCGGAGCTGGTGGCATCATCCAAATGGGTTGATGCCGCCATGCTCCTCTCGGATATCCTGGTCAGTGAGAGGTCTGTTCTCTGTAGGCTTCGGCGGTCGAAGACCGACCAGACTGGTAGGGGTAGGTGGATCTCGTTGGGTCCATCTAGGGACGAACAGATCTGCCCCGTGGCACTAGCTATGCGGTATGAGTTATTGCGGCCGGATGTTCCTGGTTCATGACTCATGCATATGGACAGGACTCCGCTTACCAAATACCAGTTTGGTTGGTTTTTGAAGAGGTGTGTATCAGTTTTAGGCCTCCCGCCTCAAGATTTTGGTACACACTCGTTTCTGATCGGAGCAGCAACTTCGGCGGCAGCTGCGGGTTTCTCGGCATCAGAAATTAAGGCCCTAGGACGTTGGAAATCGGAAAGTTATAAAGGTTACATTCGACCTAGGCGTGAAGGCCCTTTGTTTAAAGTCATTTCACAGTCTGTTCCGGTTACGTTTATATTTTATGCTTGCCTGGTTTTTGTCTTGTCTCATGTACTGTCCTGTCTTGTCTGTTACCCCTGTCCGTCCTACTCGGGATTAGCTACTCGCCATTGCTGGCAATGGAAGTCTTGAGGGATTTTACAATTTTTACCTGAACTGACGGATCCAATTCGGCTATTCTCAATCATTTAATTAGGCCATAGTCCAGCCCTCAGCAGGTTTTTATTTTACCTCTTGCCGAGTTCACCTGTTTTTTCCCAATTCCCCCCGATCCCATTCTTCCCCTTTGTGTCTTCTGTTTGTCTCAGCCACTTTAAATAGTAAAGTCGGCGACCAATAGAACATTTTTCTTTTTGGCAGATACTCACTTATGTTCTATCAGATCCCACTAATACACCATAAAATTTTATTGTTTTATGACAATTACTAATTTTTTATTTACTGCTTTCCTCCACCTTTAGGATTGCTCTTTGACACGCAGGACATTTGGGTTATAGGCCACTCATATATTTTCTGGGCTGCTAGGTTTGAGTTCAGATCAAGCTCCAATTTTTGAATATTCAGCTAGGGTCCGTTGGATAGGTTCCAGAGGTATGAGATGGCATTCCTTTTGTCCTAAACTGTTAGAGTATGCAAGGCTTTTTGGTAGGCCACATATTTTGGTGGCTTATTTAGGAGGCAACGACTTAGGGCAGAGGTCCACTGTAGAATTACGAGTTGATATTGTCAACGATTTGGCGAGGGTGCTATCGGCCTGGCCCTTGTGTAAATTAATTTGGTCTTGCATTGTACCTCGACAGGTCTGGCGTGGGGTTAGGAGTTTTCCTGCTAATGACGAAGCTAGGAAGAAACTTAATTTCGCAGTTGCCAAATTTGTGATGGCCAATTATGGCCGTGTCATTTACCATAAGAACATTCAATTTCGATTTAGTTATATGTATAGACCTGATGGAGTTCATTTAACAGAGGAGGGTTTGTCATTGTTTATTGGGGATCTTTTGGAGGAGTTGGCGTTATTGGGGTAGTACTTGGTATGGTGGTGGTGCGGCGGTTCTATAAGCAGAACCTTGCTGTGGCGGGAAAGAACGGCAGGTCGCCAGTCCGGGTGCAATTATGATTTAAGGGCGCTCCCTTCGTTGACTGGTAGTTGGCTGTACCAACCTAACGGGGGGCAGTATCACCACCTAAACGGGTGGGAAGTCAAGATGGGGGTGAGCGTTACCTTTTGTTGATGATATGAGTTACATGGTTATGTGTATGCACTCTGGGCGATCTACGCCTGCTATGCCTTTTGTTGTTTGTGTGTGGGCATAGCAGATCTGGCTGATTTCTGGCCGTCCTTTCTTTGCCACCATACATCCTTAAATAAATAATAATTATTATTGCTCCAATAAATCGCCATCAAGTTATCTGCCAAATCCACGTCTCAGTGTCTTTATTTTACGTTAGTATGATAAGTGGTTTGCACACATGACAACACCTCATCCGATAGAAGGTTTAGAGAAACCGAAAGATTGCATAAGAAAAGAGGTGTTTTAAACCTCTAGGATGGGGGCAGGCATGTATGCAAATTACTTGTGGGAGTTAGCCTATGGCAAGCAGGGGTGGGTTTGTAACAGGAACATTATATAGTGGGATAAAAGTGTGGGCCAAAGCCTCTTTGTTCCAGATTCCCCACCCTCCCTCCCCTATAAATTTTGGTATGTTGTGGGTTTGGTTTTGGGTGGCGGGAAAGAACGGCAGGTCGCCAGTCCAGGTGCAATTATGATTTAAGGGCGCTCCCTTCGTTGACTGGTAGTTGGCTGTACCAACCTAATGGGGGGCAGTATCACCACCTAAACGGGTGGGAAGTCAAGATGGGGGTGAGCGTTACCTTTTGTTGATGATATGAGTTACATGGTTATGTGTATGCACTCTGGGCGATCTACGCCTGCTATGCCTTTTGTTGTTTGTGTGTGGGCATAGCAGATCTGGCTGATTTCTGGCCGTCCTTTCTTTGCCACCATACATCCTTAAATAAATAATAATTATTATTGCTCCAATAAATCGCCATCAAGTTATCTGCCAAATCCACGTCTCAGTGTCTTTATTTTATGTTAGTATGATAAGTGGTTTGCACACATGACAACACCTCATCCGATAGAAGGTTTAATAAATGGAGTTATATACTGTGAATGTATGTGAGAAGTGTACATGCGTGTGTGTATGGGGGAATATATATGATATACTGTATTTATATTTTAAGGGATATAAATGTTTTCCTGCACTTCCGGCAGATTAATAATATCTATAAATAAATTGTGGATTGCAATCTATCAGAGAAAACAATTATTTGTGTATATATTTGCATGTGAGAGTTGTGTGCTTTTCTGTTGCTATGAAAGGGGAATGGTGGGGCCTCATGGTAATGCAGCCATGATGTTGTAAAGAGATCTATTGTATCAAGTGTGAGTGTGTTTATTTTTTTGTAGTGTGTTATTGCAGATATGATATATGCAGCACAGAAAGTGTTAATACATGGTACCTTGAATAACCAGGAGTCACCATTGCTTAGAGCCTGCTGTTCACTGTAAATTCAGGCCTTGCAATCCTGCAAAATACGCTTGTTGGAAAGAGAAATTGTTATATATCTTGTGCAACCATTCAAAAATGAAAACAAACATACTGTGATAATTATAATTAAATCAGGTATTGCTGGATTGCCACTCTACAAGTGGCATCCTGTGTACAAACAAGAAAACCTAACACAAAAAAAAATATGGGTTCTCTCTGCCTTTTTTTAATTGTGGGAATTAAAATTGTAAACAGCAACAATTATAAACAGACCTGTTCGGGGTGCTAATGATGATTTCCACAATTTTAAAAGCAGACTTGTTCGGGTGCTAATGATAATCTCCACAATTTTAAAAGCAGACTTGTTCGGGCGCCATTGATAAGGGGTGTTTTTTTCCTTTTTTCTATTTGTACGCACAGGCCATTGCCAGCCTGTTTAATCCCTATATATCTGAAGCAAATTATTCTATTTTTCATATAATAACTATCAGGTTATAAGTAACATAAATATATGAACTTCGCAAAGTGTTAACCAGAATTATATACCTTTTAAATCATTTGGATAATTTCCTTTCATAAAGATAACGATGCACACAAAGTGTTATAAGTAAAACATTTTTATATATCAAATCTTCATAAAATCAATGCTTGTTAAAATAGAATATAGACGAGAGAGAGATATATATATATATATATATGATTGCCGAGTGTGTGAGTGGGGGTTGTTGGGACCCTTTGTCCTATTGTTCAAACCGCATGGTCTCTGAACACAAACTCCATTTTAAAAACTCACATTGAAGACTCCCATAATGCCATGTTCTGTAATACCAATACCTTCACCCACTACAACTGTGTGATATCTTTGGACCAAAACAGTACATTATATTGTATACCAGTGTCTAATATTTTCAACTTCCATGATATAACACTGCATCCACTATACTATACAAGCTTTTCAGATACTATAATGTTGTATAATACATATAAGCTGATTCCTCTGTAATAGTAAAAAATACCACTATACAACTCATAGTACACAATTCTATCATAATACTATAAAGCATCCACCAACCACATGGACCAACTTCAATTTCCATTGAACACATGGGTCAATGGGGGAAGGGGGAGAGCACATGGAATTTCCTTTGTTCACACCACATGGAGGTAGTAGACATCTTTAAATGCCCAAACTATGATAATATATAACTTCACAATACTATCACAATATGGCTAGCAATCTGCAACTCCCATGGAACCACAACCACTAGCTGATATCAAACAAATATACATCTACAGATTGCAACATTTCACCCAATCTCCATCCCAATCTCAACTACACAATGATACAGTCAGACCACGAGAATACAACACATGGGAAGGAAGGGGGAAAGAAGAAACTTAATATGTATATATCACAGCCAGCCATATATATAAAACTGAACCCAAATCACCGCAAATCAATCTTCATATCGTCTACTACAGATTAACACAAACCAAGGCACAACCAAAGCACCACAGCCTGACAACCTGGCCTTTAACAAAGATTCCACTATGAACCACAATATTAATCACTACAAACTATCTATATAAGCTATAAACAGATTAAATCAAACTAGTTATAGATATCATATAGGCTAACCACTGTACAGTTTACTTAGCCATTTTGCGTAGATATCGCCAGACCTGCCCTGGGGAATGAAGTTGCATTCTGGCCTTCTGGGGGGAAAGTCTGCTGTTCTTGTGTCTCCCTGGTGTGTCCTTGCAAGCATGTGTGTTTCTCCAAGTGTGTGTGAATGCCATCCTGCTCTCCCTCACCTGTGAGGTGTGGTCAGAAAGGGAATATCCGATTGGTCAACTGGACTATTGTTCTAAGCTTTCCTGTGTGAGGCTTCAAGAGGAAAAAGCCTCTTGTTGGGGGTATGCTGTGGAGTTGAACACCTTAACAAATGCTAATTAGCTTGTATTGTGAGCTGGTTTCTGTTACCTCTATTGATATGCTAGAATAACCAGTTCTGTGTAAACTTCTAAGCTCTTGGAAAATTATCACATTTCATATATATATTTTGTTTTTAGCTGTATAAGGAATGATTATTATTGATTTTAATATACACACTGTAACAGTTGCGCAAGCGCTCTATCTGCTGCTGAGGGACCAGATGCATTTTCTCACCGTATTCCATCAGCGATTAGTCAGAAGTCCCGTTATTAATGGTATAGCAAAGCCAAGCAACGAGCCAATAAATCCGCCGGACTGTTTCACCAAACGCTTCTTTTTACCAATGGTGCATTTCTTATTACATAGCGTTTTTATAAGGTTGCGCTTCTTTTTATGGTAATTCAACTGTCGTTGTGACAACGGTATTTTACCTTTTAGCGTGTTGAGCGCAATCTCACAAATGGCTGTCACCAAATCGTTTAAAGGCAGAAACATATACCGCTGGTGCTGGGTATTTATCAACCCCACCATATCTACAAACGCATAAGAAAGGTCACTTAAATGTTTTAAGCACCCCCGGATTAACAACGACACATGGTTACTTAATGCCTAGAAAAAGATCTTTAGAAGTGTTTAAGGATGTCCCGTGGCTGAGTCTATAACCTATTTGTATTGTTTTTAAGCATATGTATTGTAATGAAGATTAAAAATGTTTGTTTATTATAGTGCTGTATCATTGTACATAAAATGCTTCAAATACCTTTCTGATTACAATTGTTATGATATTGCAACGGCGCTGTATCTGTAAATATACTTTTTATGATACAATAAAATATGTTTATGATTTAGAATGGTTTGTTTTGTTCTTTGTTTCTTATCAGTGTTTATGGAAGAAACATGCAACAACATAATGTTTAAAACTTTTGTTTATTATAGTTATGAAGCATTGTACATAAAATGTTTCAAACGCAGGGTTGATTACAAGTTACACATTTCTGTATACATTTATCCGTATAGCGGGTCAAACAATGTCTTTTCGGCAGCCGCCTTACAAACATTGCAACTACACGGTCATTACACTTTGTATCATTACTAAATCGGGACAGAATTTCCTCATATTTGTAGTTTTTACACATTAAAAATATAAAGTAAATACAACATTGACCGCATACAGCGCTTGAAAAGCCTTGCAACCGGCGGTTTTGGTGACAAATGCTTTTTGAATAAAAATGTAAAAACTTTATGATATTCTTTGGGAAAATAACGTTGTCCGGCGCGAGTCCGTAAGAATCAAAGAAATAACAAACCCCCGCTTCATTAAAATAAACGGCCAACCAGTGTTCGCCGGGCTGACCGCTACTATGCGTGTTAATTACAAACGCGCAGGGGTAATGCACCAGTTTATCGGTAGGCAACATATCGCACGCGTAGGTTCCTTTAAAATAACAGCGCGTGCTTGTTTCCGTGTAGAGAATGCAATTTATCTGTAGCGTGTTCATTTTCTCTTTTTTTGTGTTTTTTTTTTTTTTATCATGTAATGATAACCGTTAAAAGATTCGATAAAATATTGAAATAGTTTCTTTCACTTATAGGTAATCATACAGCACATCGCGCCTTTGATTAATCTCAATGATATTATCAAATAAAGCGTAAATGATCACGTTGACTGTACGATCCAACGCTTCCGCAAAGCGGAATTCAGCGCGTAGATTGCCCGTCCTTATCAGGAAAAGGTGCTCTCCGCACTCCTGCTCCGGCGACAGATCAAAAGCAAATAGCGTGTAGCCGTTGAGGTACTCTTTGCGGTCGACCAGTATTCTGGCGTCAGATTTCTGCTTATTTGTGATCTGTATGAGCGACATATACTCTCTTACAGCATTACCGTGTTCAAAGTCTGGTTGAAATGGTTTTGCCGGGTGCGGCGTTCCATCCAGATAAAGGGATGCAAAGTTCACATTTTTATGTTCAAAACAAAGGGGGTTCCGATCAAGGGCTCCTGAAAATGCTTCGTTGTCCACAAACCCGACTATGACAGTTTTCGGCACTTGATCTAAAAATAGATTTTCTAGATTAAACACTCTACTGCCTGCGGGTACGCTGTAGATTTTCATTCCGACGCGGTCAATTGCATATTTCGCATTGCCGCTTAGCAGCGCCTGCGCGTGCCCAATGCGTAAGGCCGGTGAGACCTGCACTCTTTTCACAAAAAAGGACGCTGCGACGATCTGTATTTTAAAGGCATTCCGCTTCAGCAGACATTAAGCAGAATGAGTCTTTGTTTCTGGTGAGTTTAATCTTCAGGTCAACGGCGTTTAAAATTAGTTTATACTGGTGGAAAAGGTCGCAGTGAAGTGGCCCTAGCAATTCAACCGTGCGACTCTGCGCGGTCGCTCCTGCTCGTTTTCTGAAACCAGTGTTAGGGCTGTCCAGAACCCTGTTGTTATGTTCTCCAGCCACATCTTTATAAAATAATCCTGTGGTGTGCTTTGCTGACAAAGCATCGGAGCTATAATTCAATATAGTCTCAATGTACGTGCGGTAAGCGTAAAGATTGTTGGATTGTGATATGAGTCTGTCGCCCAAAGTAACATCCACTTGGCTGAATAATGTTGCTATAGGGTAATTAATAAGGGCGACCCGGGCCCCTTGGGCTATCGCCGTGTTATCGGTTTGTACGATCTTGCACGTCACGTACAGCAGGGTGTTGTTCAGGTTGTAATAGTGTTCGCTGCTGGCCGCTATATAAAATTCAAGCGGCGCTGTGTCGGATAACGCCGCTAAAGGCTGAACTTCGACGTATAGACTTTTCTCTACGCTAGTTTGTGTCGGGGGCACGTCAAAAAGATCCAGCTCTGATTTTGCACATTCTACTGACTCGGTGTGTATGAAAGACATGTTGTTTAAAAAATATCACCAGCACCGCGCTTCGGTTCTCTCTTCTTCTTCTTTAAGCTGCGGCGTCTCCTGCTTTTATTTAAAAAAGGTATGCCCCAAGGCGGAAACGTTATCGTATGCTTCCGTTTTCTTTTAGACACGCCTTTTCTTGTATATATTATTCCTAAACCATCTTGTTTGGATTGGTTCGCCTCATGTATTTTATTCACCACCGCCGTTGTGGCGTGTCCAATAACGTCTTTCGCGATATTGCGCGCCGCGGTCTTCACGTGCGGTTTAGCTAACTCTAGACCTCTCCTGAAAAGAGGCACCGCTTTTCTGAAATGGCTTCGAAAAATACCGCCTAAACCGCAGCCGTACATGTAAGCGCTGCCGTGAAAACTGGGTAAACCATTACCGGCTTGCGCTTTATAATATTGCGCGTACAGCGCCGGATCGCCATAATTTTTAACAGCGACCATTCTGCCCGGTTAATAAAAATCGTTTTTGCGTCATCTAAAGTGTAGTTTCACGATCGCTTTCCCAAACTTAAATGCGATGTTCTCATTCTGGTCGTTTTTTATCTCTATGGCTATAGTGTCAAAATGTGCTTTGCACAAAGGTACATAATCGGGCTTCTCGTATCGAATTGTGACAATATCATTGTTACGCCCCTTTATTTCAACCGTGCGTAGCAATGGGACATAACTATCGCCGACCCTCTGGTGTTCGATAATGTCTGTGTACACGTACAACGTATATTGTCCTCCGTTGATGTCGGCGCATGGCTTTAAAAACATAGTTTTAGGTTGTAAACCCAGTATTCTTGTCAGCTTAGCGCCTGCTGTGATCTGGTACGAGGGCTTATTGTCGAAGGATACGATGCGTTCAAGCGGATCATACCATAGTTTTAACCCTCCCTCCAGTTTATGTCGCGCAATTTCTGCATTGATTAACATAAGTAGCGCCTCGATTGTTTCATAAAAACCGGGTTTAATGCACACCCTCGTGATATCCAGGTTCTGGCTATCCCACTTTGTTATTTGCAACACACAATCGTGTATATCCAATGTATTCCAGGTGTGGGGGTATTGTATTTCTGTAAGAGCTACCTCCCATTCGTCGTTTAAGTGTATCGGTTTTGCAAGTTTTGTTGTATAGTTACAAATCTTATTTTGTGGAATGTGTCTGCCGAGGCATTGCTGGGTAAGGATATGTAGAACGATCTGTCATCCATCTCCCCTTGTTTAGCAGATGTTGGCCCTCATTCAGACCCACTCGCAAGTGAGCGCACGTACGTTTGGCGTACGTACAAAAATATTTAAATTCAATGGCTCGCTCGTATTTTCGTTCGCATCTAAAATTCCTCCCTAAACTCAGGCGACCCCTCCTCTAACTAACGAGCGTGCGAAATAGCGAGCGTACATCCCTGAAATTGCTTGAAGGGAACGCACGCACAAGTGAAACCGGAAGTGGCCTTGTCAGATGTCGATTACCTGCTCCTTTATTCTGCCTACCTCCCTCAATCGTATCATGCCAATCAATGTATCAATTAGCTTAATTGTTTTTTTTTCAACACAATGCAAGAAACTTTACTCTTGTCCGTGTTTGTGTTTACCCGCAGAATACGTACGG
Organism: Taudactylus pleione; assembly: GCA_031769625.1. Taxonomy (NCBI): domain Eukaryota; kingdom Metazoa; phylum Chordata; class Amphibia; order Anura; family Myobatrachidae; genus Taudactylus; species Taudactylus pleione. The sequence continues at coordinate 277,071 of JAUIMM010000880.1, forward strand.
ATGGAACATTCGCTTTTATTGTTCAAAAAACATGTGAACCACAATTAAACAATTGTTCTATTGCTGTGGATCCCCGCATATTTTCCGGGGTTCATTTCTTTATTTAAATTTGCAAACGCATGTCACTGCATCAAGCCTATCATAACTCTCCAGAGATTTCTGGCCCTGTTGAACACATGACTCATACACTAACCAATAAAATTGCTCCTGTTAATTTCCAAAATACATTAGCCAATCAGAAATTTTGGCCACACTTTATCAAAAATGTTTTGTATGAAAAACTCCATTGCCATCATGAGAGCCTCCGCATTCACCAGGCGCGAGCTGCTGGTGCTTACGGAGGTGATGGATAGGCGGATCACCAGCCAGCCTCCACCAATCACCAACTGGCAGAAGCGCTCCGCGTATGCGGAGGCACGGTCCCGCCTGCGGTCGTTGGGTTCACGCCGCAACATCGGGCAGCTTGAGCGCAGGTGGTCAGACCTGCAACGGTGAACGCCCTGCTTGCTGGCATGCTTTCGCATGCAGATCGTTGAAAGTAAGTGTTATGTATTGTGGTTTTCATGTTTGTGTTTGTGGGGCAAACTGCGTGTGCATGTTTTCCTGTCTGTCCTATTAATTATTTGTCCTCATATCTGCGTGTGCATGTTTTCCTGTCTGTCCTATTAATTATTTGTCCTCATATCTGCGTGTGCATGTTTTCCTGTCTGTCCTATTAATTATTTGTCCTCATATCTGCGTGTGCATGTTTTCCTGTCTGTCCTATTAATTATTTGTCCTCATATCTGCGTGTGCATGTTTTCCTGTCTGTCCTATTAATTATTTGTCCTCATATCTGCGTGTGCATGTTTTCCTGTCTGTCCTATTAATTATTTGTCCTCATATCTGTGTGTGCATGTTTTCCTGTCTGTCCTATTAATTATTTGTCCTCATATCTGCGTGTGCATGTTTTCCTGTCTGTCCTATTAATTATTTGTCCTCATATCTGCGTGTGCATGTTTTCCTGTCTGTCCTATTAATTATTTGTCCTCATATCTGCGTGTGCATGTTTTCCTGTCTGTCCTATTAATTATTTGTCCTCATATCTGCGTGTGCATGTTTTCCTGTCTGTCCTATTAATTATTTGTCCTCATATCAGCGTGTGCTTGTTTTCCCTCTATTTCTGTTTTTTTCATTCTACTCCTTTTTGCATGTTTTTTGTTGCTGGTTTTTTTTTTTTAATTTGGGCCCCGGATTTGCCCAGAAACTAACCTCAATTTGTTTGACATATTTTAGGAGGACAGCCAAGACTACGCCGTCACCGTCCGGCCAGACGGCGTTCCCGGCCACTATCCCCAACCCCCAGCCAACACTCCACCCCAAATATTTCCCCTATACCCCACTCCTCCCCAGCCTTCCCAGACCCTCTCCCGGAACTGTCGGGCCTCCTTCCCCTCCGTCCCACTTCCCCCTCTCCTCCACCCACCCCTCTTCCAATTACCCCCTCCCCGGAGTCCATCATTACCCCTCCCCGTTCTTTGGGGAATGAAGGCTCCTCCGAGGAGGAACATGGAGGGACTTCCGGAGCTCCCGTTTTGGCTCCCGGTATGTTTTGATTTCTCATTTTTTTTAACCACAAACTGTTTGTATGTAATCATGTGTCGTGCCTTTATTCGTGCTTGTTTGGTTTACTTTTGGTGATTTAGCAGTTTGCCTTTACCTCTTCCTGCTGATTTCAACATACACATATCACACCTGTGTGAATTTGTACATAGGCCTTGTATTTTTGCCAGCACCCCCTTTTTGTTTTGTTTTTTCTTTTTTCGGTTTAGGAGTGATTTCGTTGTGTTTTTGTTTTTTTAATGTGGATTCCCTATTGTTTTATTAATCCACACACTTTTCTCACCCACAGAGGAACAGAGGCGTCGTCAAGAGGTGGAGGATTGTGTTGGCCAGATGCGCCAACATGTCATTGGCCTTCTTGTGGCCCTTGACCGGCTGTCTGGCATCCTTCGCCAGTAGTTTTTTTTGTTTATTTTCGTTTTGTAAATACATTTTGTAGTTCTAATATACGTTCTGGCTCATTTTTTTTTTCTAAAACACAAATAGTTTTCCCTGACATAAGTAGACTGTTCCTGCAAGGATTTCCTTTTTTTAAAAGTTAGATTGTATTTTGTATTTGTATGTTAAACAGCCACAAGAAACACATAACAGTAACAATGTCATTTCCCTTTTTGGGTGTAGTGTCAATTAGATATTTCACCATTTTACAGGTTCCTAGTTGGTGTGCAAGCTGCTTAGGCCAATCTTCAAAATCCAAAGGTTTGGACAGGCTTCCTTTTGGTGTGGGTTGGGAACCTGCAAACATATTTCAGTTTACATCAACTGGTGTCAGTACTGGATTACCCCTTAGTCAATTGTAAGGTGTGTTAACCTGGTTCCACTTGCTGTTAACGTCCAAAAAAAGGAAGACCATTTCACTCTCCAAACATTTATTCACAACATAAATGAGAAATCAAAGTGGTCAGTCCCAAAACAAAAAAACAGTGATAATCTCAAATACAACACAAACAAATAAAATATTTAATTAAAAAAAACAATCAAGAACTGGTTGACGAAGGACCATGCCAACATGATTCCACAAACATGGCGTTGCGATATGGGATCCAGAATATATGGACAAAATCACAAGATCCAGGTTTGGTAAGGGTAGCAGGAAGTAGTGAGCGTTGGAGTGGCAAAGATTATGTGAACAAACAGAAGATGGTGAAAAAAAAAAAAAAATTAGATGTTCGCAAACAAACACAAACACATTAGGTATAAACACTGTAGTTTGGGTCAAACTTACCTAAAAAATCTGGCCACCACATCATCGCGTATGGCCCACCCACATACTGACCTCCGACCAACCTCGGGGGGGCCATCCTCAGGTAAGGCATCCTCTGGCTGCATTGGGACACCACTCCTTATGGCGATGTTGTGAAATATCCCACACAGGACCACAATTTTCGACACCATATCCGGCAAATACATGAGCTCGCCACCAGAGCGGTGGAGGCATCTGAATCGGCCTTTTAAAAGGCCGATACAGCGCTCCACCACTTGCCTGGTGGCTGTAAGTGCGGAATTATACTCACTTTGTGGGCCTGGTGTGGGAGCCAAATAAGGAGTGAGCAGCCAGGACATGCAAGGGTATCCACTGTCTCCTGTGAAAAATAAGAGACAACATCAGGAACACTGTGTATCAAGCTTAACATTGTTATGTACTAAAGGTCTCCACTTACCCAGAAGCCACGCATCACCAGCTTGTAGGTTGGTTAATTTCTGCCATATCCCTGATTGCCGGATGACGAAGGAGTCATGTGCACTTCCTGGTAACTTAGCATTCAGGGACAGGATCTGGAGGGAGGCATCACATACCACCATTACATTCAGGGAGTGATAGTGTTTCCTGTTTCGAAATATTGCCTCCAGCCGTGCTGGAGGCTGAAGTAGTATGTGAGTACCATCCACAACCCCTATGATGTGTGGGAAGCCAGCTATTTGGTAAAAATTGGCCTTGGCCACACTAAGGGCACCCATATCCAAAGGCATTTGAATAAAATGATGGATGTGCTTGAAAAGTGCCTCCATCACTGCCCTCAGGATCCGGGAAAAGGAGGATTGGGAGATGCCCGCCACTATTCCCACCGTTGTTTGAAACGATCCTGAGGCACAGAAATGTAACACCGCCATAAATTGCGTCAGTGGTGGTATTGCTGTTGGACTGTCAATTTGCCGCTCAAGATCACTTTCTATTAATTAGAGAGTGTCTATGATGATTTTGGGAGGTAGACGGTAGCGTCTTAAAACCTCATCATCGGGCATTCCAAAAAGGGTGACACGTGTTCGAAATATCTGGGGCCTTGCATGCCTACGATGCCTACGCCTGGGATGAGATTGAGGTTGGTCGGCTTCCGGGAGCATGGCCAGAACAATCCTCCCCAGATCAACCTGAAATTCCAAAATTTAAAAGTAAGGCTTTTGACCCACCCCAAAACTATATTAAAACAACTTAGCTTGATGATACCATCCATTGCTGCTTACATGCCGGGGTATTGTCATGATACGTCCAAACTGAAAATAAACAACAAAATTACTTGACACATTTCATTCTGTGCATTTTTGTGGATACATTTTGTGCTAGACCAAAGTTCAAATATGCCAAACACCCATTTAGCACAACCGCAAAGCGACATTTAACATAGTACATCAAAACGGGTCGAAATGTTGGCTCAAAAAGCGAAAGCTAAACCATCAAAAAGTTAGAATGATTATTAAGCTGTTTAAAATGCGCTAATTAGTTCGCTAATACAAGTCACAAGAGTAACTACTAAAAATGCGCTAATTAGTTCGCTAATACAAGTCACAAGAGTAACTACTAAAAAAGCGCTAATTAGTTTGCTAATACAAGTCACAAGAGTAACTACTAAAAATGTGCTAATTAGTTCGCTAATACAATTCACAAGAGTAACTACTAAAAATGTGCTAATTAGTTCGCTAATACATGTCACAAGAGTAACTACTAAAAATGTGCTAATTAGTTCGCTAATACAAGTCACAAGAGTAACTACTAAAAATGTGCTAATTAGTTCGCTAATACAAGTCACAAGAGTAACTACTAAAAATGTGCTAATTAGTTCGCTAATACAAGTCACAAGAGTAACTACTAAAAATGCGCTAATTAGTTCGCTAATACAAGATAAAAAATGGACCTACCAAGAGCAAATATCTAAGATGCAAAATCAAAAGGTCTTTGGGGTCGAAAATAAACAAAATCAAAAATAGAATAAATTAGGTATCCAAAAATTACAAAATATACAAAACACAATGAAACAACAATTGAACAAAAGTTAGACTTCACAAAACTTACCAAATCAACAAACGAGGTCCCAAAAATATAAACCAACAAAGATAACGGAAAAAAAAACGCAAATCTAACCAACAAACGATTCTCCAACCTCCAACTCCTTTCTACACAATCAATAAACTCCAGCCAAGATAACCTCCAACAATCCAAAAACGCCACCTCGACTTGAGACACACCAAGCCATAAATAGTGTTTCGTTTCCCGCACAAATTAAGGAGGGATCATAGGGTCGCACAATCAATGATGCGGCCGCAAAATAAGGACGCATGTATAAATACGTCACGAAAACACATTCAAATTCTGGTGTATTTCTTGTTTGGACCTCAGACATGGCGACAGACCAGGGAAAAAATGCCCAAGAGTCAGGCGGTAAGTCTTTCATGCATTTTCTATCAACGATTAATTTGAAACATAAGATGAGGCAAGTTGTGATTTTGTGAATTCTGTAAATTTACACAAATAGGTGAGGAGGATGACATGGAAGAGGCTGCTGGGCCCAGTATTCCGGCCAAAGCGGCCAAAAAAAAAAAGGCAGCCACATTTCACAAGAAAGGAGATGGAGGTTTTGATCCAGAAGTGTGTGGACATCCTGCCACAGGCAGACAGGAATATGAGTCTAAGCCAGAAGTGGAGAATGTGGGAAGAGGTAGCCGTTGCTGTCAATACGGTGGGTGATTATGTCCGTCTAGCCCGGGATGTCAAACGGCGGTAAGTAAACCCTTGCCCCCCCTAAAAACAAACCCCATTTTAAACCAAAGGATAATGGCTTCCATTTTTCCCCACAGATGGGGCGACTTCAAATATCGCCTAAAGCAAAAACTCACGGACAGGGCTAGGCATGCAAGGGGGACAGGTGGGGGTCCTACCCCTGTGTCATTGGAGTTGACGGATTTAGAAGAGCTGGCACAGGGGTGTGTGCAGCCTGTGGAGGTGTTTGGCGTGTCCAACATGGATACGGACATGCCAGACTTTGCGGCTCCTCATGTTGGCCCAGGTAAGTATTGTGATGTCACCAACTCTGAAATGCTATTGTGCCAATATGTAGATTCTAATGTGAGTCTTTTCTCATTTTTCCAACAGAGACACAGGCGGATGAGTCTGCTCCAGAGGGAAGCCTTGGCCGCAGAATTTCTGCTGGCTCTGCAGGGGAGGAACCAGTACATCCGGCTGAGGACCCTGCAGAAGCCAGTCCAGGGCGTGCCCCCTCGCAGGCAGTGGGCCTCCTCACAGAACTCAATTTCAAATCGGATTTCCATACGGAGATTCTGCAGAGGATGGACGCCAGTCTGCTACGGGTGGCTGAGGCCCTGGAGCAAAATGCTGTGGCCAACGTGACCATTGGTCAGGCCCTGGCGGAAAATACCAGGGCCAACATCCGCATCGCCGATGCCCTGGAGCAGCTCGTTCGCCAGCACATGGTGGAGCCGACCTCCCTTCCTGCCGGAACATCAGGATCCTCCACCTCTGGCACAACATTAGCCAATCCTCCAAATGTGCCTAGCCCTGTGCCTAGTCCAGAGGCCACAACATCTGCCTCTGGACAGGCCAGCCCGATGGCATCCCGGACCCGGTCTGGCGCCCACCCTCGCCCATCCAAACGGGCGAAAAAACGGTGACAGCAATGGCGACTTTTCCCACACTCCTTCTGTGCTTGGCTCATATTCCTTTCTGGTCAAAACTTCCCTCTCCTTTCTTGTGAAATGTTTTTAAGTTATTTTTGTACGTTTATGTTATCAGTTATTGATTATTTTTTTTTGATAAAAAGTATCTTTGGCAGAAAAACTAAAAAAAAATATTATGCCAATTGGTTTGTGTTTAAACAATAAATTTATGAAAAAAATCTGACATTGTATTGTGACATTATTGGACAAATGGGTTACATTTAATCCTGGCCCTAAAGGCAAAAAAGGACACCAAAAACCATTTCATTTGTATAAAAAAAAGGCCTCTTGAAGGAACGTTTAAAAAAACACATAACGATGCAAATTGCACATTAAAAAAAAAGGGGAGCTAATTAAAACATGATGACATTATTGTCACAATAGGCCATAAACAACAAATTGAGGCCAAAAAAAACCCCCAAAAATGTACGCCAATTGATTGTGTAATCCTGACATTAGCAGGTATGATTTCCACCTGCGTACGGTTTTGTGCTATCCCAATAAACTGCTTTCCAAACACATACCAAGCCGGTTTTCAATACAACACTAATTGCTTTTGTGACCACCCGCGATTAATCGCTGCAACATCGTGGAGTCCCGGGACGGAGGAGAAGGCCATCGCCAATGTGGTCGAGTAATCCAGACCCGAAACTGTGCGAGCATTTTGAAGGGAAAGAGGATGTTCCAGTGACGTATGTGACGGTCCGAACACATTTGACGTTCGCATCTGCTAATGTATGTACGCCCCAAAAACGCCTCGCCACGCCTGCGTTTTTCCATCTCCACCCCCGTCAACACCCAAAAACGCCCTGTTCTGTCAATCACATTTGACATGTCACTTCCTGTACGCTATTTTAGGAACGACAGATAAAAAGCTCGCAATCTGCCGTACGCACATGCGCAGTGTAACACCGACGCATGCGTGGTTAGTCAACATCGGAACGCAACGAGCGTACTGCTGTTTGCGAGTGGCTCTGAATGAGGGCCGTTGTGTTTTATATATCTTTTATCTCCGATGCAGCGACCCAGCTGTTAAATTTTGCGGGGTATCCGCGCCACTTGACCAACGCGTATTTCTGACCACCGACCGTCTTATTTTTTAAAATCTTTTCCACTTCGCCGTACAGATCCGCCAACGTATAAAGCGGCCTAATACCTTTAGTGTTCACAGCCTGTATGATGAATATTTCCTCAGAATAATTCTGTTCATAGCCTTTCTGAAATATATCCTTATATTTGGAGATGCGTACGTGCTCACCGAAGGCTAGTCGAGGCTGTATTTTATTAGCTTTAAAGTATTCGCCGTACATCATCTTAAAAATGCTCAAAGCATTAGAGGCATTCACATCACACGGCGTACACTTAATCGTTCTATGATACGTGTTATTATAGCTGTATATGAAGTCCTGTAAAACATCTATATATCTGTAGGTATTCTGCGCTGTGAAATAGCGCCACATCCGTGTTTTTAAAGTCCTGTTGAATCATTCTATAACCGCCACCTTTACATCGTTGTTGGCTGTAAAATGATGTATATCGTATTTTTCTAACAGTTTTTTTAGGATCTTGTTTAGAAACTCTTTACCGCAGTTGGTTTGCAGCTTCTTTGGCACACAGCCCTGCTGAAATATTTTTTCAAAAGCGCTAGCGGCGGTTGCTGTGCTCTTAGACGTTAGGCTTATGGCCCAGGCTCTCTTACTGAATATATCGATAACTGTTAATATATACTTAAAACCATCGTTGTACTTCGCAAGGTCTATCAGCGATACCAAATTGCATTGCCATTGCTGATTTATATCGGATATATGCAGATCATGTTCCTTTAAAAGAATTTCCTAGCCGGTTTATGTAACGTATACGCGTCTTGTTTTTGCATCCATTTTTTAATTTCCGTTCTTTTAAACGCGTCTTTATTGGCCTTATAATACTTATCAAAGCCGCTATAACTGCCGGGGTTCAATACCGTGTAATACGTCTTTTTCATCCGCTTTTTTCGATTAACGGCGTGGCTCGACGCACCGTTTCTTTTGTTCGTAGGCATGGCTGGCTGTTAGATAAAGATGTATTTACTTTTATAGCTATCACGAAGTTTAACAACAATACTGCCTGTTTAAGCATTGAACACATTTTATATCAAGACCTATCGCATTTATATACATTTGATTTAGATTTATTTATGAAACCCTATCAAAAAGATATCAAAAAGATATCGCGCCACATTAAAATTCATATTAAGCCATATAAATTTTATATGAAGCGATATCAAAAGGGGCAGGAAAAGGGGAGGGGCTGGGGGCGTGGTACCTGTCAAATTAAGTTTGATGAAAAAGTGTTCGTGAAAGAAGGGAATGTGTTACTTACTACAGAGGTAAAAGGAAAATGTGTTACAATAGCAGTGAGCAAGGAATGTATTACTATAAAGGTGAGGGAAGGGAATGCATTACTATGCAGGATAGGGACGGGAATGTGTTACTCTAGAGGTGAGGGAAGAGAATGTGTTACTACACAGGTATGGGAGGGGAATATGTTACTACACAGCTGAGGGAGGGGAATGTTACAGGTGAGGAAGAGGAATGCTAAATGTGTTAATATAGAGTTAGGGAAGGGAATGTGTTACTGCACAGGTGAGGGAGGGGAATAAGTTACTACAGGTGTGAGAGAGAGTAATGTGTTACTACAGGTGTGTGGAATGGATTGTATTTTACCCAGGTGAGGGAGGGGAATGTTGAATATGTTACAACATGAGTGAGGGAAATGTGCTACTAAAAAGTGTTACTACAGAGGTGAGGGAGTGGAATGTGTTAGTACACAGGTGTGGGAGGGTAATGTCTTACTAAAGCAGTGATGCACTACTATAGAGATGAAAGATTAATGTGTTACTGGAGTGGTGAGATGGAAATGGAAACAGTAAATAACTAAGGTTTACATGGTATATAAACTATATTGCCAGAAGTAATCCTTGGGATTTAGGAGAAGGACAGTGCAGTGCTTAATATTATATGGACAAAGCTTCATCCAATCAGACCAGGTTGGAAACCAAATCACAGTTGTAACTATTAATAACACAACATAGTATAAATAAATTAAAAATGAACTAGCATCCACAATAATCATTGATACCTTTGATACATTTATATTATTGTTATATTTATATTATATATTATTGTTGGTATGTATTTATCCCTCTTTCTGACTGATTGCATGGTATATGATACATCCTGAAAGAAATTTGACCATCTCGAGGTGGGAAGGGATGGACATTAGATGTGTCCAATAGTGTCCCATAACCCAAATATCATGGGCATGTACATCCGCATCATGAAGTTGACATGCGGTGTGGCCATCACAATGTGGGTGCTGATGGACATTTAATATGGCTAGTCATATTTCATAACCCAAGGATAGTGGGTGAGTCCATCTGCATCATTAAGTTGACGCTTGTTATGGACCAGCCCGTTGTAGAGAAACATGCTAGATATGTTAATAAACAGCAGCTACCTCTGCTACTTTTCATCTATAATTATTAAACAGGTGCCATATTGATTATATTTTTCTGGAGCTTATGATTTAGAGAAAGTGACAAACAAAGCACAATAGTCAATATCATAAAAATACTGCTCTCTGCATATTAATCAGAGGCTGTTAATCGTTACATAAGTTTTACCAACAATTGGGGGCACTGATTACATGACAAGGTTTACAGAAGAAATGTTGTGTTTAATTATTATTACTTCAATATGCCAAACAAAAGTATAATAACCAGAGGCGTAGATAGGGTCTTTGGTGCCCAGGGCAAAATTAAAAATGGCACACCCCCAAACTGTGTGTATGTGACAAAGGGCGGGCACCACAAAATGGGCATGGCCACATGCCACAAAGGGCATGTCGACTGAAAAATGGAGGCATGTAAACATGACATGCCACCATACCTCGTCACTCTGGTAACATTCCTTTCCATTCCATATGCACCTTACCTATATGGTGGTTTCTCACAATGAAGAACCTATGAAGAAATATATCTTTCCTGGGCAGACTGCATCTTCAGTCGGTATTCACTATTCATGTAGGATAGTATGGTCCATAAGATGCCTGTTTGTTTAGGAATATTACCAAGGACATCATCATACAACAGTGGATCAACCAGACTTGTCCCCTCTGTGCCACTTTCTGCCCTGCATCTCTCAGCCACACCATCATCTCCCCTCTGCATCTCTCAGCCACCCCATCATATCTTCCCTGCATCTCTCAGCCACACCATCATCTCCCCCATATGTCTCTCAGCCACACCATCATCTCCTTCCTGTGTCTCTCAGACACACCATCCCCCCATGTGTCTCTCAGTCAGGATGCAGTTAAAATACAGATAGAGGGGATTCCGACGATGAGAATGCCAGTGCCAGAATCCTGACACCTGTCAAAATCCCGGGGGCCAGCATCCCGTCTGCCAGAATCCCAAAGATAAGTGCCGGGGTTAGAGGGAGGGTTAGCATTAGGGTTAGGCACTAGGAGAAGGGTTAGGGTTATGCAATAACATTAGTTTTAGGGTGCAGGAAGGGGGCGGTTAGGTTTAGGCGGGTTAGGTTTAAGGAGGGAGGTTAAGGTTGGGCACCCTGGAGGGAGGGTAGGGTTAAGTTAGGAAAAGGGGGAGGTTAGGTTCAGTTTATGCACTAGGGGGGGAGGTTATGGTTAGGCACCCGGTAGGGATGGTTAGGATTAGGGTAGGAAGTGTCGGTATTGTAACTCTGTTGGAATGAGGATGGCGGGATTATAATGGCTGAGATCCCGAATGATGGCATCCCGTACCCTCTCACACGCACCATCATCTCTCTGCGTCATCTCAGCCACACCATCATCTCCTCCCAGCTTCTCTCAGCCACACCATCATCTCCTCCCTGCATCGTTTCTCAGTCACACTATCTCCTCCCTGCATTATCTCTCAGCCACATCATCTCCTCAATGTGTCATCTTTCAGCACACCATCTCCCCCATGAGTCTCTCAGCCACACCATCATATCATCCCTGCGCTGTCTCTCAACCACATCATCATCTTCCCACTGTGTCATCTCTCAGCCACACTGTCATCTACTCCCTGCACCATCTCAGCACACTATCATCTCCCGTCTGCATCTCTCAGCCACACCATCACTTTTCGCCTGCATCTCTCACCATCCCCCTTCACTCTGTAATGCTCAGTTTCCCCTCCATTCACTCTGTGTCAAACAGTCTCCCCACCTTCATTCTGTGTTTCTCTGTGCCCCCCTTCATTCTGGGTCTCTCTGTGTCTCACCAACCTTCTTTCTCTATCTCTCTGTTTCCCCCTTCTCCCTGGTAAGCCGCCCTCACCTCTGCCAGATCAGACACAGACAGTGAGGTCAGGCAGGCACCAGGACTCTTCTTCCCAGCAGTACAGGGAGCATGATTGCACTTCCCAGCAAGGTGGGAGGTGCAGTCATGCCACCAAACACCATGGGCCTTGCACAGCAGCGCAATGGTATCTGTGGTGGGCATTACTGGGAGCTTTGTTACTCCCCCTCATACATCACTGTATGGTCCCCCTATATAATAATAATAATAATAATAATAATAATAATAATAATAATAATAATAATAATGATACCACATATCAGTGTATGCTGGGAGATGTGTTATTTCCCTTCATATATCACTGTACTGTCCCCACCCCTATATAATAATAATAATAATATAATATATACAGAACACATTACCTGACTCTGTCAGCAATTTCTAAGATAAAATGGCAGCTAAAGCCCCTGTGACCCTGCCCCCTCTGCTCTGTTACTGGGTGACTATAAGAATATGGCTGCAAGTCACCATACATGAGGATGTAGGGTGTGATAGGTTTGAATTCCAGGTATGACTGTACTTTAAATTAAGGAGATTGTGAAGTAGATTGATATAGTTAGAATTCACAGGCTAACCCTGTAGTAGCAAATGGCTCCATTGGTAAGGTGCTAAGTTCGAATCCTAAGTATGACTATTTTACATAAAAGAGAATGTGAAGTAGCTTGATATAGTTAGAATTCACAATCTTCCCTTGTAATAGCAGCAAAGCATGTGGTGACAGGTTTGAGTCCCAACAATGAATGCATTTTGAAATGTGAATTTGACTGAAGGGGAGGAGATGTGATCAGACACGGAGAGGAGATGCCAGGACTCACAGAGCATGAAGCTGCATTGCTGGTGGAGTGAGAAAGAGAGAAATTTATTCTATAACGGCAATGACAGTTCAAGGGTATGCTGCCCTCGCAGGTAGCGCCCCCCTTACCTGGGCACGTACCCTGTTGACCCCCCTGTTTATGCCTTTGATATTAACCTATAATAAAAAAACAATGTTAACGAGATAGAAAAGTGACAAAAAATCTGTCACAAAATATGATAGTTTCAAGAAAAGATCAAGAACAAGGTAATATGATAGATCACACTAAGGAATAGATTTAACCATCCAAAAAGGAATTGTATTGGATTTGTTCATTGAGTTCATAGGGGCTTATAGTGCCCAATCTGAATATCCATTCACTTTCCTTTTTGGCTAGCTCCCTCATAATACCCCCTTCTCGTATGCAGTCATATGCTTCCAAGCCAAAGGCTTTCAGATCTTTCAAGGATTCATAATGAAACATATGAAAATGTCTCACAACTGAAGTCAGTTTTTTCACTTTCTGATGAAGCATGTCTGATGTTTCTAATATGCTTAGTTATATGTTGTTTCAAAGAGCATGAAGAAATACCCACATAACTATTCATGCAAATGCATTCCAGGCAATTAATTGCTGATGTGCTGCAGTTGATGAATTGGCAAATTCTATGTTTAAAAACTATCTACCATGTTGTTACATGCTTTGCAATAGTAGCATTGAAAAGGTCCCTTCATGATGATGTCCTTCCTCATTTCCTTAATGAAGAGCTTTATGATGTCTTTTAAGTAGAGATGTGCGGTTTGGTTTTCCTGAAATATGAACACACCCAGACTTCTTGGTTTCCAGGTCAAATTGAGCCCCAGTTCAGAATCACTCTGGATTTCCATGTCGAACCAAGTCCTAGTTAGGTCCTGTTGTCAGGTTGGAACTCGAATTAAAAAACAGAACTCTGGTTTGGATTGTGTGTATACAGGTCCAAATTACATTATTTTAGCTGTTTAATCAATTTTTTTTTTATTTTTAACGAAACCAAAACTGAATCCAAACCAAAACACTTAAGGGTAGTTTTGCCAAAACCAAAACATGATGATGAATTAGAGCTAAAACTAAACTACAGGGGGCACATCAATTGAAGTTTCATGCTCTAAGCCCGCTGATGGATACATAATGTTCTAGATGTTGTTTGACATCTTGATCAAGTAATATGTGCCAGTGTTTTTGCAAGATGGATTTAAGAATGTGTCATTTGCTAGAAAAGTTACCAATAATAGTATCTTTAGTGTATCATGCAGACCCGCTCGCAAGCGGGTCTATGGTTGTGCATTGCGCATGTTGATCTACAGCTCGCCCCGTTTTGCAGGCGGGGTGGGGGGGTGGCTGGACAAACGATGCCACCCCCCAAGTAATGCCTGCCGTTTGTGGGCAGCCCTACTGACATCACCAGTGATGTCAGTAGTGAGCTTCCGGCTCTATTAGAACCGGAAGCTCACTGGGACTTGTGGCAGACAAGACCCTACCACAAGGGTCTTGTCGCAAGCCCGATGGTCATGATAGTCGTGACCATCGCGACCATCACCTGGCCGCTCGCGAAAGTTGTGGGTGGTCTCCCACAGCTTAGCGAGTGGCCAGGAGGCCGACTTTAAAAAAAAAGTGCCCGTCCTCATTCAGAGCGAGCGCTCGCTTTTTGCGAGCGGCTCTGAATGAGGTCCAATGTAATCAAACAGGAAAAAGGTTCTATTATGGGGCACACTTACACTAATTCAGTGATATACAGTACAATGTCAAATTTAACCTTTATTGTATTATAAATTAAATGAAGCAAATTATAAAAACAATGTGAAATGTATATGTTATTTCTTGACCTATCCATCTCCAACGAGTAAGTGCAGTGTATATGTAATTCTATTAATGAACTAGTTCTAATATTATTTATAAAATGGTTTGATTTATTGAGACAGATCCCCCCAACATGATTGGACAGACTAGATCACATGACCCTGCATTCTTTTCCAGTGATTCCACACCTCAGGCCTGATCTACTTCCATCTGTGATCACAAAGCCACAAGTCTTTTCTTTACATTTTTCTGTCAGATATAACATCAGTCCTCACCAAAGATTGACTTACAATGGTGATCTACTCAAAGAACAGGAGTTACCTGAGCAGCCACTTTAGAATCCAGCACAGCCAACAGTGAGCAGACATTCCAGCCATGATCCAGAAGAAGCATTTAGCATTTCCTGTCAGTACAATTCACTGTTCAACACACGTTTTCTCTCCAAAATGAGCCTCTCTTAAAGTGAAAGTAGTCTTTAATGTTCAACTGTTTAAACAGCCTATTCTGAATGTTCAACTGTCTTATTCACTTACACTGTTATCCAGTTAAATATTTATTCATTAAAAAGTATTCACATTAACTAGCTTATTCTTTATAATGTTTGCATTATTTTGAATACCTTGTTTGACCCTGTTTTAAGCATGCTCTGTTTTGGGCACTGTCTGGAGCTGTGGAGAACTGTGGCGCCTTACAAGTTAAAAACAAAAAATTATAACAACTATAATAAGTGGTACCTACTGACAGAGTGGATGCTCTCCTGTTCACGTCAGGATTTCATTTAAAGCAATCAAAAAGATACAGGTTATATAACCTATTTTTTGCATGCATGTCTTTTTCCTTTTGTTCTATTCCTGAGAACACTACTCTCCACCAATTAATATCCCCAGAATAACGGGGCATAAAACTCTCTTTTTGTGTGATACGGAGTTTTAACAATTATGTACATAAACTAAACACAATTGTGACATCAATTCTCTGTGGTTTATCCCCCCCTTTTTTTTGTTCAAATTTATTATTTTTTCTGGACTATAATATAAAGATTTAATCAAAACGTCATAATTGTAATAATAATTTTCTGTGGTTTATATCGATTTTTAGCAGAATGTGTGTCTGATGAATTATTAATTTTTATGGATACTGTGAAGTTTTAACCAAATACTGAAATGATATTGGGAGTAATAATTTTCTAAACACTGTATCAACTATCGAATTATCAATTTGTGGTTTTCTTAAATACCTTTAGTTTGATACAATGTTCTGACACCTTCTTGTTTTTCTTTCTTTCATGTTGGTATAAACAGCCCTTGAGATTGGCAATATAATTGAATTTACTAAACAGATATCATCTTTGACACTAATAATCTAGACCAGTGGTGGTTATTTTCATACAGTAAATCAGTTTATAGATTTGACACTTTTTTCTCATAAATAAGCACCAGTCAATAATACAGTCCCAACTGATAGACTGTATATATTGGTGTACATCAGTGTAATATATATATATTACTTGAGATTCAATCCATGTTTTTAATTGTTATTGTTATAATATGTTTTTTATTTAATTTTTAAAGTAGTTTTTCTTTATATTATCTCCTTCATATATGTTTA
This sequence comes from Taudactylus pleione, assembly GCA_031769625.1. Classification (NCBI taxonomy): domain Eukaryota; kingdom Metazoa; phylum Chordata; class Amphibia; order Anura; family Myobatrachidae; genus Taudactylus; species Taudactylus pleione. The sequence continues at coordinate 293,222 of JAUIMM010000880.1, forward strand.
TTAAATATTTTTTATACTGACCAGCGCCTATATATTCTTTGTCTGTTTGAACTATAATAAAGAACTATGGCACCTTACAAGTCAATAAGAAAAAATTATAACAACTATAATTAAGAACTGTGGTGCCTTACAAGTTAATAATAAATAATTATAACAACTATAATTATAATATCAGCTTTTATTTCGCTATTGATTTTAAGTAAGATGAACAAATATTTTCCTGTGATAGAGTGGCATATTGTTGCTTAGTAGGAGGTCAGTGACTCTCCTCCCAGCTGATTACTTCTTCCCACTCTCGACGAACAAGATTTTGTCCGTGCTGTTCCTTACCAGCAATGTATAAACAATGTCCATGTTCTGCATTGTATGTCAATTTCACTCCTGTTTTTGTTCACACTGTTACTGTTTTTGTACTTTGTAAGGCATTGCGGATCCCTTGTGGAGCCATAAAAATAAAGGATAATAATAATAATAGTTAACAATTATGGTTGTTAAAGATTAAAGTGCAGTATTGATTTTGTAAATTGCTCTGTAATATAAATATTTTTCATTTTGAGACAGAATAAAACAGACACTTACTGTATGCAATAACTTGATCTCTACAATGGAAAAGAGATGGGCTTTAGGACTGAATTATGTCTGTCTTTTTGTTAACAGGTCCTTACAATGTAGAAGTAGATGTGAAGCTTGAAGACATTCTTCTTCAAAATGCAAATTTGCCACTGGGAGGCCATAGCAAGCCTGCAAGTTGTACAGCACTCCAGAAAATTGCTATAATTATTCCTTTTCGAAATAGAACACCACATCTTAATGTCTGGCTACACAACATGCACCCCTTTCTGCAGAAACAACAAGCTGATTACGGTATTTATGTGGTGGAACAAGTAAGATCTATTACTTTTGGCTAAACATAATGATAATAGAATTTAGCAAGAGGTTGTCAAGAAGGAACAACTGGTGTTGTGTCACCAGAATTTTTTATGATTGAGCAAGACCTGTGAGTGCCACAGCTTTCTACTGTCATATATATTGTAATAGGATCGGGGTAGGAGGTCCCTCTCCTGTGGTAGTTGGAATCCTCTTTGCACACAGCAGCCAGGAAACAGCACACCAGTCCAGAGTTTTTGTGCATGCTAGCCAGAGCTAGTTTTTATTGTGCAGTAATAAAAAATATTAAAATCATAAACAAAAATCCTAGCCCATTTGGGCACTAAATAGACAATAAACTTCCCTCTCTAAACAGTGGTAGGGCCTACTGCCCTCTCCACAAACATAGGCATATGTACATTACTTACAAGAAGTATGTCACAGTGTCTGCCTGCCTGCCTGCTTGTTCTCCCCAGGTGTTAGACCCTGAGCCAAACCCTGACCCAGCTTATATGAGCCTTTTCCAGGTGCAATCACTAATCAGTCTGCATTCTGGCTGAAAGGACCAAACACCTGAAATGGCCCTGTGGATAGAGCCTTTCTTTCTCTCTTACATCCACAACCCCAGGACCTTTTATCCGGCTTTTAAATAAAAGCCAAAAACTCCAACCTGAGGGTTTAAAAATATAGGTCGGAAATGTACACTCCATTTAGCACTTCACCAGTGCTTCTATCACAATATATATATTCCATAGACAAAAAACCTTATGGTTTCACATGTCCCATTAAGGCTTCTTAGACATGATCTGAAATTTCACAAAACCTACTGAACTTCATACCTAAAAAAGCAATGATATGCTGATCACTAAGGCTGACACCTTAATGGACGTGTTCATTGCGCAATACAGATATGGTATGCCATCACACCCTGTGGTTAACTGCAGATTCAGCACTCTCACAGAGTGAGATTGATGTCACTCACAAAATGATGGAGCTGCTAATTAATAGAATTATTTGCTCAGCCCACAATCTTCCCATTTGTTTACCATAACAATCCCACTGGATTCCAACATCCTTATCACTCCATATATCCATCTCATCCAGAATACTCATTCAGCTCCCTAATTTCTAAAACTATCATACTTTGTCTATGCAAGTACACTATCTGTGCCTTCATGCTGCTCCCCCATCTTTCCCAATCCCTACAGCTGTGTGGTCTCCTAACTGTGCTAGTTCTTTGTTCTCTCATCCACACCAATATGTCTTTCCCCTGTCTTCCTGCATCCATGCCACTTTGTTTCCTTCCATCTGTACTACTGCCTTCCCCCCGCCATGCTACTCTGTCTTCCCCTCATCTGTGCCACTCTTTGTTCCACTCTGTCCCCTCCAACCATGGCACTCTGTCTTCCCCCCACCCACACCACTCTGTCATCCCCCCATCCACACCAATCTGTCTTCCCCAATCCCTACTGATGTGTGTTGTCCCATTGTGCTAGTCTGTATTCCCTCTTCCGTACCAATCTGTCTTTACCCATCTGCACTGCTCTGTCTTCCCACATCCATGCCACTCTGTCCCCATCTACGTCAATTTGTTCTTCCAAATCATGCCACTCTGTCTCCACCGCAACTGCACAACTGTTTTCCACCCATCTGCATCACTTTGTCCTGCTCATCCACACAACTGTTTTCCACCCATCTTCATCATTTTGTCTCCCCCATCTGTGCTGCTTAATCTCCCCACTATCCACACCTTTCTGTCTTCCCCATCCAAAACACTCTGTCTCTTCCCTCATCCATCCCATTTTTATCCCATCGGTGCAGCTCTATATTCTGCTAAGATCTCAGTTACATAGACTGCATATGTGTATACCAATGAGCACACTATACTGTGAATTAGCAGCTCCACCATTTTGTGAGTGACAGCAATGTCACTCTGTGAGAGTGCTAAATCTGCAGTTAACCACAGGGTGTGATGACATACCATATGTAGTGCAAAAGGAACACGTCCATTAAGGTGTCAGCCTTAATGATTGAATTTCATTGCTTTTTTATGTTTGAATGGCAGAAATTCAGTAATTATTGAATTTCATTGTTTTTTTATGTTTGAATGGCAGAAATTCAGTAGGTTTAAGGGGACATGTGAAGCCATTATTTTTTTTGTCTAAGGAAATTCATTGCTTTTTTATAATTTATTAACCATTAGGGATGGGAGTAGCAAACCAGGCCATAGGGCAAAGGCCAAAAAAAGGTACAGCAGCGCTGGTGGTGTAGGGGGAAGCACACAAGAGGTGTTTCGGTAGTGCAGAGGGAGAGATGGCTGAGGGGGCAGGCTGCAGGCATGTGGGGCAGTGGGGCAGTGCACAGCAGCAGCAGCAGAGGTGCGGAGCAGTGGCAGCAGTGGGGCAGTGCACAGCAGCAGCAGCAGAGGTGCGGAGCAGTGGCAGCAGTGGGGCAGTGCACAGGGACAGCAGCGGGGGACAGAAAGGCTCACTGGCACTGATGGTCCCAGCCCTGAACTGCATCCTAATGCCCCTACACACAGAATGATGTGCTCATGATGCGATATCATGAACAATTTCCCTTAAACACTCCCCGGCACTCCAGTACATGATATGGTTCTTTAACAGCACATTTTGACTTAAGAACTATTGTGTAAGATCTAAAGATAGCTGAATGCATGCATGGATCAGTGAGATCCATGATGCAGGCATCTGTGTAAGATGCCTGCATCTGCCTTAATCTGGGGTCCTCCCTTATATGTTGTTAAATTATATGATGATATGTTTCAATATACCCTATAATAATTCCTTATTAGGGTTATAGTACATACATCCAGAGACGGGACCCTGCAACATAGTAATCTATGGGGTCTATTTACTAAGCAGTGGTAAGAGACAGAGTGAAAAGTGATAAGGAAGTGATAAGGTGCCAGCCAATCAGCCCCCAACTGTCATTTTTCAAACACAGCCTGTGAGATGGCAGTTGGGAGCTGATTGGCTGGCACCTTATCACTTATCACTTTTCACTCTGTCTCTTATCACTGCTTAGTAAATAGACCCCTATGTCTGTTATGCAGGCTCTGTATTCAGAAATCACATATATTTAGATATTGACACAATGTTGCCACAACTGGTTAGGTTATTAGAGCTTATTCATACATTGATGTCCTTGTAACTGGGACAATTCAGATAGAACACTTTCTCAATTTAACATTATTTCTGGAGATTGTAGCGTCATATGTATCCTATCATTGTAATCTCTGTCTTTTATGCAGACCTGTATTCAGAAATCAAGTATATAGATACTGACACAATGTTGCCACAGTTGGTTAGGTTATCAAAGCTCATTCATACTTTAATGTCCTTGTAACTAGAATGGTTTAGATAGAACACTTTCTCAATTTAACATTATTTCTGGAGATTGCAGCATCATATGTATTATTTGACACACAGCATGAATATGCCGATGCGCATTTCACTGAATAAGCTTTATCAAGATAAGGGCGGATTCCAGATTAATACAGGGGCTGGTATTGTGACAATATTATTATAATAGGGATTAATCATTCCATTCTTAAATAAAATATACTAAATTATTGACATTATTCCGATTGATTCACATATATCCCCATACTGAAAAAAGGGAATAGCTCAATATTGGCTTAATATAACCCCTCAGCAAGCGGGATTTTGTGAACATATATTGTAATTGTATCTCATTTTCACATTACACAAATCAATCAGAGCTCAATATGAATATTTGAAATAAGATCGATGAACAGTTAATAAAAAACACACAGCAGGTATTTTTTATTTTTAAAAACAATTTTTCTTTATATATATTCTTTCTATCACTGATTTTTTTAACCTCTATTTTGCTGGTCAATATCCCTTATAGGGATATTTTAAATATATATCAAATAAAAGTTAAATTTTTATATGTGAATAATTAATATTTTTGTGCGCCCCTTTACTGACATAACTTTGTCTCTCTTATGTATGTCTTGAAATTTTTTTTATAAAAGTATATATAAAAAAAAGGGCTATAAACCTCCCCCCCCCTTCACAGCTCAGCCAGCCCCAGGCTCTGGAAACACAGTATTGGTTGTGCTAAATACAGGGGACAAATTATGTAGTGGTCCCCTGTAATAAGCACAAACTGCATCAGGCTATTGATAACCAGTCCTGGTGGCCAAAATACAAGGGACAAACAATATAGGGGTCCCCTATATTTAGCGCAACTAGCACTGGGCTATGAGCCAATCTTGATTCTGACAATACAGGGGAAAAAATTAGTAGGGTTCCCCTGTAAATTCCAGAACCAGCACAACCTTTTTCTAGTGGGGAGATAATGCCACAGCCAGGGGAGCCCTTTCACTGGGTTCCCTGGCCAAATCAGGTGTGTGTGCCAGGTTGATTGTGTATAAATGTGGTCTATATGAAAGTTAAATATTGTCTTTTGCAGTAGAACTACAAGTCCCAGCAAGCCTCTACTGCATGATGGTACTTGGAAAACCACAAATACCATCAAGTGGGTGATTAAGGGCCCGTTAATACCTATAGTACTCCTATAAAATAAATATTAAAATAAAACAAGAACACCATTTGCTTTAATATTTTATTTTCCTGCACCTTCACCTGGGGGTCGGCAGCATTTAAGCTCTTTTACATGGTTGCCTCCTCCCCCAGGACTTCCATGGCATATTCACTTGGAGGGCCTCTGCCCATCCAGGACTTCCCCAGTGTCTTCTTTCTTCGGCAGCTCTTCACTGCTGCCTCCCCGCCATCGGACTGCCATGCTGCTGTCTCACGCTGGCTTATATAAGCCAGCCGACAGGGCAGGGTGATGACGTTCCAAGTCATGATTGGCTCGCGGCGGCCAACTTTAAATTTCAAAAATGGCGTGATTTTTTAAATGGGCACGGAAGTAACCCTAAGTTACTTTTGCGGTTCTCACCATTGAAGTCAATGGTGGGAGCCATTCATTGGCTGAGAGGCGGAAGGCTCGCCTCTCTCAGCTAATGGGTGCTCCGCACTAGGCTTTCTATAGGGAAATCCCGCAGTGGAGCTGTCATTTGGGAAATACTGTCCTTAGAGGACAGTAGTAAGGGCCTGATTCAGAGGCACTCGCAAAAAGCTCTGAATCAGGGCTGGCACAGGTTTTTTTAGTTGCGGCCTCTTGGCTGCTCGTATAGCTGTGGGTTACCGGGGCTCGTGCGTGCGCACTGGGCCACCATCGACTTGCTTGCGAGTGGGTCTGTATCAGGCCCTAAGTTAGCTGGTCCGTGTAACTTTGCTTTTTCTTTGCCAAGCCTGGGGATAGTACATGGTACAAAGAGGACGTGATCCACGCATATGAGGAAGTGAGTATGGATTTTTTTTTATTACTGATTCCTACTGGACAAGGGGACATGATTTCTTCAGGGATACCTGGTGAGTATGTGAGATAGTGTGTGCATGTGTTTGTACATGTGTGTACATGTGTGTGTGTGTGTGCATCTATGTTTTAATAAACTTTTACTTTCAATGTTGTGAGTGTCTTGTGTTTCATTTAATATTCCTTTTGCTGTGGAACTACAGGTACCAGTGGGCCCATAATGCCCTGCATGCTGGTACTTGTGGTTCTCAAGTTCCAGCATGTGGAGGAGGCTTGCTGGATCCTGTAGTTCCACAGCAAAAGACAATATTTTTACTATCATAATTAGCACCGCACTATATACAATCAATCTGGCATGCACTGGCCAGCGGTGCAGGGTATAGCCCTGGGCTATCAGCCTAGACCTGGTGTGCCCTGGAGAGTGGGACCCCATTATTGGCCTGTGTTGACTAGTCGTCAGGGGTGATGCTTTGGCTCAGGGACCCGGTGAAAGGGCTCCCCTGGATGTGGCATTCAACCCTGCTAGAAAGGGTCTGGTGCTGGTTCTGTAATTTACAGGGGAATCCTACACATTTTTTCCCCTTTATTTCCAGAACCAGGACCAGCTCAGAGCCCAATGCTAGTTGCACTTAATACAGAGGACCCCTACATCATTTGTCCCCTGTATTTAGCATAACCAGTACTGGGACTCCAAAGCCCGGGGCTGGATGTTCTTTTGAGGGGGGGTACACTGTTTTTTTATTACACCTGGGTTTTATTCTTTTTCAAACACAGAAGCAAAGATGGATCTCACTGATCCTGTCTGTGCTTCTGTGTTTGTTTATTTATACACAAATGCAGGCATCATGGATCTTCCTGATCTGAGCCTGTGTCTGACGCTTAACGCCCGCTACCTCCCCCGGATACTGCAGCCCGCACTGCCGCTAACGTCTGCACCTCTGCTGCTAATGCCCGCTACCTTCCCCAGGTCCTGGCCACAGCTAACGCTAGCTAACCCCCCCTCCCTCGGATCCTGGCCGCAGCTAACGCCCGCTTCCTTCCCCTGAGTCCCACTGCCGCTACCGCCTGCAAAGGACAGCCATCTTTGTGCACCCAAGTGAAGACACTTTGAGTACACCCTCCTGCTGGAGGCACCTACTGAGGCTGCGCAACAAGTTGAAGCTACCTATCTGAGTAATGGCGCATTTGTGAGGTAATAGTTTAAAAACTGTAACTTTCTAATTTACCTGAACCCCAAAAGCACCTACCTGGGAACAATAGCTACAGTACCTAATAAAACAAACCCAAAGTCTAAATTCATCCTGTAACTTGACTTATGCCTTCCCAAAAATCCCCCATAGAGAACAACAGAAAAGTGGTCCTAACAGAGAGTGTCAGAAAAAACTGACAGTTTTAATTTAAGATTACTCAAAAAAAATCCTCATTTTTTATGTTTTTGCACTACAATTTGGCATGCAGCACTGAGCAACAGTTCTACCCATCAGTGCCAAATTTTAGCTTGGTACCTCCAATAGCTTTTGAGGTGTAGCCCCTTAAATACCATGCCCCACCCTTAGGTGTTCTCTATGGTAGAATTCCATTTTTTTCAATTCAACCTTAATATAATGGTACAACTGTGTCCTTATAATATATATATATTGTAACACGGGGTATGGAAATGAGGACTCCAGACAGGCAGGTACTTGGTAAAGCAGTGGCTCTGAATGGCAGCAATTACTGCACCTTTGCATACATGAGCATAGGCCTGGATAGACACAGGCACATGATAGAAAATAAGCAAACTAACATTAAAGTATCCCAGCACTCCTTGTGCTTAACAGTCAGCAATTGCAATATCTGTGGACCTTCCAGGTCCTGGCACCCTCATGTTAACCACCAACCCTGGCCTAGCCAGTTTGTCCAGCATCAGGAGTGACTAGCATCAGGTGTGTGAGAGTTTTAAACCCTTCCTGTGCTGCTGACTTCCTGCTGGCTCTGGGCAACCTGGAAAACCCAGAATTTTATATTTCCAGTTCGAGCTGCACAGCCCAGAAAACTCGGAATTCCAAACTTTTATTGTAGGTGCAGAATGAAGAAAAGCTTTGTTTGACTGTGTTGCCTAGTATTGTTTTATGGAGATGCTCTTTTGAACTGTGTTGCCCATATATTGTGATGAAGAAGCTCTGTTTGACAGCTATGTATTGTTGTGGAAATGCTCTGTTTGACTGTGTTGCGTATGTGATATCATGGTGGGCTATCAAGAGTCCACTCTTGCTCTGGCACTGGATTTTGGCAGTACATTTGCTTTCTCCTGTTTCCAAAACACAGCAAAGATGCAAGGTCTCTCCTCTCAGACACAGTAAATTCACAACAGGTTTGACTGCAAAATAATAGATATAATAAATTAATAATATTAATAATAATATTAATAATAATATTAATAATAACAACTAATAGCCCCAAATGAGGACTGGAGTGTTTTATATGATAGATAAATGGCATATATATACAGTATATATAGTTATCAGTTTATTATTCAAATTACCAGTGGATTCTTGTCAATATTCAGGAGATACTCCCATATGTATTTGAGAGAGAATACTATTAGGGTTTATAACCAGATTTCCTTGCTATGATAAATATTATTTCCCCTGTATATCCTCTTTGGCTAAATCTGCTGTAATTACAAATCATTTAAGATATTTGCTGTTAACCAATAATGCTACAATGTGTAATTTCAAATGGTAGAATGCCTTTAGAAGTAGGCAGAGAGATAGATCAATAGATGGAGATCAAAGTCCCAAAAAGACATGAAAGGGGGAATAAAAAAATGTGAGAGGAGAGGATATTGGGAGGTGCATCTGAAAAGAAAATATAAGAGTTTTAGGAGATAGAGGAATAGCAATACTTGCATATCATAAATCAAATCATGTCAATGTCATAGCAAAGGGGCTATCTTTCTCATCCAGCAAATGGAAAAATTTTAATTTTAAAAATATATAAATTTAGTTGCACAGAAACTCTTAGAAATGGCCTTTATATGAAAGAACATTGCACAGGTTTACAGGTTTGCCACCATATTTACCAAGTCCAATACTGCACCTACTGAAAATATCATAATTGAGAGCTCTAGAGACCCTGGAGGAGCTAGTTGAAGAAAATTGTCATATATAAACTTTAAAGGTCAAATCAACATTCACACCCAGCTACCAAATTTTCCCACCAGTTAAATATTATAAGTACTAGTATCCCAAGATTTTGATATTAGCTATCAAAGTTGTACTTTGGGAAAAGAAAGATTATCATAAGAAATATATACCCAATATGTACCCCTGATGATGGGAGAAAGAATTTTTTTCTTCGAAGAATGACCAATACATTGAACACATATTTGCAATGGCTAAGATATATCAATGACAACTTCATCATATGTAATGTAGAACAAGGCTTTTTTACATAATTTAAAAGAGGAACTAAATGAGAATAACTTTAAATTGCATATAAAATCAGAAAAGAGCCAGAAAATTGATCTAAAAATCAAAGCTATGGAAGATGGCAGAATAATAAGACATCTACATTCAAATAAGCTACTAAAGTATTCTACACTATAAGAGTACTGATTTCCCAGCAACATTGAATGTAGTACAATGAGGCAAAGTTTTCCACACTACAATAAACTATATATTAAAACAGTAAAAACATGAAAAAGGTTCAGAGAATTTGGTTAAATTTGTTTGATTTGAACAACTTGTCTGAACAACAGCTTTCATCCGTTTTCCAGTGTTTGGGAGCAAATGGCTGATTGTCATTTACTCCTATGCATTACCGAATTTTCATTGCAACCAACCAACTAGTAGGATGGTTGGAGGAAAGATGATCTGGTGTATGACCAAGCTTTAGGAAGGTCTGGTAAGTCTTTTATCCAGGAGGACTATATTTTATCACAGGGGGTCTGAGTATCAGAGGACAATAAATCGCTCGCTATAGGGGTATTACATTTTACATTTGATATTACAAGAAAAAGAGGAGGGAGGATAAGGATCAGTGTCATTAGGTTGCAAGCAGTAGCGGGGGGAAAATTTACCAATTTACTATAAGCAAAGTGTTAAGATTGGAAATATACAAAAAATGCAGGTTTGGTAAATTATATGTTGAAAACTAAGAAAAGAGTCTCCAGATCAGAAATATTCCTGATTGCTTCATCCCCTTATACTGCCAGACCTTATAAGTAGCATTAGCTAGTGATGGTAGAAAGATTGTTTAGTGAGTAAGTATTCGGCAGAGTATATGATCCATCCAGTGAGGTGGGATGATGGATTGAGGGCAGTGAAGCAAGGCAGCAGGTGAATAAAGACTAAATAAAGCACCAGGAACCAGTCTGGTCTAATGGTCTAATATGTAACAAAACACCTTTACACTGGAGACGTAAAGGATGTAAGGAAGGTCACTCTAGACCTTCTAAATATTTCACTAATATAAGACTGTTTCACTAATTTAAAACTGTTTCTTGCTATGCATGTTTTCTTATGACGCCAAATAAAATGAGAAAAGGCACTAGTGCACCTCAGTGAGTCCATTTTTCTAAGGGAGACAGGCAACATCACAGAAAAAAGAGAAACCAGATGCACCATACAACCATTAATAATTATGCATAATATGCAAGGTTTTTGGCATAAATTTGGCCAAAGTTATGAGCATACCCACCATCATCAAGATAACCTCATTGGGTAAGTCCCTAACACTATGGGGGTTCATGTCTGGGGCATGAGGCACCCCCAAACCACCCCAGCCAAACCACCCCAGGGCACCACACAAAATAAAATAAAAAATAGCAGTGAAGTGTGAAGTGTTAGGTAAGTGAGAGTGGCTGTTTAGTGCTGAAAGTGTTAGAAAAAATTACAAATAAATGTGTGAAAATCTATATAAAAGCAAAAATGTGTCCTTCTGTCTTTCTATACAAATCCACAGTTTACAAGCCAAGATCGTGAAATTTTACAGTGTATTAAAACACAGCTGAGGCAACTAAAAAAATTGGAAATAGAAATGAATTACTGTTAATTTTTAATTAATTAAAAAACACAATTTTTGCATAGCATTGGCCCTCTACAGGTCAGGTAAAGAATTAGAAAAGGATTTAGCTTATCTACTATATTTTTTTCTATCTTCTCTACTATATAAAAGCAAAAATTTGTCCTTCCTTCTGTCTTTCTATACAAATCCACAGTTTACAAGCGTGAAATTTTACATACGGGCGTATTAAAACACATCGGAGGCAACTAAAAAAATTTGAAATCGAAATGAATTACAGTTCATTTTTAATTAATTAAAAAACACAATTTTTGCTGTACGCTCATTGTTGGGCCTCATATGGGTAGGGTCTAGGAGCAAGCATTTTGTGTTGTCATGTTTTGTCATGATCTTAATGTATATTATCGTAGAGAGCTTTAGCAGGCTTTGCCAGCATTCTCAGCTCTCTGACTATACCAAATTATGCAACAACATTGACTTCTTTCTTTGAACTGTGTCAAAATGATGACTTTGCAAGGACCCTACTGTACTGTGAGCTGCCAAAATATTACACATGGAATGCTTCTCGAAAAGTTTTTATGCACAGAAAACAGGGAGTCGCTGTAGATGGTCATCCTGGTATCAGAGCAACAGAAGCTCTTGCCCGTGTTTACACTGTACATCTGACAAATTTTGAATGCTTCTATCTTCGAAGATTGCTTTACACCATTACAGGTCCTACTTACTTCGAAAACCTTAGGACTGTTGATGGGGAAGTTTGTCACAGTTTTCGTGAGGCCTGTCTAAGGAGAGGTTTGTTGGAGGATGATGTGTAAACAAACATTCTTAAAATCCCGGGCAATACCGGGTACTCCAGCTCGTGTAACTTAAACAAAAAACAATCATAGAGTGATATAAAGTGTTAAAAATATGTGTTAAGTGGTGATGCCCCAAAGAAGTCCAGCCAGTGCAGTTCAAGGGGCCCCATGCCCCAAAATTCAGTCCTTAGAGATAGGCAACATCAGGATAGCAAAAGCTTTGCAAAAAGGACAGATTTGATAACTTCAATCCTGCCCATTAGTGAAAGATGCATATCCTACTAGTTAATTAACTGTGTAAGGAGTTCAGCAGTCAATGGAGTAAAGTTCAATTTATAAAGATCTTGGAGTGCATACGGAACATATATTCCTAGGTATTTAAGATGGTCATACACTATGTGAAACATATATTATAAATATAGTGGTCCTTCATTATGAGGTAAGATTTGTCAGGGATAATATCACTGATTTTGAAGTGTTGATTTTGTGCCCAGCAAATGAGCTAAACTTTGTAATAATATGTAGAATTGCTGGGGAGCCAGAAGGGTCCATTGTGAATAATAGCATATAGTTTAATGTCTGAGTTCACAGATGTATGTCCTGGAATTCCAGAGTTGTCTGTAAGGCTACTGATAGAGGCTTCAACACCATAGCAAACAACAACGGGGAGAGACGACATCCCTGATGCCTACCTCTATTGGCGTTTCAGGGGGAGGAGATTTGCAAGTTTCCTAGAGGAAAGTGAATTGCTACACTATTTTTTTACATTCATTTCGACAGTGGACCATGTGTTAGGCACCCACAGGTTATACACCTGGAAATAGGTGTGGTGGGGCATATGGTATCTATAGGGCGATGTACTGTAGCACTTACTGTACATCTTACAGTACATTACTGTTAGAAACTGAAGATCTTAAAGAGTACTGCTCCAAGTACAGGTCCTTGGGGTCATCTACCCTTTGGCCAGGATGGCACTCACTTGGGGTGCTGCCCAGCAGTGCCACCCACTGCCAGGGGGGTAGAATCAAATAGTAGCTTCTACTATGTGTACATAGCAATAGTTGTGTCATTGACTGCACTGGGAGCAACTTTCCTGCCTATCATCGGGGATGGATATGAGGAAAACTGAGCCTCGGGGAATACTGTATTGTGGATCAGTCTATGCCAGAGATGCACACCCTGCACCCATATTATCTAAAACTTACCTCTCCAAGGTCTCCTGTCGGGTGTCTCAGCACTGCTCAAGACATCGGAAAATCTCAGACGCAGCCATTTTTCTGGCATTTTGCGCATGTACAGTGAGGAAATTGCCAGAAAATTTGGTGGCCACTCCATTTTCCCTAGCGATCTGCGCATGCGCAGTTACTCTGGGCACACTCTAGTGCCCAGAGTATACTGATGCTGCGGTGGCCGGCCAACCTCATCAGTCAGCTGCCGGCTGCCAGGGAGAGAGGAGGGTTCCCCAGATGGGGAATGCACACGGGCCCCCTTCTCTCTTAAGATGGCACTGGTGGAGTCCAGTAGGATATTTGGTATTTCTCCTCCTATCTTGCCTCCCAGCCAACCCTTATGTTTCATACTCACTGAGAGAAGTGATCCAGGAGTGGCCGGCATGATGGTGGGGAAGTTGATGGATAACATGGGTGGCATAGGGTACCCGATTTATTCCCTTCCCCACCAGCTCCTGCATGCAGAGCAAATGCTGAGTTTCTGGCATCACAGGTAATGATGATCCCCACAGAGAGCTCCTTAACACTACATCTCTCCCCTTCCAGAAACCAGGCCTGACTTCGGTAGCGCTCTGTAGCCGGGGACAACTCCCTGTGTGCCCCCCGGGGAAGCCGGCACCTCCACAGTGCCCCATGCCTAGCACATATGTATAGGCGTCTGGCCACTGGTAGTAATCAGCAGTAATTTGGCATATATCCCCCTTGACCTGGATGGCACTCATCATGGGTGCCCGGCGATATAATTTATATCCTTTTTTATATTAAATGAATCTCTATATTAAGTTTTTTATTTTCAGTAAATCCATCCAGTGATGTGGGATGCTTACATTGCCAGGGGGCACTCAAGCCCCAAGTTACACCACTGCTTAATGTCCTCCACTACTATACAGAAAAAGCAAAGCTATTGTTTCTGGTCTTAAAAGGGTAGAACCTTATGGCCATTATGTAGTTATTGCCTGGTGCCACAAGTTGCACTGCTTGAAAGTAAACACTTTTTAGTAAAATCTTGCACCTGTTTTGCACCTTATATACTCATAAGATGATCACTAATGAATTTACTTTGATAACGCTAAAGGTTTATACTGTTTCTGTAATTTTTTTGTTTCAATATCATGTGATGCTAGATATCTTTCATAATAATGATGTGATAACATATAATAATGTTTGTGTCATTTACAGTTCGGACAAACCAAATTTAACAGGGCCAAACTGATGAATGTTGGTTACTCAGAGGCAGTCAATGAATATGACTACAACTGCTTCATCTTCAGTGATGTTGATATCATCCCAATGGACCAGAGGAATTTGTATAGATGCTCCAAAAACCCCAAACATATGGCTAACTCCTTGGACAAGTTTAATTTTCGGTAAAGGTTTTAATATTGAAATGGTTGATTTGATTATGTTGTACTTATTTGGCTTTTGACACTGGGGCTGATGCAGACTTGTTCAGAAAAAGGGTGTAAATAGGCAAATAGTTGTGCCCTGCTGTGCATTAGCAGCATATGTGCTTGGTTTACACCAAGTTATCATCAGCATAGGCATATTTATAATGGGTGCAGGGAGTGCGGTGCACATGGGTTGCAGGGTCCAGGGGGCCCCCGCACTGCATAACCTGCATGCCAGTAAGCGGCTCCTCCTCCAAAAGGCACAATCTTCCCAGTTAATTTTTTGGGAAGATGGCATTATGCACTGAAAGTGAAGACTCTGGCGCTGTGCCAGGTCCTTTGCTCCTTTTGGGTGCATGCAGCATCCTGAATATCACTGAGAAGATGGTGCCATGGAGGGGACTTTATTACCAGCACAAGGTAAGATGTGAAGCTCAGGGTTTTCCTCAATCTTTCTTTACCCATGTTTTTGCCTCTTTTTTTAATCCCATTCTCATGACTTTGCAATTAATATGTCTTTCTGTCTCTCTTTTTGATTTGTATCGACCTCATTCTGAGTTGTACACAAAACAGCCGCAAGCGCGGGCAGCCACTGCAGCCAGATTCCCTATGCTAATGCTTATTGTAGCCACCATTATTAGAATTGGTACATACACCAGCTCCACGTTAAGCACAAAGCTTTGTCAAATACAGGCATCCCTTCATCATATATAAGCATCAAATTAGCAATGAAGTCTTGCTACATACGGGATGTGCAGTCAAGGTAGGCAGAGCCTCCTCTGTCATACTCCCTGACAGAATGCAGAGTTTTGACCATAAAATGATAGAATAATACAAAAAAGATATTTATAACTTATAAATATCTTATTTGTATAGTTCTGATCTGTATTATAGGCAAAACTCACCAAAATTGCATCATTCCCTGGAAATACAGGGAGAGATGAGAGATGAGGCAGTAAGAGCTCATCCTCATATCTCATAGCTCAGACACTGCCTGGAGCTGGGTGCTGGGCCATGAAGCAACCAATACAACACAGAGTATAAGAGCTAAGAAGAAATACACAAAGCAGAAAAAGGTGAGGAGTTTCTGCTGTGGACAACAGTACATTGACTGGGGTCTTGTAAATCACTGTGTAACAGGATAGGGTTTTTTTTGCAGACTTCAGTAGCTGGCACCTCATCACTATGCAGGGACTGACACCTTCTGTGTAATACACAAAATGTTCCAAGCAAAACATTGCTCTAATACTAGCCAGTGCCTCTCCTGCAGTGGCATAACTGCTGGCACCCCCAATACATGTTAAAAACTGTAAAGGTGTGCAACAAAAATGGGTGTGACCACATACCAGAAAGGGCGGGGTCCCTAAAAAAGGGGGGCCTACATTACACACCACCCATTTCTTGTCACTCTGTGAACATTTCTTTCCATTCCATATGCACCTTACCTGTATGGTAGTTTCTCAAAATGTGGAACCTCTGAAGAAATGTTACTTCCTGGGAAGACGGCGTCTTCAGTTGGTATTCACTAGTCATGTAGGTGAAATCATCTGGAAGATGCCTGTTTGTGTAGAACTATTAACAAGGTCATAATCATACAACAGCGGTTCAACCAGACTCGTGCCCCCTGTGTAACTTCCTTCCACCTACATCTATCAGCCACACCATCTCCACATGTGTCATCTCTCAGCACACCATTGCATCCCCACCGTGTCCTCTCTCAGCACACTAGCACCTCCCCTTATTCCGTCGTCTCTCAGCCACACCATAAGGACAGAGTATCGCACTGAACAGAGAAAAGTATATATGAGTGCATAGTAAATTTCGCTCTTTAACCTCTCATACCTTTTTTGAACAAATTTAAAAAAAAATTTGGACTTGTCAAATTTCCACGTGTGTGTATTATTTGATGCATACATACACACACTGACACAAGGGCTGCCATCAGAAATCATGGGTCCTGGTACTGCCAAAATAGGCAGGGCCCCCACGGAAGATGGCGCAGAAGTAAGTAGATCTGTGTATAATGTGGATAGAGTTACACTGGCCGGTGAGACATCAATCGGTGCGTAAACCAGTTTAAAAATTTTCAAAGTTTGGGGTCAGGAAGGAAGGATGGACATAGGGGACACAGGGCTGGGAAGCCTGTACTGGGAGGTTACAGAGAAGGCTGGACTTGGGGTGTACAGGAAGGCTGGACTTGGGGTGCACCTGCCCTGTGCCTCCCAATCAAGGCTGGACCTTGATTGGGAGGCACAGGGCAGGGAAAGCTGGCTGGACTAGGAGGGGAAGGGCAGGAATGGCTAGCTGTACTAGGGGGAGGCACAAGGCAGGGAAGGCTGGACTGGGGAGGGGGGAACAGGGCAGGGAAGACTGTTTTGATTAGGAGGAGCACAGGGCAGGGATGGATGGCTGGTTTAGGGTGAGAATAGGGTAAGGAAGGCTAGCTGGACTGGGAGTGGGCATGGGGCAGAGAAGGCTGACTGGACTAGGAGAGCACAGGGCAGGGAAGGCTGGCTGGAGTAGTGGGTTAGGGCATGGAAGGCTAGCTGCACTAGGTGGAGGGGCATTGGGCAGGGACTCCAAGTCCTATCTTGTTTCTTCAGTGGGCCCAGGAGACAGCAGTGCAGATATGCAATGGCAGCTGTGGAGAAACAGTGCTGCCGGCAGTATTTCAGATATGGCGTTGGCCATGAGCCAATCACAGCTCGTGGACCACCAGCCAATCAGGAGTGGCCATTGCGGCCACACTTGATTGGCTGCCGGTCCGCAAGCTGTAATGGCTCACGGCATGTGCCATATTTGAAGTATCATCAGTGGCGCTGTTTCTCTCTGGCTGCCTAGGCTTGATTCATGACTTCTGCTTCGCTGTCACCTGGACCCTCGATCCCTCCGGGCCCTGGACTTCGGCCTCGGCACTCGGCACTCCTGGCCCGGCAGTCCCCACCTGATGGTGGCCCAGCTGACACAGATACATACAGACATACCCACACACACACTGACACAGATACACACACTTACACAGATACACACACACACATACACTGACACATACACTGACACAGATGCATACACTGATACTGTAAACACACACACTGACACAGATACACACACTGACACATACTGTACACTGACACAGATACACACACACTGACACAGATACACCCCCTCCCCCACCCAGCTGCCACCATCCACCCCCCAGACCACACACACCTGCGGTGTGGCTCTGGAGCACCGGGAAAGGAAAAATCACTAGCTGAAACCTGGCACCGGCGGCAGCTCTCAGCAGTCAGCATGCAGAATAGGAAGGTTGAAGTGTCTGAGAGGGACTGTACACGTTTGCTGTAGCTACCCATACATTCAGCCCCAGCAGGCAGTTGCCTGGCACTCTGCTGCTTGTCACAGCTCATCAGGCCAAGTGCAATGATTGGCAGGGCTGTGCAGATACGATGCCCTGGCCAGTGGTACCCCCTCTGCTGGGTCTGCCACAGCACCCAGGGCACATGCCCCACTCAACCTCCACCACTGCTCTCTAGCCATTGACCTCACCGCACGTCCCTGGGCTATATGCCCATGGCACTCCCACAGAATGGATGTCTTGCATGTGTTCACAAAGGAGCTATCCATTAGACACCCAGAAATCCCCATTTCACAAACATAGAAATCTGGCTGTGTCTCCTTCAACTTGCATATGCACGGGTGCAGCGCATGCACAGTTTGCTGATAATCACTAGATGCATCTGCTTTTGGACTTGCCGGAGACTCAGAATCAGGCCCTATATCTGTATGTTCTCATTAATGTTGATTTCTGTCTTTGGGTGTTTTTTTATAATTTTCCTATCAATTTCTGATTGGTGTTAACTTTTACTGCCAGCCACCAGCACCATTTGTTTCTCCAAAACTTGTTTTATCTACAGCTTATTAATTTTACTACGTTTATTGTTAAGCACCCCTATCCTCTCACATTTCTCCTGTCATCAATTGTCTGGCTTATTATTTATCTTTTTCTTATATACCTCTAAGGGGTATGTTTACTAAAGCGCTGGTTTACAGAAGTGGAGGTGCTGCCATTAGCAACCAATCAAATTCTAGCTATTATATTCTAGAAGATGCTAGATAACTGATAAGTAGAATCTGGTTCGTTGCTGTGGGCAACATCTCCATTTCTAAAAACCCACACTTTATTAAACTTACTCCTTAGAGGTATAAAAAAGAGAAAAAAAAAAGAGAAAAAATATAAACCTGCACTTTAGTAAATATAACCCTAACTGTTGTCTGCATTAGTCTGACCATGTCCTACCCCATTCACTGACTCGTTCCCTTTCCTCCTTCTCCTGACAGTCTATAGTCTATAGACATTGTTTTCCTCTGTTTTCAACTATCACTAAGCATCTGCTCAAAAAGTTCATGATTGAAGTATTTGTTTTTCTATTGGCTAGGCTCAGGCTCGCGCCAATCACATTGGGTTCCTTGTTTCATGATAGATGTATGCATGTAGCTCTCCATTATCTCACAATTATGTTAAAACAATCAGGTTAAAAAAAACAATACAAGCATAGGTTTTTTTATGCTGGGTGCAGGGTGTGCTGTGTAGGTCCATGCATCACACACCCTGTACCCAAAGTATACATACCTTGCTTCGGCAAGTGGGTCTCTCCTCTTCCGTGGCACCATCTGCCCAGTGACATCTTAGGGAAAATGGTGCCAGAGTCTTTGCTGTCCTGTGCGCATGCTCCATTTTCCCCGAATATCACTAGGAAGATGGCGCCATAGAGAAGGGACTCGCTTCACTTGCCAGAGGTAGTGGGTGTTAATGTTATTGTGCCTCTGAACAAAAGACTGCTTTTTTCAAGTTGGGAACCCTCTAGATCAGTGTTTCACAAATTCAATCCTAAGGAACCCTAACAGTGCATATTTTCCATGTATCGTCATAAGTAAAATAATATGTACTGCCTGTGGAATACACCTGTGTTCCAGCAAGGAAAATATGCCCTTTTAGAGTACCCAGAAGACTGGAGTTGGGAATTTCTTCTCTAGAATAGAGGCCTGCAATCTATGGCATATCTTCTAACTTGCAGTGGAACCCTAAAGCTATGTATACACTTTAAGATTATCTGTCCAATCTGGCTGTTTGGAAGGAAAATCTGGTAATGTATGGGAACAAATGATAATTTACCTTTTTCTTCAAAATGCTGGAAAACAGACATAAACTCATTCAGACAAATTGGTTAACTCAAACAGATCTAAGCAATTTGTCTGAGCAACCTTTTTTGGGGCTTTTTCCAGTGTTTGGGAACAAATGGTTGATTGTCATTTGCCCCCATACATTACCAGATTTTCGTCCCAACCAGCTAAATTGAACAGATAATTTTATGCTGGGTACACATAGCCAACATATCTTCTGTTCAATCGAATGGCCGATATATCATGTGTGTGTTGCACAGTGTGTACAGATGATATGTCTGTGAATGACATCACTCACAGACATATAATGTCACCTGTGCAGCACAGCCAATGGGTGATATATCTGCAGATAAATCTGCACATTGTGCTGTGTGTATGGGTGGTCAACTACCCATACACTTGCTGCAGAGACCGCCGTTGACTGATATCACAACCTGGCGGGCGCATGTAAATGCCTGCCCAGTTCTGATGTCAGGCAAGACACATCAGGCCGACAAGTTGGTAAGAATGTATGCACTTACCAGTCATCAGATCGGACAGCCGATTCGTCATCCTAGTCTGTGCCAACCTTTATAGTATATACCTAGCTTTACAGCAGGGGCTGACTGGCAACTCTCATCCTGGGGTGCAAGCACACGCATGTGGCTCCAGCCTTTCTACTAAAAAACTGACTGTAAACTGCCCATGACAAAAAAAAACAAGTAGCTGTGATTTGTCTAATATGGATGTGGCTTAAATGTTATATATACTTACCAGCCCATAGGAGAAAGCAGAGACTAGTTTACAGACTTCTATAAAATACACATAGCATTATAATAACCTCTTCACAGTCCACAAAGTATTTTAGTGTATATAGTACAGGATGCATTGTAGTGACTGATAATACAATACAAGAACGATTCTAGTGAACACTGAAGCAAGCATCCATTGCCTCCAACCGAAAGCAAAATGTAAGCAGAGCAAGGTCACCTGCAGCCATAAAGTGTGAAGATTGTACCAGCCTGGGGAACAGATGACACCCTTCCTCCCTGGCCAGTCCACCCCATATCACCCCATCTGAGCACACTCACACCAGGTGTAGGGACTCTGGCTAGGGTAAGGGGCACAGTGTAACTCTCTCCCCCAGTCCCCCCCACCATATGCTGCCCACTCATCTTACCCTCTAAAGCTAGAACTCACCTTTTCTTACTCTCATACACTGAAAGTTACCTCCCACTCTTTGGCAGCCAGACCTGATACAGACTGAGATTGTTAGAGCTGCTCTGCTTGACCTTGTTGATCCGTCCTGGGAAATAAAGCTAGATGGAGCCATAGGTGAAACTATGCATCTGGGAATGGGTGGTCCTAGTTCCAACTATTAGTGCCACCGAGACATCTTGCAAATCCTGTTGCTATAAAAAGGGTGTGACCAACAACAGTAGTATGCATTTTATGCAAAACAGTATTGCCTCCAATAATTTTATACCAAATATTAGTGCTCCCACTTCATTTTATGCTCATAGTTTATTATAGCTAACCAGTAGTACCTCCATACATCTCACTATTATATAATAATCTTGGTACAGTCTCCTCTCCTCAATATAATAATAATACCACATATCAGTGTGTGCTGGGAGCTGTATTTTTCCTCACCATTTATTACTGTAAGGCCCCTCCCACTATATAATAATAATACCACATATCAGGGTGTGCTGGGAGCTGTGTTATTCCCCCTCATATATCACTGTACAGTCCCCTCTCCCCTATATAATAATAATACCACATATCAGTGTGTGCTTGGAGCTGTGTTATTCCCCCTCATATATCACGATACAGTCCCCTCTCCCCTATATAACAATAATACCACATAGCAGTGTGTGCTGAGAGCTGTGTTATTTCCCCTCATATATGAATGTACAGTCCCCTCCCCCTGTATAAAAATAATAATTTTCACATATCAGTGTGTGCTGGGAAGTGATGATTAAAACCGACTTTGTGAACTACACAAATCCCTGTCAGAATGTCATTTGCCTTTCTTCTTTCCCTTCATTTTGGACAGTGCTCAGTGAGTGAGCTGCTCAGTGGTGCTCACTGGCTGCAGTCTGGCCTTCGGCCAGGGAGGAAGCGGGACTCTCACTCCACTCCAGTCCAGATTGCCGCTTCCTTGTGTGGAGGAACCACTGGGGAGCAAGGGTAAATAGGCCATGTGCTGCACCTATAGACCTTGATTGGGAGGCACAGGGCAGGGAAAGCTGGCTGGACTAGGAGGGGAAGGGCAGGAATGGCTAGCTGTACTAGGGGGAGGCACAAGGCAGGGAAGGCTGGACTGGGGAGGGGGGAACAGGGCAGGGAAGACTGTTTTGATTAGGAGGAGCACAGGGCAGGGACGGATGGCTGGTTTAGGGTGAGAATAGGGTAAGGAAGGCTAGCTGGACTGGGAGTGGGCATGGGGCAGAGAAGGCTGACTGGACTAGGAGAGCACAGGGCAGGGAAGGCTGGCTGGAGTAGTGGGTTAGGGCATGGAAGGCTAGCTGCACTAGGTGGAGGGGCATTGGGCAGGGACTCCAAGTCCTATCTTGTTTCTTCAGTGGGCCCAGGAGACAGCAGTGCAGATATGCAATGGCAGCTGTGGAGAAACAGTGCTGCCGGCAGTATTTCAGATATGGCGTTGGCCATGAGCCAATCACAGCTCGTGGACCACCAGCCAATCAGGAGTGGCCATTGCGGCCACACTTGATTGGCTGCCGGTCCGCAAGCTGTAATGGCTCACGGCATGTGCCATATTTGAAGTATCATCAGTGGCGCTGTTTCTCTCTGGCTGCCTAGGCTTGATTCATGACTTCTGCTTCGCTGTCACCTGGACCCTCGATCCCTCCGGGCCCTGGACTTCGGCCTCGGCACTCGGCACTCCTGGCCCGGCAGTCCCCACCTGATGGTGGCCCAGCTGACACAGATACATACAGACATACCCACACACACACTGACACAGATACACACACTTACACAGATACACACACACACATACACTGACACATACACTGACACAGATGCATACACTGATACTGTAAACACACACACTGACACAGATACACACACTGACACATACTGTACACTGACACAGATACACACACACTGACACAGATACACCCCCTGGGTGGGGGACCCAGCTGCCACCATCCACCCCCCAGACCACACACACCTGCGGTGTGGCTCTGGAGCACCGGGAAAGGAAAAATCACTAGCTGAAACCTGGCACCAGCGGCAGCTCTCAGCAGTCAGCATGCAGAATAGGAAGGTTGAAGTGTCTGAGAGGGACTGTACACGTTTGCTGTAGCTACCCATACATTCAGCCCCAGCAGGCAGTTGCCTGGCACTCTGCTGCTTGTCACAGCTCATCAGGCCAAGTGCAATGATTGGCAGGGCTGTGCAGATACGATGCCCTGGCCAGTGGTACCCCCTCTGCTGGGTCTGCCACAGCACCCAGGGCACATGCCCCACTCAACCTCCACCACTGCTCTCTAGCCATTGACCTCACCGCACGTCCCTGGGCTATATGCCCATGGCACTCCCACAGAATGGATGTCTTGCATGTGTTCACAAAGGAGCTATCCATTAGACACCCAGAAATCCCCATTTCACAAACATAGAAATCTGGCTGTGTCTCCTTCAACTTGCATATGCACGGGTGCAGCGCATGCACAGTTTGCTGATAATCACTAGATGCATCTGCTTTTGGACTTGCCGGAGACTCAGAATCAGGCCCTATATCTGTATGTTCTCATTAATGTTGATTTCTGTCTTTGAGTGTTTTTTTATAATTTTCCTATCAATTTCTGATTGGTATTAACTTTTACTGCCAGCCACCAGCACCATTTGTTTCTCCAAAACTTGTTTTATCTACAGCTTATTAATTTTACTACTTTTATTGTTAAGCACCCCTATCCTCTCACATTTCTCCTGTCATCAATTGTCTGGCTTATTATTTATCTTTTTCTTATATACCTCTAAGGGGTATGTTTACTAAAGCGCTGGTTTACAGAAGTGGAGGTGCTGCCATTAGCAACCAATCAAATTCTAGCTATTATATTCTAGAAGATGCTAGATAACTGATAAGTAGAATCTGGTTGGTTGCTGTGGGCAACATCTCCATTTCTAAAAACCCACACTTTATTAAACTTACTCCTTAGAGGTATAAAAAAGAGAAAAAAAAAAGAGAAAAAATATAAACCTGCACTTTAGTAAATATAACCCTAACTGTTGTCTGCATTAGTCTGACCATGTCCTACCCCATTCACTGACTCGTTCCCTTTCCTCCTTCTCCTGACAGTCTATAGTCTATAGACATTGTTTTCCTCTGTTTTCAACTATCACTAAGCATCTGCTCAAAAAGTTCATGATTGAAGTATTTGTTTTTCTATTGGCTAGGCTCAGGCTCGCGCCAATCACATTGGGTTCCTTGTTTCATGATAGATGTATGCATGTAGCTCTCCATTATCTCACAATTATGTTAAAACAATCAGGTTAAAAAAAACAATACAAGCATAGGTTTTTTTATGCTGGGTGCAGGGTGTGCTGTGTAGGTCCATGCATCACACACCCTGTACCCAAAGTATACATACCTTGCTTCGGCAAGTGGGTCTCTCCTCTTCCGTGGCACCATCTGCCCAGTGACATCTTAGGGAAGATGGTGCCAGAGTCTTTGCTGTCCTGTGCGCATGCTCCATTTTCCCCGAATATCACTAGGAAGATGGCGCCATAGAGAAGGGACTCGCTTCACTTGCCAGAGGTAGTGGGTGTTAATGTTATTGTGCCTCTGAACAAAAGACTGCTTTTTTCAAGTTGGGAACCCTCTAGATCAGTGTTTCACAAATTCAATCCTAAGGAACCCTAACAGTGCATATTTTCCATGTATCGTCATAAGTAAAATAATATGTACTGCCTGTGGAATACACCTGTGTTCCAGCAAGGAAAATATGCCCTTTTAGAGTACCCAGAAGACTGGAGTTGGGAATTTCTTCTCTAGAATAGAGGCCTGCAATCTATGGCATATCTTCTAACTTGCAGTGGAACCCTAAAGCTATGTATACACTTTAAGATTATCTGTCCAATCTGGCTGTTTGGAAGGAAAATCTGGTAATGTATGGGAACAAATGATAATTGACCTTTTTCTTCAAAATGCTGGAAAACAGACATAAACTCATTCAGACAAATTGGTTAACTCAAACAGATCTAAGCAATTTGTCTGAGCAACCTTTTTTTGGGCTTTTTCCAGTGTTTGGGAACAAATGTTTGATTGTCATTTGCCCCCATACATTACCAGATTTTCGTCCCAACCAGCTAAATTGAACAGATAATTTTATGCTGGGTACACATAGCCAACATATCTTCTGTTCAATCGAATGGCCAATATATCATGTGTGTGTTGCACAGTGTGTACAGATGATATGTCTGTGAATGACATCACTCACAGACATATAATGTCACCTGTGCAGCACAGCCAATGGGTGATATATCTGCAGATAAATCTGCACATTGTGCTGTGTGTATGGGTGGTCAACTACCCATACACTTGCTGCAGAGACCGCCGTTGACTGATATCACAACCTGGTGGGCGCATGTAAATGCCTGCCCAGTTCTGATGTCAGGCAAGACACATCAGGCCGACAAGTTGGTAAGAATGTATGCACTTACCAGTCATCAGATCGGACAGCCGATTCGTCATCCTAGTCTGTGCCAACCTTTATAGTATATACCTAGCTTTACAGCAGGGGCTGACTGGCAACTCTCATCCTGGGGTGCAAGCACACGCATGTGGCTCCAGCCTTTCTACTAAAAAACTGACTGTAAACTGCCCATGACAAAAAAAACCAAGTAGCTGTGATTTGTCTAATATGGATGTGGCTTAAATGTTATATATACTTACCAGCCCATAGGAGAAAGCACAGACTAGTTTACAGACTTCTATAAAATACACATAGCATTATAATAACCTCTTCACAGTCCACAAAGTATTTTAGTGTATATAGTACAGGATGCATTGTAGTGACTGATAATACAATACAAGAACGATTCTAGTGAACACTGAAGCAAGCATCCATTGCCTCCAACCGAAAGCAAAATGTAAGCAGAGCAAGGTCACCTGCAGCCATAAAGTGTGAAGATTGTACCAGCCTGGGGAACAGATGACACCCTTCCTCCCTGGCCAGTCCACCCCATATCACCCCATCTGAGCACACTCACACCAGGTGTAGGGACTCTGGCTAGGGTAAGGGGCACAGTGTAACTCTCTCCCCCAGTCCCCCCCACCATATGCTGCCCACTCATCTTACCCTCTAAAGCTAGAACTCACCTTTTCTTACTCTCATACACTGAAAGTTACCTCCCACTCTTTGGCAGCCAGACCTGATACAGACTGAGACTGTTAGAGCTGCTCTGCTTGACCTTGTTGATCCGTCCTGGGAAATAAAGCTAGATGGAGCCATAGGTGAAACTATGCATCTGGGAATGGGTGGTCCTAGTTCCAACTATTAGTGCCACCGAGACATCTTGCAAATCCTGTTGCTATAAAAAGGGTGTGACCAACAACAGTAGTATGCATTTTATGCAAAACAGTATTGCCTCCAATAATTTTATACCAAATATTAGTGCTCCCACTTCATTTTATGCTCATAGTTTATTATAGCTAACCAGTAGTACCACCATACATCTCACTATTATATAATAATCTTGGTACAGTCTCCTCTCCTCAATATAATAATAATACCACATATCAGTGTGTGCTGGGAGCTGTATTTTTCCTCACCATTTATTACTGTAAGGCCCCTCCCACTATATAATAATAATACCACATATCAGGGTGTGCTGGGAGCTGTGTTATTCCCCCTCATATATCACTGTACAGTCCCCTCTCCCCTATATAATAATAATACCACATATCAGTGTGTGCTTGGAGCTGTGTTATTCCCCCTCATATATCACGATACAGTCCCCTCTCCCCTATATAACAATAATACCACATAGCAGTGTGTGCTGAGAGATGTGTTATTTCCCCTCATATATGAATGTACAGTCCCCTCCCCCTGTATAAAAATAATAATTTTCACATATCAGTGTGTGCTGGGAAGTGATGATTAAAACCGACTTTGTGAACTACACAAATCCCTGTCAGAACGTCATTTGCCTTTCTTCTTTCCCTTCATTTTGGACAGTGCTCAGTGAGTGAGCTGCTCAGTGGTGCTCACTGGCTGCAGTCTGGCCTTCGGCCAGGGAGGAAGCGGGACTCTCACTCCACTCCAGTCCAGATTGCCGCTTCCTTGTGTGGAGGAACCACTGGGGAGCAAGGGTAAATAGGCCATGTGCTGCGCCTATAGGCTGCAGCAGCACTGCCAGTTCATGGTTAAATATGAAGTATAGTTCTGCGGACTGCTCATTTACCAAGACCCCTCCTCCCCTGGCTCTCTCATACTAGCAATTAGTACTAAATGATGCTGTCGCACAGGCTGGTTATATGCGGGACAAGTCCCTGGTGGTACTGTGACGTTGTGCTGATCAATATGGAGAGTGACATTGTCACTGACTATAACACTGTAGAATTGTACCGGCCTAGCCTGCCCCTGCTTTACAGTGTCGTTTTCAAGGTATAATCAGAAAGAATGAGTACCACCTGTAGATCTATTGTTTTAGTTAATAAACACACTTGTGCTCCAACTAGATGATTTGGAATACATGCACTGTACACTGACCTAAAAATTCCTGGTTGATGTGCATTAACCTGGGATTTTTGTCTGTGTAAATGGATCCACCCGGGTCCAGGGACCCGGGGATCAAACTCGGGTACTTTGCAGGGTAGGCCATGGGTCGTTCCTGTGGCACCCTGCAGTGTAAACGGTGCAATCCAGGTCAAGATGACCCGGATCATGCCGCATGCCCCCGATTGGCCGGCTCCAGAGGTGCTTGGAGATGACATGATCGCCAAGCGTCCACTGCAACGCCAGAAGAGCCGGGTCACCGCAGACCCGGCTCTGGTGTGAACGGTGCCGACTCGGGAATATCCTGGGTAGGTGCTGCAGTTTGAAAGGGATAAAGTCCGGGTCTGATCCGGATTGGTACCCTGTTCCAACTCCCGGGTCAGACCCGGAACTTTGGTATAAAAGTGGTATTAGGGTTCCTTGATGACCAGGTTTGAGAAACACTGGTCTAGAGGGACAAATGTTACAGAGAAAATAAATTATATTGCAGACAGTACCATAATTCAAAGAAGCAGAACAATGGTTATTGGATAATTTACATGTAATCACAACCGAAAGTTATAGTTTGAACAGTTTAGGAAAAAAATAACTGTTCACCTAGATAAATTTCACATTTCTTTGGGCTGTTCTTAGCAAAATGACCCTTTCCTGTTTTCATTTACACAAAGCCTCAATGAGCAATGACATTGCTTTTCTCAGGAGTTACACTGAAGGTGTACACATACATTATTTCTTGTAAAGTGGAATCTGGAAAAGATTTGAAGGTAAAAAGAAACGTAACAATTACAGTGAAACTAGGGATGAGCGGTTTCGGATTTGTGAATTCCGAACCCCCCCCCGAGCCCCCCCGATCTGAGCCGGGAACTGAGTACGGCACGGGTTTTCCCGTCTGACGCTGATCTGAAATTAATGCAACACGTCATCATCCTGCTGTTGGATCTCGCGGGTTTTGGATTCTATAATAGGTCCCCGCGTCCGTGCCATTTTTCACTCCGGCTGTGGACAGTGAAGAGGGAGGGTGAGAGTTAGGGCTGGCTGGGCTGTGTTGTGCTGCTGTTGTCCATAGGGGCTGTGTCCACTCCAAAGTACATAGATGCAGGCTGGGCTGTGTTGTGCTGCTGTTGTCCATAGGGGATGGCTAGGCTGTGTTGTGCTGCTGTTATCCACAGGGGCTGGCTGGGCTGTGTTGTGCAGTCAGTTGTCCATAGGGGCTGTGTCCACTTCAAAGACCATAGGGGCTTGCTAGGCTGTGTTGTGCAGTGTCACATAATGGCTGTAGTCCTAAAGGCATGCTGCAGTGTTGTCCAGGGGGTGATCTGTTCATCAGGGGTGCTCACCCCAAGTGCAAATAAAAATTATTGTTTTCTGTGTTTGTGAATTGTGTGCTCAGTAGCCGCACGTGCATCAAGTGTGGCGTAACTCCCAAAATGTGCTCCAAAAAAAATAAAAAATTCTTTGTTTCTGTTTGTGAATTGTGTGCGCAGTAGCCACACGTGCATCAACAAAGTAGCAGCTCCAAGCGTGTGCCTGTCTCATAAACCAAGGGCTGGCTGGCTCATCTTTTAAAGGGTAGTGTAACTCCCAAAGTGCACTCCAAAAATAAAATATATATATTTTTTCTGTGTGTGAATTATGTGTGCAGTAGCTGCACGTGCAACAACAAAATAGCAGCACCAAGCATGTGCCCGTGTCATAAATCAAGGGCCGACTGGCTCGTCTGTTAAAGGGTGGTGTAACCAGAAAAGTGTGCTCCGAAAAAAAATATTTTGTTTTCTCTGTTTGTGAATTGTGTGCGCAGTAGCCGCACATGCATGAACAAAGTGACAATGCCAAGCGTGCGCCTGTGTCATGAATCAAGGGCCGGCTGGCTCATCTGTTAAAGGGTGGTGTAACCCCCAAAGTGCAATCCAAAAAAAATAAAAATTTATTTTTTTCTGTGTTTGTAAATTGTGTGCTCAGTAGCTGCACGTGCATCAACAAATTAGCAGCGCCAAGCGTGCGCCTTTGTCATAAATCAAGGGCCGGCTGGCTCGTCTGTTAAAGGGTGGTGTAACCTCCAATGTGCAATCCAAAAAAAATAAAAAAATATTTTTTTCTGTTTGTGAATTGTGTGCTCAGTAGCCGCACGTGCATCAACAAGTTAGCAGCGCCAAGCGTGCACCTGTGTCATAAATCAAGGGCAGGCTGGCTCATCTGTTAAAGGGTGGTGTAGCCTCCAAAGTGCTCTCCGAAAAAAATAAAAAACATTTTTTTCTGTGTTTGTGAATTGTAGGCCTGATTCAGACCAGCTCACAAGCGCTATGCGCTCACAAGCGGGTCGATGGAGGCCCAGTGTGCATACGCACGATGGAGCCGGCTCCGTCGTGCGCATGTGCCTGCCCCGAATAGTGACGGGCAAACCATCACTCCGGGTTTCATACCAAAGGGGGCGTGCTGTCGATGTTTAGTGACAGCACGCCCCCTTTTGTGGGTGGGACGGGGGCATGGCTGCCCAGACGGAGGCATTCCCATGGGAACACCTACCATCTGGGGCCGGCCCCACTGACATCAAAAGTGATGCCAGTGTGAGTGCTTTCGGCTCTGTTTGAGCCGAAAGCACCCTGGGGCTTGCGGCAACAAGACCCTACCACAAGGGTCTCGTCGCAATCCCGATGTTCACGATGGTCTTGACCATTGCGATCATCTTCCTGGCCGCTCGCTATAGCTGTGGGTGGGAACCCACAGCTCTGCGAGCGGCCGGGAGGCCGCTCTAAAAAAACAGAAGGCCGGCCCTGATTCAGAGCGAGTGCTCCGTCAGAGCCTCTGGCTCTGAATCAGGTCCTGTGTGCGCAGTTGCTTCACGT
The DNA here is from genome assembly GCA_031769625.1 of Taudactylus pleione. NCBI lineage: Eukaryota > Metazoa > Chordata > Amphibia > Anura > Myobatrachidae > Taudactylus > Taudactylus pleione. Next base: position 323,637 of record JAUIMM010000880.1, read on the forward strand.
GCATCAACAAAGTAGCAGCTCCAAGCGTGCACCTGTGTCATAAATCAAGGGCCGGCTGGCTCGTTCCTTCAAAGGGTGGTGTTACCCCCAAAGTGCACTCCAAAAAAATAAAAAAATATGTGGGCGCAATTGTCGCACGTGCCTCAACAAAGTAGCAGCACCAAGCGTGTGTCTGTGTCATAAATCAAGGGCCGGCATGCTCGTCTGTTAAAGGGTGGTGTAACCTCCAAAGTGCACTCCATCACCCAAAAAATAAAAAAATATTTTTCTGTGTTTGTGTGCACATTAGCCGCACGTATATATATATATCACATAAATGGAGGACAACAATTTATCCAATAAAAATAAAATAGGGAAAGATCAAGAACCACTTTCTCCTAGTGCTGAAGCTGCTGCCACTAGTCATGACATAGACGATAAAATGCCATCAACATCGTCTGCCAAGGCCGATGCCTAATGTCATAGTAGAGGACATATAAAATCCCAAATTCCAAACTTCAGAAAAATTACATTAAAAAAATCAGTTTAAATCATCTGAGGAGAAACGTAAACTTGCCAATATACCATTTATGACACGGAGTGGCAAGGAACGCCTAAGGTCTTTCCCTATGTTCATGACTAGTGGTTCAGCTTCACATGATGATGGAAGCCCTCCTCCGGCTACAAAAATCAAAACCAGTTAAGCTGGCAAAAGCACAGCAAAGAACTGTGCATTCTAAGAAGATATCACAAATCCCCAAGGAGAGTCCAAGTGTGATGGCGGTTGCGATGCCTGACCTTCACAACACTGGACGGGAAGAGGTGGCTCTTTCCACCATTTGCTCACCCTCTGCAAGTGCTGGAAGGAGCACCCACAGTCCACTTGCTGATATTCAAATTAAAGATGTCACTGTTGAAGTAAAACAGGATGAGGATATTGGTGTAGCTGGTGCTGAGGACTAAGTTGACGAGGAGGATTCTGATGGTGATGTGGTTTGTTTAAATCAGGCACTGGGGGAGACAGTTGTTGTCTGTGGGATGAAAAAGCCCATCACGGTCATGCCTGGGCAGAAGACCAAACATTCCACCTCTTTGGTCTGGAAATATTTCTATCCAAATCCGGACAACAACTGTCTTGCCAGATGTACCATATGTAAAGGTGAAATAAGTAGGGGTAGGGACTTTAACCACCTAGGAACATCCTCCCTTATACCTCACCTGCAGCGAGTTCATAAAAAGTTACTGTCAAGTTCAGAAACTGTGACTAAGATCGTAAGCAGTCCAGGGACACCTAAATCCCTTTTTCCTGTTGTATCCAAGTGCCTGCAAACCACACCGTCAACTCCCTCCTTGTCAATTTCTTCCTCAGTCAGGATCAGAAGTAGTCCTGCAGGCCATGTCACTAGCATGACTGACTCTCTTATCCGGGATTCCTCGGGAGGATAATGCATTGCTACGCCTACTGCTGCCGCTGCTGCTGTTGCTGCTGGGAGTCGTTCATCAACCCAGAAAGGAAGTAGGAACACCACTACTTCTTTTACTAAGCAATTGACCCTCCAACAGTCCTTAGCAAGGAGGATGAAGTCCGACAGCAGTCATCTTGAAGCAAAGCGGATAACTGAGGCCTTGACTGCTATGTTGGTGTTAGGCGTGCCTCCGGTATCCGCCATTAGTGCAGTGGGATTTAGACAATTGATGGAGGTAGTGTGTAACCGGTACCAAATCCCATCTAGGTTCCACTTCACTAGGCAGGCGATACCGAGAATGTACAGAGACATCAGAAAAAGTGTCCTCAGTTTCCTAAAAAATGCAGTTGTACCCAATGTCCACTTAACCACAGACATGTGGACAAGTGGAACAGGGCAGACTAAGGACTAGAAGACTGTGACAGCACACTGGGTAGATGTATAGCCTTACGCAGCAACAGCAGCAGCGTCACCAGTAGCAGCAGCTCAGAAACACCAGCTCGTTCCAAGGCAGGCTATGCTGTGTATCACCGGTTTCAGTCAAAGGCACACCGCCGACAACCTCTTAGAGAAACTGAGGGAAATCATTGCCCAATGGCTTACCCCACTTAGACTCTCCTGGGGATTTGTGATATCTGACAATGCCACCAATATTGTGCGGGCATTACATCTGGGCAAATTCCATCACGTCCCATGTTTAGCTCACTCAATAAATTTGGTGGTGCAGAATTTTCTGAAACACAACAAGGACGTGCAGGAGACGATTTGGGTGGCCTGAAAAATTTCTGCCCACTTTCGCCATTCAACGATTGCGTGCCGAAGACTGGAGCATGAGCAGACAGTCTTGAACCTGCCCTGTCAACACCTGAAGCAAGAGGTTGTGACGCCATGGAACTCATCCCTCTATATGCTTGAGAGGATGGAGGAGCAGCAAAAGGCCATTCAAGCCTATACATCCACCTATGACATAGGCAAAGGAGGGGGTATGCATCTGACTCAAGCACAGTGGAGAATGATTTCCGTGTTGTGCAAGGTTCTCCAGCCCTTTGAACCTGCCACACGTGAAGTCAGTTCAGACACTGCCAGCTTGAGTCAGGTCATTCACTCTTCAGGCTTTTGCAGAAGCAGCTGGAGAAAGTTAAGGAGGTGCTAAGATGGAGCGATTCTGCTCAGCATGTGGGACTTGTGGATGAAGCCCTTCATTCGCTTTGCCAGGATTCAAAAGTGGTCAATCTGTTGAAATCAGAACACTACATTTTGGCCACCATGCTCGATCCTAGGTTTAAATCATCTGTGGTGTCTCTCTTTCCCTCTGACACAAGCCTGCAGAGGTGCAAAGACCTGCTGGTGAAAACACTGTCAGCTGAAGCGGAACGTGACACGTCAACAGCTCCTTCTACATTTTCTCCCGCAACTGGGGCTGCCAGGAAACAACCCGCTGGCAGTAATGCAGGGCAGGCAGGACCAAGTTTGGACATCTGGTCCGGACTGAAGGACCTGCCAACAATTTCTGACATGTCTACTGTCACTGCATATGATACTGCCACCTTTGACAGAATGGTGGAGGATTACATTGGTGACAGCATCCAAGTAGGCATGTCAGACAGTCCGTACCTGTACTGGCTGGAAAAAGAGGCAATTTGGAGGCCCATGTACAAACTGGCTCTATTTTACCTAAGTTTACCTATTTTACCTAAGTACCTCCAGTGTGTACTCCGAAAGAGTTTTTAATGCAGCCGGGAACCTTGTCAGTGAAAGGCGTAGGAGGTTGCTTCCACAAAATGTGGAGAGGTGATGTTCATCAAAATGAATTATCAATTCTTCCAGGGAGACCAGCCTCCAGAACGTACAGAGGGACCTGTGGTGGTGGATTCCAGTGGGGATGAATTAATACTCTGTGAAGATGAGGATGTACTCAACACTGTAGAGGGTGAGGAAACGGTGGATGAGGACATCTTGCCTCCGTAGAGCCAGTTTGTGCAGGGACAGATTAATTGCCAGCTTGTTTTGTGGGGACCCAAACTAACCAATCATTTCAACCACAGTCGTGTGGCAGACCCTGGTGCTGAAATTATTGGTTTGTTAAAGTGTACATGTCCTGTTTATACAACATAAGGGTGTGTGGGAGTTCCCAAGGACAATTCCATCTTGCACCTCTTTTTTTTCTTTGCATTATGTATTGTTTGGTGCCTAATTTTTCAAACTGCCATCCTGTCTGCCACTGCAGTGTCACTACTAGATGGACCACGTGTTTGTGCTGCCCTCTTGTGTCGCTTAACATAGTCATCTAGCTACCTCGGTGCAACCTTTTGGACTAAAAACAATATTGTGAGGTGTTCAGAATAGACTGGAAATGAGTGGAAATGTTATTGAGGTTAATAATAGCATAGGAACAGAAAAACCCACATATTCTGTGATTTTTGCTGTTTTTATGCTGTTTTCCAAAAAAATACAGATCCAAAACACAAAACCCAGAACCCAAAACATGGAAGGGTGGTTTGGCAAAACCAATTCGGATCCAAACATGAAGAAAGATCCTGATCCAAAACCAAAATACTAAACTCGAAAAGTGGCCAGTGCACACCCCTAATTGAAACTGTAAATTAAAACCCTTTAGTGACTATCTCACTGAAGTACTATACAGCCAATCCATGGCTTCTTCCTGAGAAATGTTGATGTGTTTTTTCCGTCTGCCACAACCCTTATTTTAGCTGGGAATAACACAGCATAAAATATTAGAAGATAACAAAGCTAATGTTTGATTTGTGTTTTTGTTTTTCTCCTTTAAAGAGAAATCTGGAACTACTGTTACACATTTCAATCCATATTACAAGTGGTTTTGTTGCAGATTAATGGAAGAATAATATCGCTGTCCCTGTGACATTAGAAATACAGTATATTGACTTTTAAATGCATTATAGCTACAGTACATGACGCAGATAACCAGCTGATATACATTCAATAACTTTTGAAGCTGAGCAAATGTTACAGTACAAACAGGCACACCTTTCTTGCCCTAGGGTTCCATTACAAAAGGTTCTCCTGATCAAAGGACAGATACTGTAATACAGTAATAAATTCACCTCCTGTCCTTAATGACTTTTTATATAGTATTTACAGTACAAACAAAAATTTATTTATATACACATTTCTTATTTGGCAATACTCAAAATATCATATATCAATATCATTGCCCATCCCGGCGATCAGTGAGAAGAAACATGATCGACGCAGTGTGAGCGCTTCATTTAAATATCTGGCCCCTTTTTGACAGCCTTTTTGCTGTCTGAATCAGGTCCTCAGAGTGATTGGGAGCACACACATGGAAAGTCAATGCCTGACACTGGCAACAAGGCAGAATCTTAACAAACAATCTCTTGAGTTGCAATTTGTAAAGTGCTTAATTAAACAGTCCAATTGCTTCAAATAGTGGTGTTGTGCATTAATAACTTATGGAACACTTTATTAGTAAAAGACATTTGTCTTATTAATGTCCTGTATACCATTGAAAGACTGTATTATTTACGCACTGAGGGCCTGATTCAGACCCGGTCGCAAGCGCTGAGCACTTGTAACCGGGTCGATGATGGCCCACAGCGCATGCGCATGACGGAGCCGGCTCCGTTATGCGCATGCGCGAGACTCGGCTAGCGATGGGCAATCCGTCGCTCCAGGTCTCGCACCAAAGGGGGCGAGCTGTCGATGTTGAGTGACAGCTCGCCCCCTTTGGTGGGCAGGCCAGGGAGATGGCTGCCCAAATGGAGGCGTTCCCATGAGAACGCCTGCCTTTTGGGGGTGGCTCCACTGACATCACGAGTGATGTCAGTGGAGAGATTGGCTCTGTTAGAGCCGAAATCTCTCTGGGGCTTGCGGCCACGAGACCCTACCACAAGGGTCTCGTTGTAAGCCAGATGGTCGCTATGGTCTTGACCATCGCGACCATCATCATGGCCGCTCGCAATAGCTGTGGGTGATCACCCACAGCTATCCGAGCGGCCAAGAGGCCAATCCAAAAAAGAAAAGCCCGGCCCTGATTCAGAGTGAGCGCTCTGTCAGAGCGAGCGGCTCTGAATCAGGCCCTGATGTCACTAGAAGAAAGCACTCTCCAATGAGCAATTTTAGCACTACATGTGCCAGAACAGAACCCGAAAGCAGAGTGATAGATATGGCTGGTTTTGACTTTTAAAAAATGTTGCTTCAAATTTCAATGCTAGTTACTTGTCAAAATCTTTGCACTTGCCACAACTCACAGGATATATGTTATCAGTACCGCAGAGTTTTGTCGTGCCTTATAAACTATAATAAAATTTGTCATTTAGTATAATGGAGGTTATATCCAGCCAAATTTTTATTGCATGTTGAGTTAAGTTGTGAATATTGTTATCTACTTTCAGGTTAACATACCAGACAGTTTTTGGAGGAGTGGTGGCATTTACAAAAGAACAGTTCTTGAAAGTAAATGGTTTTTCCAATGTGTTCTGGGGCTGGGGAGGAGAAGACGATGAACTGTATCAAAGGTTTGTGGTATTAAGTCAAATAATAATATTATTGTAACTACTAAGTAATACCCATTTCTTGGTGTGAAAGCAGGCACGCATGGAAACCCCTCCCTAAGCATAGTGGTCTGCAATACACACTAACAAACACACCACCACTGGCACCGTGTAGTTCACGCATACTACCCAGCGGCGGTGTGTTTACTGTATTTTAGCAGCAAATGAGAGTCAGACAGACTCTCATTAGCTGCTGCACCCACAGAGGGAGCCGGCTGTAGCTCACTCATGAGCTCTGCTTTCCGTCCCCCCCCGCTGCGGGTGATAGGAGAGACGTCACAACATCTCTCCCATAGTGCAGAGTGGGCCAGGAGGAGCGGACAGCGGCGGTCATAGCAGGAGCGGGGATTCAGGTAAGTTTTTTTTTTTGTATGTGTGTATATGTAAGGGGCACTGACAGTGGCACTGCATAGAGGGGGCCACTACTGAGGGCACTGTATAGGGGGTGGCTGCTACTAGGGGCACTGTATAGGGGGTAGCCACTACTGAGGGCATTGTATAGGGGGGCCACTACTGGGAGTTGTGTCTGCACTGAATAGGAGACTACTACTCGGGACACTACATAAGGGGCACTACTGGGGGGAGTACTGCTGAGGGCACTACATAAGGGGCACTACTTAGGAGACTACTACTGGGGGCTCTATATAAGGGGCACTACTGGCGGCAGTGCATATGGGTGACTACTACTGGGGGCACTGCATAAGGGGGACTACTACTGGGGGCACTACAAAGGGGGACTACTGGGGGCTCTATATAAGGGGCACTACTGGGGGCATTGCAAAGGTGGGACTACTACTGGGGGCACTATATAAGGAGCACTGCAAAGGGGGGACTACTGCTAGGGGCCCTATATAAGGGGCACTACTGGGGTACTGCATAGGGGGGACTACTACTGGGGGTACTATATAAGGGGCACTACTGGGGGCACTGCAAAGTGGAAACTACTACTGCAGGCTCTATATAAGGGGTACTACTGGGGCCACTGCATAAGGGGGACTACTACTGGGGGCACTGCAAAGGGGGGGCCAACTACTGGCGGCACTATATAAGGGGCACTACTGTGGGTACTTCATAGGGGGACTACTACTGGGGGCACTATTTAAGGGGTTCTATTGGGGCCACTGCATAAGGGGGACTACTACTGGGTGCACTGCAAAGGGGGGACCACTATTGGTGGGAGGGGGTCTTTAATCAATCATGCTGGCTGTGTTTATTTGCCTGCTGCATTCATGTTTCCAAGTGATAGATGTGTGTGTGTCTGTCTGAGTGTGTCTGTGTTAGTCAGTGTGTGTGTACCCTGCTGAGTGGTATATTTTACTGTAGTTGTCCTAAATCCTGTGTAAGCTGGGTAAACCCGGCTGTGTGTCCCAAGATCTCGACCCTGGTCTTGACTAGGGTTATTCCTGGGGCTGACCTATATAAGCTTTTGTCTGAAAGGGAGATCCGGTTTATTCAACCCGCGTAAAGCTTTAAAAGCTGCTGAATGGCTGTGGGTGCTGAGGCCCACCACAAGGGCAGACATGGATGCAGCCTAAAGTGGATGACCTGGGAATAACCCGGGTCCAACATGCAGTCAGAAAGGTGTCTGAGGTGCTGTGACACTGCTTCAAACCTTGTACATAGATCAGGTTCAGACCCACAATTTTGTTCTGAAAGGAGTATAACTGTAAGAATTTAGAAGCACAGTTCTCCTGACAACCAGTCAGGTGTGCAGACCAGGAGTCATCATGCCATTCTGACCCTTGATTGCTGCAGCTGAGTTCAAAGCCTTGCTTGGGTTCTAGACTTGTGATGATTGGTGTTCAACCTTCTTAGGTATTTCCCCCTGACACTCCTATGTGGATTGTAATCAGTCTGATCCTGTCAGTCCTGGTGTTTGCTTGGATACCTGCCCTGTGCTGCTTAGGGGTGTTCATTGATTTGTTTTATTTGGAAGATCTATCAGCATTTCTCAATAGTGCACTCAATCTGGGTTATTCAGAATGTCTTCCCAGGGTCTCTCTACATTTTAATAATCTGTGCTATTATGGAGAACAGAGCACTGTCAGCATATTTGTACAGTGCAACTAATATGGGTTATTCAGAAGATCTGCCCAGAATCTCTTTCTATGATAATCATCTATTCTGTTTGGAAGCATTTCACTTCACTGCAATTATCTGTGCTATGCAGAAACTTGCTATCTGCTAGCATTTCTCTACTGTGTGAATAACCTGTGCTACTTTGAGGATCTCTCCAGCATTTCTCTACTGTGCAAATTATCTGCTCTATGCCGAAAATCTGTTTGCATTTCTACTCTGTGCAAATTACCTGTGCTATTTGGAAGATCTGCCCAGCATTCTTCTGCAGTGTAATTATCATTGTTATTCAGAAAACCTGTTAGCATATTCTTCACACTTCTAGCTGTTTTATATATATATAGTTTTAGTTGTCTAGTTAATTCTATTTAGTTGGCATATTAAGCTATTGCATTTTGTTCCTGGTGCAATCTGGTTAAATGGTACATTTAGCTAGTATTTTTAGTTTCTTATGCCATTTAGTCATTTTGAAATATCCATCTGAATATAAGTCTGTGATCTTGGGGCCAACACTACTTAGAGTTTAAGTCCTGGTAGCAGCCAAGTACCAGTGAATGATAGTAGTTTTGGGAAAGGTGTTGTTATAGGTAAAGTACTCTAAAAGTTGGATCTGCAAGTTCAGGATCACTGTAGGCACTCATAACATTTCAGATATTCATTGTAAACCTGTAAGGAAATAATTCCTCTTGTAATTGACATGCACATAGGTTAAAAGTCTCCTGGTTATTAATAGAGATGTGCGCTGATGATACTGGATCAGAACCTCTATATACCCCTGCCTATACCTTCTAATATCCTACCTATAAACCTCTAAGGATGACGCTAATTTTCGTACGCAGTCATACAGTAAATAAAGACTTAAGACCTGGAATCTGTGGTTCCAAAGCACAAGTATTATTCAGGTAAAAGTACAGTCAGTTACACGCTATTGATCCAGACACAATTTGGCGCAAAGGAATTATACAGACCCAAGTACAGTATACATACGCAGCGCATTCTGGTCCAGATGTCAGGCATCAGCAAGAAACCCCTCAGTCAGCATTCAGCAAGAAGACTAAGAACCCAGTGTTGGAGCATACATTTATACCCCCCCAGAATAGACAGGACAATAGAGAAGTTTGTTGCTTATGCCATTGGTTCCCATGGGGGAAGCATCTGTTACAGAGCATTTAACAGGCTGGTTCAAATAGACTCAACCCAGCCTCCAACAACTGGGGGTCTCTGCCCTCCCACCCCATGCAATCATCCTAACAGTTGTTCATATAATATATATTTTGTTGCTTTAAGTCTCTGTGGTCCATAAGTTGAGAATGCATGATGCGATCTCCACACCGATAATACCAGAATTCTGTTGAAAGAGTACGCATCAATATGAAACCAAACACGGCTTTCTTAGCATGTATGAAATGCTAGTTATCAAATATCTTTATTTCACAGCATTTATACTAACTGAACAAACTTAAATCTTATACCTTAAAGCTTATTAAACATTTTATGTGGATATGTAATGTGTGAGTATGCAGGGTTTGATATAAAGACGCTAGTTAACTTGGGGCAGATGCATGTCCATGAAGCTAATAAAACAGTGTTTTCACACAAGGTCTTATACATTCACTAATATGCGACTAGTTAACAGCACAATTGTGTGTATTAATGTGTGTATGAGGAATGGTGCACTTAAATCTCACTTACTAAGTGAACACCTAGCAGTGTTGAATGCTGAGCCTTACAGTTCCACATACCCCTTCTCTCAGCAGCCCCCACCTTTCCCAGGCTCAAAAGAAAGGGCCCTTTATTCTCCCAGACTCTTGTGTGAATGCAAATTAGCCCAGCTACAAGACCCAGACCTTAGATAACACTCTTGGCTTTGAAGTTATTTCATTGCAGGAAGCCTGCTAAGGTAAGGTATGTATTCTAGCCAGGCCACCTGGAGTGAGAGCAGACGTTATCCAGGAAGCTTATCTACACAAGCTAGTTATCACGTGGCCATTTGCTCTGTTCATGCAATCCAATTTTGACATACTGTAAAGCCATTTCTGAAATATATCCTTTATAATACGTAAAGTCATGAAATGGGCTTTTGGTGAATCGCCGTAACTTATGGCGATGGTCACAGATGCATTCGCATGATGCTAATAGTATTATCGCCACATGTACTAAAGTGTGAGTTTATCTAAAATGGCGCTTAGGCGGTCATTTCGCAAAATGGCGTCTTGCGGCCAGTCGCAAGATGGTGTCGCTGCAATTCAATTTTAAACTGATCTTGTCTCAGCCAATAATCCAGTTTCGACAGCACCGACCCCGGTGGACTAATGCGTTTCTCAGCCCTCTTGTGTCTGGCCGTTTACTCAGAGACAATGGGCCTCATTCAGACCCACTCGCAAGCGGCTGTCCGCTCGCAAGTTGATCGATGGTGTGCACTGCGCATGCGCATGATGGAGGGCGATCCGTCGTGCGCATGCGCCAGACGCGACGAGCGAAGGACTTTCCTTTGCTCGTTGTGTCTGATCAAAGGGGGCGTGCTGTCGATGTTGATTGACAGCACGCCCCCCTTGGTGGGCGTGCCTGCCAGACGGAGGCGTTCCCAAGGGAATGTCTACCGTCAGAAGCCGGCCCCACTGACATCACTAGTGATTTCAGTGGGAGTGATTTTGGCTCTGATAGAGCCAAAATCACTCCAGGGCTTGTGGTCGAAAACCCCGACCACAGGCTTCTGGTCGCACTGACGATGGTCGCGATGGTCAAGACCATCGCGACCATCATCCTGCACGCTCGTATGTGCTGTGGGTGGTGACCCACAGCTATACGAGCGTCTAGGTGGACGCTCCATTTTTATGGAGGACGGCCCTCATTCAGAGCGAGCGCTCTGCTCAGAGCGTCCGGCTCTGAATGAGGGCCAATGATCCTTATTTCACATGGAACTTAAGATATACCTTCAGTCATTAGTAAAATATATGCAGGTAAAATCTCTGCTGATATCCATTATTATCAATCTTAGCCTTTAATTAGCTCTGGTCTCATATCCAGTGTGTTTCAGAAAATAGAGCACCTGGGACCCACACACTAAATAAATATTACATATAGATATTTATACACAGTGCATAATTGATAAAACACATATATATGTAATAAACACATTATAAATTAAACTATTAATAAACAAACCTCCTCCCAAATATTTAATAATATATGTATATATATATATATATATATATATAGCAAACAAACAACGGTGGCACTCCAGATAAGGTACTACGTGTACTAGCCAATTTGTGGTGTACTACATTAGATGTCCTTGTGGTTATCTATATGTAGGTAAAACCACCAGGCAGTTCAGAGAGCGGATGGCTCTGCATAGATCGGCTATACGCATGGCCTTAGCAGGGAAGGATTATGATCAGCCGGTGGCTTGACACTTTAAGGAACATAGGCATAACTTATCCACCCTGCGTTATAAAATGATTGATCACATCCCCGATAACAAACGGGGGGGGAGATAGGTCTACTATGCTATTACAGTTAGAAGCCCGCTGGATTTTCCGTCTGAATACTGTGCAGCCTAATGGGCTGAATGAAACACTTTCACTCACATGTTTTGTATGACTTCTTTTGACTTTGCTTAGTATACTGACGCTTCTCATATTTGTTATAACTGTATTTTGGCTTTCTTTAGATGTTTATTTGTTCATGTACTTTGTGCTGGGTTCTATGACCCGCTGATTATGCTACCAGTGTTGTACCATGTTTTCCTGTTTTCTTTGTCTACACTTCTTATTATTCCTGGCTTCACTGTTTTGTTTACAGCGTTGCCATGGAGAGCTGTTTGCCATATGCATCGCGTGCTGCTTAGTGCGCGCTGATGACGTCATGGCTCAGCTCCGGGAGGTTGGCGGGGGTGCACACTCGTGGTGGAGTCTTCTTGTGTATTTAGGTAAGCACTTTTTGTATTTGTATTTTATTCCTGACGAAGGTCCGACAGCACCGAAACGTTGATTGTTCAATAAACATGCCGGTGGTCTATTGACCCGGCTTTAATAGTACCTTATCTGGAGTGCCACCGTTGTTTGTTTGCTATTTCCCCATTTTGCGGGGGGCACCCACCCTATACTTCCTGGAGGAAGAGTGCCAAGCCCGTGGCAGCCTTATATATATATATATATATATATATATATACTTAACAAATATACCTAAAGGCATATAACAATATAAATTAAATTACATAAAAATAAAAAATAGATATTGGTCGAATTGCTAGTATAATCAATCTGTAGAACTCACATATACATGGAAATTGATAATATATATAACAATATCTATAAAGATAATTCCAAAAGGACATACATTCCCAATTATTGTCAGTAGCTCAATTAAACAGGCAAATAACAGATATAAAGAACTGGGTGGCTGACAATGACAAGTTCAACAAAAATGTAGCCAGCCCCTATGCACAGCAGCACAGCACAGCTCCCAGCTCCCTCCCTCTTCATGGCAGCAATCGCAGGCCCTATTATACAATACAAAACCTGTGAGAATCTGACAGCGGGATGATGATGTTTTGCCTCATTTTGAGATCTGAGTCAGGCGGGAAAACCCGAGCCAACTCGGATCTGACTCGTATGCTCTAAGTTTGCTCTCATCTCTAGTTTTTAAAAGAGATCTTTGAAATAGAATTTGAGTCACAAACCCAATAAGGAGTATTATCAGGATGCTGATAACAAACAAACACACAAAATACCAAATTAAATCATAAGCCAGAAGAACAGATCAAGCCAAAGTTCATGCATAAGTAAAGTGCTTAGAATTGGCTGAGGTCAGATGGGCATCAAACAAAGTCATGAAGCATAGCAAAGGCCAAGATCCAGGAAACAACAATGATATGTTAGTTTACTTTTCAGTGTTCTCCCAAGGCTGTTTTGTTAGGGCGCATCACCCAACAGAACTGGCCCACTGCCCGGCACTCCCTCCATCCCCAATGTGCCGTGTCCCCTGTTGACCAGTCACCCTCAATGTGTCTTTGTTGACATGGACACAGATGCCGGTTGTGATGCTGAGCTGCCAGCCAGCCAGTTATCACCAGGGGGACCACCCCTTCATGGGATAGAGTCTTTGCAGCCTATCTAAGCAGAGTCTCTGCAGTCATTCAGGACAGCCGCACAGAGCTCTGGAGTCTGGATGGCCGCAGCAGTGTCTCATAATAAAGGAGGGCAGGTAGAGCTGGATTTAGGAGAAGGGGTGAGTACACCTTGACCAACAGTGTGTCTGAGTCTGGATCTTCTTTACTGAAGTGATCCGAAGTGGTGTGCTACTGTTGAAGGGAGAGGGACCCTGGGTCATTAGTGCGGCCACAGAGCTAAATAATTGGCAGACTGGTATTAAACTGAAAAGTTGATATAGCTTTATGTGTATATAACCTTTCTGTGTTGGAAGTTCTGTGAGTGCTGCTGCTCTATGTCTGCTACATACATTGTCTCCCACAGAAGGCACCCGGTCATGCTTTTATTCAACTAGGGAGCAAGTACTCTACCAGCCTCTTTTTATTCTCTATCTGTCATGAATTTTATATGTTTTGGGAAAGGGACCAATTGTCTAATTTTTTAGTTTTTCCTAAAATATGGGGGGGGAGGGGGCTCTAGTCCCTTACTTTGCCAGGGGGGCTCAGACCCTTAGATACACCCCAGGCTCTTAGTGTGTCTGGCATCGGTGTCCTCCGGCTATAAGGACTCGTTAGTGAAGGTTCTGGACAACGGGATGTGGTGCATTGGGGAGTGAGTGCTAGGCAGTAGGTTGTATGGGGATGCGCCGTATTGGAGCCAGGGAGAGTGCCCCAAGTTTAAATCATTATAAGGTCAGAACTTAAAACATTTTATTATTGTGAAGACCCCCACCAGGCTACTTGATGCCACCACTGTAATCACTATAACACATACTGTAGTTAGCAATGATTATTTTGAGGCCAAACACCGTAAACAATCTATTTAGTAATGGCAGTGTTAAGGGAAGTATTGATAGCAGAATTTATGTTGAAAAAAGTAAAAGTCTCTCCTAAACAATTCAAGATATACAATATAAATTCAAGTGTAAGCATATTTGTAGTAAGCTAGTCATTATTTTTTCTTTACATTAAAGAGGGATATTTCAGTGATTGGTGATAGGATATTCTTGTGCAATTATCATATATTTGTAATCCCCTGTACTTTTCATTAAGGTGAGAATGTTACAGGATAGGTTCCCCTGGTTTGTTGTATTTTGTGGCCATAGGACATTCCACCACACCTTAGCAGATAGGCAAACTGATGTATAATGCCCTTGTTGTAGAAACCAGACAGATGAAATTATTCAAAAACAAAGCTATTTATTTAGCTATGTAGATTTGGGATGTAGTTAAGTTACCGGTGTCCGGAAAATGGGACGCCAGATTCCCGATGCAGAAAGTCCGACTTGAGATTAAAGATAGGTGTCGAAAATACCAACGCCTATCTTTATCCCGGCCCCGAGATCCTGACGGCTGGCATCCCGATTGAAGGTAAGCGGGGAGAGGTTAGTGTTAGCCGCTGCGGCGGGGTTAGATTTAGGGACCCCCAGGGGAGAATAGGGTTAGGCAACATGGGGAGGGTTAGGCACCACAGATAGGGAGGTTAGGGCTAGGCACCCCTCTGGGAGGGTTAGGTTTAGGGTGCAGAAAGGGGGGTTAGGGTTAGGCACCACCGGGGGGAGGTAAGGGTTAGGCACCACTAAGGGAGGGTTAGGGGGGGACAGGGGAGGGTTAGAGTATTTACCAGCCCCAGTCGGGATGTAGAACCTTCGGTCTTCTGGCATCGGTGTTTCATCCGGCAGCTAATCAGCCACCAGCACTACATACTGATTCCGTAGAATTTACAGCAAAAGTAAAGAGCAGTGAATAAAAAAACTATTGAAATTTGACAAGGTTCACACACAGCCAGCTGAAAAGGAGATGGACAGTTGGTACAATAATAACTGAAAAACTGTAACCAAGTAATGATTGTCATTAACAAGTGATACCAGGCACCACTCAACTATGTATACTTGTGCAGATATGACAGTTGAATACACGGCAGATTACTTTTGTGTAGCACCTGTAGACAACTTGGACTATAAGAGATTTTGCCAAGCTGAAACACAGAACAGAGGTGCAGATTTGTACTTTTGCAGAAAATGACTGTTTCAGCACACAGCAGACAACTTTAACGTAGAACCTGCAGGCAACTATAATTACCACAGTATTTGCTAAGCCTCATCCCGACAGAGTTAGGATACCGACACTTGTCGGTCAGTATCCTAAACCTCCCCCTCTCCCTACCCTAACTCTCCCTTTCTGATGCCTAAACCTAACCTTACCCTCCCTGCACCCTAAACCTAACCCTCCCTCTAGTGCCAAACCTTAACCCCTAACCCTCCCATTAACCACAGTACTTACCATCGGGATGCTGGCAGTAGGGATGCCAGTGTCGGGATTCTGACAGGTGTCTGGATACCGGCGCCGACATTCTAAGCACCGCCATCCCAAACGGTCGATTTTGACCGGATCCCATTATAACAGAGGTGCAGGTTTATACTTTTGCAGAAATTAAATTTTGAGTACACAGCAGACAACTTTATCGGAGCATCTGCAGGGAACTTGAATGATCACAGTTTAGCACTGTAAGTCCCTGGCAGAAAGCAATTATGAATAGGGAGCAGTTGTACACTATTGCAATTTGAAAACCAGTCATAAACAGTTGGAAAAACAGCAACTATAGAATTAGACTGACATTAGGATAAATGAAATTCACAACATTTCAGAGCATTATCAACAATGACAGCCAAGACGGGCACAGATACACTTTAGCCCCTGTAAGGGGGTACAATAATGAACACTGGGCCTGATTCAGAGCCAGACGCTATTTGCGCTCGCTCGTTCAGAAAAGGGGCTGGCTATCTAAATTGAGCGCTCGCTCTTTGCGGTCTGTTGATGCCTCTATGTCTGAGCGAGCGAACGAAATATGCGCTCCCTATTTTGTAAACACACCCCCTGGCCGTTCGCATCATACGTCATCTCCGCTATTTATTAGATTAATCGAGCACATCGAAAGGCGTCTGAACTACTCGCAGTGCTTGTGGTTGGATTTTCCTACCGCAATCATGCGAACAGTTCAGGCTAAGAGACAACCAAGTGACGTGGCCGATGACGCTGCATTGTTAATTATCCACACCCTTAAAACGCCCGTTTTGACCGTTTGGCATGCCTGAGTTTGGATCTCCACTCCCCGTTTTCAAGCACCTTCCCCTGTTACCACCCACAAACGCCACATCCTGTCACTCAAATTAGCAGGCACTCGCTATTTTGCGAACACACGATTTCCATCCGCACTGACTGGATGGCGCATGCGCATTACAACCCATACGCATGGGCAGATGTGCGAACATCGCTCGGAGCAAACGAGCGGCCGCTTACGAGCGGCTCTGAATCAGGCCCACTATTAGTAAAACATGGCATAAACTTGCACAAAACTGGTGAACATATTTAACCTAAGAGGGCAATCACTATCGTAGTGAGTAGTGCAGCAGGCAACACAGGCTGTGTTAAGAACCACAGTTGAGCTATTATAACTAACTAGTAAGCTCTGAATATTATATTGGAAGGTACAACTTTCCCTATACCACATTCTTGGGAAAGCTAACCTAAAATGGACCCACCTCCTAATATATTGGTTGCCCAGAGAACAACTTACAACCTGCAATGGCCCAGAGGAGACACCCAAGGATTGAGACAAATGAGTGTCCCTATACCACCCCTAGGTAACCAGACCCTGAAAGGCAAATTATGACAGTTAATAGACAAGAGAACTCCCACAACAGGGTGAAGAAGGGAATGGGCAGGGGATATGGGAAGGACTCTACAGTGGGATGTAGTTATGAGACTGGCAGCCGCAATGCCGCTGGTCTAAATTCCGATGGGGGAAGCCCGACATTGGACTTAAGATAGGTGTCAAAATACTGATGCCTATCTTAATCCCAATGCCGGAATCCAGAAAGATGCCAGACCGATCGAGGTAAGTTTGGGGCACCCTTAGATGTTATTCACGGGGGGGTTAGGTTTGGAACTATAGCGGGGTTAGTGTTCAGTTTTTTTGGGGGGGGGTTAGAGTGAGGCACCCGTAGGGGGCTAGAAACCACTGGGGGGGTTAGGTTTAGGCATGAAGGGGGGAAACTTAGGTTTGGGCACTAACGAGGAGGGAGGGTTAGAGTGTGAGGTGGGAAGGGTTAGGCTACAAAAAGGGAAGGTTAGGGGGAGAAAGGGGCAAGGTAATTATACTAACCTGTTGGTATTTTGACAGGAGGCATCCCGACCACTGGAATTACATATTAATTCCCTCTAAAGCAGGCTACAGGGACATCAGCAGATGTCTCATCCCAAGCTGCCTCCTTGGATATCCAACACTGCCTGGGATGCTAAGCACAGCACCGGGCTGGATTCAGCGTGAGTAAGGTCCTGTTAGGGAGTCTGTGCAATTCAGCAGGGACCCCGGTACTTGTATGTTCCTCTTCTCTTCCTCCGGCACACTCCAGGACCTAGGCCTCCTCCAGCGCACTCCAGAAAGCACACTAATACCCATGCGGGGTCCTCAGTCTGGGTGGAAACCTTTGATGTCGACGTCCCCTTACTTATCCAGGGACTCCTCATCAGTGGCTGTGGATCATCCTACTGTTTTCACCCAGGGTTCTCTTCTCCTTCATTAGTATTCCATATAACTGGTACTCCTACAGGCAGCGACTGGGGTCTTCCTCCCAATGGCAGTCATTCTTTCATTAGGCTCTCGCAATTGCAGCCAATCCCAACAGCACAGCAGTAGTGGCTGCTCCTGTTGGCTCTGGTAGCAGACTCCTAAGTGGGATCCTGGATGGCCATCGGAGGGGTGGCCATCGATGATTGCCATCAATGGGTCCATCGGTGGTTACCATCGATGGTACAAAAACCATATATGGTGAACCATCGATGGTTTGCACCCCTCGATGGCCACCGGTGCTATTAAGAACGGGGCCTGCAAGCCAATAAAAGAGGGGGCAAGGCTAAGCTCTGTCTCAACCAGAAGGAAAAAAAAGTATTGGCTGCTACTCATACATCGATGGCAAAGAACCATTGGCTCTCTGACATCAATGTTAAAACTATTTGACATTGGCCATAAACCATCAATGATTTTGAATCATCGATGGTCGATGGCTATTCCTATCCTTTGGTCCTCTAGACCGCGTGTTAGCAGGTGATTGGCAGCGGCATGTGTAGAGTCCAGTCCAGTGGCCGGTAGAGTGTGTCCCACAGGCAGCAGCTTAAGGTGCAGGAGTGTGGTGTCTGGCAGTTTAGCTAGTCTCTTGCAGCAGTACTCCTTGGCGGGGTCTGGTAACGGGCAGAATTACTGCAGCCTCTTCTCCTCAGCAGCAGGGGTCCTAACCTGACTCTCCATCTATCAGGATGCAGGTAAGGGCACTCAGGGACCATCACAGCACCCTTATTTAAAGTGGCAGGCCCCTCATTGAGTAGCAGAAGCCCTTTGCTCCTCCAGGCACCAGCTTATATTGAGAGCTCTGTACTCAGCTATCTCCGTCTTCTTCTTGGTCTATGTCTGTCACTGATCAGTGGCTCCTAACGACAGACCTCCCACAAAGCCCTCTACCCTAAAACCAATTTGATCAATTATCTAAGAGGTTTTTTTCCCAGGTCCCCTGTGTTGCTGACTGGCTGGCAATTCTTCTTTCTGGCTGTGCAGGGTCAGTGCAGCTCAGGTGTGGGGGTCAGCTAGAGTTCAACCTGTACCAGCAATAGAGACTATGGCTTGTGGCAGTATCACCAGAGGTGGCACCGGTGAGCAGCAGATTCTGTGTGGGGCAAGGAGGGATCCATCCACGCAGACTAGAAAAGCATTATGGAAAGATGCCTAATTGCTGCCTTGTGGATAGAGCTCAGGTGTGGGCTGATGTGAAGGCAGACCAGTCAGGCTACCGTGGGAGACAGTCTATGTGGGATTGTGGCAGCCAGAGAGCCTAGTGAAGCTGAGCGAGCCATTGGGGGTCAGGAGGCCTGTGTCTGGACCTTGCAGGAGGCAAGGGGGGACCACAAACTCTCAGACTGTGTGACATTAAAGCAGTAAAGTTGCAGGCTGAGGAAGCCAGGGCCTATATCTGTATGATACAGGGAAGGCCACCAGGACTGACTGTATTTGTGTAGCTGTGGCAGCCAAGCCAAGCCAGGCTGGAGCTGGTGATAGACCTGCAAGAAGCAGGCAGAGATTTTGTTGGCAGACTAGCTGCACCACATTAGAGTGGGCTCAAGAAGTGATTTAGACGCCCTAAACAGGGGCTAGGTTGTTTCTTGTTTTCTGCTCCTTTGTGTTGTACCTGTTTTCCCTGCTGGAAGTAAAGCACCATCTCATTTGTTTTACTTGAAAGCTGTGTGTGGACCCTCATTAAGCACCTAAACACTGCACCAATCTACCCTCTGCCGAGCTAATTACCCCCAATATATCACAAGGGCTACATGAAAAAAAAAAAAAACTGTACTGTTGTAAGGGAAGGATTTACAATGGAGCCCTAGCACCATATGGTACCCCAAGAACACTATTGTGGATGTGGAGGGGAGAGATGGAGTAAAGAACAGGTGTAGTAACCCCATATATACATTTCCTACACCAATATGGGAGTATTACATATTTGTCTTATAACCATTAACTATTTATTATAGATTTTTGCCCTCATAGCTCATAAATGAGTTAAGAATCTATTGAGTTAAGAAGATCTAGTGTCATTGGGCCTGATTTAGAGGTGCATGCAAATCCCATCACAAGAATTTGTATTAAGATGCCCTCTATTGTCGTCTCAAATCTGCCGCTTGTGTACATAGATGCATCGCCCACCGGTCACACATCCGAGGCCCAATTGATCTTCTAAACAACCCTATGGTCACTTAGGATGTCAGTTGTAAATAAGCCTTTACCACTGCATATGAATTTGCATTTGCAGACTGAGACATGCTTCCAAACAGTCTTGAGGCACCTGCTGTTGCCTCGCCACCCACCAATAACCTTCCAAAAACACTCCCTGACTGCCAATCACACTGCATCCAAGTCCTTTTCTGTGACCACCGTCAGTAATCTAACTTGCAGTGCTACTTATATGCATGTGCAGTATATAAAAAACACTCAGATCTGCAAACATCAGCTTTGCGTTCAATATTTGCTAGGCGGTTCTGTGACTACTAAGACACATGTATAAGTATGTATATTTTACATTAAATAATATTTTATATTTTTTCAGAATCTTTTTAATATTTTGCATTAGATAATCTTTCTGTATGACTGCAGTTCATGTTTGAAAGATTGTCACATAATTTAATGAGACACCATTTCAAAAATGTTACTTTGAAAACATCTGACTATTCTGTTCATCTTTTCCTCTAGGGTGAAAAAAGCAGGGATGCAAATTGAACGTCTTGATCAAAATATTTCTAAGGCAAAAGCATTTATTCACAGTAGAGATAATGGTAATGAACGAAACAAAGAGAGGTAAGTGTGAAGGAGTGCAAATGGATAATAAAGCACAAAACACAAATATAGTGTTTGTGTGTTGTTGGTTTTATTTGCCTGTTAACATAGATACTGTATATCACAATTCTCAAATTTATAAAAGTAAGGACCTTAAACTTAACCGTGGTGTGTGCATGTATATTTCTAAGGCAAAAGCCTTATGTCAGGTCGTGGCCACCTGAAGCTACAACTCCCTGCTCCTGGCCATGGTCTCATGCAGCTGCACTTCTCAGGTTTCCAGCAGCGGATGTCAGCCGCCGCAATTCACGGTATTCAGCAGCTGTCAGCATCTGCTACTCCACATTTCCTCCAGCCACGGCCATTTCCTTCCTGTCCACAGTCTTCACCAGCGGCTGCTCTCTCCAGGATCCACGCTGCTCTATCCAGACCATGGGTGCTGCCAAGTTCCTATGATCACATGATATGGCATCAGCCAATAGCTGACTCACAATGAGTCAGCTGAGACATTCCAGCCTATTCCCTTTTAGCAATGGGTATATAAAGGATTTTTGGGCTAAAGAACATTGCAACGTCGCTCCTAGTTACGTGTCTAGGCTCCAGCACTCACGTCTGCATTATTCTTCAGAACATTAGCTGCTTCTTCCTGTCGACACCGAGTCCATCTCGGTAACGAACACTGGATTCAGATGGTACGGACATCACTGAGTCCCTCTCGGCAACTAAAACCGGCACCAGCTGGTCCAGTCATCACCGAGTCCATCTCGACAACTTACACTGGTACCACCCAGTCCAGTCGTCACCGAGTCCATCTCGGCAACTAACACCGGTGCCAGCTGACCCAGTCATCACCGAGTTCTTCTCGGCACCCAGCACTAGAAATAACCAGTTTTCGGCACTCCTTAGTCTGTCTGACCATTATTTTCAGAACTATCCGGACTGATCTTGTTGGGCCTTTTCCCAGCACCTCCAAAGTTTCTTGCTCAGTCTACTCTGTAGTCCCTGCGCTGCTCTACACTGAAAGCCTACTGAAGAGCACCTATGAGAGGAACCTATATCCGGCCCCCTCAATTCCAACATCCTGCATCTCCACTCTCAACCCCTGACTCATTACAGGGAACCACTATCCCGAGCATCGTGAGATCTTACATATATAATACTGTGAGAGCTGGAATAATTGGAATATATGTGAGTATTACTTATTGCATCATAGGAACAAATATGTATGGGCCATCATAAATTGTGCCCAGTTGAGATGCCAATGTCAGCGCAAGTGTACGTTGCCATGTCACCCATACACCCATACACCCAGCCAGATGCACCAATATACTGTAGGTGTAAGGAATGGTATGCATTCAGGCTAGATTTATGGCAGAGAATATGCAACATTTTCCTGGTCATCCAAAGAAGTGGATTTGTTTTCATAAGATCTGGTATCTTCTGGTCATGCTGATGGAGGAAGCACAGCAAGTCCATTTTGCCCAAAAAGCCCTATTCCAGAGAGGTATTCATATATGTGGAGTCACTATAGAGCCAGTCACATAAGTGTCTTAAAAGGGCTGCAAGGTTGTAGGTCACAACATCTGGAACATTTATGCTGCCATTTGACTTGGGTTGGTAAAGTTTCCGCAGCGCTATACCCCCCTTACAAAAAAAATCTTCAAAATAGGGCATTAATTTGATGCAGGTCTGCTGTAGTCAGAATCACCAGGAGAGACTCTATTGGATATAGCAGACAGGGAACTGTGATAACATTAAGCAAGTTAGCTCATCCTAGAAAAGATAACGGAAAGTGTTCCCATCACTTTTTATCATTAGAAAGAGTTCATCCTACATTAAACCCATGCAGTGTGGATGGAGGGGCAAAGCTATCCTTAAGTATGCTTAAACCATTTTAACCCATTCTAAAAGGAGCCAAGCTGCCCACTGAGGACAGGTGTCCCTGTCATAGAGTAATATTGTTGTGGAGTTTTCCATATTTATATGGAGGCCAGAGATAGAGCCAAATAGGGAAATCCTATCAAGTATTATGGAAAGAAACTTCAGGATTGGCTATATAAATAAAGATATCATCATTGAATGTTGATAATTTGATTTGTTGATGGACAATTTTTATGCCCTGGAAAGATGCCCAATTCTGTAGTGTTCTCAGTAAAGGCAGAGTAATCATAATGTTAACCTACCAAGGCAGAGACCATAGACAGGGAATGCCCATGCACAACCACCTTTAAATCACGGCTGTTTTGAGGCATTTTGTCTCAAATCGATCTGGTAGGAGTCCAACTTTACATGCACTCTATATGCATTATATATGCACTTTAGTCAGCTATCCCTTGTTTTTTGTCTAAATAAAATGATTTTACAATATTCTATTCCCTTTCTTTTTGTTGCATGATGGGATGTAATATTGGAGGTGTTGTCGAGACAGATAATTGTATAGACAAACAGGAGTGACTTGTGGCTGGGTGGTATTTATTGAACGTCCTTGAGGAATATACCAAAGGAATCATCTATAAAAAGGCATATAGACGATCACTTTGTTGAGACGTGAGCACCTATATGAAAGAGATGAGCGGGTCCTGTTCTCTGAGAACCAGACCCAGCCAAACATAGGGTATCTGAGTAGGATCCGAGTTCAGCTCTGGTTCACCCGCCTAACTCAGAATCCAAAACGAGGCAAAACGTCATCATCCCGCTGTTGGATTCTTGTGGTTTTTGGATTCTATAAAAATCCCGGTGATCAGCGCCATTTTAACTCCATCTGTGGAAGGTGTACAGAACAGACGTGTTCCGTTCTTCTCTATTGTTAAAGGGTGCAGTGTTGTCGGGATGGGGCTACAGTACATAAAGTGGGGGGTGCTGCTCTGTCACTGTTGTCCTGTTAATCAAGGTGCTAGGGCTGCAGTTTATAAAGGGGTGCTGTGTTGTCCAGGGGTGCTCTGCCAATCCAGGGGTGCTCTTCCCCAGTGTAAAAAAATAAAAGTTGAAATTTATTATTTATTATTATTAATTATTGCCGGGACAAGAGCCAATCAGTGGCGGCTTATATTAGCTGCCACTCATTGGCTGGGACCCATGTGGACTTAGCCAATGAGTGGCTCCTCCACGTGGGTCCCAGCCAATGAACGGCCACTAACGTAAACCGCCGCTGATTGGCTGACGTCCCAGCAATAATGAGAGCTCAAACCCTGAGTTCTCATTATTGTTGCTGTGTCAACATTCTGATGCGTGTTGATGCAGAGTAGCTGGGCCCCTCTGGATTACTGCGGAGTACATCGAGGGACAAAAGGGTGAGTATTGGCTTTTTTTTCAGATATTTCAAATACTTTACGTTGAAAAGGGGACCTGAACATCTGGCAGCAGGTAAGTATGTGTGTGTATGTAATGTATGTATGTAATAAAAGTTTATTCTCATGGTGTGTATTGTGTTTTTTTACACATTTCTTTACAGGTGAACTACAGGTCCCAGTGGGCCCTTAATGCCCGCATGCTGGTACTTGTGGTTCTCCAAGTACAAGCATGCGGGGGAGGCTTGCTGGGACCTGCAGTTCTACTGTAAAGACAATGTGAATTATTCTTATTTATACACTACACTAACACAATCAACCCACCACCAACTGCCCAGGGGTGGCAGGGATAGCCCTGGGCTGTCAGCCTGGGCCAGTGGTGCCCTGGAGAGGGGTACCCCTTTATTGGAGGGGTACTCAACTCCCCAGGGATCCCTGGCCTTGGCTGACTAGCTATTAGGAATGATGCTGCAGCTGGGGGGCCCGGTGAAAGGGCACCCCTGGCTATAGCATCAGGCCCCCGCTAGAAAGGGTCCAGGGTTGGTTTTAAATATACGTGGAACCTCACGTCATTTTTTTTCTATGTATATTTTAAACCAGCTCTGACCCTGCTGCCTAGTGCTGGTTTGTAATTTACAGTGGAGCCCTACACATTTTTTACCCTGTAAATTAAGAACCAGGACAGGCTGGCAAGCCCAAGGCTGGTTAGTGTTTTGGGGGGGGACTTCATGTTTTTATTTTTTTAAAATGAACACTATTTTAACCATTTACACAAAGAAACATACACAGCTCAGGGGGTTGAGAGTTTGAAAAGTGATTTTGAGTGTTTGCTCCTATCTCTCCCGAGCTTGTCATCCCGATTCTTGGAACTTTGAGAGATGTATGTTTTATGTGAAAAGTACTTTGGCCCGATGGTGATTTTATTTGAGATTGCTAGCTCACCTGAGTTTTACTAGTGAATTGAGAGAAATCTCTCTCTAACTAACCCGACTTTGCCTTTAGTAAATTTGCAAGCAGGAAAAAAATGAATAAATTACCCGAGATGGTCATCTCGACCTATCTCGATTCTTAGTAAATTTATCCCTATAAATCATAGTGCACTGTGCTATTCTTATTCATAAATAATATTGGGACACTATAAGTGGTAGCAAAGTGTGTTATTCTTTTCTTCTTATTCATACTAAATATTGCAACACTGTATGTGGTAGCGCAGAGTCTTATTCATAAAAAATATTTTGACACTAAGTGGTAGTGTAGTGTATTATTCTTTTCTTATTCATAAAAAAACTTATGACACAGTAATTTGTAGCACAGTGTCTTATTCTTATTCAGAAAAAATCTTGTGACACTGTAAGTGGTAGCTCAGTGTGTTATTCTTTTCTTATTCATAAAACAATTTTGTGACACTGTAAGTCATTGATACAGCAGTGTAATATTTAAATTTTGGATAAATTGACATGTGTGCTATACCCCACTTCATTCGTGTTTTTTATGTGGAGAGCATCATGTTTTTTTTATATGGAGAGCGATCAGTTGAGAGGATAGCAGGAACCACATACTAGTGCTGGAGCTGATGCCAGTGCCACCAGTCATGACGATACTAGTTCGTCTACATAATTTACTAAATTATGTAATTAGGCCCAAGTGCATACAGGGCTTACTGTAAGTCAGTGCATCTAAAATCAAAGAACCAATCTCTTACAGTGGTAACGAAAAAAGCATCAAAGGGAAAGTTAGCTGCAGAAAAACATAAAATTGGCAATATGCCTTTCACCACACAAAGTGGCAAAGAAAGGCTAAGGCCTTGGCCTTTATTTAGAACTAGTGGTTCTGCCTCTTATGATGATGTAAGTCCTTCTCCCTTTAGACATTTCAATAAAATGAAAATCGTTAAGGCACAGGAACCAACTGTTCACTCAGAAATGTCACAAATCTCTGAGGAGAGACTAAGTGTGTCGGGGGGCCCTTTTTGTGAGCCTGACCTTCCCAATACTGCACTTGTGCATTCTCTGCAAATGTGGGGATGAGCAGCACAAGTCAACTTGCTGACATAGAAATTGAGGATGATTCTGTGGAAGTGCACCAGGATGAGGAGGACATTTGTGTAGCTGTCTCTAATAAGGATGTTGATGATGATGATGCTGATGATGAGGATGTTGTGGATAAGGATGTTGTTTGTGTAAATCAGGCCCCAGTGGAAACAGTTGTTGCTCATGATAACGAAATGCCCATTGTCATGCCTGGACATAAAACAAGAAAATCCACTTCTTATGTGTGGAATAATTTCTACCCAAATCTGAACAATTGTCAAACCATCTGTACCTGTTGTCATCAGTAAGGAGAGGTAGGGACCCTAACCATCTAGGAACCTCCTCTGTGTTATCTCATCTACAGTGCATCCATAAAAAGTGTTTTCAAAATTCATATACTTTGGCTAAAAGAGTAACAACTTGCAGTCCATCTTCAGCTAGTACCCTTCACTCTGCTAGATCTAAGCACCTGGCATCTTCACCACCAACACCTTCATCAACAATATCCTCAATCATGATCGAAAGTAGTCCAGAATCCTATTTGATCAGGTTAACTGAGTCCTCCCCTATCCTGGATTCCTTAGAAGAATCCTTGAACCCTATGCCTGCTGCTGCTGTGAGTGAATCTTCATCCCAGAAGGGGACCAGGAAGACTACTAGTAGTAGTTCTAAAAAATAACTGACTGATAAACACTCCTTTGCAAGGGGGAGCATGTATGACAGCAGTCACCCAGTTGCACAGCGGATTGCTGACACCATAACATCTATGCTATTATTAGATGTGTGTCCAATATCTGCCATTAATGCAGTGGGTTTTAGACAGTTATATAAACAAAACAAGGAAAAAGGATAATCACACCTGAGCGCCCCCAACACAATTAAAAAGATATGAAAATTACTTATCTTCAGTTATTATATCTATTCTTCTGAAGTCTTTTCCAATGATTCATACACATAAAAAAGAAAAAAATAGAAAATCTAGTGCAGACAGTTTCCACAATACAATGGCATTAAAGGGAAAAACCTTTTGTAATGAGATATTTTCCCAATATGGTTGTATATATGATGTACTAATCCATCAAAACAAGTTTTAGGACAATATTGTAATATATATAAATAATACACAGCCCCAACACATAAATTATGGGGTTAAAATCACAAAGAACATAAATACAGAAACTTTTGATGAAGTTGGCCTCATACCAGAGTCAGGTAAAAAATGAGCCTGTAGTAAGCTTAAGGGATAGATGGAAAAAACCCGGGATCCACCTCAGCTACCTTCCAGGGACGTCTTCCACACAGGTCTGGATAGAATGCCAACTGCAATCCCCCTATTCTCAGCCAACGCGTTTCTACCTCTCCGGAGGTCTTTCTCAAGGCAATGGGGGTCCTACTGTTACAAGCCTCCTTATATACCCCTATCAATTGATATCCTGATATGTGGGAGGAGCCAACTCCATTACAATAAATATACATAAATGTACAATAAAAAATGCCTAAACTTTATATTATCTTATACTACCTACAAAAACAGTGATCTCATTATTTAAACAGAAGGAAATTCATGTTTTGTCATCATCCCAGAAAAAACGGAAGTTAACGGACCCGCTACTTCCAGTCCGCGCTCCCACAATAATATAATCTAAAGTCCATAGATACATGTTGGTCCTGTATCCTGTGCAGCCCATAATGGTATACTCCTTCCCCCGTCTCTTGGTTCCCTGCCATCATGAAGCCGACGCCAGAGACGAAAACCGGAAGTGATGTCACGGCAGTATAGAAACCGGAAGTTGATACTCTAGAGTCGCAAAGCATCTTGGGATATGTAGTTTTAATGTCCCAATAGTCCGTTTATGTCCCAGATAGATCTTAGGAATAATTATAATGTTCATAGAACATTCCTAATGAATAATAATACATAAAAAATCATCTTAGTTACTGCAAAACACATCAATACCTTTTAAAATATCAAGACACAACCCCCAATATAAAAATAAATAAATAAGTAAAAAACATTACTTTAGTAAGAACATCAATAAGAGAGATATGGGAAATAGAAAAAGGTGCATACTACATATAAATAATCTATAATTATTCTAAAAACCACTTTATTTCAAAATCCTTGTTTAACCCTTGTGGATATAAAGTTTTAAAAGTATAAATAGAGTGCATCTCCACTTTTGCTAGTTCTTTCGCTAGATTATTATTTCTCCAATTTCCCTTTATTTGTTTTAAAATACCAAAGACCTTTATCTGTTTGATGTCACATTGATGGGTTTCTTTAAAGTGCATTGATAGTGCATGTGTTACCAGGCCTTTCTTTATGTTCCGCAGGTGCTCTGCTAACCTTATTTTTAAAGGTCTGGAAGTTCTCCCAATGTAGAACATGTCACATTTACAACCTATATAATAAATTACATTCTTAGAGTTGCATGTAGTAAAATCCTTAATAATGTGACTAATGCCCTTTATCTGTACCTCTGTACACTTCCTTTCTCCTTTGACAGTCTTACACATTGTGCACTGACCACACCTATGGAACCCCTTTGTGGAGATCTTTCCTTTTTCGATTGGTGGAGAAAGTGTGCTCTTTATAATCCTATCTTTGATACTTTTGGCTCTTCGATATACGAAATTAGGTTTTTCTGGAATTAAGGGTTTCAATATTGGATCACCTCTCAAAATAGACCAATGTCTTCCTATAATTCGTTCTACCTGTTTGTATTGTGAATTATATACCGTAACAAAAGATAGATTGAAGCCATTATCCCCCCCTTGTTTTTAATTGTTTATTTAATAATTCCTCCCTTTTCAAATTATTCCACTTGGTCATAGCTTTCTCTACCTTATTTTTATTGTACCCACTTCTTTCAAAACATTGCATCATAGTAGCAGCCTGTTCCTTAAACACTTTATCGTCTGAACAGTTTTGTTTAAGTCTTTGTAATTGACTGTTTGGAATAGAATCCAACCAATTAGAATGGTGACAGCTAGTTGATTCTATATATGCACCTGAATCTGTGGGTTTTATAAAATTGCGAGTCAATAATTTTCCATCTTGGACATAAATAGTTAAATCTAAAAAATTGACAGTGGTATTACTAATTTAAAATGATAATTTAATATTATAATCATTCTGATTTAAAATTTCACAGAAGGTCTCCAGTACTTGACGTTCTCCCTTACATATAAATAAAATATCATCGATATATCTGGCCCAGGTCACCAGACTCGCCCCGAATTCACTATTCCACACATGTCTGGTTTCCCACATGCCCATAAATATATTGGCATAACTCGGGGTGAATCTGGTGCCCATCGCTGTGCCAACCCTCTGTAAATAAAAACAGTCCTTAAAATGGAAATAATTATTTTCCAGAATAAAACTTATCCCTTTCTTTAAAAAGTTCTGGAGTTCCAAATCAAGATTACTCTGTTCTAAAAACACTGTTACTGCCTCTAAGCCAAGCTCATGCTTAATAATTGTATATAAAGAGCTGACATCGGCAGTGATTAAAAAATAATCTTCCTGCCAATCAATATTCTTTAATAAATTTAAAACATCCATTGTGTCTTTAAGATGGGATTTATTCCTTAAAACCAGTGGTTGTAAGTAGTGGTCTATAAACTCTGAAAGGTTCGCAGTTACTGAATTAACTCCAGATACGATGGGTCTCCCTGGGGGGTTCAAAATATCCTTGTGAACCTTCGGTAAAATGTATAATACAGGTATTGAGGGTTCTTGATTAATAATAAATTTAGATTCCGCTTCAGTTAATGCAGATTTCTTTACATATTCACCAACTAATTGGATTAGATTATTTAAAATCCTTTGTGTAGGATCCCCTCGTAAAACTTTATACGTATCCGCATCCCTCAATTGTCGCAAAACTTCAGTCTCATACTTTTTGCAGTCCATAAGCACAACCCCCCCCCCTTATCTGCTGGTTTGACTATAACTTCCCTATTATTCTTAAGATTTTCTAATGCTTCACATTCTTTTTTGGATAAGTTATAACAGATCTTTCCCTTTGGTCCGTTAACTTAGATAAGATAATATAAAGTTTAGGCATTTTTTATTGTACATTTATGTATATTTATTGTAATGGAGTTGGCTCCTCCCACATATCAGGATATCAATTGATAGGGGTATATAAGGAGGCTTGTAACAATAGGACCCCCATTGCCTTGAGAAAGACCTCCGGAGAGGTAGAAACGCGTTGGCTGAGAATAGGAGGATTGCAGTTGGCATTCTATCCAGACCTGTGTGGAAGACGTCCCTGGAAGGTAGCTGAGGTGGATCCCGGGTTTTTTCCATCTATCCCTTAAGCTTACTACAGGCTCATTTTTTACCTGACTCTGGTATGAGGCCAACTTCATCAAAAGTTTCTGTATTTATGTTCTTTGTGATTTTAACCCCATAATTTATGTGTTGGGGCTGTGTATTATTTATATATTACAATATTGTCCTAAAACTTGTTTTGATGGATTAGTACATCATATATACAACCATATTGGGAAAATATCTCATTACAAAAGGTTTTTCCCTTTAATGCTATTGTATTGTGGAAACTGTCTGCACTAGATTTTCTATTTTTTTCTTTTTTATGTGTACGAATCATTGGAAAAGACTTCAGAAGAATAGATATAATAACTGAAGATAAGTAATTTTCATATCTTTTTAACTGTGTTGGGGGCGCTCAGGTGTGATTATCCTTTTTCCTTGTTTTGTTTAAATGGCTGTTGAGAGGTAAATTGGATACCCTCTCTATAAAAGGATTCAACTAGAGCAGCCGAGGCACAAAAAATATCACCTAAATCCTCTTTTAATTGGTTTTAGACAGTTA
This sequence comes from Taudactylus pleione, assembly GCA_031769625.1. Taxonomy (NCBI): domain Eukaryota; kingdom Metazoa; phylum Chordata; class Amphibia; order Anura; family Myobatrachidae; genus Taudactylus; species Taudactylus pleione. Next base: position 354,408 of record JAUIMM010000880.1, read on the forward strand.
ATTGAGGTCCTGTTTCCCTGATACCAAATCCCATCTTGGTTCCACTTTACTAGAAAAGCCTGTACAGGGACATAAAAAAAAACTTGTGTTGTGTCCTCCAAAATGCTGTTGTACCCACTGTCCACTTAACTACAGATATGTGGACAAGTGGAACAGGGCAAATGCAAGATTACTTAACTGTAAAAGCCCACTGTACTGCCTTCAGCAGCACCAACAGCAGCAGCATCTAGAAAAAAGCAGATTATTCAGAGGCAGGCTACTCTGTATATAAATGGTTTCACTAAGAGGCATACTGCTGACAACCTCTTACACTGCTTGAACTCTCCCAGGATTTGTGATTTCTGACAATGCCACCAATATTGTGAGAGCATTACAGCTGGGTGAATTCCAAAACATTGCATGTTTTGCTCACACTATTAACTTGGTGGTGCAACATTTTAAAAAAAATGACAGGACCATGCAGGAAATGTTCTCCGTGGCCTGTAAAATTTCTGGCAATTTTTGCCATTCAGCTGGTGCATGAAGAAGATTGCAGCATCTGCAAGAAATGTTGTTTGTTTTCTGTCACCAGCTGAATCAAGATGTAGTTACGAAGTTGTACTCCACCCTTTATATGCTTATGCAGATGGAGGAACAGCTAAACGCCATCCAAAGCTATACAACAAAGTATGACATAGGAGGAGGAGGGGGAATGTACCTTACTCAAGCTCAGTGGAAAATACTTTCCATGTTGTGAAGACTGCTGAAACCCTTCAAAGTAGTCACCTGTGAAGTGATTTCAGTTACTGCCAGCTTGAGTCAGGTAATTCCACTCATTAGACTGTTGGAAAAGCAGCTTGAGAAACTGAAGGAGGAGCTGAAATGAATCGATTCAGTTAAGTATGTCGGACTTGCAGATCAAGTCCTTAGTTTGCTTCTCCAGGATCCAAGGGTTGTCAGGATCTTCCAATCAGAGTAATACATTTTGGCGACTGTGCTGGATCCTAGGTTTAAGTCATATGTTGTGCCTTTATTTCCAATGGACACAGATCTGAAGAGATGCAAAGAGATGCAAAGAGCTGTTGGTAAGCAAATAATCAGCTCAAGCAGCACGTGATGCAGTGATGGCTCCTCTTTCAGTTTCTCCAGAAATAGCGGCTGCCAGGAAAAAAAAAATTTTCCCCCCAAAAAAGACCCACTGGTGATGCAAATGAGTCAACACAAACAAGTTTAACATCTGGACAGGTCTAAAAGAATTGCTTACAATTAATGAGACCTCTATTGTGACTCCATCTGATACAGCCACCATTCAAAGAATTGTTGAGGACTATTTTAATGATAGCATGAAAATGGGCATGTCAGACAGTCCATTTCACTACTGGCAGGAAAAAATGGCAATTTGGAGGCCCTTGCACAAACTGGTTTTGCTTTACTTGATCTGTCCACCCTCCAGAAAGAGTTTTCAGCACAGCCAGCACAGCCAGGAACCTTGTCAGCCTACTTCCTCAAAATGTGGAAAAGATGATGTTCATCAAAATGAACTACAAATTTCACTAGGAAGACCTTTACCGCCAATTACATCCAAAAATTATAGAGGCACCTGAGGCTATAATGATGGATTCCAGCGGGGATGAATTAATATTGTGTGAAGATGATGTACACACTGATGAGGGTGAGGAATCTGATGATTATGGCGACATCATCTTGCCTCTGTAAAGCCAGTTTGCTCACAGCAAGATCATTGCCAGCAATGTCAGCTACCAGTTGGTAGCTTGTTTTGTGGGGGCCCAAACAAACCAATTGCTTCAGCCACAATTGGAAGTCCCTGTAGCTGAAGTGCTTGGTTGTTAAACTGTGCATATCCTATATACAACATAAGGGTGGGTGGAAGGGCCCAAGGACATCTCCATCTTCACCTAATTTATTTGCATTATGTGCTGTTTGGGGCATTGCTGCCTGACATTTTTAATCTTATAGTTTATGAAACTGCCATCATGTCTGCCATTGCTGTGTTGTAAAAGTTTAATAGATGTCCTATATATTTTTAAAATGACGTGCTTTTGTGCCGCTGCTCTGATGCTTACTTTTTTTTTATAGTATCATACTGTATTTATTTCAACTAAAATCACACATAGGTATACTTGCAAAATACTCTTATGTCATTTTTCAACCTTGATTTGTAGATACCAACCTTGTGGGCTTGGATTTCCTTGAACAGTCATATTTGGTCAGATGCAACTCAAACACCAAATGGAAAGGCTTTTTTGTGGTGGTATCTGGAGATGTTCTCTCTCTCTCCTCCCCGCTTAGCTTTCCCATCTGTAATAACAGAAGCACAATGATAACAGATGTTTAGTACCAGACTTTAAAATTCCATCTGCCCCCTTCCTGTTCAGAGCTTCCATTTTGTGTGCTGCCACAGACAGCATCTCTTGCATGCCCCTTAAAATTCTGGACCACCACAAAAGCTCAACCTGGGCAAGGACTGATGTGAATGAGTCAAATATTCTTTAAAATGACTCCCCTCCCTCATAAATTTGTTTTAGAATCCAAAACAAATTCAATTTACTATGAATCAACCCTTACTTTCCCTGCCTTCAACTACATACATACTCCATCTCCCTCAGGCTTCTTGATTAATGAAAACATATGTTTCCATATGTGCTATGTTTGAAGTTGAACTGCCACTTGTTTGTGTCACCCACTGCTGCCACATAGTCAGCCAGCCAGCTTGGTGCAAATTATGGGCATAAACTGGATGAAAACAATATTGTGGGCTGTGAAGTGGTCAAAATTGACTGGAAACAAGTTGAAATGAAAGTTATTGAGGTTAATAATACTGTAGGAACAAAAACAGGCCCAAATTATGTGATTTTAGCTGTTTTTCTAAAAAAAAATTTAGAAAAAATACATATCCAAAACCAAAACAGGCAAGGACGGCTTTGGCAAAACCAAATTCAGATCCAAATCACAAAAAAAGATACAGATCCAAAACGGCGCCGGCGTGCATCCCTATATGAATTATATTCAGGTATATGAATTATATTTATGTAACTTTTATCATTTTATTTATTTAAGAGTCATTTGATGAAGACTCTAGAGTTAAATTAGTGCTGGTAGCTCTCTATTGTGTATACTGGACTCTATTATCTTTATTTGTTCTCAGTAAAGGGTCCAGTGCTATATTGAACAGTACAGGAGAGAGGGGACAAACCTGTCAGGAGCCCCTCTCCAGGAAGAATCGGAGCCATATGGTTCTATTAATTAATTGGATTGTGGATGGGTTGTGATAAAAGCAGCTTTTCAGGTCGATGAAACCTGTCTCTACTAGGGGAGTGCACTGAGCACTTTTCGTGTTTTGGTTTTGGATCTGGACTTTTCATCATGTTTTGGATCTGGATTGGTTTTGCCAAAACCACCCTTCAATGTGTTTTACATTCTAGGTTTTGTGTTTTGGATCAGTTTTTTTAAAAAAAAAGCATAAAAACAGCTAAAATCACAGAATTTGTGGGTTTTTCTGTTCCTATGCTATTATTAACCTCAATAACATTAATTTCTACTCATTTCCAGTCTATTCTGAACACCTCCCATCTCACAATATTGTTTTTAGTCCAAAAGGTTGCACCGAGGTAGCTGGTTGACTATGCTAAGCGACACAAGTGGGTAGCACAAACACGTGGCCCATCTAGGAGTGACACTGCAGTGGCAGACAGGATGGCAGTTTGAAAAACTAGGCCCCAAACAGTACATAATGCAAAGAAAAAAAAGAGGTGCAAGATGGAATTGTCCTTGGGTCCATCCGACCCACCCTTATGTTGTGTAAACAGGACATGCACACTTTAACAAACCAATCATATTAGCGCCAGGGTCTGCCACATGACTGTGGCTGAAATGATTGGTTCGTTTGGGCCCCCACAAAACAAGCTGGCAATTAATCTGTCCCTGCACAAACTGGCTCTACGGAGGCAAGATGGAATCCACCACCACAGGTCCCTCTGTACTTTCTGGAGGCTGGTCTCCCTGGAAGAATTGATAATTCATTATTATAAACATCATCTTCTCCACATTTTGTGGAAGCAACCTCCTACGCCTTTCGCTGACAAGGTTCCCGGCTGCTCTAAACACTCTTTCGGAGTACACACGGGAGGGGGGGCAACTTAGGTAAAATAGAGACAGTTTGTACAAGGGCCTCCAAATTGCCTCTTTTTCCTGCTAGTACAGGTACGGACTGTCTGACATGCCTACTTGGATGCTGTCACCAATGTAATCCTCCACCATTCTGTCAATTTCATATGCAGTGACAGTAGACATGTCAGAAATTGTTGCCAGGTCCTTCAGTCCGGACCAGTTGTCCAAGCATGGTCCTGCCTGCCCATCATCACTGCCAGCAGGTTGCTTAGGATACCTAAGTTGTTTCCTGGCAGAAGGAGCTGTTGATGTGTCACGTTCCGCTTCAGATGACAGTGTTTTTACCAGCAGGTCTTTGCACCTCTGCAGGCTTGTGTCGGCTGGAAAGAGAGATACCACATAGGCTTTAAAAATAGGATCGAGCATGGTGCCCAAAATGTAGTGTTCTAAATTAAACAGATTGACCACTCTCGAATCCTGGCAAAGCGAATGAAGGGCTTCATCCACAAGTCCCACATGCCGAGCAGAATTGCTCCATCTTAGCTTCCAGCTGCTTATACAAAAGCCTGATGAGGGGAATGACCTGACTCAAGCTGGCAGTGTCTGAACTGACTTCACGTGTGGCAAGTTCGAAGGGCTGGAGAACCTTGCACAATACGGAAATCATTCTCCACTGCGCTTGAGTCAGGTGCATAATCCCTCCTTTGCCTATGTCATAGGTGGATGTATAGGCTTGAATGACCTTCTGCTGCTCCTACATCCTCTGAAGCATATAGAGGGTTGAGTTCCACCGCATCACAACCTCTTGCTTCAGGTGATGGCAGGGCAGCTTCAAGACTGTTTGCTGGCGCTCCAGTCTTCGGAACGCAGTCGCTGAATGGCAAATGTGGCTAGAAATTTTTCGGGCCACCCAAAATGTCTCCTGCACGTCCTTGTTATGTTTCAGAAAATTCTGCACCACCAAATTTAAACATGGGATGTGCTGGAATTTGCCCAGTTATAATGCCCGCACAATATTGGTGGCATTGTCAGATATCACAAATCCCTAGGAGAGTCTAAGTGGGGTAAGTCACTGGGCGATGATTCCCCTCAGTTTCTCTTAGAGGTTGTCGGCGGTGTGCCACTTACTGAAACCGGTGATACACAGCATAGCCTGCCTTGGAACGAGCTGGCGTTTCTGATCTGCTGCTACTGGTGACGCTGCTGTTGTTGCTGCATAAAGCGATATATCTACCCAGTGGGCTGTCACAGTCATATAGTCCTTAGTCTGCCCTGTTCCACTAGTCCACATGTCGTGGTTAAGTGGACATTGGGTACAACCGCATTTTTTAGGACACTGAGAACACTTTTTCTGACGTCTCAGTATCACCTGCCTAGTGATGTGGAATCTAGATGGGATTTGGTCCCGGGGACACACTACCTCCATCAATTGTCTAAATCCCACTGCAGTAATGGCGGATACCAGACACATGTCTAACACCAACATAGCAGTCATGTCACCGGGTATTACCTGTGTGGTCGTTATGGTGGGGGGTCTCTGGCAGTTGTCCTGGTGTTTTGCGAGGGGCATTGGCTGTGCGTGGTTCTGTGCGGGCACATTGTCACTAGGCCTGGTGAGGTCTGGCGGTGTTTCCGTTCCATTGGCATGGGTGCCGCCATCTTGCCTGCGGACATGTGATCCCAGCTGTCCAATCCTGGTAGGTCATGTGCTCATTCCAGCCAGTCACAGCATGGCACTGAGTATTTAGGAAGGTCCAGAGCCTTCCTTCCTTTGCCAGTGCAAAGTTGATTCTCAGCTTTGGCTGAGAGAACCAGTGCCTTACCTGCCTGCTTGTAATACTCTCCTAACCTGAACTTTGCCTGCTACAACCTTGTGGACCTTCACCCTCCATATACCTTCTTACCTGCCTGAGTACCTGAACCTGCTGCTTCCCTGCACCTTGCTTAATTTCACTCCCAGCTGGACTTCACTACCTCTGCCTGCATGAGTTACAGCTCACCAAACCTGCATTCAGTTACAGCTCATCAAACCTGCATTCAGTTACAGCTCATAATACCTGCATTCTGTTTTCAGCTCACCATACTTATTTACTGGACTGTTCCTGCCTGTCACTATCTGGACATTTCCCCATTAACCCCCACTACAGTTATCAAGTGCACTTTAGTGCTATACCTGGGCTTTTTCATTTGCCATTCCCATGTCTTCTAAGTCACTTATGTAAAACTCCACTTTTTCATTTAAGTCTGCTGCTATCACCACCCCGGGTTCACAACAAATTCAGAACCTCACAGTTTGCACTGGCCACATGGATCCGGCCATGGAACAGGAGTCAGGAGTATATTTATTTTGCTGTATTGCTGGTCGTTTAGAAAACCTGGAAGCTATGCAACATCAAATGGCCCAGTTCCTACAGGAGATGTCTAACCGCCAAGATAATCTACAAACCTAGTTAAACACCCCTGGGGTATCAGCAACTACACCTCCTCCTGTGCCTGGTAAAACAGGGACCAGAGTGTCCCCTCGTCTACATCTACCCATGCCAAGCAAGTTTGATGGCAATCCTAAGATCTGTCATGGCTTTTTAAATCAGTGTGATATACACTTTACGTTACAGCCTGATAACTTTCCCACTGCTAGAACTAAAGAGGCATACATTGTATCCTTGCTGACTGGTTCGGCTTTGGATTGGGCCTCCTCACTCTGGGAATGTTCAGACTAGCTGCTGGATAACTATACAGATTTTGTATCTTCATTCAGAAGGATTTTCGATGAACCTGGACGCACAGTGTCAGCATCGTCCAGCATCATGACCCTGAGACAAGGAACCTGTCCTGTCAGCCAATATACCATACAGTTTCAAATCTTGGCATCAGAGCTTAAGTGGAATGAGGATGTACTCACCTCAGCCTTTTGGCATGGCCTTTCCGACCAATTAAAAGATGATCTGATTACCCGTGAGCTTCCTACCAATTTAAATGATATGATCTCACTCTGTAACAAAATTGACCTATGCATCAGAGAACATCAGGTAGAAAAGCAAATAACTGACCGGCAAAGGTCATGTACGTCTCCCTTGCCTAACCATCCACCCCATCCTCCTATAGATGAGGAGCCCATGTAGGTGAACCGAACCCATCTCTCAAAGAGGAACATCTGAGAAAGATGCTAAAAAACCTCTGTCGGTACTGCAGAGATTCGGGTCACCTGGTGGCCTCCTGCTCCCGCAAGTTGGGATATGCCCATTCCTAACTGACCTTGGGGACATCAAGTTAGGAGTTATGTGCCCGTCTCCAAATACTAAATATTTCAAGATTTCCTTAGCCTTGGATCTCAAGCCCAAACCTGTCTTTGTCTCTGCTCTATTAGACTCTGGAGCAGCTGGAAACTTCATGACTTCCAGCCTAGCTGATAAACTACAGATTCCTTGTTCATCTCTCAAGCACGCAATCTCTCTGACTTCTGTAGATGGACGTCCTCTAGCTAAAGGAGTGGTCACCAAGGAAACTCAACCAGTATTAGTTTGTGTGGGGGCACTCCACTCCTTTAAAGTTCTTAGTGATACCAGAGGCTTCTCAAGAAATCATTTTAGGACTACCCTGGTTATGCCAACATAATCCCAGGATAGACTGGTGTTCAATGCAGATTCTTTCATGGGGAACTATCAGAAATTCTGTCTTCCCAAAATACGACCTGTAGGAAAGACAGCTTTGTTACCATCTCAAGCTATACCCGAGGAGTACCAGATGTTCTCTGATGTTTTTTCTGAGCAACAGGCGAATGTCTTACCTCCCCACAGAGAATGGGACTGTCCTATCGAGCTGCTGCCTGACAAGATGCCACCCCATGGTCGCACCTATCCTCTATCCTTGCCTGAGACTCAAGCCATGTCAGAGTACATCCAAGACAACCTACTGTAGCAAAGGGGTTTATTTGACCTTCCACCTCTCCCACTGGAGCCAGCTTCTATTTTGATGGCAAGAAAGACGGAGGCCTAAGACCTTGTATAGATTATCGGGGCATCAATGATATAATGATTAAGAATTGGTATCCTCTTCCTGATCACAGAATTGTTTGACAGAGTTAAAGGTTCCATCATATTATCAAAGCTGGATCTGAGAGGGGCTTATAATCTCATCCGCATTCGTGCTGGCGATGAATGGAAGACCGCCTTTAATACTAGAGATGGAAACTTTGAATACCTTGTGATGTCCTTTGGGTTGTGCAATGCCCCTGCTGTGTTTCAGGGCTTTGTAAATTAGATTTTCCGGGACCTGTTGTATGTCTCGGTTGTAGTTTACCTGGATGATATATTGATTTTTTCATCTTCTGAAACAAAACATCATGAACATTTGAAGGAAGTATTGTCCCGTCTGAGGAAGAACCACCTTTACTGCAAACTGGAGAAATGTGTTTTTGGGGTTCCCAGTGTGCCATTCCTTGGTTATGTCATCTCTGGCTCCAGTCTAGAAATGGACCCCAAGAAGGTGCAGGCAATTTTGGATTGGTCCTGTCCTCAAACTTTGAAAGCCATCCAGAGATTGCTTGGGTTCGCCAACTACTATAGATGTTTTATTAAAGGATTTTCATCTTTATTGGCTCCCATTACCGCGTTGACCCAAAAAGATCCTGCCCTATGGTCACCTGAGGCAGAGACCGTCTTCCAACTTTTAAAACAGGAATTTATTTCATCCCATGGACAGCAACTGTCTCCCCTTGAGCCTGATTTAAACAAACCACATCACCATCAGAATCCTCCTTGTCAACTTCCTCCTCAGCGCCACCTACACCAATATCCTCATCCTGTTATACTTCAACAGTGACATCTTCAATTTGAATATCAGCAAGTGGACTGTGGGTGCTCCTTCCAGCACTTGGAGAGGGCATGCAAATGGTGGAAAGAGCCACCTCTTCCCGTCCAGTGTTGGGAAGGTCAGGCATCGCAACCGCCGCCATACTTGGACTCTCCTTGGGGATTTGTGACATCTTCTTAGAACGCACAGTTTTTGCTGTGCTTTTGTCAGCTTAACTCATTTGATTTTTTTAGTGGGAGGAGGGCTTCCATCATCATGTGAAGCTGAACCACTAGTCATGAACAAAGGGAAAGACCGTAGCCGTTCCTTGTCACTTCGTGTCGTAAATGGCATATTGGCAAGTTTACGTTTCTCCTCAGACGATTTAAATACATTTTTTAAGGTCATTTTCCTGAAGTTTGTCATTTGGGATTTTAGATGCCCTCTACTATGACATTGGGCATCAGCCTCGGCAGATGACGTTGATGGCATTTTATCGTCTATGTCATGACTAGTGGCAGCAGCTTCAGCACTAGGAGGAAGTGGTTCTTGATCTTTCCCTATTTTATTTTCATCGGACAAATTGTTGTCCTCCATTTATGAGATATTGATATATACATGCGGCTAAGGCGCACACAAACACAGAAAAAAATAATTTTTAAATTTTTTTAAAGTGCACTTTGGGTATTACAGCACCCTTTAATGGACAAGCCAGCCAGCCCTTGATTTATGACACATGTGCATGCTTGGCGCTGCTACTTTGTTGATGCACATGCGGCTATAGTGCACACAATTCACAAACAGAAAAAAATAATTTTTTATTTTTTTTGGAGTGCACTTTGGGGGTTACAGCACCCCTTAACAGATGAGCCAGCCGGCCCTTGATTTATGACACAGGCACATGCTTGGAGCTGCTACTTTGTTGATGCACGTGCGGCTACAGTGCACACAATTCACAAACACAGAAAAAAATAATTTTTATATTTTTTTGGAGTGCACTTTGGGGGTTACAGCACCCTTTAACAGACAAGCCAGCCAGCCCTTGATTTATGACACAGGCGCATGCTTGTCACTACATTGTTGATGCACATGCGGCTACAGCACAAACAATTCACAAAAACAGAAAAAAAATATTTTTTATTTTTTTTGGAGTGCACTTTGGCCAATTAACTGACTAATTCTTTTTCCAAAAACCGCTCCAAAATTGTCAGTTTCTTTTATGATTGAATTAGGTCAAGAACATAATTTTAAACTTATCCATCACTATTTTATTTGAAAAATTTTTTTTTAAAACCCAGTATACCATAAAAATAGCAAATTTAGGGCCTGATTCAGAGGCGGTCGCTATTTGCGCTCGCTCATCCAGAAAATAGGGGTGGCTATTCAAATGAACCGTTCGCTGTTTGCGGTCTGTTCACACCTCTAGGTCTGAACGAGCGAACAAAACTTGCGGTCGTTTTTTGGGAAACTACGCCCCCTGGCCGCTCGCATCCTACGTCATGTCCGCTATTTATTAGATTAATCGAGTACATCGAACAGTTCTGGCTAAAAAATAACCCAGTGACGTGGTCAATGACGCTGCTGATTTAAATATGCACACCCATAAAACGCCCGTTTTGACCTTTAAGCACGCCTGCGATCGGATCTCCACTCCCCGTTTTCAAGCACCTTCCCTGTTACCACCCACATACGCCTCATCCTGTCACTCAAATTAGCAGGCATTCGCTATTTTGCGAGCACATGAATTTCGGCCGCACTGACTGGTTCGCCCATGCGTATAACGATCCGTACGCATGCGCAGTTGGGCAAACATCGCTCGGAGCGAACGAGCTGCCTCTTACGAGTGGCTCTGAATCAGGCCCTTAATGTTATACTGTAGTGATGGCCATTGACAGACCACAATTGTCGATGTTTCCTAAACATCAATTGATGGCTACCATCGATGGTGCAACATTGATGGCCACCAGCAATGGCAAACCACTTGTTTTCAGTCAGACATCGATGTTTGGAAACCATCGATGTTTGGTTGACATCCCTAAACAGAGGCTCTGTGATATCTATCGAACATATATGTATATATATATAGAACATATATATATTTATAGAACATATATGTGTATATATATATATATTGAACATATATGTATATATATATAGAACATATATGTATATATATATATATATATATATATAGAACATTTATGTATATGTATATATATATGCATATATATATATATATATATGCATATATATATACATATATATGCGCATATATATATATATATTTTTTTTTTTATTATGGCCAGGCCCCTTATAAAAGTGGGCATTATGGGGGAGGAGGAGCAGCTGAGGCTGGAGGGGGTGGCCCGGATACTTAGAACAGCGGCGGCTACCAGAGCCGCCGCTGCTGTCTATACATGGCCAGTGATCACTGTGTGATAACTGCCAGAGCCGCAGCGGAAGGGTGTCCCGCTGGCGGCCCGGACCCATAGCACAGCGGCGGCTACCAGAGCCACCACTGCTGCTTCGGCTTGTGACCACTGCTGTGCCGGAGCCACAGCGGGAGGGTGTCCCACTGGCGGCCCGGCTACTCAGCAGCGGCGGCTGCTACCATAGCCGCGCTGCTGCTGCTTCTACACAGTGATCATGCTGATCACTGTGTGTTCCCGGAGCCGCAGCGGAAGGGTGTTCCACTGGCGGCTCCGATACATAGCAGCAGCGGCGCCGCTGCTGCTTCTGCTCAGCCAGTGATCACTATGTGATCACTGCTATGCCGGAGCCACAGCGGGAGGGTGTCCCGCTGGCGGCTCGGCTACTCAGCAGCAGCGGTGGTGGCTACCATAGCCGCGCTGCTGCTGCTTCTACACAGTAATCATGCTGATCACTGTGTGTTCCTGGAGCCGCAGCGGAAGGGTGTTCCGCTGGCGGCTCCGATACATAGCAGCAGCGGCGGCTACCAGAGCCGCCGCTACTGCTTCTCACTGAAGGGGGTGGGGCCGGCTGGGCTGCCTGATTACTGCTGGCCACAGTGATCGGGATACACTGGAGCCTGCAGCCACTCCGGGAGGGGGGTGCCGCCAGGTGCCCGATCACTGTGGCCAGCAGTGATCGGGACACAAAGGAGGGGGAGCCGTGGGTGTAGAGGGACCAGAAGGTATATAGGAGGCTATGGGAAGGTTAACTTCCCATAGCCGCCTAGTGGCCATTCCTGACTGGTCATATCAGATACAACCATGTCAGGGAAAGCCCAGCCTGGTGTGGTCGTATCTGATACGACCATGCCAGGCAAGTGGTTAACAGACGAGCCAGCCAGTCCTTGATTTATGAAACAGGCGCACACTAGGTGCTTCTACTTTGTTGATGCACATGCGGCTACAGTACACACAGGGCCTGATTCAGACACGCTCGCAAGCGCATAGCGCTCGCAAGTGGGTCAATGGTGGATTTCGTGTGTGCAAGCCCCAGAGCGAGCGCAAAAAGCACTTGCTCCTTGGCTCACTACAAAAGGGAAGCGGCTGTCGATGTTGATCGACAGCTCGCCCAGTTTTGTAGGTGTGGCGGGGGGGTGGCTTCACAAACGGAGGCGTTCCCATGCGAACACCTGCTGTTTGTGGGCGGCCCCACTGACATCACCAGCGATGTCAGTGGGAGAGCTTCTGGCTCTGTTAGAGCCTGAAGCTCTCTGGGGCTTGCGGCCACGAGACCCTACCACAAGGGTCTCATCGCAAGCCCGATGGTCGTGATGGTCATCACCATAGTGACCATCATCTTGGCTGCTCGCATAAGCTGTGGGTGGTAACCCACAGCTATGCGAGCGGCCAAGAGGCCCCAACTAAAAAAAACAGTGCCCACCCTGATTCAGAGCGAGCACCTGCCCTGATTCAGAGTGAGCGCTAGTTTTTTGCGAGCACCTCTGAATTAGGCCCACAATTCACAAATACAAAAATTTTTATTTTTTATTTTTGGAGTGCACTTTGGGGGTTACAGCACCCTTTAACAGATGAGCCAGTAGGCCCTTGATTTATGAAACGGACACATGCTTGGCAGCACTTTGTTGATGCACGTGCGGCTACAGCACACACAATTCACAAACACAGAAAAAAATATTTTTTTATTTTTTTTGGAGTGCATTTTGTGGCTTACAGCACCCTTTAACAGACGAGCCAGCCGGCCCTTGATTTATGACACAGGTGCACGCTTGTTGCTACTTTGTTGATGCACGTGCGGCTACAGTACACACAATTCACAAACACAAAAAAATATATATATATTTTTTTTTGGAGTACACTTTGGAGTTTATAGCACCCTTTAACAACAAGCTAGCCTGCCCTTGATTTATGACACAGGCGTACACTTGGCGCTGCTACTTTGTTGATGGACGTGCGGCTACAGCGCACACAATTCACAAGCACAGAAAAAAAATAGTTTTTATTGTTTTTCGGAGTGCACTTTGGGGGTTACAGCACCCTTTAACAGATGAACCAGCCGGCCCTTGATTTATGACGCAGGCGCATGCTTGGCGCTGCTACTTTGTTGATGCACGTGTGGCTACAGCGCACACAGGGTCTCATTCAGAGCCACTTGCAAAACGTGAGCGCTCGCTCTGAATGAGGGCAGCCGCTTCTATGGTCAGAGCTGGCCTCCAGGCCACTCACTGGGCTGTGGGTGACATCCCACAGCGTCAGTGAGCAGCCAGATTGATGGTCGGGATGGTCGAGACCATCCCGACCATCAATGCTTGCGACGAGCCCATTGTGGTAGGGTCTCGTCTAATGCAAGCCCCAGTGAGCTTTCGGCTCTATTAGAGCCGGAAGCTCACCACTGACATCACGAGTGAAAATTTTTTTTTTTTTTTTTCGGAGTGCACTTTGGGGGTTAGAGCACCCTTTATCAGATGAGCCAGCTGGCCCTTGATTTATAACACAGGCGCATGATTGGCACTGCTACTTTTTTGATGCACGTCTGGCTACAGCGCACACAGGACCTTATTCAGAGCCGCTTGCAAAATGCGAGCGCTCGCTCTGAATGAGGGTGGCCGCTTCTATGGTCAGAGACGGCTTCCTGGCTGCTTGCTAGGCTTTGGCAAGCGGCCAGGTTGATGGTCCTGATGGTCAAGACCATCGCAACCATCGGGGCTTGCAACGAGAACCTTGTGGTAGGGTCTCGTCTACCGCAAGCCCCAGTGAGCTTTCGGCTCTATTAGAGCTGGAAGCTCACCACTGATATCACTAGTGATGTCACTGGGGCCACCCTCAATGGCAGGCATTCTGTCGGGAACACCTCCATTTGTGTAGCCACCCCCCTGCCCTGCCTACAAAACGGTGAGCTGTCAATAACCATCGATAGCCACCCCTTTTGTAGTGAGTCCCAGAGCGAGAGAATTTCTCTCTCGCTTCAGGGCTTGTGCACACGCAGTGCGGCCGCTGCGCGTGCGCAGGGCCTCAACATCGACCCGCTTGTGAGCGCATAGGCACTTGCGAGCGGGTCTGATTGAGGCCCACAATTCACAAACACAGAAAAAAATAATTTTTTTATTTTTTTTGGAGTGCATTTTTGGGGTTACAGCACCCTTTAACAGATGAGCCAGCCGGCTCTTGATTTATGACACAGGCGCATGCTTGGCACTACTTTGTTGATGCACGTGCAGCTACAGCGCACACAATTCACAAACACAGAAAAATAAATTTTTTTTGCACTTGGGGGAGCACCCCTGATGGACAGATCACCCCCTGGACAACACTACAGCACCCCTTTAGGACTACAGCCTTTATGGGACACTGCACAACACAGCCCAGCCAGCCCCTATAGACTTTGGAGTGGACACAGCCCTTATGGACAACTGACTGCACAACACAGCTCTGCTAGCCGCTATGGACAACAGCAGTACAACACAGCCCTGCAGCCCCTATGGACTTTGGAGTGGACAAAGCCCCTATGGACAACAACAGCAAAGCACAAGACAACACAGCCCAGCCAGCCCTAACTCCACCCTCCCTCTTCACTGTCCACAGCCAGAGTGGAAAATGGCACCGACGCGGGGACCTTTTATAGAATACAAAACCTGCGAGATCTGACAGCGGGATGATGACATTTTGCCTCGATAACAGATCCGAGTCAGGCAGGAAAACACGAGCCTGACTCGGATCCGACTCGGATCATGGGGGCTTCCATAAATCCGAACACGCTCATCACTAGTCTCTACCTACCTATTCTCTATCTACCAATATAAATATAAATATCCATATTACTGAATATGCAGACTCTCCTGTTAAATGTGGATTATTAAAATCAATCCATGAATCAGGGTGGAGAGTTTTTTTTTTCCTGTCTGCTCGCTAAGATGTGGGTGCCCTCCCACAGCTAGTGCGAGTGGGCAGGAGATGATCACGATTATCGTGACCATCGGCATTGCGAGGAGACCCAAAGGTAGAGTCTCAGCACTCACAATGCCGAGTGGACTTCCAGCTCTAATAGAGCAAGAAGTCCACTACTGACATCACGAGTGATGTCAGTAGGGATGTCCACAAACGGCAGGCGTTCCTTCAGGAACGCCTCCATTTGTTCAGCCACCCCCCTACCTGCCTACAAACTGGGGTGAGCTGTCAATCAACATCTACAGCCGCCCCATTTTCCTGTGATCTCCGGAGTGTGTGAAGGTCTCACTCGCTACGGGGCTCATGCACGTGCATTGCGCTTGCCGCGCATGTGTACTGGGCCACCATCAACCCGCTTGCAAGCGCAATGTGCTTGCGAGCGGGTCTGAATCAGGCTGAACATGCCGATTATTTTGCTAAATATGGACTGGTGAAATCAATCTGTGAACAAATACTGTTCTATATATTGGATGAGTGAATGTTGGTGAACTTACCATAAGCTGTGAAGAAATTGTCTCAGCCTTTATAAATGATATAATGCAGCTGATACTGCTAAAAGGCAGGTTGTACTTCCAATAAAAGAAAGTGGATTGTACAATTGTGTCCTGCACTTGCTATAATTATACAGTGTCTCCATTCAACATTCGTAACACGGCTAACTGTATTAATACACCAGGGACATGTTGAAGTAACATCTGTATAGGGCATCCTCTCACTATAAGATAATTATTTTCCTTTTGATCTATAACAATAAGATATACATTATGATCTAATATTTATGAAATTATAGAATATACCAGAGGTTCCCAAATCTTTTTGAACCATGGCGTCCTAGAGTATCAACATTGTTTTCACAGCACCCCTAAGTTTAAGTTTATTTTTGAGAAATTCAGAAAAATAGTGAACTAAATTTTGCTTACCTGTCATTCTTAGGTTTAGTTACATAGTGGTGGACAGGTTTGTGCTCCTGTTTGTTCACACATTTACATTACATTGACCATAAATAATTTGATTTGGTGCTGGACCACCAACCTAAGGCACCCCTGCAAGTGTTCCAAGGCATCCCAGGGTGCCACTGCACACAGTTTGGGAAACACTGAGATATACCATTATTGGAGATATTGACTAATTCCAACTGGAATTAGCTATCTATGGTATATGGAGAACCAAGGATCCCAAGTAGCATGAAACTTTAACACAGTTTCGTGAAGGAGTGCAGTGATATATTCCATAGAGGCTAAATACCATATTTTGTTTAGTAGCACTGTCATTGCCGGGGCCTCAATTTTTTTCCAATTTGTAGCAATCAACAGTTTGGCCACATTATAAATGTGGCCACAAAATTTATTTTGAGGTTTAGAGAGGGATCTACTGGGTTTACAAAGAAGCATGTGTAGATGGTCCTTTAGGGGAGAGATACTAAGTGCTTTAGATGTCAAAGATGTGACTTCATCCCAATATTTTGATATCAGGGGGCAGTCCAATTTGTCAACACTGTTCCACCAGAGGTCTGAAGCCCCTGGGAAAATCTAATGCAGTTTTGCAGGGACCATGTACAATCGAGAATACACTTTAAAGGAGTTTTCTTTTATGTTGGTATTAATGGAGGAGTTAGCTACCCATTGCTTAATGTCTGCCCAATTATTGTCCTCCAAATGTTTCCCTAAGTCTTGTTCCCAGGTCAGCTCAAAAGGTTCCCTGAATTCAGGGCGTGAAGGTGATAACAATGACTACAAAATTTATATGGATCCCTTGCAGCCAGGATTCTAATTACATCTACGCTCAAAGGCAGTAGGTTGTCGCATTTTGTGAGATTTACTGAGTGAGCGAATAAAACTACAAATCTATAAATAAGTGAACTGATGGTAAGAAGACAGAGCATATTTGTCACACAAATCTGCAAAATTTTGGGGGGCAAAATCACCCTGAATATGCAAGAATCTAGTTAACCCAGCTGATATCTAAGGATGCATATAAGAGTACATATACCTGAGTGGGAAATGAGGATGGCGCCACAAAGGAGTCAGGGGGATGGATAGGGTGCCACTTCTAAATATTTATTAAGATTGTCCCACACTTGTAGGACAGCCCTTATGCAGGAAACTTCCCAAACTGAGGCTGGCCTCATATTAGGGGGCAGCCATGGAAGAAAACTAACTAAATGGGTGCCCACCAGTTAATTTTCAAATAATGTCCATTTCCTACTCCCCTCCTCTGAGTGCCATGATGTGATATGACTCAATTGTGTTGCAAAAAATATATATATCAAAAATAGGAAGCCTCAAACCACCACTAATTACTGATTTGGCCAAGCAAGCTCTAAAATGTCTTGATTTTTTGCCAGGCCACACAAATGAGCCACATAATGATTGCACCCTGCGGAAATAAAAGGCTGGGATCACAATTGGGATTGTTTGAAATATGTATAATAACCTAAGAAGAATGTTCATCTTAATCGTGTTAACACAACCTGTCAAGGAGATGTAGAGGGGGGCCCATCTAGATATGTCCTGTTTGATCGAGTGAAGTAGAGGGGTATAATTGGCCTGAAATAGATTTAGCTTGCCAGATATATTCAAAATTGATCTCTAGAAGCTTCTATGTGGGAGGCAGAAGGTTAAAGGTCAAGGCCTCTGATATAGTGCCATTTACCCTATGCCCCCGGCAAGTCACCATAAGCACGTAATTCAGCCTGTAAATTAGGCAAGGAAGTCAAGGGTGAAGTCAAGGTCAATAATAGGTCATCTGTGAACAGAGATATTTTGTATTGCGACCCTCGTACTGACACACCCTTAATATCAGGATTGAAATGAATTTTGGCAGCGAGGGGTTCTATGCTCAAGACATAAAGGAAAGGCAAAAGAGGACATCCTTGTCTTGTACCATTACCAAAGGTAAACAACAGTGTAGAAAGGCAATTAGTCAAGACTATGGGCCTGATTCAGAGCCGAACGCTCTGACAGAGCAGTCACTCGGAATCAGGGCCAGCCTCTTGTTTTTTTCGAACGGCCTCCTGGCTGCTCGCATAGCTGTGGGTGACCACCCATAGCTATAGCGAGCGGCCATGATGATGGTCGCAATGGTCAAGACCATCGCAACCATCGGGCTTGCGACGAGATCCTTGTGGTAGGGTCTCCTTGCCGCAAGCCCCAGAGTACTTTCGGCTCTAATAGATCCGAAAGCACTCAGACTGACATCACTTGTGATGTCAGTAGGGCCAGCCCAAGATGGTAGGTGTTCCCATGGGAATGCCTCTGTCTGGGCAGCCATGCCCCCAGCCCGCCCACCAAAGGGGGCGTGCTGTCACTCAACATTGGCAGCATTCCCCCTTTGGTACGAGACCCAGAGCGACAGTTTGTCCATCGCTATCCGGGTCTCACGCATGCGCACGATGGAGCCGGCTCCGTCGTGCGCATGCACACTGGGCCACCATCGACCCGCTTGCGAGCGGGTCTGAATCATGCCCTATAGCCGATGGACTATGGTATAGGGCCTTAATAGCCAACACAAAGCTGCCACAAAAGCCGTAAGTTTGTAAGGCCTGAAACATGAAAGGCCAAGATAGCCTGTCAAAGGCCTTTTCTGCATCAAGCAGCAACAGCACAGCTGGTAGCTTGCATTTATTGATATATGAAAGTAGGTTAATCATCTGCCTGGTATTATGTAAGTTCAGCATATTAACCAAAACTTTTGTGAACAGCTTAATGTCAGCATTTAACAGGGAAATTGGCCTGTAATTAGTTCGATGCTGGGTCTTTTTGTGGTTTCAGAAGTACTATAATAACATATTTAAGAGAGTCAGGGTGGAAATGCTCCCCTTCTAAAATCCTATTATATATGGAAACCAGGTGAGGGGATAACAAGGTTGAAAATGTTTTGTAGTAAACTCAAGGCAAATCATCAGGACCAGGAGCCTTAGCTGATTCCAACTCCTCCCCAGTAATAGGCAAATTCAATTCCGCTATTGCAGAGTCAGAAAGTTTGGGGAGTCTACATGACTCAAGGTATTCCTGAGCCACCAAAGAAGGAGGCAGTGTTATTTGATGGGGGTCATCTGGGGGACCAGTATGATTTACCGCCAGCAGCAAATCCCAACAGAGGGAGCCTGGCAGATCCTGACAGGTGAGTATTTTTTCTATTTACTAACCTAACCTCCCCCCTCTAACCCTAACCCTCCCTTAGGGGTGCCAAACCCTAACCTCCCCCCAAGTGCCTAACCCCGAACCCCACCTGTAAGTGCCTAAACCTAACCCATCCTTCCCCACAGCCTAAACCTAAGTCTCCCGGGGGGGTGCCTAACCCAAACCTTCCCCCTGGGGGTGCCTAACCTCCCGGGGGTGCCGAACCATAAGTCCCCCCCGAGAGCCCCTAACCTAACCCTCCCCCCCGCAGCTGTCCACACTCAACACCCGGCTTACCTTCAACCGGTAACCCAGGTGTTGGGCTCCCGGCATAGGGCTAATGACAGGCGTCAGGATTTCGGTATCCTAGAATATGAGTCATGTGGGGTCGAATAGAATGTGTAATCCCTAGGGGATGGGTAATGGTCCCTCCATGTATCAAAGAGACCAGCCTCGGTTATTGCTCTGCAGAGGGAGCCATAAGCCAAATGAGGGGGGCATGTTTCGAAGTGCTTCTATTCAACTCCAATGACAAAATCACATTAAAATCTCCTCCCACTAGTACCAGACCCCTAGGTATTCTAGGAATTTCTGCAAATAATGAGCAAAGTAACTTGGCCTGATCTATATTGGGTGCATACAGATTCACAATGGTCATAATTTGATGGCCAATTTGTTCAACCAAAATAAAATATCTCCCCTTTGAACCACTCTTGATGGAGAGAAGTTGGAATGTAACTGATGAGCGGACCATAATAGCAACCCCCTAATTTTTAGAGCTGTGAGTAGAATGAAAAAAATTAGGGTATCATTTCGATACTAGAGAGGGGTGGGAATTATTTTTAAAATGGGTCTCTTGCAAAAAAATTTATATCTCCTCGTTGAGATTGAATTGTGTTAAAACAGTGCCGTTTTACGGGGAGTACTGAGACCCTTTACATTAAGTGATAGCACTATCAGCAGCATAAGTCAAAACTGTTAACTCTCTGTTGACAGATACCAACAATATTGCCTTATCGTGGCTTAAAGGAAAAAGGGGAAAAAAGGAAAAAATAATAGAAAACACAAATAGAGTAGAACAAAGAAAGTTTGAACAATTCTATCCCCTAAAATGGTGGGCAAAGTTCACAAAAAGTGCGCCCTTTCAAAAAGAAAAAATAAGGAACACTCCATGGAATGAGTATTTATAGTGGGCACCTTGTTCAATAAAGCAAAACTACAAGAAAAAAAAAACTAACTGTTGAATGGTGAGAGAAACCTCTCATTAGTCCCACATATTGAAGGAGTGATAAGAAGTTAAGTGGACTGGACTCTGTCCACCCGGTACGATCGTGGCTCAGAGAATCCAGTTAACCCTATGCAATACCATTGAGAAAAAAACAAAAACAAAAACGTATGCAACGCAATTGTATCACAAAATGCAACAATCTAAATATACTAGATATAAGGAACACAAATAAGATTGATATAACCTTAGGAAAAGAGCAGTGTCCAAACTCCTCTACCCCAACCAAAATAACGAAAAGGAGGGAGAAAAGGCACCGGCCTTCAAAACAGCAGAAAACAAGCTAAATATCAGTAATAGTTATATAGCATTGATATATGTGCTCATTATTCTAGGAGTGGAATCATCTTGGTCAGTAGGGAAAATTTTAGTAGCGTTATCAGACAATTGGAGTCTATGCAAAAGTTCTTTGCCCTCTTTGGTGTCATGCACTGAGAGTTTTCTTCCATTCACCTCCACAATCAAGCGGAATGGAAAGCCCCTTGGTAATGTTGCGCAGATCTCTTCGTTTAAGGAAAGTTGATGGAGCTAAGTCTTACAAAATTTGCAAATGGGAGACTTAAAAAAAAATCTGCGTATTGGATCTACTAACAGAAACAATTTATTCCTTAATTTTGAAGGATAAAAACTTCAGAATAATATCTCTGGGGGGACCTTCGTCCTTTGGTTTCGGTCTGAGGGCTCTGTGATCTCCTTCTATAAGCTGTGAATTCTCTGAAAGAGAAGGAACCAACATCAGAAAGAAGAGGCACTTCAGGTAAGATTAAAGAGACTGGGGAGATACCATTTCCGGAACATTACGAATCCTCGGATTATTCCATCAATCCCTGTTTTCAAGACCTTTGTTTTTGTCCCTGAGAAACTCCACTTCCCAATGCAAAAAATCTATGTCATGGAGCGATTCCGTCTTGGCCTCCACTACTGAAGTGTATTTGGATAAAGAGGAAAGTTCCAACGGAGGTCAGCAGAAAGTTGTTGGAAGGTAGAAGTGAGAGTCTTATTAAGTTCTGCCAGCATAACTTGAATGCCATTTTTGGTAGCATAGACATTGCCTGATTGCACATCAGTACTAAGTGGGTCTCCGGGAAAAGCTGGGGGAGATATCGAGGTTTGAAGGGAATCAGAGCAAAATAGGTGAGGGATTATACCCTGTTGAGTACTTTTTTTCCCTTTGGTAGCGTTACAATGCATATTGTATAGCAATTAAATATATTAACCAATCAGGTATTGCAAGCTAAATAAAGGACCGAGTGGACAGCAATATTGTGACCTCAGAGCATAATTCATTTCCTGGCAAAGGCCAATGAGATTATAGATAAAACAGAGCAGTGAACATATAATATAATATGAGCAATATCGATGCCTATGGTTGCAGTAATATAAAATGTTCACAAGATGGTGCTAGCCCACTTTGTTACGGGAGTGTATATTTGCAGAGGCTATTGAACTACTGAATAGTAATAATATGATATAAAAATGTAAGCACCTAGAGTCCAGAAAAGTCACAAAAAACTGCTTCCAAACATTCTTAGGGCTTAAATCTTGTGGTTGGCCTCTTCTATTGAGATATTGCCCAGTATAATATAAAGAAGCCCAAAAGGAAAACGCTGGTGCATTGGCAGAGCAATTATAGTTATGTAAAAATTAACCAGGGTCTTAACAATCCCACCTAGGTTGGCCAAGTACACTGATCACTTAGAACAGACCTGCAGATGGAAGATGTCTTTAGTCCAAGCAAATTGAACCTCCAAGGCAGGGATGCTAACAAAAGGCAGCCTGGTGAGCAGTGAGAGAGGAGCACATCCAGGCTCCTAATTCTCTGGAGGAAGTCGCAGCAGCCTGGAGAGAGAACCATAGAGGATTTATCACTTCATGCAGATACCGGAAGCCGACGGTGGTGTTGCCGCTCAATCAGAAGGACCATTGTTAGGGGGACACAGAAGTGCTGGCGACTGGTCTGTAAGGCGGTATGGCCGCGTCCAATCTGTCGCCCCAGAGGTTCAGCACAGGGGTAGGTCACGGTCTGCGCTGCAGCAGTGGGGAACCAGGAACAGGTCACAAAGTAGGTGGGTGACTGCGGGAGCAGACTAGGCAAGGTGTGGATGAAATTAGCCTTGGGGGCCCATAATATATAAGCAGAAGCCCAAAGCTCTAATCACCTGCGTCCACACAATATGACTTCCAAGCTACATCCCTCTAAAAGTTATATTTTAATATGATTCTCAGCGCACCAGGCAAAAAGACAATCTTTTTTTTCTTCTAGTTCCTTTGTTGAGTATAGGCTCTGTCAGTAGGATTTAGCAATCTCCAGGGAGCCGACAGACTCAGATTAGTTTTATGGATTGACGTTGGGAGGCTAAGGACCATAATACAGGTGGTGATTTATCATGCAGTGGATCATCCACCATATTAAAGTCCTCCCTTAGATAAATGGATGGTTGGATCTGCCTTGAAGGATATGGCCTAAATCTTGAAAATATAGATGAGTGTTTATATTGGCATATATGTTGACTAGAGTGTATTGAACATGATATATTTCAACACCCATGATGATACAGTGTCCATCAAAGTCTA
The DNA here is from genome assembly GCA_031769625.1 of Taudactylus pleione. Lineage (NCBI taxonomy): Eukaryota > Metazoa > Chordata > Amphibia > Anura > Myobatrachidae > Taudactylus > Taudactylus pleione. Next base: position 377,660 of record JAUIMM010000880.1, read on the forward strand.
TTGTCTGTGACAATATAGATATCAGGAGGTCCCTACAAAAAATGATTTCTGCCCCCCTAGCTTTCCTGTGATGAGGAGCAGAAATACAAGATCCAATCCATAGGGGCCACAATGAATTCTCCTCAGTAGAGATCCAATGGGTCTCCTGAAGAAACACCACATCTTCATGAAGATGCTTAAGGTGGGTCATAACCCTTCTACATTTAATTGGCATATTCAGTCCACCAACATTCCATGAGACCATTTTTAGGGGCTTAAGAGGCATGGGGTCAGAGGGAGAAGATATGGAAGAAGACATGGCTACCCCCTGCCATCAGAGGCAGAAAGGCTGCAAGATAACTTTTAATCACCAGATTACATAGAGAAGGCTGGGTCACCTCACTCCAGGTCCAATATGCTATATAATAACAATCAGTCAAGTTTAATAAAGCATTAGTATGAGAAAAAATGTAGAAAATATATTGAATTGTATATATAATGTCAAAATCAGCAAAAACAATGCATCTTAAAGACAATGCTTCTTAAAACCATTTTCTACATTTCATGTTGAACCAAAACAGTGGCAGGAACCATCTAGGCATAGAAGTGCGCACCCAAATAAAAAAAATAAAAAAAGGATAAACACTTAACAGGGATACAACCATCAGGGGATAGTTGTGTAGATATGACCCCGCCCAGAAAAATAACCCCCACTTATTTCTAACATCAGTGTAAAGTAAATAAATATCTCATCTATGCGGGGAGGATGGTGATGACCTGTTAGTCATAAAATGAGATTTCGCAGTTGTAGGGTACATAAATAAGGATGTGCCGTTATTCACCACCATCAATTTTGATGGGTACATCAAGGCGAATCTGGTATTTCTGTTATGAAGGACAGAAAGAACTCAAGGAACACTTTACATTTTTGAGCTACCACAGTGCAGATGTCCTGAAATAGTAGGATCTTATTCCCACCCACCACCAACTTCTAAGATCTACGATACGAAGACAGGATTCTTTCTTTGGTCCTATAGTCTATATATTGTGCAATCATTGGATGAGGACACCAGTGAGCACCCTCATGCTCAGCTCCAATCCTATGAGCCCTCTCGATGTAGGAAACCTCAATATCATCTAAGATACCCAGGGTCATAGGTAGATCTGTAATAAGGAAGAAGGTGAGGTTAACTCCAGTTATAGATTCTGGTATTCTTATGAAACGTAAATTATTTTGGCGAGACCTGTTTTCCTGGTTGTCTATCTATTCCTGGGGTTCCCCACATTTGGCATATCTGAACATGTTCCTTTGAGTCACTAACCCTAGATTCTAATGCTGTGATACATGATGCATGGGAATAAATTAGGACGAAGCCTGTGTCCAAAATCTACTTAAGGTCATCAATCTCTTATCCATGAGAGGCATCAAAAAATCAGAAATCTAGTTTATGGTTAGTGGGGATGTCAGATCTCGTGAGTGGTCAGAGGTCCCCGGGTCAGAGATGGTTGGGCTTCTGAGTGGAGGTCTTCAGTTTGTCTGTTAATTTGGAAGAGTGGGGTGGTTTGGGAGGCATGGTTTTATCAATGAACTTGTCCATGCCTTAGTGCCTAAGGTCACTGTGAAAAATGTAGAATAAAGTTCACCAATGTAATTCAAATACAGAAAATCATTTCTGGGCAGGGATAGGAAAACTACATTACATGAAAAAAGGGCAATTCCCATAGTCAGTTCCCCCAATAAGACACTATTTACATTGTTACTATAAATAAACAATAACTTGCAACATAAAAAAGGTATACCAAACAATAGCTGCCATTAAATGGATGTACAGAAGAATAGAGAGAAACAATAACAATGCCAGAAGGTAATGGTGCATACACACGATCAGATTTTTTCTTCAGATATGGACGATAACGATTTAAAAATAGTTCAGTCGTTCATATCTGATGAAAAATCGTTCATATCTGACATGCCTGAACGATGGACGATCAACGATGCGTGTTCCCATTTGTCAGATAACGATATCTGACATCTGATGGGTTTGCAGTCAGACTTGGACGATTCCATTCATTTTAATGCAGTTAAAAATCGTTCAATCGCTCAAATCGTTCAAATCGTTCAAAACTTTGGTCAAATCGTCCAAATCGTTCAAATCGTTTAATCGTTCAGTCGTTCATCTGACAAATCTGACAAGTCTGACAAATCTGACCGTGTGTACGCTCCATAAGACTGAAGTTAGAGATAGGGAACATGGGATGTAAAACACAAGGTAAATATTTACCACAACTGTAACCTCAGAGATAGTAGTGCAGTAAAATCACCACTAGGTGGCAGCAAAGGTTTCACTATTGTGGGGGTTATAAATATACTAATGCTGACCTAAACTACAGTCAGGTATAATAATCAGCTTAGTCAACGCTGACCATAAATAAGATATAGTATGTTGCAACTACTAGAAATTGAGCAGGGAAAAAATAGTAAATATCCTATGATAAAAACGTGGCTAAATCCTATGCTGAATTACATGATCCTGTATATAAGGCACGGATCAAACTCACATTAATGAAAAGTATGAGAAACAATACACCTGAAAATGAAAAAGAGACACTGAAATCCCTCAGTATTACATTCTGATATCACAAAACAGTATTATAGCCACAGGGTGGCAGTAAAGTACAAATAAAGTAAAAATGCTTCTTAAAAAGACTAGCAGGTAGTATAGTATTGCAAAATGTCCACTAGATGGCAGCAAATAAAATGTATATTATAAAACAAGAAAGAGAAGCTATAAAAATATAGAAGCTCTCCTTTGGATGGAGCAGTAAGTATTAGATTTAAGTCCCAGTCCTGAGGAGAACCACAAGTGTGTTCTCAGCAAATGGTTAGAACAGGCTAATGAAAAGGGTGGCTACTGAAGTCAGTTTGAATGTAAACAGGGGCGTCTACAATGGGTGGGATAAGAGATAAAGTCATCTGCTCCAGCTTCAATTACCCAGGAGAGAGGTGTTTAGAGCGGAGAGAAGAAAATTAAAAAGAAAAACGGGTTCTCAGGTGTAACAGATAGTGGAAGAAAGAATGGGGAAGTGGAATGAAACACAAAGGGAAAGGGAGATAAATAAAGAGAGGGGAGCAAGAACAAACAGGTCAGAAACACAGCGGCACCAGGCTTCAGGACTCTTCAGGAGAGTGAACACTCGCTTTCCTCATCAACCAACCTCTTTTACCAGTGGGGAAAAAGCCTCGGGTCCACTGTCTGGAGGAAAAGGTATACAGCTCCGCCACAGTCAATACCTCCTAGTCAGCAAGGATCTCTCCGGCACACACACCGATATAGTGCTGACTTGAATCCGCATGCAGGGTCAAAAGAAGCTGCAGTGACCAGGCACTGTTGTGTTCCTGTAGGGTGGACAATCTCTGCCGGCGGACTGCAGCACCAGGAAAGCTGTAGCAGGAAAAGTCAGATGGGTAGGCGGGCTGCAGCATAATGCCAGTTCAGTGAAGTAAGGAACTGGGAAGACCTGTGGCAGCCAGGGGGAATATAGGATTTGGTAGCTGGTCCACTCATCCAGATCACCACAGCCAAAAACACCACCAGGCTTACCAAGCAGGAACACAGTAGGAGTTGGGGGGATGGTGGCACCTCAAGTCATACATGGAACCCATAGCCACACCAAATCAGGTGACTATATAGGCTATGCAGTCACCGGAGTATGAAATATCTTTTGACAAAGGCAGTTTATCGCTGTCCTGGGGAGTCATGCCATGTCAGCGACTCAGGCAAGAAGGCCATCAGTGAGGATGGTCGGACTTTGGTGGAGAATGTCTGGCTTCTGTAAAATAATGGTCTCCATCACTTCTCGATGAAGGGGAGTCTACTTTTAGCTATATACTTTATACTTCAGAAAGGTAATTGTTAAAGGAGGATTGTGACAGATTACTAGACCACATTTAGGAGCTCCAATAAGATGTGGCCATGCTAGATGCCCCGCCAACCGGAAGTCTCAACAGTATATTTCTTAACACAAGTTTTATATTAAAAATGTTTAACACTCAGGGAAGTGCAGGCAGGGTACTCCTGTATATACTCCGGTGATTTGATATAAACATGATTAAAATAATACAAAGAAGATATTTATAACTTATAAACATCTTCTTTGTTTATTGTAATCATTTTTATAGTTAACACTCACCCTCAGCTTTGTGGAGCTCCCTGGGACTGCAGGGAGATGAGAGATGAGGCAGAACCAGCTCAGCCTCACTTCTGTATATTCAGACACTATTTGCAGAGCTTGGTGCGGGTAGTAAGTTTGAAAAAAAGAAAGATAGCTAATAGAGGCATGCCTCTTAATATGGGGGGCATGCCTTGAGCACTAATGGACGCCTTAGATGTGTCATGTAACTAGGAGGTACACTACAGTGTTTAGAGATCAGCAGCAGCAAGAGGATACACAGTGATGCAGGTAGGAGAATCAATGGACACTGAAACTTAGTGAAGTGAAGGGAGAGTTACAGTGACTAGGGGGTGAGACAGGCTCCCCGCACTTAGACCTATCTCCATGTGTGCCTCCCCAGCCATTGACCTCACCGCATGTCACTGTTAACAGTGCCTGACAAACTACTTCACAGCGCCCCTAGTATAAGGGTGGCACACTAATAGTAATGATGATGTTATAATATTTTTTTTAATGTTTTATAAAAAAGTGGCCTAGTAGTGCCACAGTTGACTCCTATGGCGCTTTTTGTGCATCACAGTGCTGCAGTAGCACACAGTGCCTCTGCAGTGCCCATTTAATACAGTGCTCATAATCTTTTTTTTTTAGAAAAAAAGTGCCCCAGTGGGACTTTTTTAAAGTAATAAACAAACAACACAGTGCTGCAGTCCACTCCTATGGCATTTTTTGGTGCCCCACAGAGTGCTGCAGCCAGCTCACAATACACAGTGTTCCAGTCTTAACAATGTTACTAATCTTTTTTTTTTTTTTTTTTTTAAAGTGTCCCTATCCCACATCCTCTTCCTCTGGTCTCCAGTGTGATGATCACAATTCAAAACACGCGAGATCTCATGCTAGGAAGATGATGTTTTGCATAGTTTTGAGATCCAAACATGGCGGGAAGATCTGAGCCTTAGCTCGGTTCGACACGGAACCCCTACATTCAGGTGTGTTCTGTTTCCATGGAAACCGAATCGCAAATCTCTAAAAATGGATGTTAATTTGTCCCTGAGCCTGCATTCCATAAGTAACATTTAAATGATTTAGAGGGTGATGTGAGGAAGGTGATATGTTTGAGGTTTGCTGGATTTCAACACTGTTGTGAATACTGTTGTGAATCATATGTATCTGTACGGCACATGTGGGGGAACCTGGTTATATTTAAAAATAACCAGTACTGTTTGGCACATACTGTATAACTCACAAAGAAAGAAAAAGACAAAGAAGGCAACAGTAGATTCTGCCACAAAATCAAAAGCATGTAGTGTATCATTGGCAACATTTGTCAGGTCAATTATTGTTAGGGGAATTCTGCATTTTTAATGCAGATGTGATAAATATTGCGTAAATTTGCAACATGAACATTTATATTTTCACATAAATGTTCTTTTTTGCTCTTGCCAGGAGAACGGCTCCGATAATAGCCCATCCTGGTGAAGAGTTGGAAGTAGTGTGATAGCATTAAGCTATCACATTGTTTTCTGGTTCTGGTCCTTAGAGCACATTGTGCTTTTGCGGCAGGTGCATGAGTCACCAGGGGCCGATGGAGAGGTATAAACATTCAGAGTTTTCAGAACTCAATGTCATTTTCCTGGAGCTCTGCTCCTTCCTATGGTAAGGAAGTCCAGGGTTGCGAAGAGGCATCCGAGCGGATTCATCTGCCGCCAGTGCTCTGGGGCCTTGTGCATGTGTGACCTCAGGTTGCACTTACTGGTGCCCGTCTGGGCGACTGCATGTGTATCTTTTTGGAGCAGATGTCCCCGTATCAGAGCAATACTGAATTGCTCCGGTAATTAAGTATCCACCACCGCAACTTGCGGCAAGTTGTATACTTAATCATTGGGGGGCTGTCCGGCCTTCAATGATGAATCTGCCCCAAATTAAGTAAACAATCTAAGAATACATTGCATTGAAAACGCCAAAACATTAAACACTTTTTTTTGTAGTAACTTTTTATTGAAAGATTTTCAAATAACAAAATATATATTTAGAAATATAAAGTTGTACAGACAAACAGGAATTTTTTAGTCCTCCTACATACAACATTGCAAGTGAAATAAAGCCAACATAACTAGTTGGTCTAAATGTAATTTTAAAGAAAAAAAGGAGTTGATATAAAATATAATTTTTATACAGAATTTTCTGACCTTGTAACAGTCCCAGAAACAGTGAAATAATGAGCATTACACATATGACATTTTGTACATTGACCAGATTCTGAGGTGTCCATAAGTTTTCTCTGTGCAGGGGCTATATATGCTCTGCATATAACTCGGATGTGAACTTCTTGTAAGTAGGAGGATTGAAGAGTGCGTAGAGTGCTGTCATAATGTAAAAATAAATCTTCAGATTTTGGATCAAATGCAGTTTCCTTACTCTAGAGGGCATTTGTTTATCCCATATCGGTGATGAAGAGAGATTTGCTAGGGTGGAGTATAATAGTTTTGTCTTGTAAGGAGACCTAGAAATATGTTTAAGTAGTGAGACTAATTGATCTATTAATACTTGAGGGGGTAGAGCCTGGGGGAGAGCTTGAACATTATGTCTCATTTAGAAGTACATAAAGAAATCCTGATTAGGGATACAATAAGTATTTTGCAGGCAAGAAAAGGGCATCACTATTCCTCCTGGATCAAACACTTTGGATATATTCCTGAGGTCTTTTTCAGACCAAATTTTGAATCATTGTTTACACTAAGAAGGGGGGAAGGCAGGATTGCCCCAAAGGGGTAATAAAGGAGTATTAAGGTGGTTCCTATCAAGTTTCTTATTTATCGATATCCATGCATAATATGTATCCAGAAAGATTACATTATTTAGAATATGGGGTGGTACATTCCCGGGTTTATTGTGAAGAAGTGAGCCTGGGGAGAATGGGGCAAGAAGGGCATATTCCAGTTATAAGTCAGTATAAGTGATTTTTTCTAGTAGTCAATCACTAATATATCGAAAGAAGATAGACAGTGAATAAGCTGTAAAGTCTGGAATTCCCAATCCTCCTTTTGCTCTAGTCAATTTTAGTTTAAATATAACAATCCAAGGGCATTTTCCTTGCCAAAGTAATCGAGAAATCATGCTCTGTATATGTGCAACATCAGCTTTAGTGAGGGCAATAGGGATCATCTGCATTAGGTAAAATATTTTAGGGAAAATTATGCTTTTAACCACTGCAGCTTTACCTGATAGTGATAAAGGGAGACATTTCCAGTTATATAGTAAAAGTGAGACCTTGGAAATGATTGCTGTAAAATTTAACTTATAGAGTTGAGAGAGTACAAAAGGTATTTGGACTCCTAAATATTTGATTTTGGAAGTACTAAGTTTAAATTTTTGCAACACTGGACATTGCAGTAATTGAGATACAGTAGGGATCCTGTTAGAGGTAAAGGGCAAAATTTACTAAGCAGTGGTTTGACGGAGGGTTCTATTCTATTCTAAACCCTGGCGGTTTGGTGGTGGGTTCTATTCTGTTCTAAACCCCAGGGGTTTGGTGGTGGTTTTGCAGCAGTTTCTAAATGACAGTCCTGTTCTATTCTATTCTATTCTAAAATGTGTTTTGACTGTGGTTTGGCGGAGGTTTTGCTATCTGCAGATTTAATAAGGCCAAAACCGCTGCAAAACAGCCATCAAAACACATTTTAGAATAGAATAGAATAGAACAGGGCTGTCATTTAGAAACCACTGCAAAACTGCCTCCAAACCCCCGGGGTTTAGAACAGAATAGAACCCGCCACCAAACCGCCAGGGTTTAGAATAGAATAGAACCCACCATCAAACTGCCGCTTAGTAAATTTTGCCCAATATCTCTGATTTGTCAACATTTATTTTGTATCCTGAAAAGGAACTAAAGGAATCCAGCTGGTGCATGATTGCAGGGGCAGTGGTAGATGGATTTGACACAAAGAGCAGCAAGTCGTCTGTAAATAGAGCGACATTGAGTGTGATATCTCCCACCACTATGCACGTTATGGGAGGTTGCGAGCGAATAGTAATAGCTAGGGGTTCTATTGCTATGGCGAATAGGAGAGGTGCTTGCATGGTGCCCTTTTGTATGGAGAATGGGGTAGATTTGTAGCCATTACAAACTATATGGGATTGGGCTCCATGATATAGCATTGGAATTATATCAATGAAGTGTTGTGGGAATCCGACTCTGTGTAAAGTATGATATAAATGTGACCATAATACCAGGTTGAATGCCTTTTCGCCATTGAGGGAAATAATGAAGTTAGAATTAGGATTTTGGGATTGTTGGAGATGTTGAATTGTGACTAGAACTCTTCTAACATTCACTACTGAGTGACGTCCGCATATAAAACCTGATTGATCTGTGTGAATTATGTTGGGCAAAAGGAGCTTGAGTCTGTCAGAGTGTTTTTGTTAAAATGTTGTAATCCAAATGCAAAAGTGAAATGGGCCTGTACAATCCTGGTAAAGACAAATTACGACCTGGTTTAGGTAAAACTTTTAGGTTGCCATATTGTAGTACACCGGGAGGGATTTAGATACAAGGATATGGTTATAAACCGATACCAAAGCATCGCTTATCCGAGGTAATAGAATTTTATAGAATTCTTCCCCAAGACCTTCAGGGCACAGAGCTTATGCAGATTTAAGATTTTTAATTGTTTTAATTACTTCTGCAGAGAGTATTGGAGAAATGAGTGATTAAGCGGCTTCTGAGGAGAGTTGTGGATATGTGATATTTTGTCATATTTGGGAATCAAGAGTAGAAGACAATGGAGTATTCTCTAGGTCAGGAGAAGAGGGTGTATAAGAATATAAAGTTTCATAAAAACTGAGCATCACCTTAGTGATTTGGGACTTAGATGTGGTGAATGAACCATCTGGTTTTTTGAAATGGTAAACTAACAAGGGAATTGTGTCCCTTTTAACAAGTTGGTCAGGTGTGGCCCTGTTTTGTTGCCAAATTTGTGGTTAACAAAAAACAGGTAGCTGTCTCCCATACCTTGTAGAATTTCATAAAAGCATGTTTTTCAGTTAGGTATTTGTGTTTTGAAAAGAGTCAGAAAGGGCTGATTGCATTTTTCCTACGTATGGAAGAAACGTAGGAGATTATAGCTCCACGGATGACCGTTTTGGCTGTTTGCCAAAAGAGAGGGGGGGTTGGCAGTGGCATGATAAGAGTTATTATTTTTGTACTTTTCCCATATTGATTCTACATGATTTGAATTTATTAGAGTGGGCTAAGTGTGATGGGAATCTCCAGGAGGAATAGGGACCCTTCTCCGTAGCAATGTGAATAGAGGTCTGCACTAAGGTATGGTCCGATAAGACTATTGGTTCTATTGCTACAATATCAGAAACCCTAGGGAACAGAGAATTAGACATGAATATATAGTCTATCCTAGAGAAGGAATTGTGCACCGAACAGTGGCATGTGAATTCCTCATAAGTGGGGTGCAGTGCTCTCCATATGTCTACCAAACTGAACCTTGAAGAAAACAAGGGTAGGCCTAGTTTGGGAATGTTGTTACTCCATGTTGTACATTGTGATTTATTTGTTTAGAATGGGGGAAGACACCAAATTAAAGTCTCTGCAGACAATTAGAGGGAGGTCTATAAAAGGAATCAGTTTGTATAAAAGAGTTTGAAAAAACTATTTGGAATAAGTATTTGGTGCATAGACATTGCATAGAATATATGAAATATTTTGGTAAGAAATGTTAGCTATGACATATCTACTTTCTGCATCTGCATCTACAGAGGAAACTGTTTTTTGGAGAGATTTCTTAGCTAAAATAACAACCCCACTTGCCTTGGATTTAAAGGGGGCAGCTGCTAATACTAACCAACCTAGCATTTGTAACTTATTTATTTCCGCAAATGCGTTTCTCGGATGAAAGCAATGTCTAAATTAAGTTTAGATAGATAGAGGAGTAGCTTTCTCTTAGTATTAATACCCCCAATATTTAGGGTGCCAATTGTTAATTGAGACATTGTTCGGATTTAATTTGGTGGAGAACAGCAATAAAATAGCCTGCACAGCAACAGCAGACATGCAATATGTGAAGGGGAGAGGGGGAAGAAACATGAGGAGGATGGTACAATTTAGAAAAAAATAGAAAAAAAAGGGGGGGAGTATGTGGGGAGACATTAAATGACAGAAATCTTCCAAGATTGTCGAGAGCCAAAACTTGTTGTATCAATATAACTTCTGGTAAATCAACGCAAATTAACCTAATAGGTATAGTATTATAATTCTTATCTGGATGTTGCTCCCCGCATGTTCCGGCTGATTAAAGGAACAGGTAACATTATAGAAATCTATATGTAGGAGACCATTTCCACAACATGGTAAACTATGTATCTTATTGCAAAGTGCAAACTATAAAGAAATTATGTAATTATAACAACTATAGTAGATATAAGAAGAGGATTAGCAGATACGGTTAGATATGTTCAGCATATACAGTACGGACCCCTTCAGGAGGCCAAGATCACAAAAGGTTGACAGCTTTTGTAGGTTGACATATGACCTTCCAGGTATTGGATCCAGAGATTGAAGCAGCTATATATGGCAGAACATAGCATCTGGTGTCAGCTCAATCTGGAGGAGGAAAAGGATCAGTGATGTCTGGATTGCCGGATTGTTCTTCTTCTCGAAGATATGCTTGTGCATCATCAGGATTTGTAAAATCCACATGTGAGTTGCTTCGGAATATACGGAGCCTGGCAGGGTACAGTAGATTAGTGCAAATCAGATAATGGACTTTTTTTATCAAGTCGCGGCATTCCTCCTCTATTCCCAGTGAAGATGGAAGTGTGTTGCACAAAAACTGAAATAGGGAGGGGCATTGATGTTTTCAGGGAGGCCGACAAGTCTGGTATTTTTTCTGCGGAACATGTTTTCAAGGTCGCCGACCTTATTCCAGAGCTGGTAATTATCTTTCTTTAATTTCTGGATTGTATATTGTTCATCAGATAGATCATGGCAGATTGAACCTATACGGTTTTCATTGTCAGCAACTCTGTGTGTCATGTGCTGGAATTGTGTGGTGATGTCTGCCACTGCACGGTTTAACAGAGGGGCCATCGTGGATTGAATTGCCTCCACCACTTTATTGTATGACACAGGTGTGTCAGGATCGCGGTGTACCTGTGGTGTTTCTGTGGTAGCAGTACCTGCTGCAGCTTTCTTAGAAGCCGGGGTGGTTGTCTGTGAATCGGCATCTGGCACCATGTTGTTGTCAGTGCAGCAATTCTGTTGGTGCTGCTGTGGGGTTTTCTGTGATGGATGGCTGGTCATAAACCTATCCATGGTGTGGGGTGAGCTCCCGGTAAGTATCAGGAGCAGATGGGTCCTGTAATGGAGACTGCTATTTGGTCTTGTTTGCTAATTGTTTTGATTCTGATGTTTGACTGAAATCACATGGCCTCTCCCTCCCGCTCTCTTCATTGTCCCCTCCCATCCCATTACTAATACTTGTTCTCTTCCATTCCCTGTCCTCTTCTATCCAGGCATGCACCTGTCCATCACACCTAGTTTGCATGGCATGCACAGTGGGAGCTGAAGAGAGCACCATGCACGTTAGGTGTGATGTGCACATGCCACAGCCGCAATTAGGTCATCAGCCTCCAATTTTATAATAATAATAATATAGGAATATATTTAAATTATTTGTTTGTTTTACCATTTGTTATCCTGCCATTTTTTGTGAATAGTAAAAAAAAATTACAGTTGAAAAGTATATTTCTGTTTATATGCTTTTAAAATGTATTTTCTTTTCTTATTTTCTACCAGTGTTCCTCTGATTTATCAAGCTGGAATGCGAATGCACAGAGATGGTCTTAATTCATTAAACTACACAATAATCAGTATTACTAAGCACAGGCTGTATACCAAGATGACAGTTGATATTGGATTACCAGAGAAGTCCAATGACTAGACAACATGGCGTGGGAAGACACTGAAATCTGTGATGTTTGTTTACTGCCATTTGGGCTTAGGTTAAAAAAACTGAGATTGCAGTTCTCGACTAACAAATAAATTATTAATTTATCAAAACTTGTTAAACTCGTTAGAGGTTACAACAAGTTCCTTCTTGAATTGTACTTCTAATGCTGGGCATACACTATACAATTATCTGTCAAATATCTGTCCAATCTGGCTGGTTGGAATGAAAATCTGGTAATGTATGGGAGCAAATGACAATCGGTTATATGGTTTTAAACACTGGAAAACAGACAAAAACTATTGTTCAAATTGGTTACATTTCTTTTATTTAACTAATTTAGCTGAACGTCCATTTTTCCCTATTTTCCAGTGTTTGTGAAGAAAAGTTCGACTGTCATTTGCTCCCATACATTACCAGATTTTCATTCCAACAATCCAGATTGGACAGATATCTGACAGATAATTGTATAGTGTATGACCAGCATTAGCAATGGGGACACACACGTTGAGAGAAACATCAACAGAGCACGTGTTCTAAGGATGAAAATCATCCATCACAACTGATATCCTTTAAATATACACAAATCTGTTGGTTAAAGTGTACTGTATTAGAGGATATACTACATCTGAAGACGAAACTGTTGATCTCATTGATACTATATTATAGTATTTACCTTTTTCCCATACTTCTGCATTAGGTAACTGTATGTATAACATGTGAATAATAAGTACATTGCTTCTATGAAGGAATTACATGCTACAGTATATGTTAGATATTAAAGTATTACAAATTTTACTAGGTCATTGCTTATGGTCAGTGGCATAACTAGGGGGGAGTCGAGCAGGTTACGTGCCCTGGGTGGGCCAGGACACTAGTTTCAAGTCAGTGTAGTGCAGACCGCACGGAATGCAGTCCACACTGCACAGTAACAAACACAGCTGCTGGGTAGTACAGTCCTACTACCCAGTGGCGGAGTGTTTGTTTTGGCAGCCAATGAGAGTCAGACAGACTCTCATTGGCTGCTACGCCCACTGCCAGAGCTGGGCTGGAGCTCACTCATGAGCTCCGCCTTCCAGCTCCCCAGTGGGTGTTGGGAGAGACGTCATGACGTAGGATACTTATATCTTTCAGGTTCTTTAGATCTCCCTGTAATTCAGTTTTCTTACACCAAGGGTCCTTACATAAAAGAAAAAATGCAACAATAGTCTACTTTGTTTTTTTAACACACAATTTCCTTCAAGAAAAGAGAAAAAATATAGGGCAAAGTCCCAAACGCATCTTCTTTAATAGAAACACATGTAGGAATTCGAAGATGAGACACCCAGTAGAAAAAATAGGAATAAACAATGCTCACAAATGTTGATGAAATGTTGATGAATAACCGTTAAGGATAAAAAGATACCTTTATATGATTTCAACTTACCTTTTGATGTAAGTCTTGGATGTGAGCCTTGTTTATTCCTATTTTTTCCATGGGTGTCTCATCTTCGAATTCCGACATGTGGTTGTGAAATCTATTAAAGAAGTTGTGTTTGGGACTTTGCCCTATATTTTTTCTGTGTTAAAAAAAACAAAGTATACTATTGTTGCATTTTTTTCTTTTATGTACGGACCCTTGGTGTAAGAAAACTGAATTACAGGAAGATCTAAAGAGCCTGAAAGATATAAGTATCCTACAGTATGTTCATTATAATTTTTTTAAATTGTATATTGTAACCCTACAGTGGAGCGTAAGGTTTCAATTTTCTCTGTTGTGTAAATGCTTATTTGTCCAGTCTTGATAACACTGGACAGAATCCTGAGCTGCTCCTTTCCAGCGCAATACCTCACGTTTTGTTTATAGAGACATCATGACGTCTCTCCCATAGTGCAGAGTAGGCTGGGAGGACGGAGGAGCGGGCGCAGGAGCAGGGTATCAGGTAAGTGTTTTTTCTTTTGTGTGTGTGTCTTTGTCCTTATATATGCAATGGGCACTGGCACTGCATAGGGGGACCACTGCATATGGGGACTACTACTAGGGGCACTGCGTGGGGGGACCACTACTGGGGGCATTGCATAGAAGGGCCACTACTGGGGGCACTACATAGGGGGTTCAACTACAGGGAGGACTGCAAAGGGGAGCCTACTACTGGGGGTACTGCATAGGGGAACCACTACTGGGGGCACTGAATAAGGGGCACTACTGGGACACTGCATAGAGGGGACCACTACTAGGGTCACTGCATAAAGAGGACCCCTGCTGGGGGCACTGTATAAGGGGCACTGGATAGTGGGGACCACTATTGGGGGAACTGTATAAGGGGCACTATTGGGGGCACTGCATAGAGAGGACCACTACTAGCGGCACTGTATAAGTGGCGCTACTGGGGGCACTGCATAGGGAGACCACTAATAGTGACACTGTATAAGGGGCATTACTGGGGGGCACTGTATAAGTAGAACTACTGGGGGCACTGTATAAGGGGCTCTACTGAGGGCACTGCATAAGGGGCACTGCATAAGTGGCACTATTGGGAGCACAGTATAAGGGTGCATTACTGGTGTCACTGTATAAGGGTGCACTACTGGGGGCACTGTATAAGGAGCACTGCTACTGGGGACATTGCATACGGAGCACTACTACAGTGGCATTGCAAGAGGAGCACTACTACTGGTGGCATTAAGTTGCAGATGGAATGCAAAGGAATGTTCCCAGAGTGACGAGAAACGGAGGTGTGTCATGTTGACACGCCTCCATTTTCCAGTGACCACGCCCCTTGTGGCATGTGACCATGCCCACTTTTTCATACTTAGGGGTTGTTCCATTTTTTTACTTGCCATGGGCCCTATATACCCTAGTTACGCCACTGTTTATGGTAAACTCTATTTATATATAATATACTTTGTCAATAATTATCACAAGATTGCAAAGTGTAACAAGTGTCCTAGGTAGTCTCCCATCCAAGTACTGACCAGGCCTTTTGCTGTATCGCTTCCAAGATCAGACGAGATTGGGCAGATCCAGTAAAGTAATTGCTTCTAATTGAACTGTTACCTACAGCCATACTTTACTGGATCTGCCCAATCTCTTCTGATCTTGGAAGTGATACAGAAAAAGGCCTGGTCAGTACTTGGATGGGAGACTAGGAATACCAGGTGCCATAGGTTAAGCTATACTGGAGGATGATTGGGACCGCCCATGGGAAAGTAATTGTATAATCAACGAGTTATACATATCATTATACCAGTATCCTACGAACTGGAGATAATATGATACCTATTCCATGTGTGACAAGTGGAATGCAGAAGAATTTTTGTGATATTTTCGCCTTATAGCTTGGGTGTTATATGTTCACACCCAAGTTTTTGTATCATTAATATAATATTGTTATTTTCATAATACAGTCAATATTCATATTGACCATACAGATTTAAGTATAAGGGTACCTTACAATTTTATGTAAACATAATAAAAGTTACATTTTAAAATTTTGTCTATATGAATCTTTATCCAAGTGTACCCCAGCAAAGAGCCTTTCTTTTTTCTGTGTGTCATTGTATGTGAAGTTAGAGGCTTTGGGAGCACCACCAACACTGTAAATTATGATAATTAAAGAGATATAGGATGGTTGGTTTACCTTAATGTAACACCAAATTAATAAACATAATTATTCATATTTTGGTTCTGTGTGGAATCTCCCCTTCCTTTTATATTTAGTATGGATGCGGCTTTCATTGCTCCTGTATGCACAATCTAATAGATGGCTCTGGTGACCATCAACGGCTTTGCCATCGATGGTTGATGGTTTTAAACCATTGGACAGAAGCCATAGGTGTTGAGCCATAGATGGTTTGTGTTTTCCAAATGCGCAGTCAGTGCCTTCACATAATGCATTTGTATTTCACCATCAGGTTCAGCCTTCAATATTATACCATTGGTGCCTGGTCATCAATGATGAGAACACTCACTATTGGCCTCTGACCATTAATGGTTGCATGGTCATGGCCCGCCGTACGCAACGTTGGCCCTGAGGCTGGATTTATTCTATCGTCTCAGTGATGCTGCACATTTTCTAATTGCTATTATTACCTCTGCTTAGGCACAAAACTTTCTTAAACTGCTGCCACACTAGGTAAATCATCACACTGCGGTATTCTAAGCCAACTGATTCATTTCTAAGCTTCCATTCCATACCGTGGTGATGGTCTGCTCACTCCTAGCACACTCATAAATATAATGGCTGCAAGAGACTGATACATAGGAAAGGGTGTCACACCAGCTACTAGTGTCACACCCCTGTCCTCCGACTCTGAACTGCACTGTGCTGCTTTTGCCTACCTATCATAACTGAGGTAATTTTACACATCAGACTGGGTCCTTATCATTTTTTTTTTTGGTGGACTGTATGGGCAGGGGTGCAGAGAGGGGTGGAGCGGGTACAATTTACCCAGGCCCGGGCTTCCAGAGGGGCCCAGTGGGACCCGGGTACGGCACTGCCCCCCTCCCTTCCTCCCTCCCTCACAGCAGCACAGCACACAGCGTGTGCTGGGATGCAGTGGGAGATTGCTCACAGCTGCTAAGCAGCAGCCACAGCAATCTCCTATGCCTGAGGGCTGAGGGGGGGAGTAATCACACTGATCACGCCCCCCCTGGCTTTGTGACAGGCTGAGTGGCTCACAGCGCCCCCTCCCCGGGGATGCAAAAGTATATTTTTTTCAACGGGCGTGGACTCTCCTCCCGCAATTAGGTCACACCCCCTCTTTACCGGGGCCAGGTGGCGCTCTCTATGCCCCTGTGTATGGGCAGGGAACCGCACTTCCACCCTCACTGCACATCACTTCCAGGTACAGAAACTGTATGGGAAATATACCTTTCAGCTGGTTAAGGTCCATCTGTCTGTCACTCTTACAAGTCACACATAAGTGGACGCAGTGCATTCACATTGTACAATACACAGACAGCATTCCTGCTCACATAAGGGAGGAGGCGGAGCATCAGGCAACTGAAGTAAGCTGTAAGGGGAGGGGTGATGGAAGAAGCAATGTTTGTTGGCTTGTAGATCACTGCTAAAACATCTCCCAACATGACTCTCTCCAGGAGGGACACGGGGCCTGATTCAGAGCCGAACGCTCTGACCAGAGCGCTCGCTCTGAATCAGGTCCCTCCTCCATGTAAATGGAGCATCCTCCCGAACGCTCGCATAGCTGTGGGTGACCACCCACAGCTTATGCGAGCGTCCATGATGATGGTTGCGATGGTCAAGACCATCGCGACCATCGGGCTTGCGACGGAGACCCTGCGGTAGGGTCTCGCTGCCGCAAGCCCTGGAGTGATTTTGGCTCTATCAGATCCAAAATCACTCCCACTGACATCACTAGTGATGTCAGTGGGGCCGGCTTCAGATGGTAGGCATTCCCCTGTCAATCAACATCGACAGCAAGCCCCCTTTGGTGCGAGACCCAGAGCGACGGAGAGCCTGTCGCTATCCGGGTCTCGCACATGCGCACGACGGAGCTCCCTCCATCGTGCACATGCTATGTGGGGCAGCATCGACCCGCTTGCGAGTGTCCTGCGCTTGCGAGCGGGTCTGAATGACCCCCACAATGCTCTGATCCTGGACTTCCCTGGTAAGAGGCGGGGCTACAGCGCAGTTCAAAATTCAAGTAGGGGAGCCACACCAACTGTCATTTCAAATGCTGCCCCACCTCTGGAGCCGCCACCAATCATAAATTACCAGGGAAGTCCAGGACCAGAGCATTGTGTCCCTCCTGTAGAGGGCCATGTTGGGTGGTATGATACTATGCTGCAATAGGGAGAAAAAGTGAGAGTATGGATGGTTGAAGAAAAAAGGAAACACTGGTCTTTGCCTCAAAATATAATTGTATACAATGTATTAAAATGGCAAACAGTATAAAACATTGAATACAAAGTAATACATATAAGGTATGGCTGCCGATCCAGATACCATATGTATATTGATATATAACACTAAAAGTGAAAATAACACAGGTTATAGCCAGATAACTTGGAATGCCTGTATGCAAAGAATTAGTGTTGCAGCAAATCCAACTTTCAGGATAAATGATCCCAGCTCATAAAGTTCACTTTGAGAAAAAGCTGTAAATTATAGGCAGTTGCACTCACTATTAAGCTCTGTACACACGGAGCGATCAGGTGATAATGATATCACTGTCTGATTGCCCTGGTGTGCTGGATGATCGATATCAATCATCCAGCACACCATCAACTTACCAACGACTATAATGATCGCGGGTCCCTATCATAACTTGCTCGATATCGAGCAAGTTGACCTGCATGCACGGGCGATGGATGATATCGCTATCAACCATACGTGCCCACGCATCGCAGGTCGTTGGTGGGTTGGAAGGGACCAAAAACTGAACGATTTGAATGATAACTATATGAACGATATCGTTCAAATCGATCAGTTTTATAATACCGTGTGTACGCAGCTTAAGATGTAAACAGCCTCTGCTCATGAAGAGTGGAATAAAACATGCTCTGTGACTTGTCAGCTCCTTGCTGGCAGAGAGCTGAGCTCTGTGAGAGCAGCACTCAACTGCAGTGGTCTGTAACAGGCTGAATAATGGATCCGGATTCCGGACATCTCGCTTTCATACCTGGTGCTTGGATCAGTTTGTGACTGCGAGAGATGTCCAGCTAGTTACAGTACAATCAGGCCCTGGTGGTTGGTCACACTGATTACTCATCTAATACAACAAAGCAGCCTATGCATGTCTCCCGGCCACCGGACACATATGGAGCATATGGCAGATAGCTCCACAACACAGAAATCATACCTGCCCGTGGACAGATGACACACTGCCCCCCAGGCCCGCCCCTGGATAGGTGTCAATTTATCCTCACAGAGGGGACATTTACTTCCTGGCACACAAAATGGATATACAATATTAGTCACATCAGTCACTCAGGGCTCTATTTACTACAATCCGCATATTGAATGCGGATTGTAGTGTGATATTACCGAGTAAATTCGCATTGCGAATTCAGGTAATATCACAGGGATTTACTATAAATCCCTTGCAGGGACAGAGCTTGCGATAAAGCTCTGTCCCTGCGGATCCCATCCGCTCTCTAGTCGCGGTATTTTCAGAAAAAATACCGCGACTAAGAGCACGCGCATGCGCCGACCGACCACCGCTACTTCCCCCTCACTGACGCTAAGCCCCACCCCCCGGTGCTAAGCCCTGCCCCCCACGATCGCAGACCCCCGCGACCCCCCCTCCCTTCATTACACTTACCTGCATCCTCCTGGCCTCGGGTGGTCTTCTCCGGGCTTCCCGATCAGGTGATCTCCCATACTGCACTGGGGCCCGATCACCTGATGACCGGGCCCCAGTGCACTGTGGGAGACCAGCTGACCGGAGAGGAGCCATCACCGGAGGCCCGATCACCGGTCCCTGGATTCAGGTAAGTGAAAAAAAAAATGTTTAATTTTTTTTTTTTTTTTTTACAGCAATCAGCTTGCGGTCTCTTTAGACCACACAGCTGATTACTGGTACCGGCTCCCGCCTCTGCTCTCCCCGTTAGAGCAGAGTGGGAGCCCGGTAACCGGGGGAGACCCTGGATAGCGCCACCTCCAGGTGGCGTTATTATCACAGGGCTTCCCCCGGTATTTTTTTACAATTTATTTTTAGTAACTTGCACACAGATCACATTTCCCATTACAATTATGGGAAATGCGATCTGCTTTACTAAAAATAAGTGATACTGGGGGTTGGAGTAGAATTTTACTAATTCTACTCCAATTGCCCTGTAATAAATACAGGTGAAACTAAAATAATGTGAAAAGGGTGTGAAAACACCCTTTTTCACTTTATTTTTGTAAAAATAATGTTAATAAATAGAGCCCTCAGTCACATTAATTATTGCTACAGATTTTTCAAGAAATACTTTTGACTAATTTTCTAAATTTGGCAATGACTTTTCCTTCACCACCTCCTGTGGTACAAAAATTCCACAGTTTAACTACTCTTACAGTAAAGAATCCCTTCTAATGCTCATGGTGAAAGAATATATTTTCCATTTGTAATTGATTACCCATTGTCCTCTGTATGGTCCTTTTATGTTAAACATTCATTAAGCAAATCTTTGTATTAACATTGAACATGTTTATACATAATAATCAGATAATTTGTAATGCACCTCTTTTCAGAAATAAACAAACCAAATGAACTATATATTTTTTATATAATTTACCCATTACATTCCTTTATAGGAAATAATCTACCAACCTCTGTCCTTCTTGGAGGTGTAGGAGGTAATTTAATAAACACTTATTCTAGGGTTTACAAATCAATGGGAGAGGCCATCAAGCCCAAAATGCAGCATTTACTAAATGTCAGTTTTCCCTTCTGAACAGAACTTGACATTGATCCCCATTGGTTTTTAAGCCCCTATCCCATCACAAACCTGCTACAAATCTGCTGCAGTTTTCAAGCACTGCACAGATCCCTAACTTCAATACTGTATGTAAAAAATGCATTTAAAAGGGCAAATGTGAAAATACAATGGCATAGGCTCTCCCATAATTAATAATCAGTCCTAAACCTGGTAGTGGGGAAATTGAGAGAATAAAGAACGTGGGGGTCAACCAATTTTCCATTAAGCAGCACTAGGTTTTAACAGTCAGTGAGGTAGAACTATAGAAGAGAGACAAGATTCAAACCAGCTCTAGGCCACTTGGCACAGGGTTGGGTTCCCCCTGGGCAACAGGCCAACAAAAAATTGTGAGGACCACCTCCTAGGTATACCCAACTTGATGGGATTACCGCAAGATAGTACAGGTGGCTGTCTATGGCCTGGTGGGCCCGTCTGATAACTGCTGCTAGCTTATGTTAAAATCAGTATTTTTTTTTTTATTTAAGACAGTAGGAAGGACTATCAATATTCTGGCAAACAGGGGCATAATGTGAGTGGAGGGGGAGCTCTTGACTCCCTTCCAAAGATACACGTCATTCGCAATTCTGTGCAACTAAATAACTTGTGTTGCATACTGTGTCTTGAAACAATGAGACAGCGTGTAGTCTTTTAGTTACATAGCAGCCACAGCATAGCTTTGTTGTGCACATCTGTGGTGCCACACTTGCCTCTGTCCTCCCTGGTTCTGCCTGCTTCAAGCACTGCTGCATGGCCACTGACTCTACCTGGTCGGCTTGCAGAAGTGTGGTGTGGAGTCTTGTGTACTGTGCTGGGACTGGCAGGTGGCAGTAAAAGAGAAGGTAAGTGATCAGAAATCAGTTTCTCTGCCCCGACTCCTACTTCTGCAGTCGACCTCTTCCCCATGTTTGCTTGTGTTGTGTCTCTCTTATGCCTCCTTTTCTTCACCCTGTGTCTGTCTCTATCATCCCATTTGTCTCTTTCCTCTCTGTTTTTGTCTCTAATTTTTTGTGTGCCTCTGCCCCCATTGTTGTACCCTGTTCATATTAATGTCTCCAACGTTATATGTATGCCAATGTCTGAGTAGGACTACCTCTGTGTTCCTTTCTATTTTTTTAGAAAAAAAACATTTTCATTGACAGGCTGTCAGGAAATGAAAAAAATATACATCTGGGTTTCAGACAAAATCATTGTACAACACAGCAGAGATGCTGAAATAATTGAGTAACAATAACATATAGTAAATAATCAAGTATCACAGTTTATAATACAACAAAGACATAAAAATAATACTACATATATAAGAACCAATCTATTGTCAGGGATAATGTAATTGTTTTTTTTAGAGATTGATAATTCTAGCATACAATATGAATAGGAGGAAAGGTATAATGAGAGTATAGCGTCCTTATATCAAAAGGGAACACCACTGCTAAGTATTTCTAAGTTATACCAGAAGGTGAGTTGAAAGCATTTCCTTAAGGCATATTTCATTACAGATGACAGGGTTTGGATGTACGGAAGCCATGTTGTTAAAAATCTTTCAACCATTTTATCTTTATGTAATGATTCTTCAGTCCAATCCTATAGGAACAAAAATGAAATTCTGCTGTACTGGAGAGATCCATTGGGATAGAATGGTCTTTTTAGTGGTGGCTGCCAATTTAGCAAGTAATATACGGTTGACTTTGAAAAGACCATAGGTAGTATCTCTGGGGTGAATATCACAGAAGGCCCAGGTTTTGGTGACTACAAATTTCATTTTAGTATGTTATTAATACAGAATTGAAGGTTCATCCATAAAATTTGCACTTGTGGAAATGTCCATAAACAATGTACAATATCAGCATTAGGGGTTTCACATTTATAACAATTTGAGGTGGGTGTTTCAGTTATAAGGAATTTTAGTTCTGGGGTGAAATATGGCCTGTGTAGAATATTTTGATTCTACATATGATATAGAAACCAGTTGTTTATTCTTTTTGAGATGAGAAGCCAGTATAGTTTTCATGGAAAGGTCAGGAAAGTCAACCTGCCATTTTAGTAGTCCTACTGTATATTACCTGATTCTATATTGAGTAAAGAGCAAGAGTGTGCATATATCTGTGAGGTGCAGAAGGGGTCCCACGGTCTACGACGTAGTGCACCATCCAGGCTGCATTCCATATCTCAATCATGTAAACTTTGCACTGTAGAATTGATTGTATATAAGTAGTGGCTTGTAAAAATGAATTTAAAGGAAATGTGACTGTTTGATATTCTTCTTGTAGCTAAAAGCAAGTGAGTGGAGACATAATATTTGCATGTAAAAACTGATAAACATATCGAATACCCCTGATATACCATATCCTAAAAATAGGGTATGTTTAATGAGGTTTGTGGGCTGGATTGTCCCACAAAGGTAAAAAGAGAGATGAGTATCTGGATATCTTAAGGTTGGAGTGGACAAGTCTCCAAGCCATACAAGTAGAATGTAACAAAATGTTATCTTTAACTTCCATTGGAAGAGATTGTGGAGGAGTATTTGAAAGAGAATAGATTCCAATCTGGGACAAAAGCCTGTTCCATAGAGCTCGTAGTATAAAGGTGCATACACACGTAACGATTTTGTAATCAACGATTATCTGTCAGATTTTCCCGTCTGGGGCCGGCCCCACTGACATCACAAGTGATGTCAGTGGGAGTGATTTTGGCTCTGATAGAGCCAAAAGCACTCCAGGACTTGCAGCAATGAGACCCTACCATAAGGGTCTCGTCGCAAGCGCGATGGTCTTGACCATCGCGACAATCTTCCTGGCCACTCGCTATAGCTGTGGGTGGTCACCCACAGCTATACAAGCGGCCAGGAGGCCACTCTAAAAATTAAGAAGGACGGCCCTGATTCAGAGCGAGCGCTCTGTCAGAGCTTCCGGCTCTAAATCAGGGCCTCTGGCCCTCACTCAGAGCCACTCGTTAGTAGCAGTACGCTCGTTGTGTTCCGATGTTGAGAAACCGCGCATGCGTCTGTGTAACACTGCGCATGTGCGTACGGCAGTTTGCGAGCTTTTTTTCACTCGTTCGGCAAATTGCGAACAGTAAGTGACATGTCAAATGTGATTGACACAACAGGCCGTTTTTGGGCGTTGACGGGGGTGGAGATGGGAAAACGCAGGCGAGGCGTTTTTTGGGCATACATAAATTAGCTCATGCGAACGTCAAATGTGTTCGTACCAAGTCATACGTCACTGGCTGATCCTCTTTCCGTTCAAACTGCTCGCACAGCTTGGGGTGTGGATTACTCGACCACAATGGCGATGGCCTTGTCCTCTGGTCCGGGCCTCCTCGATGTTTCATCGATTTATCACGGCTTCTCAGAAAAACAATCAACTTTGGATTGTAATGTGTTTTTTTTTTTTTTTTTTTGGGTTAGCACAAAACCGTACGCAGCTGAAAATCTCAGCTGCTAATTTCAGGATTACACATTCAATTAGCGTATTTTTGAAGGTATGTTTTTTACAATTTTGTTAGGGTTTTGTGATATTGTAACAATATTGTCATCATATTTGTGTGTATTGTAACCTTTTGCATTGGCCTGGAGATTTTTTTTTTTTTTTCAAAGTGTTCCTTAAAGAAACATTTTTATTTAACCCATTTTTTTACGGCTTTTTTTTAAAGCTAAGATTTCGTTTTTGCCTTGTGGTACTGGATTAACTCTATACCATTTTTCAAATAATGTCACAATACAGTTGAGAAAATTTTTTTATTTTTTATTTACTCAACCCATTTTTGAACAAATCAAAAAAGTTTAAGTTGCCTTAAAAGTTTGGGGTCCTTGTTACCCACTAATATTTTTTACATTTGTATTTAAAAAAAAGCCAATTTTGGGCACAAAAAAAATAAAATAAAAACAATTCACAAGAAAGGAGAGAGAAGTTTTGGCCCTTAAGGAATATGGGGCAAGCACAGAAGGAGTGTGGGAAAAGTAGCCAGTGTTGTCATCGTTTCTTTCCCCGTTTGGCTGGGGTAGGGTGGGCGCCAGACCGGGTCTGGGATGTCCTCTGGCTGGCCTGTCCAGAGGGAGATGTTGTGGCCTCTGGACTAGGCACAGGGCTAGGCACATTTGGAGGAATGGCTGTTGTTGTTTCAGAGGTGGAGGATCCAGATGTTCCGGCAGGAAGGGAGGTCGGCTCCACCATGTGCTGGCGAACGAGCTGCCCCAGGGCATTGGTGATTCTGATGTTGGCCCTGGTATTTTCAGCCAGGGCCTGACCAATGGTCACGTTGGCAGCAGCATTTTGCTCCAGGGCCTCAGCCACCCATAGCAGACTGGCGTCCATCCTCTGCAGAATCTCCGTATGGTAATCCAATTTAAAATTGAGTTCTGTGAGGAGTGCCACTGCCTGCGAGGGCGATTGCCCAGGACTGGCTTCTGCAGGGTCCTCAGCCGGATGTACTGGTTCCTCCCCTGCAGAGCCAGCAGAAATTCTGCGGCCAAGGCTCCCCTCTGGAGCAGACTCATCCGCCTGTGTCTCTGTGAGAAAAAAGAGAAAAGAGGAACATTACAATCTACATACTGTCACAATAACATTTCAGAGTTGGTTACATCACAACATTTACCTGGGACAACATGAGGAGCCGCAAAGTCTGGCATGTCCGTATCCATGTTGGACACGCCAAACACCTCCACATCCTGCACACACCCCTGTGCCAGCTCTTCCAAATCATTAAACTCCAATGACACAGGGGTGGGACTCCCACCTGTCCCCCTTGCATGCCTAGCCCTGTCAGCCATTTTTTGCTTCAGGTGATATTTGAAGTCTTGCCATCTGTGGGTGAAAAAGTAGGCATTATTCCTGCATTATTTGACCATGTTTTTTTTGGGGGGGCAAGTTTTTACTTACCGGCGTTTGACATCCCGGGCTAGATGGACATAATCACCCACCCTATTGACAGCACTGGCTATCTCCTCCCACATTCTCCACTTCTGGCTTACACCCATATTCCTGTCTGCCTGTGGCAGGATGTCCACACACTTCTGAACCAAAACCTCCATCTCCTTTCTTGTGAATTATGGCTGCCTTTTCTTTTTGCCAGCTTTGGCCGGAATACTGGGCCCAGCAGCCTCTTCCATGTCATCCTCAACACCTATTTACATTAAATTAGTTTGAATTTAGATGTCAATCTTTCACTATATTCTGGTTCAAACTAAGCCTTTATTAGAAATGTGAGAAATTCTTACCGGCCACCTCTTGCCCATTGTTTGGCTGGTCTGTAGCCATTTTTCATGCCAAAACTTGTACTACACCAGACCGTTTGTTTTTTTCCGTGACGTATTTATACATGCGTCTTTATTATTCGGCCGCATCATTGATTGTGCGTTCCTATGATCCATCCTTAATTTGAGCGGGAAAAAAAACACTATTTATGGCTTTTGGCAATTCGAGTCGAGGTGGCGGGTGTTGTTTGTTGGAGGTTACGTTGGTCGGAGTGGATTGTTGGCGGGAGTTGTGTTTGGAGGTTTTTTGGATTGTGTTAGAGGCGTTTTTTTTGTGTTTAACTTTCCGTTCGCATTTTTTGGTGTGGTTCTTTTAGTTGTGTTTTTTTTGTGTAAGTTTTTTCCCGTCATCCTTTTGTAAAATATGGCTCTCCTTTTTTTTTGGTTTTGGCCCAAAAATAATTTTTATTGTTTAATTTTGTTTGTAGGTTTTTTTTGGCTGTGCCCCAACGACCTTTTTGTTCTGTGACTTCTTTATCGTGTATTGGTAAGTTTTGATTTTAACTTGTTTGTTAAATGTTCATGTCTTGTTTTTCGCATCTTTTGGGGTCATTACGGTTTTCTTCCGGGTTTTTGGGGATGGTAAAAATGCAAACTATTTAGCGCACTTTTGTAGGCTTGATTCCCCTTGTAAAAATGCGAACTATTTAGCGCACTTTTGTAGGCTTGATTCCCCTTGTAAAAATGCGAACTATTTAGCGCAGTTTTGTAGGCTTGATTCCCCTTGTAAAAATGCGAACTATTTAGTGTTCACAATCTGGGTTGTTTTTTTGGTGCCAAATTGTGGAAGTCGTCTCAATGTCAGTTTCCTATTTTTCGAAATGTGTGTTTACCCCCTTTATTTTTGGGCCTTTTCAAAAATCAAGCTTACAAAATGGACACCCCAAAATCTTAACTTTTTATGGTCTTTTGAAATGTAGGTTTTTGAAATCATGACAATACCCCGGCATGTAAGCATCTTTGGATTGTACCGTAAAGATAAGTATTTTTTTTACTTTTTTGGGGGCAACATACCTTAACTCCAATTCTTACCATTTCACGTTGATGTTGTTCGTATTATTGTGGCCATGCTGCCGGAAGCCGACCAACCTCAATCTCGTCCCAGGCGTAGGCATCGTAGGCGTGCAAGGCCCCAGATATATCGAACACGTGTCACCCTTTTTGGAATGCCCGATGATGAGGTGTTAAGGCGCTACCGTCTTCCGCCCCAAATCATCATAGACACTCTCTCATTAATAGAGAGTGATCTTGAGCGGCAAATTGACAGTCCTACAGCAATACCACCACTTACGCAATTTATGGCGGTGTTACATTTCTGTGCCTCAGGATCCTTTCAAACCACTGTGGGAATAGTTGCGGGAATCTCCCAATCCTCCTTTTCAAGGATCCTGAGGGCAGTGATGGAGGCCCTTTTCAAGCACCTCCATCATTTTATTAAAATGCCTTTGAATATGGGTTCCCTTAGTGTGGCCAAGGCCAATTTTTACCAAATAGCTGGCTTCCCACACATCATAGGGGTTGTGGATGGTACTCACATACCACTTCAGCCTCCAGCACGGCTGGAGGCAATTTTTCAGAACCGAAAACACTATCACTCCCTGAATGTAATGGTGGTATGTGAAGCCAAAAAGACCATTCTTGCTACCGTAAACAAGAGATACAAGTATGAGTGTTTGGACATGTGTGATATGTGTATGGGGAAAACATCTGAGAAATTTTTAGAAAAAGATATATATAACCAACCTTTTAAAATCCTAAAAAATGGAAAAGGCAAAGACAAAGGATTACATCAACACATTAAAAAAAAAAGAAAATAAAAATTGGTTAAGAGGGAAACATACCGTTCATAATGACGCCTGGACCAGGAACCACACCATCGTCCTCCTCGGAGGTGGGACAAATGACTTCGGATGTCGGCGGGGTAATTTCGGACAGTGGTGATGGGGTGGTCAAGAGAGGGGTGGGTTGAGGGGAAGGGGAATTTGGAGGGATGGGAATTCTCCAAGAGGGAGGGGCATCAGGGTCTGGGCAGGCTGGGGTGGAGGGGGAATTTTGGGAAGTTTGGGGAGAGGAGGTTTGACTTGGAGTTGGGGAGAGGGGACGAGGGCGACGTCTTCGCAGGCGATGACGCCATAGTCTTCGCTCGGCCCCTAAATGATGGATAACAAATTGAGGTTACTTTTTAATTTCACCCTTCTAAATGCTAATTGGTTAACAAACAAAAAGGAAAACATGCACACGCAGATATGTTTTTAAAAAAAAACCAGGCCAAACAAGATAACATGCACACACAGATATGTGTGAAAAAAAGAAACAGGCCAAGCAAGAAAACATGCACACGCAGATAGGGCCGCAAATAAAAACATGAAAACAAAACATAACTTACTTTCAGCTATACGCTGGCGAAAACATGCCAGCAAGTGGGGCGTCCGCCGTTGAAGGTTGGACCACCTGCGCTCAAGCTGGCCGATCTGTTGGCGTGAGCCGAAGGAACGCAGGCGGCGGCGAACCTCCACATTGGCGAAACACTTCTCCCTATTGCTGATGGAGGGAGGCTGGCTGGTGATACGCCGGTCCATCACATCAGTCAGGACAATAAGCTCCCGTCTGGTGAACGCAGAGGCTCTCATGATGGCAATGGTGTATTTTTAATAAAACAGTTTTAATAAAGACCAGAAAATAATTTTGATTGGCTAATGTAGTTGGTAAATTAACAGGAACCATTCTATTGGTTAGTGTATGAGTCATGTGTTCTACAGGCCCAAAAAACTATTGTGAGTTATGATAGGCTTGATGCAGTGACATGCGTAAGCTAATTTAAATAAAGAAATGAAACAAGTAAAATATGCGTGGGTAAAAACACGGAAAACAATTTGATAATTGGATCAAACATGTATTTTGGATAAAGAAAACCATTGTTTAAACCGTACGTATTCTGCGGGTAAACAAAAACACGGACAAGAGTAAAGCTTTTTGAAAATGAAAAAAAAAGGTTTTGAACACATGTGAAGAGCAATTAACCTAATTGATATATTGATTGGCATGATACGATTGAAGTAGGTAGGCAGAATGAACGAGCAGGTAATCGAAATCTGACAGGCCCACTTCCGGTTTGTACTTGTGCGAGCGTTCCCTGCAAGCCACATTGGGGATGTATACTCGCTATTTGGCTCGCTCGTTAGCTAGAGGAGGGGTTGGGAGACTTTGGGGAGGAAGATTAGCTGCGTACGAAATTACGAGCGAGCGCTTAAAATTACATATTTCGGCACGTACGCCGAACGTACGAACGGCCACTTGCGTCCGGGTCTGAATCAGGGCCTCTGTGCCTATGTAAGCCCCATTCAAGCAGCCTATTTGTTGAGCATGTCCCCAAAATCTTCCCAACAATAAAAACAGCATTCCATACCTGCGGTTTAGATATAGAGCAGGGTACAGTGCGAGTTGGATACAGTTCAGGTCGGATACAGTGCGGGAAAAAGTGCGGGTCTGATATAGAGCAGAATACAGTGTGGGTTGGATACTGTGCAGGCCGGATACCATGTGGTATACAGTGTGGGTTGGATACAGTGCAGGTCAGATACAGTGTGGGTCTGATATAGTGTGGGATCCAGTGTGGGTTAGATACAGTGCAGGTCAGATTTAGTGCGGGTTACAGTGTGATTCAGTTACAGTGCATGTCTAATACAGTGCAGTTTGTTGTGCAGGTCAGATACAGTGTGAGTTGCAGGATACATTGTGGGTTGGATACAGTGCAGTATGGATATAGTATTGGATACAGTACGGGTTGGATACAGTGCGGCGTAAAGTGTGTGTCGGATTCAGCACAGGTTGGATACAGTGCAGGTCAGATACAATGTGGGTTGGATACAGTGCAGGTCGGATACAGTGCAGGTTGGATACAGTGTGGGTTGGATATACCAATATTGCACTTACTGTGACAGTGGTGTCAGCAATGCCAGTAGCGTCCTCAGTGGACAAGTGCTGGTGGTGTCGGCAGTGTGGGGGTGTTGGTGGTGTCCTCAGTGTGGGAGTGCCAGCAGTGTCGGCAGTGCAGGGGGGCTGTCGGTGTCTTCAGTATGGTGGACGGCAGTGCGAAGGTGCTGGACATGTGCTCAGTGCAGGGTGCCGGCAGTGTCGGCAGAGCAGGGGTGCCAGCAGTGTCCTCAGTGTGGGGGTGCTGGCGATGTTGGCAGTGCACAGGTACCAGTGGTGTCCTTAGTGTGGGAGAGCTGGCAGTGTCGGCAGTGCAGGGGTGCCAGCAGTGTGCTCAGTGTGGGGGTGCCAGCGGTGTCCTCAGTGTGGGAGTGCCGGTGGTGTCGGCAGTGTTGGGTGCTGATAATCTGAAGTGCAGGGTGATAGCAGTGTCAGCAGAGCAGGGGTGCCAGCAGTGTCCTCAGTGTGGGGGTGCTGATGGTGTTGGCAGTGCAGGGATGCCAGCTGTGTCCACAGTGTGGGGGTGCCAGCAGAGTGGGGGTGCTGACAGTGTACTCAGTACGAGGGGCGGCAGTGTCCTCAGTGCAGAGTGTTGGAGGTGTCAGCAATGTGGGGGTGCCGGTGGTCTCAGCTTTAGAGGGGCAGTGGTGTCAGTGCAGGGGGATGGGCGGTATCTATCTTCCATTTCCTGTGCCCATTGAAGTCTATGGGCAATTGCTTGTTGGCTTGGAGCATACTTGCCTACACTCCCAGAAGTTGTGGGAGGCTCCTGATTTTTTGGGTAGACCCCAGTACCCCCAGAAGTGTAGGCATATCTCCTGCCTTCTGCCCACTTGCTAGTGAAGCGGGCAGGATGGGGAGATTTAATGGGGAATTTTCAGGTCCATGATGAGGGGGTGGGGCTAAATGACGCAATTTGCATCATTTAACCCTGCCCCCTCTTTATGGACCTGCAAATTGCAGGCTTTTCCCAGAAAAGGGATGGGGCCTAATCACATCACCAGCTTGGCCCCACCCCCGAACCAGCTTGCAGGAGCAGCTGTCCAGGCTGCTCCTGGAAATCTTATCTACATAGTAGGTAAGATGGCTCTCTCAGTCAATCAGCGGCAAGCCCATTGAATTCAATGGGACTTTGCACACATAGGTATCCGAGGAGGGCAGGCAGATCTGAGCTGTGTCTGGGATCACCGAAATTTGGGTGGGCTTGGGGCCTGATTCAGACCCACTCGCGAGTGGCTGTCCACTCGCAAGTGGGTCGATGGTGTGCACTGCGCATGCGCACAACGGAGGGACCATCACGACCATCATCCTGCACGCTCGTATATGCTGTGGGTGGTGACCCACAGCTATACGAGCGTCCAGGAGGACGCTCCATAATTATGGAGGTGGGCCCTGATTCAGAGCGAGCGCTCTGGTCAGAGCGTCTGGCTCTGAATCAGGGCCTTGGTTCCTTGAGAACCAGGCCCACTCACCTGTAGTAAAAATTCTTAAAATAAGAAGTTTGCTCTTACCCAAAAACCCTCAGATTTTTCCATGCTTTTCCTGATTGGCAGCCAGCAGTACTACATCACCTTCAACAGAAGAGGAGGAGGAAGGTATGGTGTAAAGAAGAAAAGTTGTTTGTAAAGGGGAAAGGTAGATAATGAGGGGTAGAGGGAGTAAACTGTAATAGCAGGTGGAGGGGTTATATTCTATATATAATAAGACATGTTATTGTAGACATATGTAAAGGAGGAAAAACAAAGGACAGCCACACAGAAGAGGGGAACATAGAAAGTGAGACATACACACTAGTGCCTGAGACTAAAGCCACATACACAGTATATGGTTTTTATGGACGATAACGATATCGTTCACTGATATATCGTTCATATCACTCAGTGTGTATGTAGTATATGACCAACAATGCAAACTCCTGTGCATCATTAACAATGTCTTTTGTCGTCCGTACATGCAGGTCAATTAGATGATATCGTCAAGAATTGCCTGTTCAGAGATGTGGAAGGTGCATACACATGATACAATCAAAATGCATGATATGAGCGATAACAATATCGATCATTTCGTTATCGTTCATATCATGCATTTTTCGTTGCCTCCAACCCACCAATGACCTGAGATGCGTGGGCACGTATGAACGATAAAGATATCGTCTATTGACCATGCATGCAGGCCAATCTGGTTGATATCGACCAGGTTACTATAGGGATCCACAATCGTTGATCGTGGGTCGCTGCCAGTCCTTGGTGGGTTGGTGGTGTGCTGGATGATTGATATCGATCATCCAGCACACCTGGATGGTTATTGGTTACAATATGGTTATTGCTGATGGTCATCCAATATCTTTTGTCCTGCTCTACAGAAAGTTTAATGGAAATCTTTAACCAATATCATTCATACAGCACATCGTCTAGCGTGTATGAGCCTTAATGATGCAAGCACAAACAATTGGGGGAGGGTGTTTCTAAATGACAGCCCTGTTCTATTCTATTCTAAAATGAGTTTTGACTGTGGTTTAGTGGCGGTTTTGCTATCTGCAGATTTACTAAGGCCAAAACCACTGCAAAACTGCCATCAAAACACATTTTAGAATAGAATAGAACAGGGCTGTCATTTATAAACTGCTGCAAAACCAAACACCCGGGGTTTAGAATAGAATAGCAACCACCACCAAACCGCCGGGGCTTAGAATAGAATAGAAACTGCACCAAACCGCCGGGGTTTAGCATAGAATAGAAACCGCCATCAAGCTGCCGCTTAGTAAATTTTGCCCTACGTCTTTCCCCCATGTGGGTAGTTGATTATATATTGTATTTTTTCCAAATTGTGTTTTTATGCGCCAATGCCAATCCTGTGGCCAAAATTTTATTGCACTCGTCTTAATAAATTTGTTTTTTTCCTTACCCAAGGGGTGGTATATTAAACATTATCTGTTTCTAGATTATATTTTATCTAGTGTTGTGTCATAACCAGGGTTTCTCAGCATAGGGGACGACAGGTATTACCTGTGAGGGTGCTGCGGCATGGTCCTTCCGGCAGAGGGGCTGGTGTCTGGCGGTGGGCGTTGGCTGTGTGAAATGTTCCATGGGCACTGTGTCATTCTGGCTGAGGTAGGCCTGGTGGTGTTTCCATTCCGCTCTGGTATGGGCACCACCATCTTGTCTCTGGTCATGTTACTAAGCTGCTCCAGTCCTGGAGTGTCACCTGCTCTCTCTGACCTATCATAATTCTGCACTGGGTACTTAAGGGAGTTCAGAGCTTCCCATAGTTGCCAGTGCAATGTGTTTCACAGCGCATGCTGTGAGAGAGTTCCTGTGCTCCTAAAAACCTGTTTGTTTGAGTGCTCACCTGTGCTTTTGCTGAATCCCAGCTTCCCAGCAGCCTACATCACCCTGCCTGCTCCCAGTCTCCTGATGGACCATCCAACACCATCTATCTACCCTTTCCCTGCCAAAGGACCTTAGTGTGCAGTTAACCCTGTACCTACACTGACTCCATTTACCTAGCTCTCTGGTTCTACACTGAGCCTTCTCAGTACAACTCTCTATTCAATTCATCAGCTGCTGCTAATCCAATTGCTCTATAACCTCTCTGGATTTCATCTCACCAGTATCAATCAGTATAGCTGCATATACACACAATGATTTTGTTACCAATGATTTTATGAACGATTTTATGAATGATTTTATGAACGATTATCTGTCAGATTATCTGTCAGATTTTTTAAAGTGTAATGAACGATTTTTTTGAACTACAAATGATTTTTGCATATTAACTTAATGAAAATCGTTGAGTTGACAAGTCTAACTAAACTACAAACTACAAACGTGAACGCGCATGAACGATAATCGTTCATTGTTTGACTCAGAAAGTGAACGATTTTTTCATCATTACACAATATCGTTTAAAGATAATCGATCAAAAAATTGTTGTGTGTGTATGCAGCTTTACTGTTATCCTGTCTGCAGCCTTGCAGTGACCTTTTGGATTGCAAAGACTTTTTATTAGTTCTGCCACTACCCGGACATTATTTATTCTTACTTCACTACAGTTTCTAATCATCACCATCTTCTTAATACTCTGGACTTTATTCTATCCGTGCACATGTCTGCAAGTTCACCCATTAAAAAACCCACTTTTCAATTTAAATCTGTTCAGGTGTCTGCTCCTTTCAGGGCCAGATTAAGCTCTGTGGGGGCCCCTTGGCAACAAACATGTGGGGGCCCCTATCAATAAAGGTTTTTATATAGGGCACTTGTGGTGCCCTATAAATAAAATGTAATAATAATAATAATAATAATAATATATACACACATATAGTAGTTGTGCCTCTTCTGCAATGCCCCCAGTAGTTGTACCCCTTCTGCAATGCCCACTGAAGTTATGCCCCTTCTCCAATGCCCCCAGTAGTTATTCCTCTTCTTCAATACCCCCTGTAGTTGTGCCCCTTCTCTAATGCCCCCAGTAATTGTGCCCCCTGCAATGCCCCCAGCAGTTATGCCTCTTATTCAATGTTCCCTGTAGTTGTGCCCCATGTCCGATGCCCCCAGTAATTGTGCCTCTTCTTCAATGCTCCATGTGCCCCATCTCCGATGTCCCCAGTAGTTGTGCCCCCTGCAATGCCCCCTGTAGTTGTGCCTTTTCTTCAATGCCCCCTGTAGTTGTGCACCCTAAAGTAGTGCCACCAGTACTAACTCCCCCTCCCCGCCCAAACCCTTGTGAAAAACATACCTGTCTTCGCTCCACGCTGTCAGGGCTTTTGGGTCCGCCGCCACTGCTGCTGCCTGCAGGATCTGACTAGATCCAGGAAAGGCGTGCAGGCTCTTCTGATCATGGGTGACATCATGACGTCACCTGCACAATGCATCACTGGGAACGCTGGCCTCTGAAGCCATCAGAGGCCAGCATTCCCAGTTAGTTGGTCATGATCTACATGCAGGAGCTCCGCGAGCTTCTAGTAGATCGTGACCAACCTTAGCCGGACCTGACCTGAGGCATGTGGCCAGGGGTCAGGGACACTGGGCCTGATTCAGAGCCGCTCGTAAGCGGCCGCTCGTTCACTCCGAGCGATGTTCGCACAACTGCGCATCCGTATGGGTTGTAATACGCAAGCGTGAACCAGTCATTGCGGTCGGAAATTGTGTGCTCGCAAAATAGCGAATGCCTGCTAATTTGAGTGACAGAATGAGGCGTTTGTGGGTGGTAACAGGGGAAGGTGCTTGAAAACGGGGAGTGGAGATCCGAACGCAGGCGTGCCAAACGGTCAAAATGGGCGTTTTAAGGGTGTGCATAATTAACAAAGCAGCGTCATCGACCACGTCACATGGTTGTCTTTTAGTCTGAACTGCTCGCATGATTGCGGTAGGAAAATCCTACCACAAGCACTGCGAACAGTTCATACGCCTTTCAATGTACTCAATTAATCTAATAAATAGCGGAGATGACGTAGGATGCGAGCGGCCAGGGAGCGTTCTTTACAAAATAGCGAGCGCATGTTTCGTTCGCTCATTCAGACATAGAGGCGTCAACAGACCGCAAAGAGCGAGCGCTCTATTTAAATATCCGGCCCCTTTTTCAGAAGGAGTGAGCGCAAACTGTTTGGGGCCCCCTATATGTGGGGTCCCAGGATGACTGCCCCTGTCGCCCTGCCCTTAATCCAGTCCTGGTCCCTAATACCACCCCAGGTCCACAACAAACCCAGGGCTTGATTCTGACCCGCTTGCGAGCACTGAGCGCTCGCAAGTGGGTCGATGGTGTCCAAGTGCGCAAGTGCACAACGGAGGCGCCTCCATTGTGCCATGCGCGAGACCCGAATAATGATGGCCAAGCCATCGTTAAGGGTCTCGCACCAAAGGGGGCATGCTGTCAATGGCTATTGGGAGTGGCCAGGAGGCCGCTCCAAAAAGGAGCAAAGACGGCCCTGAGTCAGAGCGAGTGCTCTGTCAGAGCATCCGGCTCTGAATCAGGGCCCCAGATCCTAACAGTTTGCACTGGCCCAATGGACTATGCCACAGGACAGGAGTCCAGAATAGATTTAATTCAGACCATAGAAACCTGTTTGGAAAACCTGGAAACTATGCAACACCAAATTGCTCAGTTCTTTCAAGAAATGGTTAAACGTCAAGATATCATGAAAACTACTTTGACTACTTCAAATGTTACAGTGGTTACACCTGGTCTTCCATCTGGTAATACACATTACAGAGCATCTCCTCGGTTGCATCTACCTATGCCAAGTAAATTTGATGGCAAATTCTTAATCAGTGTGATGTGGATTTTACCTTGCGGCCAGATAACTTTCCTTCTGCTAAAACTAAAGTGGCCTATATCATGTTCTTATTGCCCGGCTCAGCTTTGGATTGGGCTTCTACACTCTTGGAGCATTCAGACCCTCTTCTGGACAATTTTGCTGAATTTATATGATCATTCAGGAGGATTTTTGATGAACCAGGAAGAACAGTTTCAGCCTCATCCAGTATTATGACTTTAAAACAGGGCACCCATCCTGTCAGCCAGACAGTTTCAGATTTTGGCATCAGAGCTCAAATGGAATGAAGAAGCCCTTACTTCAGTTTTTTGGCATGGACTTTCTGAACTATTAAAGGATGATTTGGTCACCCTTGAGCTTCCAACTAATCTTAACGATATGATTTCTCTTTACAATAAAATAGATCTACAATTTAGAGAACGTCAGGCTGGGAAGCATAGAACAGATTGTTACAAGCCACCCCCAATACCTCCAAAGCTGTGGTCCGATCAGCCTCCTCGTAGGCGCCTCTTTCTCGAGAGCTAGAAGATGCCGGGTTGGCTACTCTCTTACATTATGAAGTATGGATCCAGGTAGGCTTCTCAGCAACCTTTACTGCAGTGGAGGTGGTTAGGAGCACCTGGTACGATCTATACATGATCCTAAACATAGAAAATTTACTTACTATAAACACACTCACCAGATATCACGTCATGGCCTGTTGTGACCTGTGAGATGACAATGCTCTGCTGTATTAATAAAACCTGCTTGTTTAAAAGTAGTAGTAGTTTATCATGGTTGTCCTTTGGACCTAAGATTAAATGTAGGCATTTCCTCAACAATATCTCATAGGAAGACTAATTTTATGGAGACCTGGGAATAACCTGGATGCTATGCAAGACTTGGGTAGGACATTCACCCAATTCATTCCTATATCCTATGTGACTTTTGACAATTCATTTTATGTTTATAGTGGCTCATAGGTGCAGTGCACCCTGAAATACTTGTCCTGTGACATGTGTACCCTGATTATATTATACTAAAATTACAATAATTTGAAAACCTTCCTCTGTATAATTAATACTTTACACCACAATATCTAATACATATTTTACATATCTACTGGGTGGAAACTGTATGAAGTCAGTCTGTATTGCCAGTAAAGGTCCTTGTGAATGCGGGATTTGACAAATGGGTGTGGGAACCATTCTCCCTTGGTTCTCCTCCTAATCAAGTGAGGCAACTGCTCTTTCACTGCATAGGAGGAGAAGTTGGGAGCACACCAATATACCTCACCATACCTTCCCTTACATTGTGAGTAATCCTATGGGCTATCACTGCATAGGAGAAGTCTGGAGCACACATATATACTGTACCTCACCATACCTTCCCTTACATTGTGAGTAAGCCTATGGGCTGTCACTGCATAGGAGGAGAAGTCTG
This sequence comes from Taudactylus pleione, assembly GCA_031769625.1. Taxonomy (NCBI): domain Eukaryota; kingdom Metazoa; phylum Chordata; class Amphibia; order Anura; family Myobatrachidae; genus Taudactylus; species Taudactylus pleione. The sequence continues at coordinate 415,048 of JAUIMM010000880.1, forward strand.
GATCACACCAATATACCTCACCATGCCTTCCCTTACATTGTGAGTAAGCCTATGGGCAGTCACTGCATAGGAGAAGTTGGGAGCACACCAATATACCTCACCATACCTTTCCTTACATTGTGAGTAATCCTATGGGCTGTCACTGCATAGGAGGAGAAGTTGGGAGCACACCTATATACGTCACCATACCTTCCCTTACACTGTGAGTAAACTTATAGGCTGTCTCTTCCAGGCCAGGTAATAGTGATTTTGGTGTTACTGGTCATCCCCTCTCATTTTCCCAGATGTCTTCCACCTTTCTTACTTAAAATAAGACTAATATATTTTTCACAAGTTACAGATGTAAAACCTTGCAGTGACCACACATTTTTATTTTCAGGAGTTAAAATTCTCCTTATTGCAGCCTGTTTTGCTGTTTCATCAGACTGGATCATGTCAACGATACATTTCTTTAGGTAGATTGAAATTTTCTTAAGCATTGGACTATGCCTGCGGAGTACAGTAGTGTTGAATAAGGTTTCAAATGCATTAAATAATTCAATATCCCTGAAGTCTGAACTGTCATATGTTACCTAAATTCAAACACATTCATATTACATACATCTAAACATATCCAGAATATGCCTCTATTAAAGTACTCTTCTCAGAATCAGACTTTCCTCATCCTCTGTCCAACTCTACAAGTGTCCCTGAAAATAAACTTTCTTTTCAGGCAAACTTCACATTCCAGGATCCAATTATCTTCACTCTATACAACATCTTTTTATTTCTACATACTTTCTTCATTTTCATATACTTTCTTCGTTTTGTTAGGAATAATCCTGTCACACACAAGCAAAACAAACAAACACAGCATCCCTTTCCAATCCAAATAATATATCATATCCCAAAGTATATATATTATATTTTTTTTGTAGTGCACTTTGGGGGTTACAGCACCCTTTAACAGATGAGCCAGCCAGCCCTTGATTTATGACATTGGCGCTACTTTGCTGATGCAAGTGCGGCTACAGTGCACACAATTCACAGCACAGAAAAAAATATATTTTTTCTTTGGAGTGCTCTTTGGGGGTTACAGCACCCTTTAACAGACGAGCCAGCCGGCCCTTGGCGCTGCTCCTTTGTTGATGCACATGCGGCCTCAGCGCTCACAATTCACAAACATAGAAAAAATTATTTCTTAATTTTTTTTGGAGTGCACTTTGGGGGTTACAGCACCCTATAACAGATGAGCCAGCCAGCCCTTGATTTATGACACAGGCGCATGCTTGGCACTACTTTGTTGATGCACATTATGGCTACAGCGCACACAATTCACAAACAAAGAAAAAAAGAATTGTTTTATTTTTTTGGAGTGCACATTGGGGGTTACAGCACCCTTTAACAGATGAGCCAGCCGGCCCTTGATATATGACAAAGGCGCACTCTTGGCACTACTTTGCTGATGCACGTGCGGCTACAGCGCACACAGGGCCTGATTCAGAGCCAGACGCTATTTGCGGTCGTTCGTTCTGAAAAAAGGGGTGGCTATTCAAATGAACCATTTGCTCTTTGCGGTCTGTTCACGCCTCTATGTCTGAATGAGCGAACAAAACTTGCGGTCGTTTTTTTGGAAACTACGCCCCCTGGCCGCTCACATCCTACGTCATGTCTGCTATTTATTAGATTAATCGAGTACATCGACCAGTGTATGAACTGCTCGCTATTCTTGTGGTTGGTTTTTCCAAACGCAATCTTGCGAGCAGTTCTGACTATAAAATAACCCAGTGACGTGGTCAATGACGCTGCTGTATTAATTATGCACACCCATAAAACGCCCGTTTTGACCTTTAAGCACGCCTGCGTTCTGATCTCCACTCCCCGTTTTCAAGCACCTTCCCCTGTTACCACCCACATACGCCTCCTCCTGTCACTCAAAATAGCAGGCATTCGCTATTTAGCGAACAAACGATTTTCAGCCGCACTGACTGGTTCGCGCATGCGTATTACGATCCGTACGCATGCGCAGTTGGGCAAACATCACTCGGAACGAACGAGCGGCTGCTTACGAGCGGCTCTGAATGAGGCCCACAATTCACAACACAGAAAAAAATATTATTTTTTTTTGGAGTGGTCTTTGGGGGTTACAGCACCCTTTAACAGATGAGCCAGCTGGCCCTTGGCGCTGCTCCTTTGTTGATGCATGTGCGGCTACAGCGCACACAATTCCCAAACACAGAAAAAATAATTTCTTAATTTTTTTTGGCACAGGCGCATGCTTGGCGCTACTTTGCTGATGCACGTGTGGCTACAGTGCACACAATTCACAGCACAGAAAAAAAAATATTTTTTTTGCAGTGCTCTTTGGGGGTTACAGCACCCTTTAACAGATGAGCCAGCCGGCCCTTGGTGCTGCTCCTTTGTTGATGCACATGCGGCTCAGCGCACACAATTCACAAACACAGAAAAAATTATTTCTTAATTTTTTTTGGAGTGCACTTTGGGGGTTACAGCACCCTTTAACAGACGAGCCAGCCGGCCCTTGATTTATGACACAGGCGCACGCTTGGCGCTACTTTGCTGATGCACGTGCAGCTACTTCGCACACAGGCCCTGATTCAGAGCCGGATGCTCTGACCAGACTGCTCGCTCTGAATCAGGGCCATCTTAGTAAAATTTGGAGCGTCCTCCTGGATGCTCGCATAGCTGTGGGTTACCACCCACAGCTTATGTGAGCGTCCATGATGATGGTCGCGATGGTCAAGACCATCGCGACCATCGGGCTTGCGACGGAGACCCTGCGGTAGGGTCTCGCTGCCACAAGCCCTGGAGTGATTTTGGCTCTATCAGAGCTAAAATCACTCCCACTGACATCACTAGTGATGGCAGTGGGGCCCGCTACAGACGGTAGGCGTTCCCATGGGAACGCCTCCATCTGGCAGCCCCACCCCCCGCACGCCCACCAAAGGGGGCGTGCTGTCAGTCACCATCAACAGCACGCCTCCCTTGGTGCGAGACCCGGAGCGACAGCTTGGCTGTCGTTGTCCGGGTCTCGCGCATGCGCACGATGGAGCTCCCTCCGTCGTGCGCATGTGCAGTGGGGGAACATCGACCCACTTGTGAGCATCCTGCGCTCACGAGCGGGACTGAGTGACCCCCACAATTCACAGACACAGAAAAAAAAAATTTTGGAGTACACTTTGGGTGAGCACACCTGATGAACAGATCACCCCCTGGACAACACTACAGCACCCCTTTAGAACTACAGCCTTTATGGGACACTGCACAACACAGCCCAGCAAGTCCCTATACACTTTGGAGTGGAAATAGCCCCTATGGACAACTGACTGCACAACACAGCCCAGCCAGCCCCTATGGACAACAGCAGCACAACACAGCCCAGCCAGCCCCTATGGACTTTGGAGTGGACATAACACAGCAAGCTCTAACTCCCACTCTCCCTCTTCACTGTCCACAGCCAGAGTGAAAAATGGTGCCATCGCGGGGACCTTTTATAGAATCCAAAACCCGTGAGATCTGACAGCAGGATGATGATGTGTTGCCTCAATTTCAGATCCAAGTCAGATGGGAAAACTTGAGACTGATAGCAGAATGGCAGCAGTACTCGACAATATTTATACATACATACAGTCAGGTCCATAAATATTGGGACATTGACAGAATTTTCATATTTTGGCCTCTATTCACCACCACAATGGTTTTGAAATGAAACAAACAAGATGTGCTTTAACTGCAGACTTTCAGATTTAATTTGAGGGTAATTACATCAAAATCGGGTGAACGGTGTAGGAATTACAACGGTTTCAATATGTGCCTCCCACTTTTTAAGGGGCCAAAAGTAATGGGACTATCAACTCAAAAGCTATTTCATGGACAGGTGTGGGCTATTCCCTCATTATTTCATTATCAATTAAGCAGGTAAAAGGTCTGGAGTTGATTCTAGGTGTGACATTTGCATTTGGAATCAGTTGATGTTGACTCTCAAAATGAGATCCAAAGAGCTGTCACTATCAGTGAAGCAAGCCATCATTAGGCTGAAAAATCAAAACAAACACATCAGAGAGATAGCAAAAACATTAGGTGTCGCCAAATCAACTGTTTGGAACATTCTTAAAAAGAAAGAATGCACTGAAGAGCTCAGCAACACCAAAAGACCCGTAAGACCACGGAAAACAACTGTGGTGGATGACAGAAGAATTATTTCCCTGGTGAAGAAAAACCCCTTCACAACAGTTGGCCAAATCAAGAACACTCTCCAGGAGGTAGATGTATATGTGTCAAAGTCAACAATCAAGAGAAAACTTCACAAGAGTGAATATAGAGGGTTCACCACAAGATGCAAACCATTGGTGAGCCACAAAAACAGGAAGACCAGATTAGAGTTTGCCAAACAAAATCTAAAAAAGCCATTACAGTTCTGGAACAACATCCTATGGACAGATGAGACAAAGATCAACTTGTACCAGAGTGATGGGAAGAGAAGAGTACGGAGAAGGAAAGGAACTGCTCATGATCCAAAACATACCACCTCATCAGTGAACAATGGTGGTGGTAGTGTCATGACGTGGGCATGTATGGCTGCCAATGGAACTGGTTCCCTTGTATTTATTGATGATGTGACTGCTGACAAAAGCAGCAGAATGAATTCTAAAGTGTTTTGGGCAATATTATATGCTCATATTCAGTCAAATGCTTCAGAGCTCATTGGACGGTGCTTCACAGTGCAGATGGACAATGACCCAAAGCATACTGCAAAAGCAACCAAAGAGTTTTTTAAGGCTAAAAAGTGGAGTGTTATGCAGTGGCCAAGTCAATCCCCTGACCTAAATCTGATTGAGCATGCATCTCACTTGATGAAGACAAAACTGAAGGGAAAATGCCCCAAGAACGAGTAGGAACTGAAGACATTTGCAGTAGAGGCCTGGCAGAGCATCACCAGGGATGAAACTCAGCGTCTGGTGATGTCTATGTGTTCCAGACTTCAGGATGTAATTGCCTGCAAAGGATTTGCAACAAAGTATTAAAAAGTGAAAGTTAGATTTAGGATTGTTTAGTTTGTCCCATTACTTTAGGCCCCTTAAAAAGTGGGAGGCACATATAGAAACTGTTGTAATTCCTACACCGTTCACCTGATTTGGATGTAATTACCCTTAAATTAAATCTGAAAGTCTGCAGTTAAATCACATCTTTTTTGTTTCATTTCAAAGCCATTGTGGTGGTGAATAGAGGCCAAAATATGAAAATTCTGTCAATGTCCCAATATTTATGGACCTGACTGTATATTTATATATATATATATATATATATATATATATATATATTAGAGATGAGCGAGTTAGGATTTCTGAAATCTGAACCACCCCAAGCACCCCTGATCTGAGTTGTATCCGAGTCAGGCTCAACTTTTCCCGCCTGACTCGGATCTGAAATCGAGGCAAAATGTCATCATTCCGCCTTCCAGATCTCACGGGTTTAGGATTCTATAAAAGGTCCCCACGTCGGCACCATTTCTCACTCTGGCTGTCTACAGTGAAGAGGGAGGGTGGGAGCTAGGGCTGGCTGGGCTGTGTTGTGCTGCTGTTGTCCATAGGGGCTGTGTCCACTCAGTGAATAGGGGCTGACTGGGCTGTGTTGTGCTGCTGTTGTCCATAGGGGCTGGCTGGGCTGTGTTGTGCTGCTGTCATAGGAGCTGGCTGGGCTGTGTTGAGCTGTCAGTTGTCCATAGGGGCTGTGTCCACTCCAAAGTCTATACGGGCTGGCTGGACTGTGTTGTGCAGTGTCCCATAAAGGCTGTAGTCCTAGAGGGGTGCTGTAGTGTTGTCCAGGGGGTGATCTGTGCATCAGGGGTGCTCCCCCAAAGTGCACTCCAAATTTTTTTTTTCTGTGTCTGTGAATTGTGTGCGCAGTAGCCGCACATGCATCAAACAAAGTAGCGCCAAGCGTGCGCCTGTGTCATAAATCAAGGGCCGGTTGGCTTGTCCGTTAAACGGTGCTGTAACCCCCAAAGTGCACTCCAAAAAAATATATTTTATTTTAGTGTTTGTGAATAGTGTGCGCAGTAGCCACACATGCATCAACAAAGTAACGCAAAGCGTGTGCCTGTGTCATAAGTAAAGGGCCGACTGGCTTGACCGTTAAAGGGTGCTTTAACCCGCAAAGTGCACTCCAAACAAAATAACAAATAATTTTCTGTGTTTGTGAATTGTGTGCACTGTGGCTGCACATGCATCAACACAGGAGCAGCGCCAAACGTGTGCCTGTGTCCCATAAGTAAAGGGCCCGCTGGCTTGTCTGTTAAAGGGTGCTGTGACCCCCAAAGTGCACTCCAAACAAAATAAATTATTTTCTGTGTTTGTGAATTGTGTTCACTGTGGCTGCACGTGTATCAACACAGGAGCAGTGCCAAGCGTGTGCCTGTGTCCCATAAGTAAAGGGCCATCTGGCTTGACTGTTAAAGGGTGCTGTAACCCCCAAACTGCACTCCAAACAAAATAAAAAAATGTTTTCTGTGTTTGTGAATTGTGTGTACTGTGGCCGTATGCTCATCAACAAAGTAGCTCCAAGCATGCGCCTGTGACATAAGTAAAGGGCCGGCTGGCTCGTCTGTTAAAGGGTGGTGTAACGCCCAAACAAAATATTTTTTTTTTCTGTGTTTGTGAATTGTGTGCACTGTAGCTGCACGTGCATCGACAAAGGAGCAGCGCCAAGCATGTGCCTGTGTCCCATAAGTAAAGGGCCGGCTGGCTCATCTCTTAAAGGGTGGTGTAAGCCCCCAAAGTGCACTCCAACAAAAAAAACATTTTCTTCGGTGTTTTTGAATTGTGTGCACTGTACGTGCATCCTCAAAGCAGCAGCGCCAAGCATACGTCTGTCTGTTAAAGGGTGGTACAACACCCAAAGTGCGCTCCAACAAAAATAAAATAATCTTTTTTTCTGTGTTTGTGTGTGAAATGTATGCACAGTAGCCGCACCTGCATCCTCAAAATGGCAGCGCCAAACGTGCGTCTGTCTGTTAAAGGGTGGTGTAACCCCCAAAGTGCGCTCCACAAAAAATAAAAAAATATTTTTTTTCCTGTCTTTGTGAATTGTGTGGGCTGTAGCCGCACCTGCATCCTCAAAGCAGCAGCGACAAGCATGCGTCTGTCTGTTAAAGGGTGGTGTAACCCCCAAAGTGCCCTTTAACAAAAATAAAATAATCTTTTTTTCTGTGTTTGTTTGTGAAATGTATGTGCAGTAGCCGCACCTGTATCCTCAAAGCAGCAGCAACAAGCGTGCGTCTGTCTGTTAAAGGGTGGTGTAACCCCCAAAGTGCGCTCCCCAAAAAATAGAAAATTCTTCTTTTTTTTCTGTCTTTGTGAATTGTGTGGGCTGTAGCTGCACCTGCATCCTCAAAGCAGCAGCGACAAGTGTGCATCTGTCTGTTAAAGGGTGGTGTAACCCCCAAAGTGCGCTCCACAAAAAATAAAAAATTCTTCTTTTTCTTCTGTCTTTGTGAAATGTGTGCGCTGTAGCCGCACGTGCATCCTCAAAGCAGCAGCGACAAGTGTGCATCAGTCTGTTAAAGGGTGGTTTAACCCCCAAAGTGCGCTCCACAAAAAATAACATTTTTTTTTTTCTGTCTTTGTGAATTGTGTGGGCTGTAGCCACACCTGCATCCTCAACGCAGCAATGACAAGCATGCATCAGTCTGTTAAAGGGTGGTTTAACCCCCAGTGCGCTCCACAAAAAGTAAAAAAATCTTTTTTTTCTATGTTTGTGAATTGTGTGCACTGTAGCCGCACGTGCATCAACAAAGGAGCAGCGATACCCATTATGGCCCTAACTGTGTGGCGTTTGTATATTCTCCCTGTGCTTGCGTAGGTTGCCCCCGGGTGCTCCTGTTTCCTCCCACACTCCAAAAATATACTGGTATGTTAAGGCTAAGGTCTTTCCCTATGTTCATGACTAGTGGTTCAGCTTCACATGACGATGGAAGCCCTCCTCCCGCTAAAAAAATCAAATGAGTTAAGATGGCAAAAGCTCAGTGAAGAACTCTGCGTTCTAAGACGATATCACAAATCCCCAAGGAGAGTCCAAGTGTGGTGGCGTTTGCGATGCCTGACCTTCCCAGCACTGGATGGGAAGAGGTGGCTCTTTCCACCATTTGCACACCCTCTGCAAGTGCTGAAAGGGGCACACACAGTCCACTTGCTGATATGCAAATTGAAGATGCCACTGTTGAAGTACAACAGGATGAGGACACTGGTGTAGCTGGTGCTGAGGAGGAAGTTGGCGAGGAGGATTCTGATGGTGATGTGGTTTGTTTAAATCAGGCTCCGGGAGAGACAGTTGTTGTCCGTGGGATGAAAAAGCCCATCACGGTCATGCCTGGGCAGAAGACCAAACATTCCACCTCTTTGGTCTGGCAATAAATCCTGACAACAACTGTCTTGCCATATGTACCATATGTAAAGGTGAAATAAGTAGGGGTAGGGACATTAAACAAATAGGAACATCCTCCATTATACGTCACCTGCAGCACATTCATAAAAAGTTACTGTCAAGTTCAGAAACTTTGGCTAAGACCATAAGCAGTCCAGGGACACCTAAATCCCTTTGTCCTGTTGTATCCAAGCACCTGCAAACCACACCGTCAACTCTCTCCTCGTCAATTTCCTTCTTAGTCAGGATCGGAAGTAGTCCTGCAGGCCATGTCACTGGCATGACTGACTCTCCTATCTGGGATTCCTTTGGAGGATCCTGCATTGCTATGCCTACTGCTGCCACTTCTGCTGTTGCTGCTGGGAGTCATTCATCATCCCAGAGAGGAAGTAGGAACACCACTACTGTTACTAAACAATTGACCCTCCAACAGTCCTTAGCGAGGAGGATGAAGTACGACAGCAGTCATCCTGAAGCAAAATGTATAGGCCAGGACTGTTATGTTGGTGTTAGATGTGCTACCGGTATCCGCCATTAGTGCAGTGGGATTGAGACAATTGATGGAGTTAGTGTGTCCCCAGTTCCAAATCCCATCTAGATTCCACTTCACTAGGCAGGCAATACCGAGACTGTACAGAAACGTCAGAAAAAGTGTCCTCAGTGTACTGAAAAATACGGTTGTACCCAATGTCCACTTAACCACGGACATGTGGACAAGTGGAACAGGGCAGACTAAGGACTATATGACTGTGACAGCCCACTGGGTAGATGTATCACCTTACTCAGCAACAACAGCAGCGTCACCAATAGCAGCATCTCAGAAATGCCAGCTTGTTCCAAGGCAGGCTACACTGTGTATCACCAGTTTTAGTAAGAGGCACACCGCCGACAACCTCTTAGAGAAACTGAGGTAAATCATTGCCCAGTGGCTTACCACACTTAGATTCTCCTGGGGATTTGTGATATCTGACAATGCCACCAATATTGTGCGGGCATAACATCTGGGCAAATTCCAGCACGTCCCATGTTTTGCTCACAGAATAAATTTGGTGGTGCAGAATTTTCTGAAAAGCGACAGGGGCGTGCAGGAGACACTTTGGGTGGCCCAAAAAATTTCTGCCCGCTTTCGCCATTCAGCGACTGCGTGCCGAAGACTGGAGTGCCAGCAAACACTCTTGAACCTGCCCCGCCATCACCTGAAGCAAGAGATTGTGATGCGGTGGAACTCAACCCTCTATGTGCTTCAGAGGATGGAGGAGCAGCAAAAGGCCATTCAAGCCTATACATCCACCTATGACATAGGCAAAGGAGGGGGTATTCACCTGACTCAAGCACAGTGGAGAATGATTTCCGTGTTGTGCAAGGTTCTCCAGCCCTTCGAACTTGCCACACGTGAAGTCAGTTCAGACACTGCCAGCTTGAGTCAAGTCATTCCCCTCATCATGCAGAAGCAACAGGAGAAAGTGAAGGAGGAGCTAAGATGGAGCGATTCCGCTCGGCATGTGGGACTTGTGGATGAAGCCCTTCATTCGCTTTGCCAGGTTTCCAGGGTGGTCAATCTGTTGAAATCAGACCACTACATTTGGGCCACCGTGCTCGATCCTAGGTTTAAAGCATATGTGGTGTCTCTCTTTTGGGCTGACACAAGCCTGCAGAGGTGCAAAGACCTGCTGGTGAAAAAACACTGTCAACTGAAGCGGAACGTGACACGTCAACAGCTCCTTCTTCATTTTCTCCCGCAACTGGGGCTGCCAGGAAAACACTTAGGTATCCTAAGCAACCCACTGGTGGAGATGCAGTGCAGGCAAGACCAAGTTTGGACATCTGGTCAGGACATCTTTCCTCCGTAGAGCCAGTTTGTGCAGGGACAGAATAATTGCCAGCTTGTTTTGTGGGGGCCCAAACGAACCAATCATTTCAGACACAGTCGTGTGGTAGACCCTGGTGCTGAAATGATTGGTTTGTTAAAGTGTGCATGTCCTGTTTATACAACATAAGGGTGGGTGGCAGGGCCCAAGGACAATTCCATCTTGCACCTCTTTTTTTTCTTTGCATTATGTACTGTTTGGGGCCTAGTTTTTCAAAATGCCACTGCAGTGTCACTCCTAGATGGGCCACGTGTTTGTGCCGCCCACTTGTGTCGCTTAGCATAGTCATCCAGCTACCTCAGTGCAAACTTTTGGACATAAAAACACTATTGTGAAGTGTGAGGTGTTCAGAATAAACTGGAAATTAGTGGAAATTAAGGTTATTGAGGTTAATAATAGCATAGGAGCAGAAAAACCCACAAATTCTGTGATTTTAGCTGTTTTTATGCTTTTTAAAAAAAAAAACAGATCAAAAACACAAAACCCAGAATGTAAAACACATTGAAGGGTGGTTTTGTCAAAACCAATCCAGATCCAAAACACGAAGAAAAGTCCAGATCCAAAATCAAAACACGAAAAGTGCTCGGTGCACACCCCTAGTAGAGACAGGTTTCATTGACCTGAAAAGCTGCTTTTATCACAACCCATCCACAATCCAATTAATTAATAGAACCATACAGATCCAAAACACAAAACCCAGAACCCAAAACACGGAAGGGTGGTTTTGGCAAAACCAATCCAGATCCAAAACATGAAGAAAGATCCAGATCAAAAACCAAAAACACAAAACACGAAATGTGGCCGGTGCACACCCCTAATATATATATATATATATATATATATATAGTGACACAGTTAGGTTAGGGGGTCCCTCTCCTGGGTAGAGGACTCCTTCCTTTCACACACAGCAGCTGGGAAACAGTACGCCAGACTGGATGCAAGTACAAGCTGGTCGGCGCCAGGCTTTATTGTGCAATGTCAGAAATAACACAAAGAAAACATAAACGTAAATCCTAGCCCTGTCGGGGCACTAACTTCACAGGTAGTTCCCTCACTACCAGAACCTGGCAGGGCCTAATGCCCTCACCAGCAACAAAAGCACAGCACAACACTCACAGTTAGGTTTTCAAGTGTCTCTGAGCAAACTCCCTGTCTGCTCTCCCAGGTGAGACAATCAGCCCTCAACACACTAGGCTTATATTGGCCACTCTCAGGTGGAAACCCTAACAAGCCTGCTACCAGGCTAAGAGAACCAAAACCTCGAGTGGCCGGGGGTGGAGCCCTCCCTCTCCTCTCACCCACAACCCCCAGGTCCCAAACTTGCTTTTCAAAAAGCCGAAACTCAAGCCTGCTACACTGCAGACTTTCTCCTGGGGATTTTATACACATAGGACAGGAATCTAGGATAAATGTCCCGTCACAGACCACTTTACCAGTGATCCTATCACATATCCCCCCCTTTGTTTCGACCTATGGGGCGGAACAACTGAAGCCCCCAAACAATGAACGCGTGACAACGTGTCTGCTTTTGACAACAGGCCCCCCTGGCCTGTGTTCCACTGAAAATTTAAAAGTTTGTAATGCCAAGAACCATCTCGTAATTCTCGCATTACTGTCCTTATTTTCGGACATCCACTTTATGGCCAACGCCTCCTTCTCCACTGTGGCATCAGGTAGGCATCGAATTTTGAAACACTGTTCAACTTTCGGAAGTCATTGCAGAAACGCACACTCCTGTCGGGCTTTGGAATCAACCCAATGGGACTTGACCATTCACTATGTGATTCTTCAATAACTCCTAACTCTAGCATATTTTTAATTTCTTTCGACACCGATTCTCTTTGTGCTTCTGGTAACCTATAGGGCTTTAGATTAACTTGAACCCCTGGGTCAGTGATGATGTCATGTTTAATGACCGAGGTTTTCCCAGGTACGTCAGAGAACAGCACCCTATTTCTAATCAGAAACTCCTTGACCTCTTGTTGTTGAATTGCCGACAGGGTTTTTGCCACTGTCACTTTGGGAACTAAGGGCCCTGGACTTACTGGAGGGTCTCGGACGGCCGACAGTACCGTTCTATCTTTCCAGGGCTTTAACAGATTTATGTGGTATATCTGTTCCGGCTTTCTTTTCCCCGGCTGGTAAACTTTGTAATTGACCTGCCCCACTCTTTCTAAGATTTCAAAGGGCCCTTGCCATTTAGCCAAAAGTTTATTTTCCACAGTGGGAACCAATACTAACACTCTGTCCCCAGGAGCAAAGCTGTGTAACCGAGCATTGCGGTTGTATACCCTCTGCTGTGCCTGTTGAGCCTGTTCCAGGTGCTCTCTCACTATCAGCACTACCGCAGCAATTCTCTCCTGCATTTGAGAAACATACTCAATCACCATTTTGGAAGGACTAGACTGCCCCTCCCATGTCTCTTTGGCAATGTCTAGTAACCCCCTTGGGTGTCTCCCATACAACAAGTCGAAGGGTGAAAACCCGGTGGAGGAGTGGGGAACTTCTCTTATGGCCAACAATAAATACGGCAATAAGTAGTCCCAATCCCTACCATCCTTGTCGACCACTTTCCTAAGCATGTGTTTTAACGTCTTGTTAAACCTCTCGACCAGCCCATCGGTTTGGGGGTGATAAACCGAAGTTCTTAACTGTTCGATTTTGAACAGGTGGCAGAACTCTTTCATGACTTTGGACATAAACAGTGTACCCTGGTCAGTTAGTATCTCCTTAGGTATACCCAGCCTGCTAAAAACATGAACTAGTTCTCTGGCAATGGTCTTGGTTGACGTATTGCGCAACGGGATCGCTTCCGGGTACCTGGTAGCGTAATCCATTATGACCAGAATATACTGGTGTCCCCTGGCAGACTTCATTAAGGGTCCAACCAAATCCATCGCTATTCTTTCAAACGGCACCTCTATAATAGGCAATGGAAGTAGTGGACCCTTAAAATGTGGCCTGTGAGCATGATACTGACAATCAGGGCAGGATGCGCAAAAGTCAGACACCTCTTTATGAAGCCCGGGCCAGAAAAACCTCTGCATTATTCGCTCTGTGGTTTTCTCTACCCCTAGATGGCCTGCCGTTATATGACCATGGGCCAGATCCAACACTGTTCTTCTGTAGGCTTTGGGAACTATTAGTTGTTCCACAATATCTTTCCCCTTCTTAGTCACCTGATATAGCAAATCCTGACACATTGCCATGTGGGGATAGGACAAAGTACTATCAGGGTCTACGGGTTTACCATCAACTACTTTTACATTCTCCCTGGCTTTTACCAAAGTAGGGTCATTCAACTGCTCCACGGCAAAGACCTCTCTTCTGACCTCTAAATCAGGCAGACGATCACTTGGCCCAACAACACTTCCCACCTCAATGGGAGGCACATCAGTTGGCGGGCCACCGTCACGTTCCGCATTCTCTAGTTCGCCAACCATAGTAGAAAAAGGGAATAACTCTGACTCAGAAGAAACTCCCTCCTCCACTACATCGACAACCTTCTCAAATGGATCAGGGTTGTTCACCTCTGGAACAAAACGGCTTTCCCACAACTTCCAGAAGTGAGCATTTTCTCTCCCCAATATTGCATCGTACACCAGACCATGCACCAAACGCACAGAAACTATAGCAGAGCCACATGGTGTCTCGATGTTCACCTCGGCAGTAACATAATATTGAGTATCCCCATGTATGCAGGTCACACCCACAGTTTTCCCTGTATGCCTCAAGGGGTTCACCAGCTCAGCTTTTATAAGTGTCACCAAGCTACCAGAGTCTAACAGTGCCTCTACTCGGTTGCCATCTACAGTGAGTACACACATGTGCTTATCAGTCTCAGCCTGCCAGTCAGCCGTACAGGCTGTCTGTGCAAAGAAAGACCCCCTGCGGTAGACATGAGCAGTATCACATTGCGTAGGTTCAGTTGTAAGTGAACAATTAGCGGCAATATGGCCGAAGCCACCACATCGGAAACACTGAGTCATATTAATGTCTAGTCGTTTACGGGGCAAGAACCTTCCTGGCCTGGCAGGCCTGTCTCCAGGTTCAACACCCTCAGTCTTAGGTACATTCCACCGCCCAGCACCCTTCTCCCCTGGAACAATCTTACCAGTGTCTGTGGGAGTTCGCCGGTGCGCCATCGGGGCTCGGTGGGGCATACTCATCAGCTCCTCAGCCGCCACGTACCTCTCCACCAGCTCGACCAACTGGTCCGCGGACTTAGGGTCTGCATGGCTCACCCACTTGCGCAGAGTCACAGGTAATGATCACAGGTACCGGTCCATCACGACCCTTTCCACGATCTGTGGTCCTGTCAGCGTCTCGGGCTGTAGCCATTTTGAGGACAGATGGACGAGGTCATGCATCTGTGAACGTGGAGGCTTGTCCCTATGGAACTCCCAGCGGTGGACCCGTTGGGCACGAACAAAGGTGGTGACTCCCAAGCGAGTTAGGATCTCCTGTTTTAGGGCCTGATTCAGAGCCGCTCGTAAGCGGCCGCTCGTTCGTTCTGACCGATGTTCGCACATCTGCGCATGCGTACGGATTTTAATACGCATGCGCGAACCAGTCAGTGTGGCCGAAAAACGTTTGCAGGCTATATAGCGAATGCCTGCTATTTTGAGTGACAGAAGGAGGCGTATGTGGGTGGTAACAGGGGAAGGTGCTTGAAAACAGGGGTGTGAAATTAGATCACAGGCGTGCTTTAAGGTCAAAACGGGCGTTTTAAGGGAGTGCATAATTAATACAGCAGCGTCATTGACCACGTCACTTGGTTTTTTTTTACTCCGAACTGCTCGCAAAATAGCGGTTGAAAAAACCAGCCACAAGAATAGCGAGCATTTCATATGCTGTTCGATGTACTCGATTAATCTAATAAATAGCGGACATGACGTATGGTGCGAGCGGCAAGGGGGCGTATTTTTCAAAATTACAACCGCAAGTTTTGCTCGCTCGTTCAGACTTAGAGGCGTGAACAGACCGCAATTAGCGAACGGTTCATTTGAAAAGCCACCCCTTGTTTTAGAACGAACGACGGCAAATAGCGAGCGGCTCTGAATGAGGGCCTTAGTTTTTTATAGTCCTTGGCATCAGCCAGGCATAAGTCGAAATATGCTTTTTGTGGCTCCCCAGACAAAAAAGGTGCCACCAGACTTGCCCACTGCTCCTTGGGCCAACTCTCCCTTTCGGCCGTTCTTTCAAATGTGGCGAGATAGGCCTCCACATCATCGCCCGAAGTCATCTTTTGAAGGAAGTGACTGGCTCGTACGGAGTGAGTGGGGGTGGGAGGACCAGTAGCAACATCTCAGGGCCGGTCGACCATTTGCTGTACCACCTCTCTTATGGCCTGGCTGTTTTCCGCTAAGGCCTGGTGGGTTTCCTCAGTGGAGACCTGTTGAAGTCTGTT
The DNA here is from genome assembly GCA_031769625.1 of Taudactylus pleione. Taxonomy (NCBI): domain Eukaryota; kingdom Metazoa; phylum Chordata; class Amphibia; order Anura; family Myobatrachidae; genus Taudactylus; species Taudactylus pleione. The sequence goes on from JAUIMM010000880.1 coordinate 430,747, forward strand.
AGTCTCCTGCTGAGCTGCTGTAGCTTCCTGCTGAGCCCTGGTAGATTCCTGCTGAGCAGCTGTAGCTTGGAGCAAGGCCTTAATAATGTCCTCCATTTTGTCCTGGGGTGTAGGTTGGAAGCTGAACCTTGCCTCTCTGAGCATTGGCTGACACCTCCCCTATGGGACTCCAAGGACACAGTGTTATTTCCACACTCACAAATTGGGTGTCTGTCCCTTTAATTTTTAAATGGAAAGTTTTCCTCTTGCTGCAACTTTAGTGTGTGTGGTTGCCCGCATTCTCCACCATATTGTGACACAGTTAGGTTAGGGGGTCCCTCTCCTGGGTAGAGGACTCCTTCCTTTCACACACAGCAGCTGGGAAACAGTACGCCAGACTGGATGCAAGTACAAGCTGGTCGGCGCCAGGCTTTATTGTGCAATGTCAGAAATAACACAAAGAAAACATAAACATAAATCCTAGCCCTGTCGGGGCACTAACTTCACAGGTAGTTCCCTCACTACTAGAACCTGGCAGGGCCTAATGCCCTCACCAGCAACAAAAGCACAGCACAACACTCATGGTTAGGTTTTCAAGTGTCTCTGAGCAAACTCCCTGTCTGCTCTCCCAGGTGAGACAATCAGCCCTCAACACACTAGGCTTATATTGGCCACTCTCAGGTGGAAACCCTAACAAGCCTGCTACCAGGCTAAGAAAATCAAAACCTCGAGTGGCCGTAGGTGGAGCCCTCCCTCTCCTCTCACCCACAACCCCCAGGTCCCAAACTGGCTTTTCAAAAAGCCGAAACTCAAGCCTGCTACACTGCAGACTTTCTCCTGGGGATTTTATACACATAGGACAGGAATCTTCGATAAATGTCCCTGTCACAGACCACTTTACCAGTGATCCTATCACAATATATATATATATATATATATATAGTTCCCAATTATGCCGGCACTCTCCATATTAATCAGTATGCTCCGGTGCCCTGTCCAGTTATAAACACAATAACCAAATGAAGAGACAACACTCGGAGTCTATATAAAAAAAAATCTGTATATTCATGATGACATATCAGGCCACATTTCGGGGTGCAACCCCATTCCTCATGCCCGTACCACAGATACAATCAAACATATACAATACACTTACCCCTCTTAAATAACCCTCACCACCATCTGGGTCCACGCCATCCATCCCGCTGCCTCCACCAAACTGGAAGTCACCGGTGATGAACTTCCGGGTCCTACGCATCTCTGTTGCCCAGCAACGGTCCAATGCATTCCAGGTCATCCAGTAGGGTGTACCTGGTGATGCTCACAGCCACCACTATGGCCAGTGGACCCTGTAGTTCCCCGTGCTGAGGGAGGTCGCTGTGGGGCACAGCATTAGGCAGAACACATAAATATAGTATATTAAATCACCACTAAAGAAATTATGAAAAAAATTATGAAAAAAATACATGCAAAATATATATATATATATATATATATATATATATATATACTTAGAAAATTATGAAATTAAATAAAAAATTAAATAAAGAATTAAACCAAACTAGTCATTATACAGAGAAACCAAATGTGAATCACACATATAATGATATGATGTTACAAAAAATTACAAAAAATACCAGTATAACCTCATTTAATGCAGATAATTCCAATTAATTTTATAATTAAGCCCTTTGGGGCATACAGTGTCCAAGCGAAAGATGTACTGTGCTTCCTTATCTCCTCCCCTCAGTGATGTTTTAACATGATCAAAGATCATGTACTGTAGGGAGGCCAACAATCATCCAGCATCCTTGAAATTACGTGCCACCGTCTGGTCATTTTCCTTTCCTGCAAGTGCCAATTTGATAGAAGACCTATGAAGGGCCATGCATTCGCAAAATTTACAGATTGTTTGCCCTACATAATAGAGTCCTCAAGGACAGATGATAATGTATAAGACGTACTGTAGGTAGACGTGCATGAAAGGACATGATTGATCTTATAAAATATATCCTTATGTGGATGCTTAAAGCTTTTATCATTAATCAAGAACTTACATTTGAAACAGTTCAGGCACTAATAGCAACCAGGAGCCTTAGTATAAACATTCCATGCTTGGGGTCTATCTCTTCCCGTGATATCCATGTGTACCAATAGATCTCGTAAATTGTGATCTCTGAGAAAAGCCACTAATGGACTACTGGCACTGAAGATTGGAAGGTCCTTGTCTGTAGCTACTATCAGCCATAGGGCCAGGGTTGCTCTCTTAATGATTTGGCTTGCAGTTATATAATTTCTGGTCCAAGGTTTAAGCTCAGATGTTGCACATATCCTTGGTTGTCAGGGAGGTAGTTACAAAAGGTAAAGATAAAAGTCAGTGAGTTTGAGAAAGTACACAAAAAAGTTGGAAGATGACAGTAACACCAACTGGATTTCCAAACTGGAGTAGCAATGTGATCAGTATAGAAAGGATCTCTTTGTCACGGCCAGGGTATTTCAGCATGGCGCTAGGCGAGTGTTACCTGTGAGGTCATTGTGGCGCGGGCTGTCTGGTGGCGGAGCTGGTGTCTGGCGCAGGGCTTTGGCTGCGCGCGTTGTCGTGCGGGCCTGTTGTCACTCTGCGCTGGTAAGGCCTGGCGGCGTCTCCGTTCCATTTGGCATGGGCGCCGCCATCTTGCTGTCTGGCCATGTGATGCGGCTGGCCAATCCTGGTGAGTCACATGTTCCCTCCGGCCAGTAACAGCACGGCATGGGGTATTTAGGAAGGGTCAGTGCCTTCCTTCTTTGCCAGTGCAACGTGTATCTCAGCCTAGCTGAGAGGGAGTTCTCTGTGCTTTCCTGTTCCTGTGAATTCGCTGTCTACCAGTCTGCCTGTCAGCTCCTAGCTCCCACTGGACTACCCCGCTTCCTCCATCACCCTTGCCCATACCTGAGTGCCTGAGCCTGCTGACATCCTGCGCTTCAGTTCACTACCTGCAAACCTGGCTTGTTTATTTTCAGTTCACTATCTGCCAACCTGGCTTGATTATTTTCAGTTTCACTACCTGCACACCTGGACAGCTCTAATTGTTTCTACTTGGACATTAACCCTTTTGCTCCCACCACAGAACTCTTGTGCACATTTATATATTCCTGGACTTTTATTTACGGCCACATTATATGTCTACTCAAGCACTTATTAAAGATCCTAGTTTTATTTTCAAATCTGCTTCTGTGATCACTCCTGCTACCACCCCGGGTCCACAAACAACCCAGAACATCACAGTTTGCACTGGCCCCATGGAGCCGGCCACGGATCAGGAGTCAGGAGTGGATTTGTTTTGGTGCATTTCTGGTCGTTTAGAAAATCTGGAAAACATGCAGCATCAGATGGCTCAATTTCTGCAAGAGATGTCCAAGCGACAGGATAGTTTGCAAACTTCCTTTTCTACCCCTGAAGTACCAGCATCTACATCCGCATCAGCGTCTGGGAATACAGGAGGCAGATCATCTCCCCGCTTACATCTTCCTTTACCAAATTAATTTGACGGCAATCCTAAACTCTGCCGTGGATTCCTAAATCAGTGTGACATACATTTTACCCTGCAGCCTGACAACTTTCCAACTGCAAGAACTAAAGTGGCTTATATAGTCTCTCTGTTATCCGGCCAGGCCTTGGAATGGGCTTCCCCACTCTGGGAGTGCTCAGATCCACTGCTGGATAATTACGCAGGCTTTGTGTCATCCTTCAGGAGGATTTTCGATGAACCTGGGCGTACTGTATCAGCATCATCAAACATCATGACACTGAGACAAGGGGTCCGTCCTGTCAGTCAATATGCCGTGCAATTTCAAATTTTAGCATCAGAGCTCAAATGGAATGAGGAAGCCCTCACCTCGGCCTTCTGGCATGGGTTGTCAGACCGACTAAAGGATGATCTAGTCACTCGAGAGCTTCCTACTAATCTGAACGACATGATTTCATTGTGTATCAAAGTTGACCTACGCTTCAGGGAACGTCAGGCTGAAAAAAACAGAACTGACCGGCAAAGGTCATTTACCCCCTCCATTTCTACCCGTCCCATTCCTTCTCCTACTGAAGAGGAGCCTATGCAGGTGAATCATACACACCTCTCCAAAGAAGAACGTCAGAGAAGAATGCAAAAAAACCTCTGTCTGTACTGCGGAGAGTCTGGTCACCTGCTGATCTCCTGCCCCCGTAAACCGGGAAATGCCAAATCCTAACTGACCCTGGAGACATCAAGCTAGGAGTTATGAACCCGTCTCCTAAAATTAAAGATTTCACGATTACCCTAGCCTTGGATCTTAAACCCAAACCTGTCTTTGCTACTGCTCTAATCGACTCAGGAGCAGCCGGAAATTTCATAACGTCTAGTTTCATAGATAAATTTCAGATACCTTGTTTGTCTCTCAACCATGCTATCTCTCTGACCTCGATAGACGGACGCCCTCTGACTAACGGGATAGTCACCAAAGAGACTCAACCTGTATTGGTCCGAATTGGGGCACTTCATTCTGAGTCCTTAAAATTCCTGGTGATATCAGAGGCCTCTCAAGAAATTGTTCTTGGTCTACCCTGGTTACGTAAACATAATCCCAGGATTGATTGGAGTTCTATGCAGATTCTGTCATGGGGTATGGACTGTCAGAAATCCTGTCTTCCAAAAATTCGACCTGTGAGAAAGACAGTTTCATTAGTTTCTTCTGCCATTCCCAAGGAATATCAGATGTTCGCCGACGTTTTCTCTGAACAACAAGCAAATATCTTACCCCCTCATAGGGAATGGGACTGTCCAATTGAATTGATACCTGATAAGATGCCACCTCGTGGTTGTACCTATCCGCTGTCCTTGCCTGAGACTCAAGCCATGACCGAGTACATCCGGGACAACCTGGCAAAGGGGTTCATCCGTCCCTCTACTTCACCTGCCGGAGCTGGGTTTTTCTTCGTTGGCAAGAAGGACGGTGGTCTAAGACCATGTATCGATTATCGAGGCCTTAATGACATTACTGTAAAAAATCGATACCCTCTTCCCCTGATTACTGAGTTGTTTGATAGGGTCAAGGGCTCTGTCATTTTTTCTAAATTAGATCTAAGAGGGGCTTACAACCTCATTCGTATCCGAGCTGGCGATGAATGGAAGACCGGTTTTAATACCAGAGATGGACATTTCGAGTATTTAGTAATGCCTTTTGGATTGTGTAACGCCCCTGCTGTCTTTCAAAGTTTTGTTAATGAGATTTTCCGGGATCTGTTATATGTTTCGGTTGTTGTCTATCTGGATGACATACTGATTTTTTCACCCTCTGTGGCTAAACATCAAGAACATGTTAAAGAAGTTCTGACCCGTTTGAGAGAAAACCACCTTTACTGCAAACTGGAGAAGTGCGTATTTGGAGTGCCCAGTGTACCTTTTCTCGGCTATGTAATTTCTGGCTCCAGTTTTGAAATGGACCCCAAGAAGGTACGAGCAATTCTGGATTGGACCCGACCTCAGACACTGAAGCAATCCAGAGATTGTTGGGCTTCACCAATTATTATAGACGCTTCATTAAGGGATTTTCTACACTGCTGGCTCCCATTACAGCCTTGACCCGCAAAGGTGCTAATCCTGCCCAATGGTCACCTGAGGCAGAGTCTGCCTTTCATCTTCTAAAACAGGCCTTTATCTCAGCACCAGTTCTTCGACAACCAGATCTGGACAGGCCTTTTTTGTTGGAAGTGGACGCATCATCTGAAGCTGTGGGAGCAGTCTTGTCTCAACGTTATGAGGACAACCGAGTCCATCCGTGTGGATACTTTTCTAAAAAATTCTCACCTGCCTAAAGGAACTACGCCATAGGTGAGCAAGAACTTCTAGCTGTAAAGTTGGCGTTGAAGCAATGGAGATATTTGCTAGAAGGCGCCAAGTTTCCATTTACTGTATTTACGGACCATAGAAATCTCCTATTTCTCAAAAACCTCCAATGTGTGAGTCCTCGTTTGGCCCGCTGGGCAATATTCTTTGCCAGATTTCAGTTCACCCTGACCTTCCGGTCTGGAGCACTTAATCAGAAGGCTGATGCCCTATCGAGATCTCTCCTCTGTGATGATCAATCTGAAAATCAAAGCAATACCCCTGTCTTGGAATCAAGAGTTTTTGCCTCATTACAAGTTCAGCCTCCTACGGGAAAATCATTTGTGGCCCCGGAATTAAGGAAGCAGCTTCTCACTTGGGCACATTCCTCTCGCTTCGCAGGGCACTCAGGCACTCGGAAGACCTTGGAGTTCCTGAAAAGACACTATTGGTGGCCTTCTATGAAGGCAGATATAATAGAGTTCATCTCTTCCTGCTCCTCCTGTGCCCAGCATAAATCATCACGACAAGCTCCAGCTGGGGAATTGCTTCCATTACCTACTCCATCACGTCCATGGACGCATTTCTCCATGGATTTCGTCACAGACCTGCCAGTCTCTCAAGGTTTCAACACTATCTGGGTTGTAATAGACCGATTTTCTAAGATGGTCCACTATATACCGTTGAGGAAGTTACCTTCTGCCCTGACCTGGCACAGTTGTTTGTCCAACACATATTTCGTCTACATGGCCTTCCTGCTGAAATTGTCTCTGACTGTGGTGTGCAGTTTACTGCAAAATTCTGGAGGGCTTTGTGTTCTGTTCTTCAAGTGAAGTTAAACTTTTCCACGGCCTACCATCCACAAAGCAACGGCTCCACCGAGAGAGTTAATCAAGATCTAGAGACTTTCTTGAGAATTTTTATGTCATCTTCCCAGGACAATTGGGCTGCCTTGCTGCCGTGGGCTGAGTTTGCACATAATGCTTCCTACCACTCGTCAACTAACCAAACGCCATTTCAGGTTGTATATGGCCTTCATCCTCGTGTTCCCGAATTTCGAAGCCTGCCTGTTTTCGATGTTCCAGCCGTGGAGGACACGGTGCGGAATTTTGCTGCCATCTGGACTCAAGTACGGTCTGATTTGTTGAAGGCATCCTCTCGCTATAAGACCCAGGCCGATAAGAAGTGTAGAATAGTTCCACGCATGCAAGTTGGAAGCCAGGTCTGGTTATCCACCCGGAATCTTCATCTGAGGGTTCCGTCTATGAAATTTGCACCACACTTCATCGGTCCCATCTCCATAACAGAAGTCATTAATCCAGTGGCCTATCGTCTACAGTTACCCCATACCTAAAAATCCCTAATTCCTTCCATATTCCTTATTGAAGCCCCTGGTCCTGAATAAATTCCATAGTGCTCTACCTGCTTCTCCTCAATTCCAGACGGAGAGAGGAGTTGAGTTTGAGGTCGCCCAGATCTTGGACTCTCGTCTACGCAGAGGTCATCTACAGTATTTGCTGGACTGGAAAGGTTACGGTCCAGAGGAACGTTGCTGGACCGATGCTCGTGATGTCCATGCTCCCACGCTCATCAGGAGATTCCATTCTGCCCATCCGGAGAAGCCTGGTGAGTGTCCTGAGGCCACCCCAAAAGGGGGGGGTACTGTCAAGGCCAGGGTATTTCAGCATGGCGCTAGGTGAGTGTTACCTGTGAGGTCATTGTGGCATGGGCTGTCTGGTGGCAGAGCTGGTGTCTGGCGGGGGGCTTTGGCTGCGCGCGTTGTCGTGCGGGCCTGTTGTCACTCTGCGCTGGTAAGGCCTGGCGGCGTCTCCGTTCCATTTGGCATGGGCGCCGCCATCTTGCCTTCTGGCCATGTGATGCGGCTGGCCAATCCTGGTGAGTTACATGTTCCCTCCAGCCAGTAACAGCACGGCATGGGGTATTTAGGAAGGGTCAGTGCCTTCCTTCTTTGCCAGTGCAACGTGTATCTCAGCCTAGCTGAGAGGGAGTTCTCTGTGCTTTCCTGTTCCTGTGAATTCGCTGTCTGCCAATCTGCCTGTCAGCTCCTAGCTCCCACTGGACTACCCCGCTTCCTCCATCACCCTTGCCCATACCTGAGTGCCTGAGCCTGCTGACATCCTGCGCTTCAGTTCACTACCTGCAAACCTGGCTTGTTTATTTTCAGTTCACTATCTGCCAACCTGGCTTGATTATTTTCAGTTTCACTACCTGCACACCTGGACAGCTCTAATTGTTTCTACTTGGACATTTACCCTTTTGCTCCCACCACAGAACTCTTGTGCACATTTATATATTCCTGGACTTTTATTTACTGCCACATTATATGTCTACTCAAGCACTTATTAAAGATCCTAGTTTTATTTTCAAATCTGCTTCTGTGATCGCTCCTGCTACCACCCCGGGTCCACAAACAACCCAGAACATCACACTCTTGAGATTCAAAAACAATAAGAAACAACTTGTTGATGCTGATTATGAAGAAAACAGAGTATATGGTTGGTTGATGCATGATACTGCAGTGGAGTCGAACAACACACAATTTAGATGATGTAGACCATAGCAATCTAAAAAAGCCAAAGGTCAAGGACCAAGTTCTACATGTAGTCACAGTGATAGTAACTTTTTAGCCACATATTCTGATGCAGCTATTAGATCGCAGACGGTCTCTTTAGGACAAGCTACACAGATCGAAATTCGTCCCACAAAAGAGCGGCCACCTATCGGGGACAGCAGAACAATAGGTGTAGGAAAGAAAAACTCCAAGAAAACAACAACTTAATTTTGAATCTTTCAAAATGGAACCTGGCCACAACTGAAGTAGAAGTATTATAAAAAGGTCTGTCCTTTGTGCCGCAAATTTTCACGATGGGTTTAATTGGAAAAAGGATTTACACAATTTCTCTCACAGACCTCCAGTATTGCATCAATAAAACCCTTTACTAGGCTATTGGATGACTTGGTCACTAGATATATTAGTTGACCACATCAGGTTTCCACAAAATCTATCCCAACCTGAGTGTAAAGCTCTTAAAGATCTTAGGGCCTGATTCAGACCCACTTGCGAGCGGCTGTCCGCTCGCAAGTGGGTCGATGGTCTGCACTGAGCATGCGCACGACGGAGGGAGCTCCGTCGTGCGCATGCGCCAGACACGACGAGCGAAGGACTTTCCTTCGCTCGTTGTGTCCGATCAAAGGGGGCGTGCTGTCAATGTTGATTGACAGCACGCCCCCTTTGGTGGGCGTGCCTCCCTGACGGGGGCGTTCCCACGGGAACGCCTCCCGTCAGAAGCCGGCCCACTGACATCACTAGTGATGTCAGTGGGAGTGATTTTGGCTCTGATAGAGCCAAAATCACTCCGGAGCTTGCGGTTGAAAACCTCAACCGCAGGCTCCGGCTCGCAATTTCGATGGTCGCGATGGTCACGACCATCGCGGCCATCAAAATGCACGCTCGTATAGCCTGTGGGTGGTGACCCACAGCTATACGAGCGTCCAGGAGGACGCTCCATTTTCATGGAGCCCGGCCCTCATGCAGAGCGTGCGCTCTGCTCAGAGCGTACGGCTCTGAATGAGGGCCTTAGTTCATAATATAAGGACATGCTTATTCAGCCTGCAGATAAGGGTGGTACAATTGTCCTACAAAACATTGAGGATTACAGGGAAGAAATTTCACAGCAGTTAAATGAACCTGGAGTTTATATTAAACTCCAGAATGATTTAACAGACATATACCTTTAAGAACTGAGGGATCTTCTATCATTGGCTCAGGAGGAGGGTAAGATGACAAGACCTGTCATAAAATCATTATGTCCTGAACATCACAAGGTGCCTATCCTTTACACACTGCCAAATATCCATAGGGATGCCAACAGACCACCTGGCAGGCCTATAATTGCAGCTCGAGACTCACTGTTTTATCCTATAGCTCAATTATTGGATGGTATCTTACAACCTCTTTTACCATAGGAAAAGACATTCCTGAAAGATACAATAAACTTTCTTAAGCTATTGATGGATTTAGAAACTGTTCCTCCTGATACAAGATTTAGAAACTGTTCCTCCTGATACAATTCTATGTTGTCTCAATGTAAATAGCTTATACATGTTCATTCCTCATCTAGAAGGTCTGCTGTCAATGAAAGAGTTTTAAAGTGAACATTTATTGTTAGCATCATTTGATCATGATCTAATTTTGTCCCTCCTCAAAATGACACTCAACAAGAACTATTTCCTTTATGATGCTGCTTTCTTTGTTCAGAACTGCGGATGTGCAATGGGTTTGCCGGCGCACCCTCATATGCTAATGTGTATATGTTTTTTCAAGGGAAGAAAATGTTCACCCATAATGTGGAAGTCCAACAGTACATCATGTACATGATCATTGATCATGTTAAAACATCACTGAGAGGTGGAGATAGATCAAAGATGTTGTTGAATAAGGAAGCACAATGGATCTTGCGTTTGGACACTGTATGCCCCAAAGAGCTTAATAATGAAATAAATTGGACTTCTCTGCATTAAATAAGGCTATACTGTTATTTTTTGTAGCATCATACCATTATATGTGTGATTCACATTTGGTTTCTCTGTATAATGTCTAGTTTCGTTTATTTCTTTATTTCATTTTTTATTTCATTTCTTAATATTCTAAGTATATATTATTTTTTGCATGTATTTTTTTCAGAATTTTTTTCATAATTTCTTTAGTGGTGATTTAATATACTTTGTGTTTTGCCTAATGCTATATCCCACAGTGATCTCCCTCAGCAAATAACTCCCGGGATGTAGCCAGGATAACAGCACGGGGAACTACAGGGTTCACTGGCCCTAGTGGCAGCTGTGAGCCTCACCAGGTACACCCTGCTGGATGACCTGGATTGCATGTGGCTGTTGCTGACCAATAGAGATGCGTAGGAACTGTAAGTGCATCATTGGTGACTTCTGGTATGATGGAGGCTGCAGGATGGATGGCGTGGACCCAGATGGCAGTAAGGGTTATTTAAAAGGGGTAAGTGTATTGTATGTTTGTATGTTTGTTTGTATCTATCTATCTGTGGTGCAGGCTTGAGGAAGGGGGTTGCACCCTAAACATCACCTGATATTTCACATTAATTTGATTATTGTCTATATATATATATATATATATATATACACAGTATACATATATATGTTTGTGCGTGGTTTTATATATATATATATATATATATATATATGTGTGTGTATATATATACACATATATATATATATATATATATATATATATACACACAAACATACACAGTCACACCTACTTCTATATATGTCAGACTTTTCTGGCATGAAGGTGTGTAGCCAGGCCCCTGTTATCTTCCAGGGAGGTGCTGCACCGAGCTGCAACAGCTTCCCATGTCCCGGACATTTCCTTGACTACGAGGAGCTGCCACACAATACCTGCTGCTTGCCTCTTATCACACTCCGGCAGTGCCCCAAGGAGCTCAGGCAGTTGGCCAAATGAAACAGAGACAAAAGTCTCTGTCTCATGAAAGAAAACAAAGGAATAATGATGGTGCAGCACAGTGATGTATCAGGGGTGTTCTAGGTAAACAGAAACCCCCTGCGTGCGAGATGCGACTGCCAATAGATACTGCTGCATTTGCTTTTGTGTGTGACTTAGTATCAGGCCCAATGTAATAATTAGAAAGAATTGAAAAAAAAGAAAACTTGATTGGAAAGACATGCACCATTTCTTTGATACACAGTTATATAGATCAATAAGTGATGCACACCCTGCCCTGTTACAATGCATAAGAAATGAGCTGTGAGCTATTAGAAGCAAAGTGAAATTTGACAAATTATGACTGTAGGATATTCACAGTCAGACTAACAATGGGGTGGATGGGACTACAGACCTAGGCAGACATATGTGTTGATCAGACCAGAGAGAATATAAAAGAAACCTTTATAGGTACACATCTCATTATTGTGAGGTAAGTCCAAGGAAAATCCTTCATAAGCTGAAATCTTATGGTGATATATGAGCATAATAGACTGCTTTATTTCTCTTCTTCTTTCTGAGACATAGAGGGATCCCATACAGGAGAAATATCGAGATTAAGAATACAGATTTTTAACATTGACTTTGCGCTTTTGGACCGCTCATAAATTGTATATGTGCTTGTAAAGGTTTGGTGAACCAGAGTGTGGACTAAGCAGCAGTCCTGGGGCACAGGTGGCTGTAACACAGTTTTTCACCCTATCATATTTTGTCAGAGGTATCACTCATTTTTGACTCCTCTGCATCACTACTGGGTCATTTGGGAATGATACGTTTTTTCCTGGAAGCTGCTGGAGAAACTGAAGGAGGAGATGTTCTGGTGTAGTGTACTACTTGAGCTGCCAATTTACTCAACAGGAGCTTTTTGCATCTCTTAAGAGTCAGTTGAAAAACATGACGTACGACTGAAACCTAGGATCAATTACAGTCGCCAAAATGTAATGATCCAATTTCAAGTTATTGGCTGCCCTTGGATCCTGGTGAAGCGAAAATAGGACTTGACCTACAAGTCATACATACTTAGCAGAATCACTTTGTTTCACCTGCTCCTTCAATTTCTCAAGCTGATTTTCAAAAAGCCTAATTAGGAAAATCACCTGACTAAAGCTAGCATTGTCTTATCTCACTTCACAGGTGGCTACGTTGAAGGGTTTGACCACTTTGCACACAATGAAAAACATTCTCCACTGCTCTGGCCTGAAGAACACTCCTCATCCTCTCCAATTTTCATAGCATGTATTGCTATGGATGGCTTTTTGCTGCTAATTCATTCGCTGAAGCATATAAATAATTCCATGTGGTTACCACCTCTTGCTTCAGTTTGTGGCAGGGTAAAAACAACTATTCTAGTAGCTTGTTAGGATGTGGCCTGGGATTGGCCACTACTCAACTCCGTGTCGGTGTCCATGGGCTTTGGTGTTCAGTCATTGGGAGAGGAGGTGAGTGGTGTCTGAGTATTCTCTCAGGGGTCTGCTAGGGCTTCTGTGCATGCGTCCTGGTTTCTGGGGTGCCGGGCATTGGTGCAGCCATGCTGGTTCATATCATCTGACTAGTTTCTCCCAATGGTAGTCCTGTGGTCACTCAGCTGATCCTCTGATCCAATGACCAGCTACCCAGGGGTTATTTAAGTCTGACTCCTGGAACAGAAAACTGCTGTTCTACTTTACTATACCTGTGATTGATTGCTCTCCAGTGTTTCCAATGTTATATCCTCAGTGTGTTGTTTCAGCCCTCATGCTGACCTCTCCAGTGTCACTTATAGTAGCTCCAATGCTAATTCTCAGCATGTTACTTCTGCTTTCTCAAAGAACTCCAGTGTCTTGTGTAACAGTTCCTGTGTTATCTATAAGTGTGCTGCTCAGCTCCCAAGCTGACTGTGTTACATGTGCCAGGCTTCAAGCTAATTACTAATTCAGCTGTCAACCTGCATTTTTATGATTACTTCTCCTACATTTTTCAGTTCAACTTCTATGTTCAAGTATTCAGTTCAACTCCTGTGTTCAAGTATTCAGTTCAACTCCTGTTTTCAAGTTTTCAGTTCAACTCCTGTGTTCAAGTTTTCAGTTCAACTCCTGTGTTCAAGTATTCAGTTCAACTCTTGTGTTCAAGTATTCAATTAATCTTCTGGGTTCAAGTATTCATTTAAGCTTCTGTGTTCAAGTATTCAGTTCATCTCCTGTGTTCAAGTATTCAGTTCATCTCCTGTGTTCAAGTAATCAGTTAATCTCCTGTGTTCAAGTATTTAGTTCATCTCTTGTGTACAAGTATTATAGTGTCATTCCTTAGTTTTCTTTGTCTCTCCCAGGTTCTTAGCCAGGGGCTGTGACCTGCTCACTCAGTGTGGTGAAACCCACATCCCAATTGGAGGGGCAACTGGTGAAGACCACTGAGTGCATTAGACTCTGCACCTCTGGCTAGGTCTCACCAACACCTGGGTTTGACCTTTATTAAGGGAACTAGGACTGGCACTTCCCTAGCCATATGAACCCCCTGGTTCACTGTCCTCCACAGAGGAACTCTTGCATAACATTGTGACAGTTTGAACAATACGAACAGGCAAGCTGCCAGGTTATAGGATAAAACAAATTTCCTTGGTTTATTTTCTTGAGTGTCAGCTCACGACACAAGTCTGCAACAAATGAGACAACAGCTGCAAGAACTTTCTGATCAAATTTAAAAAAAAATTATGTTCCTTCCCCTATATTTCCAGTTTCTTTACAAATACCTTAAGGAATGTCTCCTGTGTCCGTTTCTTCGGAGTCAACTGGTTAATTTTCATCTACAGTAGAGAATTTTTCTTACTTTTTCCATCCATCCTCCAAGTGTCCTCAAACTGCAAAAGTAACCAACACCAATGACCTAGTCCTTCTCACGAGCTTTTCCCAGTTATTAGAACAACTACGTCTCCTCCGTAAGATTTTTCAAGTTATTCCCTAACTTTCTAATATCACCTCAGATTCTATTAACATCTTTCCCAAACAAGATTAAGTTAAGCATCGAAGTTTCCTGCACCCTAAACTCACTGAGCTTGAACGTCAGTGGCACCTGGAATCGCACCTTTGCTTATATTGTGTTTATGATGATCACTTTATTAAGACTGTGGGCCTGATTCAGACCCACTCGCAAGCGCATAGCACTTGCAAGTGGGTCGATGGTGGCCCAGTGCGCAAGCGCGAGCCCCGGAGTGAGCACAAAAAGCACTTGCTCCATGGCTCACTACAAAAGGGGTGGCCGTCGATGTTGATTGACAGCTCGCCCCATTTTGCAGGCACGGCCGGGGGGTGGCTTCACAAACGGAGGTGGTCCCAAGTGAACGCCTGCCTTTTGTGGCCTAATAGAGCCAGAAGCTTTTTGGGGCTTGAGGCCATGAGACCCTACCACAAGGGTCTCATCACAATCCTGATGGTCGCGATGGTCTTGACCATCGCGACCATCATCCTGGCTGCTCACAATAGCTGTGGGTGGTCACCCACAGCTATGCGAGCGGCCAGGAGGCTGCAACTAAAAAAACCAGTGCCCGCCCTGATTCAGAGCGAGCGCTCACTTTTTGCGAGCGCCTCTGAATCGGGCCCTGTGTTCTTCATCTGCCAAGAAATGGTGAGGGAAATGTGATCTCCAATGTCTGCACTTCTGGTTCATCTCATCAGCTATTGGTGGTTTCAGTATCTCTAGTTCCAGGTGAGGAAGGTAGGTCCCTCAATAATAAGAAAATTCAAGTTTTCAATTGGGGTCCAGTTACAAGATGTTTATTTATTTATTTATTTATTAACAGTTTCTTATATAGCGCAGCAAATTCCGTTGCACTTTACAATTTGAATCAAGATTAACATTATACTGGGTTGTAAAAGACATACATACATGACATACATAAGGGTAAGAGGGCCCTGCTCACAAGCTTACAATCTATAGGGAAATAGGTGTTGATACACAAGGAGAGGTGCTATTGCAAATTGGTCCAGCCCAATTGCAGATATTCTTGGTGGGCTGTATAATCCAATCACACTGGAAAGTTGGCCTAGGGTTAGGAGGATGTTCAATTGAAGAAAGAGAAGATGTGATAGGTGTTTACTATAAGAAGAGAGTTAGATAGGGAGCTATAAAAGGTTAGGTGGGCGGTCCTGGAATCTGATAAGCTTGTCTAAAGAGGTGAGTTTTCAGAGAACGCTTGAATGTTTGGAAACTAGTGGAAAGTCTTATTGTGCATGGGAGGGCATTCCACAGGGTGGGTGCAGCCCGAAAAAAGTCCTGTAACCGTGCATGGGAACAAGTAATGCGCGGGGATGAGAGACGCAGATATTGTGCAGAACGGAGAGGTCGGGTTGGAAGATATTTTGAGATAAGAGAAGAGATGTATGTTGGTGTGGTTTGGTTAATAGCTTTATGTGTGAGTGTAAGTATTTTAAATTGAAAACGGTAGAAGACTGGCAGCCAATGGAGGGACTGACAGAGTGGATCAGCAGACACTGAATGTTTGGTGAGAAAGATCAACCTCGCAGCTGCATTCAAAATGGATTGTAGTGGGGAGAGCCTGTTTTTGGGAAGACCAATAAGGAGACTATTGCAATAGTCAATGCGGGAAATTATGAGTGCGTGTATAAGAGTTTTTGCAGTGTCTTGCGTAAGATATGATCGAATTTTGGCTATGTTTCTTAGATGTATGTAACAGGATTTAGAGACAGATTGAATGTGGGAAACAAAAGACAGTTCAGAGTCAAGGATGACACCTAGGCAGCGAGCTTGTGGGGTGGGGTAGATTGTCGAGTTGTCAACAGTAATAGAGATATCAGGTTGGTAACTGCTATTGGCTGGTGGAAATATAATTAATTCTGTTTTGGATATATTAAGTTTGAGGTGGCGAGATGACATCCAAGATGAAATGGCAGAGAGACATTCAGTGACACGGACCAGCACACATGGTGACAAATCTGGGGAGGATAGGTAAATTTGAGTATCGTCCACGTACAGATGATACTGAAAACCAAAAGAGCTGATTAGTTTGCCAAGAGAGGTGGTATATATTGAGAAAAGCAGAGGACCTAATACTGAACCTTGTGGTACTCTAACTGATAGAGGTAGCGAAGTGGAGGTAGAATCAGAAAAGCGAACAGTGAAAGAGCGATTAGATAGGTAAGATGAGAACCAAGAAAGGGCTGTGTCTTGAAGACCTATGGATTGTAGTGTTTGTAGAGAGTGGCCAACAGTGTCAAAGGCAGCTGAGAGATCTAGAAAAATTAGAAGTGAATAATAGCCTTTAGCCTTGGCAGTGACCAGATCATTTACTACCTTAGCCAGTGCTGTCTCAGTGGAGTGTTGGGAAGGAAAGCCTGACTGAAGTGGATCCAATAAGTTGTGGGTGTTAAGAAAGTGTGTGAGGCGAGTGTAGGCAAGTCTCTCCAGTAGCTTGGAGGGGCAAGGTAGCTGGGAGATAGGACGGTAATTTGAGAGAGAGTTAGGGTCAGAATTTTGTTTTTTCAAAATGGGAGTGATCACTGCATGCTTGAACAGTGATGGAAAGATACCAGTAGAGAAAGAGAGATTACAGATTTTAGTTAAGTGTGGAATGAGCACAGGAGACAGAGCTTTACTGATTTGTGAGGGTATAGGATCAAGAGGAGAGGTAGTAGAGTAGGAGGATGAGAAGAGTGTAGCTACTTCATCTTCATTAGTGGGGTCAAATGATGAGAATGTGCCTTTGGGTTCAGGTAGGGAATTGAACAAGACCCTGGCTGAGGAAGTGCATACCATTTCATTTCGGATATTATCAATCTTGTTTTTGAAATAGGAAGCAAGATCTTGTGCACTGATAGTAGCAGGTGGGTTGGGTGATGGAGGGTTAAGAAGTGATTTAAATGTATTAAAAAGTTGCTTGGGGTTAGAGGCTTGGGCAGAGATAACAGATTGGAAATATATCTGTTTGGCATTATCCAGTGCATTACGATAAGAGTGGTAGATTGTCTTATACGTGAGGAAGTAACTTGGAGTATGAGACTTTCGCCACTGACGTTCTACTTTACGTGAGAGTTTTTGTAGGTGTCTTGTGAATTTGGAATGCCACGGCTGACGTCTAAGTCTGCGCGGAATGTGATGGGTAGCTGGAGCTACTTCATCAAGGGCTAGTTCTAGGGTCTGGTTCAGGTGTGATACAGCAGTCTCAGGAGAAGTGAAATTAGAAATAGGTAAGAGTGATTGTTGCAGAGAGGTGGATAGTTGTTCAAAATTAATAGCATTAATATCTCTGCGGGTTTGAGGAGGTTTGGTTGATTTGCTTGGCATTGAGGCTGATGTAATGGAGGAGAGTGTGCAGGTGATAAGGTTATGATCTGAGAGAGGGAAAGGAGAATTAGTGAAATCAGAGACTGAGCATAGTCTGGTAAATACAAGACCAAGGCAGTGGCCATCTTGATGAGTAGAGGAGTCAGTCCATTGGGAGAGGCCAAGAGAGGATGTTAAGGAGAGAAGTTTGGAGGCATGAGGGGATTGTTGACTGTCAATGGGGATATTGAAATCACCCATGATGATGGTGGAGATGTCAGAGGATAGGAAGTGAGGGAGCCAGGCAGAAAAATTTTCCAGAAATTGATTGGGTGGTCCAGGTGGACGATAGATAGCAGCAATGCGCAGAGAGAAAGGAGTGAAAGTCCTAATAGAATGTACTTCAAATGATGTAAATGTAAGGGATAGTACCTGTGGAATAACTGTGTATGTAAAAGATTGGGACAGTAGTATTCCTACTCCACCTCCTTTACTATTACCAGGCCTGGAGGTATGTGTGAAGTGTAGACCACCATGTGAGAGTGCTGCAGGGGAGGCAGTGTCTGTTTGTGTGAGCCATGTTTCTGTTAATGCCAGAAGATTGAGGTTATTAGAAATAAAGAGGTCATGGATGGATGTTAGTTTGTTGCAGACAGAGCGTGCATTCCATAAGGCACATTTCAGTGTTTTGGAGGGTGATGGGAGGCATGTGATGTGTCTGAGGTTTGCTGGATTTATATTCTGTGAGTAGGGCATGTGTGTAGGGCCTGGATTTGGTGATATGTCACCAGCTAAGAGAAGTAGAAGGAGAAAGACACAAATATAGTTCTGTGTTTTGTATGAAAGTTTTTTATGGCAACAGTTTGTGGATGCTATGGTCAATTTAGAAAGATAAGTAAATAGCTCATGTGTGTTCATAAGAGGGGAGTAGATTATTGAGGCTGCAATGTGTACAGAGGGGTGAGCTGCAGGGAGAGTAAAGGATGCAATAGCCTTAGAGAACATGCCATGGAGTGAAATAAGAATGAATAATGTTTGGTACATGATGGTTTAGAATAAAAAGAGAAAATCCGTAGAATATAAATAGTTATTGTTTGCATTTAGAAATTACCTGCTTTATGATGTTTTTCAATGTTTGTTCAACTGTTTTTTAACTGTTCATTTTGATACTTTATGCATAGGATACTTCATGCATGGGATGCCCAGCTCAATCGAGCCCAGCTCTCTAGATCTGACTAGTAAGATATACTGTGGCTGATTAACATTGGCTACATCTGAGACATGTCCAGCTGACCTAAGGTGTTAAATTGCCTTGTGTTTGACTATGTAAACAACAGCCCAGTTTGCCATCATAAACTATGCTTCACTAACAACAACATCACAAAAACAGGAAATGACTATTGCAACAATTTAAAATATCACATACATTTAAATATGATGAATGAATAAAGTTCAGAGTATGATTGCAGGAGGGTGGATATCACATACATTTAAATATGATGAATGAATAAAGTTCAGAGTATGATTGCAGGAGGGTGGATATTATCCATGTCTGGGAAAGTTAGGAGAAGTACCTCTCTCTCTATGAAGGTCAAAGAGGCACGACTTTCTAGTGGTTCTTGTCCCAAACTGGACAAAGTCTGTCCCACACCCTGTGCCAAGAACACTTGTGATTCAGTTGGTTCTGGAGGGGCAACTATTTTTCTGTTCGCTGAAGGATATTCTGAGATCACTATGCCAGAGGAAGCAATCAAGCTGTCTCCTTCAAAGGAACAACTTGTCTTACCTAAAAGCAGTGTCCTACCTGAGTTTTCGGTACTAGTAAGGGTACGCTGCACTGAAGTTTCTAGTGGAATTCCCAATACTCCTATATTAGTTTCTAGTGTGTTTCAAGTTCAAGAAGGGCCTTTGGAATTGCCAGACTTCACCTCTTCCATCTCAAGTTTCTAGCCCCAAGAGGGGGATTCAAGTTTCTCATCCCAGGAAGAGGTTTCAAGTGTCTCACCCCTGGAGGGTTCTTCTAGTGTCATTAACCAGCAGGGGTCTCAAGTCTTGTACCGCCGGAGGGGTTCTCCAGTTTTTCACTCCACAAGGAGGTATCAAGCCTCATACCCCAAGAGGGGGTTTCTAGTTTCTTACCTTAGGAGAGGTTTTGTTTCCCCAGAGAGGATTTCTAGTTCTATACCCCAGGAGAGAGATTTGTTTTGTTTTTCAAGGGGAAATTCCTTGTTCCATACCCAAAGACAAAGATTCAAGTTTCACGCTCCAGAAGGGGATTTCCGTTTCAAGTCTTGTACCTCAAGAAGGGGTTGCAAGTGTCTCACCCCAGGAAAGGTCTTCTAGTGTCATACCCCAGCAGGGAGTTTCAAATCTCATACCCAGGAGGGGTTCTCAAGTTTCTCACCCCAGGAGGAAGTTTCAAGCTTTTTACCCCTGGAAGGGATTTCAAGCATTGTACCGCAGGGGGGGGTTTCAAGCTTTGTACCCTGGGAGGGGGTCTTCAAGTCCCATACTCAAGCAGGGGGTTTTAAGTCTCTTCCTCCATCAGGGGGTTTTAATTCGAGTTTCACACCCCAAGAGGGGGTCTCCATTTCGAGTTTCATGCCCCACGTGGGGGTTTTCCTTTCAGGTGTCATACCCCAGGAGGGGTTTCAAGTTTCACAACCCAAGAGGAGGTCTCAGTTTTGAGCTTCATTCCCCAGGAGGAAGTTCCAAGTGTCATTCCCAAGGAGGGGATTTCAAGAGTCATGTCACCGAAAAGGGGTTCCAAGTGCCATTCCGCAGGAGGGGGTTTTGAGTCTCATGTTTCAGGAGGAAGTTTCCAGTATTAAGCCTCTGGAGGAAGCTTTTGGTGCCCAGCAAATTCTCCAAGGTGCAAATAAATGCTTAGGTAGGTCTAACATTCATTTTTTCATGAGTTTTGAAGTCCATAATGAAAAACGAAGCAAAGACGTTAATAGAAGGCTGTCGAGGCAAAGTCTTTGAGAATATTAGCATTAAGATCAATTACCTCATCATGGGCCGTGATGGTGAAGAGTCCAAATGAATGAAAGCAAAGGGCTTTGGGACTAAAATTATAGATAAGGACGGCTTGTTTGAATAAATAAATATATCATTCAACAGTAAGTCATCTTTAGAGCATTTCATCTCAGTGGACAACAAATTGTCTAATACTAATTATTTCTTGTCACTGGGATCTACCCATTCTGGTGCACTTCAAGGTTCACCTTTTCTTGTTCCTTCAGTTTGTGAGGTCTCCGGTCCCAATTCTGCCTTGCTTAGTTGTTCTGGGGCTTTTTCAATTAATACCAACTCCAATTCTCCTGAATCTCATTCTGGTTCTTCTGTTGATTTGAGTGAGGAGCTTCAATCAAGTTTAGTTCAGTCACCCAATCTTCGGTATAAGGAATCTCTAAGTGGGTTTGTCTCAAAAGAGAAACCTGTAACTCAGGACTCGTCTGAAGCATTGGTGCCTATAGTCTTCGATGGAGAAGTGCCCCAATACACCGCATTACTTAAGCATTATGACACACTAATGAGAACCAATCTGTCTTGTGGTATCACTTACACCAACCTTGTCAAGTTTCTCATCATGAACTTAAGAGGAAGAGCTTTGGAGTGTGCTAACCCACTTATTGAGCCCAAGAATTCAATCCTACAAGATGTGATGGCCTTCAGTACAGCTCTGATTAAAGAATTTGCTCCTTTGGGTCCATCTTCTCTTAACTTTTCTGACAAAGGTTCTAGTTTGACTTTACCTCCTTTAGACATCAAACTCAGATATACCGCTTTACTCCCTTTACAAGACAATATGGCACAGGATCTTTCAGTCTGGAAGAAAAAATCATCCTTTCGTACTAGATATCAACTCAAGATTGGTTGTTCTACTGTTGCTCATATCAAGTCTTGAAACTTTTTTTTTTCCTGGAATTATTTACGTCCGGTTTCAGAGGTTTTCTCAAGTTTTTCTGTTATCTCAAGTTTTGAGTTTTTTCAAGTTATCTAGTGCAATTTTTGGTGTTCGGAGTCCACTCTGAAAGGGGGGGTACTGTCAGGTTGCAGCCTGGGATCAGCAGCTATTAACCTCCATGCCAGCGTCCTTGGGCTTAGGTGTTTAATGGCTGGGAGTAGAGGTGAGTGGTGTCTGAGTATTCTCCCTGAGGTATCCTACGGTTTCCGTGCATGCATCCTGATTTCTGGGGTGCTGGGCTTGGGCGCAGCCAAGTTAGTCCATATCACCTGACTAGTCTCTCCAAATGGTAGTCCTGTGGTCACTCAGCTAGATCCTCTGATCCAATGACCAGCTACCTGGGGGTATTTAAGTCTGTCTCCAGGAACAGGAAACAGCTGTTCTACTTCGCTGTACTTGTGATTGTTTCTCTCCAGTGTTTTCCATGTTATATCCTCAGTGTTTTGTTTCAGCCCTCATGCTGACTTCTACAGTATCACTTGTATTAGCTCCCATGCTAATTCTCGGCATGTTACATCTGCTTTCTAATTACTTCTTCAGCTGTCAACCTGCATTCCTGTGATTACTTCTCCTACATTTTTCAGTTCAACTCCTGTGCTCAAGTTTTCAGTTCAACTCCTGTGTTCAAGTATTCAGTTCAACTTCTATGTTCAAGTATTCAGTTCAACTTCTGTGTGCAAGTATTCAGTTCATCTCCTGTGTTCAATTTTTTGGTTCAACTCCTGTATTCAAGTTTTCAGTTCAACTCCTGTGTTCAAGTATACAGATAAACTCCTGTGTTCAAGCATTCAGTTCATCTTCTGTGTTCAAGTATTCATTTAATCTCCTGTGTTCAAGTATTCAGTTCATCTCCTGTGTTCAAGTATTCAGATCACCTCCTGTGTTCAAGTATTCAGTAAATCTCCTGTGTTCAAGTATTCATTTAATCTCTTGTGTACAAGTATTATAGTGTCATTCCTTAGTTTCCTCGTCTCTCCAAGGTACCTAGCCAGGGAGCTGCGACTTGCTCACTTGGTGTGGCGAAACCCACATCCCAATTGGAGGGGGCACTGGTGAAGACCACCAAGTGGGTTAGACTCCATGCCTCTGGCTAGGTCTTGCCAACACCTGGGTTTGACCTTTATTAAGGAAACTAGAACTGTCACTTCCCTAGCCATCCTCCACAGAGGAACTCTTGCATTGGATCATGACACAGCTATTGCAAACTCCTGCATGCTGTGGCTGAATGGCAAAAATTACCCACACTTTTTGGGCCACAGAAACCATCTCCTGCATGCCCCTGCCATTTTTCAAAAAACCCTGTGCCAGCAAGTTGATTGTGTGAGCAAAACAAGGGATGTGTTGGAATTTACCCCGCTGTAATGCTCTCACAATAGTGGTGGTGTTTTAGTAGTCACTAATCCTTAGGAGAGTCCAAGAGGGGTAAGCCATTTTACTATGACACACCTTAGTTTTTCTAAGAGATTGTAAGCTGTATGCCTCTTAGTGAAGCCAGTGATAGACAGAGTAGCCTGTCTCTGAATGAGCTGGCATTATTTGATAGATACTGCTGCTGCTAATGGCAGATCACCTACCCAGTGGGTTGTCACAGTCATGTAATCTTTCGTTTGCCCACTTCCGCTTGTCCACTTATCTGTGGTTAAGTGTACAGTGATTACATTGTCATTTTGTAGAGTAATCATTTTTTTTAACATCCTGGTACAGCCAAGGAATGATGGAATTTGGTACTGGGGACACAGGACCTCAATTAACTCTGTGAAACTTACTGCATTACAGGTGGATATTGGATGCAGATCTAATACTACCATAGCTGTGATGGTATCAGTGATCCACTGTGCAACTGGGTAAGAGCTGTCATACTTGTTTCCCCTTGCAAAGGATTGTTTCACAGTTGTTTTTTTTAAGTCTTCTTGGTCCCCTTCAGGGAAGAAGATCCTTCCCCAGCAGCAGCAGCAGGCCTAGCACTGAAGGATTCTTATGAGGAATCCTGTACAGGAGAGGAGTCACCAAGCTTTAACAAATTGGATGCAGGACTACCTCTGATCATTACTATTCAGGAGGAAGGTGTTGGGCATAGAGATTGCAGGTGCTGGGATCTAGTTGAAATGTAGAGAAGAGAGCTAGCTGATGCTGGACTGCTTGTTGTTATTTTTTAGCACCAGTTTCTGATGTTGTCATAAAGTTTTCATGAGCTTGCTGCAAAGTACATAACATGGGGGAGGATCCTAGA
This sequence comes from Taudactylus pleione, assembly GCA_031769625.1. Classification (NCBI taxonomy): domain Eukaryota; kingdom Metazoa; phylum Chordata; class Amphibia; order Anura; family Myobatrachidae; genus Taudactylus; species Taudactylus pleione. The sequence goes on from JAUIMM010000880.1 coordinate 454,569, forward strand.
TACTTTTCCTCTACCTCTACATACCATGGTTTTACAAATGCTACAGATTGCTTGAATCAGGATTTGGGTAAAAATATATATAATTCCACACATAAGAGATGCATTTGTTGGTCCTATGTCCAGGCATGACAATGGCCTTCCTTTTGTCATGCCCAAGAGCTGCATCCATTGGTGCCTGACTTACACAAACAACATCCTCATCATCCTCATTAGCACCAGCATCAGCTTCACAAATATGCCCATCATCCTCTTGCATTGGCGGCAATTTATATGTCAGCAGCTCTATTTATAATGCTTTTCCCACATTTGCAGAGGGAGAAAAAATGGTGTAAGATGGCTTCTCTGTGAGTACAGTATCAGAAAGGTCAGGCTAACACTCGTGGACACACTCGTGGACCTCAAGGATGTCACGAACTGGCTGAGGTGTTTCTCTGCCTCAAGTTTAGAGGACGTAGATCCAGGTTGAGAAGGGAACATGAGGTGAGGGTCTTTGATTAGTGAATTCCTCATCCACCAGTACCAGATGTTGGTGAGACCTGACCAAAGGTGCAGAGTCTAAATTACTGGGAGGTGTTTACCAGTGACCCCTCCAATTGGGATTTTGGTTTTAAGCTGCACCCAGTAAGCAGGTCGCGCCCCTTTGGTCAGGTATCTGGCACCGGTGGGATAAAATGGAAGAACACTATCACAAGGGAAACACAAGAGATAGGTATTGGAGTTTGTACTGAAGTGGTGTATAGAGTACACACTAATAGCTCCAGATGCAGAGCTGGCACCAGAGATTGACACTAGCAACTGGAAATTGGATGATGTACTAAGTCCTTACACTGTGGATTCAGATACAGAGCTGCACAGGAGAATAGTATGGTAAGCTGGTACTTGGATGATATACTAAGTATGTACACTGAGGCTTCAGACATAGAGCTGCACAGGAGATGATATAGTAAACTGGTATTTGGATGTTGTACTAAGTATGTATACTGTGGCTTCAGACGCAGAGCTGCACAGGAGATGACACTAAGATATTGTACTCAGAAAATGTTCTAAGTACACACAAACTGCTAAGGTTGTTGTCCTCCAATGGACTGCTACCTTAAGGTATATATACTGGACTCTGGACAACAGGAAGTTGCCTGTACAATGTTGTTACTTGCTGTTGCAGTGTTCTAGGTTCCAAGCTCCATTCCTTCTAATGACTTGTTCCTGGGACACTGTCAGCTGAAATCAACTAATGCTACATTAGGTAAAGGGTTAGTCAAGAGAATATAGACTGTCATGGCTGCATCCATGGTAACCACAGAAACCACATCACGGAGCAAACACATGAATATCCTAGCAGGTCGCAGGTATAATACTCAGCACGTCACTCGCTGCAGCATCTGGCATATGACCACTTTGGAGATCAGGGGAAGGCAGCACTAAGGTGAGTAACAGCCAATCCTAGGCCACAACCTGACAGTACACCCCCTTTCAGGGTGGACTCCGGACACCCACAAGGCTTCTCAGGAAACTTTTTATGAAATGCTCAAACCAGCTGTGGAGCATGGACATCAGACACCTTAATCGATGCGCATTCTTCAGGTCTATACTCCTTCCATTCAGTGAGATACTGAAGGTAATTCAATCAGTGTTGAGGGTCAAGGATTTTTTCAGTTTCAAATTCAACTCCCAGTTGAGTCTGTACTTGAGGAGTCTTGGGTGGGGATTAATTGTCATAGGAGGGAAACATGAAATGTGTTGGAAATCTTCAACTGAGGAGGCAGATCTAGTTTATACACCACCAGATTGATGACCTTAAGAATACAATATGGTCCAATGAAGCATGGAGCAAATTTCATGCTTGGAACTTTTAGTCCGATGTTCTTAGTAGACAGGCTTATCCTATCTCCAATCTTCAGAATAGGAAAAGCCAGAAGTTTTCGATCCATAAACTTTTTGTAATTGCAAGAAGAGGAATTAATGTCCTGTATCAGACAAAGATTTCACAAGAGTAGTTACAGCAGGTACTTCCATGGGAGGTAAATCTTGGAAATCTGGAACATGCGGTTGTCTTCCACTGTAAACTGTAAAAAATGGTGTAGAATGTGAAGAAGAGTGGTACCTAAAATTTTGGGCAACCTCTGCCCATGACAGCAAATCGAGCCAGTCATCTTGTGAGAAAGAAACAAAAAGTCTCAGAAATGTCTCCAATTGCTGAGTCACCCTCCAGTTTTGCCATTTGTCTGCAGGCGATAGGTGGCAGAAAACTTCAGTTTGTTTCCATAAGAAGCACATAAAGCCCTCCAGAATTTGGCCACAAATTGCATACCTTGGTCTGATACTTTTTCCTTTGGTAGTTCATGAAGATGGAAGATTTAACAAATATATATTTTGGCCAACTGTAGAGCAGAGGGAAATCCCACCAAAGGAATATAATGGGCCATTTTTTGAAATCGGTTCACTACCACCCAGAAAGTATTATGGGCCTGATTCAGCTTTGGAAATAGAGTGAGACTTAGCACTTAACTGATCATCTTGGTGAAACCAGGCTACACTGCAGGTGGGCATATTTAAAATGTGCAGAGAGATTTAGATTTGGGAGGGAGGAGTCCAAACTGACATCTAAAGTGCAGTGTAATAATAAAGCTGTGCAGTCAGTGTAACACCCCCAACCGGACATTCCCAAAGCCAGTTAGGGTCTCCCATTTTCTCAGAGGAGAGTACAAAGTTTATAAATATGATCAGGAGATGCACAATAAATACACAGCTTGTTCTGGAATCGGCAGGTCCGCTCACCCAGAGTTAACAGAGTCTTGATGATCTGCATAGGTTTCACTTTGATTAATGCAGGAGGAGGAAGAAGAAAAATTCAGAAGCGATTGTTTGGAATTGAACCACATACTGTCCCATAGTACGTGACCCTTGTCAAACTCAAAGGAGATCAAAGTAGATCAGAAGAAGCCAAGGCAGCCTAGCCTGGCTCATCAAAAATTCTACAGTATTGAAAGAGCAAATCAAATTTTTGTAATTGGAGACTAGAGGGTCAGCTCACTAACATAATGGGGAGACCCATTCCAGGGTGGTCCCACATAGTAATAAAATTATGTATGCCACCTTTGACCTTGGAGTGGGGAAGTTCTGGGGTAGGCTCTGGAATTGTATCTTGCACAAATTGATGAAACCCCGCCATCGTCTGGGGTCAAAACACTCAAGAGAGACCAACTGCAAACAAGAATTTTGAGTACCTAATACTGGAGGATTTGCAGGAGAATATCCAGAAGTAGTAGGAAGTACTGTATATTAGCGTAATTATAGTTGACTGAATGGATAGTAATTGCCTGGAGAGTTCCTGTAGATATTGAGCCACCTGAAGTTGTGTTGCTTTCTGATTCTCAATGCGAGAAGCAAAATCTTGCAATGCCCCTACAGCCTCCATAGGACCTGTACAAACTGTCATGATCGGGCTTAGGTGTTTCTCTTCCTCAAATTAAGAGGACGTAGATCCAGGTTGAGAAGGGAACAGGAGGTGAGGGGCTGTGATTAGTGACTTCTTCATCCACCACTACTGGATGTTGGTGAGACCTGACCATAGGCACGGAGTCTAACTTACTGGGAGGTGTTCACCAGTGACCCCTCCAATTGGGATTTGGGTTTTAAGCTGCACCCAGTAAGCAGGATGTGGCCCTTTGGTCAGGTATCCAGCACAGCCAGTATAAAATGGAAGAACACTATCACAAGGGAAACACAAGAGATAGGTATTGGATGTTGTACTGAAGTGGTATATAGAGTACACACTAATAGCTTCAGCTGTGTAGCTGGCACCAGAGAATGACACTAGGAGCTGGTACTTGGATGATGTACTAAGTACATACACAATGGCTTCAGATGCAGAGCTGCACAAGAGAATGGTATAGTGAGCTGGTACTTGGATAATGTACTAAGGCCCTGATTCAGACACGCTCACTGCCATAGGCAGCTCGCAGGGTCTATGGGCATTTTTTTTTTACTCCAGGCCACTTGCAAATCTGTGGGTCTCCACCCACAGCTTGTGCGAGTGGGCTGGAGACCATCACGATTATTGCGACCATTTGGCTTGCGACGAAACTCTGGGGTAGGATTTTGGCTGCTGCAATCCCGAGTGGACTCTCTGCTCTAAAAGAGCAGGAAGTCCACTACTGACATCACTAGTGATGTCAGTAGGTAATCCCACAAATGCCAGGCATTCCTAAGGGAATGCCTGCATTTGTGCAGCCACCCTCCCCTACCCACCTACAAAATGGGGCGAGCTGTCACTCACCATCGACAGCCGCACCATCTTGTAGCAAGCCCCGCAGCGACTGAAGTTCAGTCACTCGGCAGGGCTCGTGCACACGCATGCCAGACATGCCGTGTGTGCAGTAGGGAACCATCGAACCGCTTGCTAGTGCCGTGCGCTTGCGAGCGGTTCTGAATTAGGCCCTAAGTACGTACACTGAGGCTTCAGATGCAGAGCTTCACAGGAGATGATATAGTAAACTGGTACTTGGATGTTGTACTAAGTACATATTCTGTGACTTCAGACGCAGAGCTGCACAGAAGATGAATCTAAGAGATTGTACTCAGAAAATGTTCTCAGTACACACAAACTGAGGATCACACTAGGAACAAGTCATTAGAAGGAATGGAGCTTGGAACCTGGAATGCTGCAACAGAAAGTGACACTGGTAGTAACAATGTTGTCCAGAGCCCGGTATATATACCCTAAGGTAGCAGTCCATTGGAGGACACTGTCAACTGACAGCAACCAATGCTACTCTTGGGTGAAGGGTTAGTCAGAAGAAAACAGACTGTCATGGCTGCATCCATGATGGTATCCACATATTCCACATCATGAAGCAAGCACATTAATGTCCTAGCAGAACCCAAGTATAATACTCAGTGCATCACTTGCTGCCACACCTGGCATCTCACCACTTTGGAAATCAGTTGAGGCTGGCACTGAGGTAAATAATGGCCAATCCTATGCCACAACCTGACAAAGGATTTGTGACATTTGTGTTTCTGAATGCACAGCTTGCTCTACTGCCTTAGTGGTTTCATTTTTTTTACACCTCTATTAGACTCTGAGTGAAAAGATATTGCATCATCATGAGAGCAGAGGAAGATGCCTCAATGATACTTGTAGAACTACCACTCATAAATAAATGCCTAAGTCTTTGATTGCTGCTATGTGTGGTGAATGGCATGTTGGCATTTTTATATATCCCTTCATTAGATGTTTTTTCTTTAGCACTGTGTATTGATTTTTTTTTATTTTAGATGCCCTGACTTGTCATCATGACTGGTGACAGCAGCTGCAGCGACAGTAGTTGGTTGCTCTTCTTTAAACTCAGCGTTATCCATTTTTCAACTCACAGATCACTGCGTGGAGTCACAGAACTAATATATGCACATGAATAAAGCACAATAGGGTAAAGAACACCAAACAGTACAAACAAAAATATATATGATTTTTTTTATTTTTTGAACTTAGCAGCTCAGTTTAAAACTGCATGGAGTCTTAGGGCTTTTATATGCACATGAACAAAGCACATTAGGGTAAAGTGCACCAAACAGTACAAACAAAAGATCTGTATTTTTTATTTTTTTAACTTTCCAGCTTTATTCACACCTATGTGGAGTCACATGGAATGCTAATATATACACAAAAACAAGTTACAGTTAAGGTAAAGCACACCAAACAGGACAAACAATAGAAGGAATAATGGGCCTGATTCACAGCTGGACACTATTAGCACTCGCTCGTTCAGAAAAAGGGGGTGGCTATTCAAATGAACCGTTCGCTCTTTGCGGTCTGTTGCCGCCTCTATGTCTGAACGAGCGAACAAAACATGCGGACGTTTATTTGAAAAATACGCCCCCTGGCCGCTCGCATCATACGTCATGCCCGCTATTTATTAGATTAATCGAGTACATCGATCAGCGTATGAACTGCTCGCTATTCTTGTGGCTGGTTTTTCCTACCACTATATTGTGAGCAGTTCTGACTATAAAACAACCAAGTGACGTGGTCAATGACGCTGCTGTATTAATTATGCACACCCATAAAATGCCCGTTTTGACCTTTAAGCACGCCTGCGTTCTGTATTCCACTCCCCGTTTTCAAGCACCTTCCCCATACGCCTCATTCTGTCACTCAAAATAGCAGGCATTCGCTATATAGCGAACAAACAATTTTCGGCCGCACTGACTGGTTCGCGCATGCGTATTACAAACCGTACGCATGCGCAGATGGGCGAACATCGCTCGGAACGAGCGTACTGCCGCTTACGAGCGGCTCTGAATGAGGTCCAATGTCTTTATTTTTCACTTCATAGCTCAACTCTCATTGTGTAAATTCAAAGGTGTTTTATTGTATTATGCACATGAATATTAATGCACAGGGGTACAGTGAACACAGGTTGTGCAAACCTAAAGTTAAATAATAAAAATTTTTTCTTTATTTTAAAGTTTTTAACTTTATTTATTTGTACTTTTTTTGCAATTGACAGTGACAATACACAATGTAGTTCTGCTTGTGAACAGCCACTTTAGATGGACACATCACAGCCAATTTACAGTCATCATACAGCAGCATGCCCCTATACACACTGACTATACAAAGCACAGCCACTTGTTAATGAGTCTGGAGTCTGGACATAGGACATACATTTTGATTTACAGCAGAGTACAGTGCAGCATACAATAGCATACCCCTATTCATATTGTTATGCAGAGCACAGCTTGTGAGTCTGGACACAGCACAGCCAATACAGCAGAATAAAGTGCAGCATACAGCAGCATGCTCTAATATACACACTGACTATACAGAGCACAGCCGCTTGTGAGTATGGAGTCTGGACATAGCACAGCCAATAAAGCAGAGTACACTGAGTATATAGAGCACAGCCACATGTGAGTCTCTAGTCTTGACACAGCACAGTACAGCTTATACAGCAGAGTATAGCACAGCATACAGCAGCGTGCCTGACAGTGAAATGGTGCCAAATACTGACCACAGCATCTTATATAGATTACAAAACCCACGAGAATCCGACAATGACATTTTGCCTTGAAGTGTAATTTGAGTCAGGCAGAATGACCTGAGCCACTGCTTGGTCTGCCTCGGATAGTGGGAGTTTTTGGCATATGCAGATTACAAGTAATACAAACTGCTCATCTCTAGTAGACATAGGGAATGATAGAGTATACATTGGGAATGATAGAGTAGGCGGTAAATAGCCACATAGCACTGGCCACGGCCACACAGCATTGGTCTTAGCTCCTCTAATTTTCACAATAGGCACCTGATCATTTTCATCCTGAGGCCCATGCAGCCCTTAATCTTGCCCTGAAGATATTAATACTGTTGCAAGATCAGGTTAGGGGTGCCACCTTCTCAGGGTAAGTGGCAGCACTTCTCATGCAATAGCCAATCAATAGCACACCAGTTGAGTGCCTTAGTACAATTACATGCAGCTAGTTTATTTTGGTAGTATAAAATAAACAAAACATAAAAATAATTCCGAGCCTGTCAAGCTCTAATTAACAAAGTTCCCTCTCTATGGATGGAAGGACCTAATGTCCAACTCACAAACAAAACAACATTTAGCTCAAAACTTTCAAACAAAAACAGTGTCTCCCAGATAGCTTACAGCCTGTTCTCCCCAGGCAGTAAAATACTGATTAGAGAAAATGACAACACCTTTTATGAGCCTCACCCAGGTGGTCTTGCAATAAAGGCTGCTCATTACCTCACAGAAGTTAAGAACCTGGAACATATATACCTCCCATTGTTAATTTCTCCAGTGCCTTCACTGTCACTACACTTTAAATCTAATATAACAGTAACTTAATACTGTATAAAGTAGTAATCAAACACACATCATACAGCACTAGATAAACTAATAAATGAATGAGTCATAAATATTAAAATAAAAAAAATTACACAGTAATTGAGAACAGGTGTGGCTCAAAGGGTGGGCATATTACATCCCCCTTCTCTCTGGTACTTTCCACCTACTCACTGCAGCTGCTGCCTCTCTCTGGTCTATAGTCAGTGACTTACCTCTCTGGGGTTTTCCTGTTGTCCAGCCACCCTGTGACGTCATGGGGCTGCCAGAGGAAGACAGGAGCAATTCAGCCTAGAGAGCAGTCATGTACATAATGTAGACTACTACATAGGTGAGTGTACATGGTAGACTTGCATCTGTTTTTCTTTTTCTAGTGTTTCTCTTTATCATCTGTCTGTAGTGTGTCTGTTGCCCACTCTCCCCTGTACTTCACTTTTTTCAGAATATCTTGCTCATCTGTCTACAGTATTGCTTCAGTGTCCATTGCACACTTTACCTTTTGTCTTATTTTCCAGTTTTTCTCTCTCTCTCTGATGTAGTGTGGAGAGGTATTATAGTGATGTTTTACAGTGTAGTGAAGCTTATAGAAGGGTCAGTTATGTAGTTTAGGCTATAGAGGGGTCAGTGATGCAGTGTAGGGTATAGAGAGGTCAGTGATGTAGTGTAAGGTATAGAGAGGTCAGTGCTGTAGTGTAGGGTATAGAGTGGTCAGTGATGCAGTGTAGGGTATAGAGAGGTCAGTGATGTAGTGTAAGGTATAGAGAGGTCATTGCTGTAGTGTAGGGTATAGAGAGGTCAGTGATGTAGTTTAAGGTACAGAGGATTCTGTAGTGTAGGGTATAAAAGGTTCATTTAAAATACTAAATACTGCTCATTTCCTGAGGAAGCCTCTGATTTGTTTGAAGGTGGAGAAACGCGTAGAGTTTGTGACGGCGGTTATCCATAAGTGTGATCACACTACCCATGTCAGCCACTTTTGCTGGATGTCAGTGATTAGTGATATCGCCTTGGAGATGTTTTAAAATGGACCTTAACAAGAGCGCTTAGGTAAAAGGATCTAGTATTCAATGTGAGTGCACCACATTGTTGTCATATTGACTATTTAGATTGAAACATCTGCTCTCCTCTTTACTAAAACCGTGGAGGATTTATTATAAGTGCACATTCTACTTAAGTTGGATACAGTATACCATCTAATTCCTACCAGCTCCATTATTATCCAAATTTTGAAAGTGTTTTGAAAGTAATTTTTTTCACTGAAGTTTCCTATTTAACACATTCTGGTGAATTAGCATGTAAGAGTCCAGAGACTTAATTTTGTTGGAAACACTACTTGTTATGCACATTAAGTATTAATTTATTGGAAAAACCACCTGTATTAAGAGTGTTGCAAAATAAGCAACACTATGTTCTAATTTGTCTCAATAAAAAGTAACATCTGTTTAAGTATATTGTTTGGAACCTTGGTGGACTTACTGGTATCTTCTGTCTACTTGCATGCGGATACAGACAAATTATTATAAGAGAATAAGCATTTAATTAACTGAGAATATTTTACTGATCAGAGGACCTGACTCAGACCTGGACGCTAAGAAGCGTTCGCTCACAGCTGGCTGATTTCCGCATTCTGCACATGTGTATGCATCACAGTGCATGTGCGCAAACTAGTGCGAAAGCTCGGGAAGCATTCACTCACTGCACATAGACTGCCCAGCAGAGTGAGTAATAGGAGAAGCCATTGGTGGGTGGTGACAGGGGCAGGCCAAAATGGGGGAGTGGAGGTGCAAACGCAGCCATGCCTGAGCATCTTAATGCCGTTTCAGAGGCGTGCATAATTATCAGGCAGCGTCATAGTACACGTCACCTGGTTGTATTTCACACTGAAGTGCTCACAGTGCTTGCGGTAGGGTATAGTCAACCTCAAGTGCTGCATTCGCTTTTGATGGTACCCGATGTACTGATGGTTGCATACAACTCCTGGAGATAACGTGCGCAAGTGGGCTGATGGGCATCTACATACACAAAGCGATCACATGCCAGGACATAGTGGGTGTGCTTATGCCTTGCCGTGCATTTGCCTGCCTTGCCGTCACTTTGCCAAATATGCATACACTGGGTGCAAGCATATGCATCTAGCGAGCTGCTCTGAAACGAGCCCAGAGTTTTTAAGGTTTTACATGTAATTCTGGTACCACTAGGTTGATCTGGTGAAATGTTGTTTTACATATGTGTATGAGAATAAAATTGCGAACCATTGATTCAATAAATACACAGACAGCGCTTCATTATTCTATTTATTTATTTTTTGATTGGAAAGACATGCACCATTTCTTTGATACACAGTTATATAGATCAGTAAGTGATGCACACCCTGCCCAGTCACAGTGCATGAGAAATTGACAATGAGCTATTAGAAGCAAAGTGAAATGTAACAAATTTTGACTATAGGATATTCAGGGTCAGATTTACAATGGGACTATAGCCCCAGGCCTCCACATAAAAATATGCCTTCATCATGACAGCATGATGATGATTAGCTGCCACACAGTCATCCATAAATCATAGTATTAGAGATGGACTGTCCAGATTACCATTAATCCGGACCCCTCCAAACATCTTAATCCGAGCTAAATCTGAGTCCTGCCACAGGCTCAGATGTCAAATCACGGCCGAACATCAACCTCCCAGCATTGGATTCTCGCAGGGTTTGGATTCCATATAAGAAGCTGTGGCCAGGACTCAGAGCCATTCACTCCAGTCCAGTCACAATTCTGCATGGTGAGCTCTGCTCTGCAGTGTCCAAGTGGGGCTGTGTCCATCTCTAAGGGGCTGTGTCCATCTCTAAGGGGCTGTGTCCATCTTTAAGGGGCTGTGCTGTTGGGGCTGTGTCCATCTCTAAGGAGCTGTGGTGCTAGGGCTGTGTCCATCTCTAAGGGGCTGTGCTGCTGGGGCTGTGTCTATTTCTGAAGGGATGTGCTGTCCCTATATCCATCTAAGTGGCAAGCTATGTCCAGTTCCCTTATTCTAATTAGTCTAATTAATTTCCATCACAGTAGTGCTGCACTGACTCTGCAGGCCCCACCCAGTACATTCACACTGTGACTCGATATTTGTCAAGCAAAAAAACTTTCAAATAATAAAAAAGGTAAAAAAAATAAAAAAGTAATATAAATAAATAAATTGTTGTATTTGTACTGTTCTGAGCATTGCACCCCAGTATGCATCTTCTGCAAAAGTGGTGAGCTGACTATATAGTGGGGAGATTAAGTACAACACATGCCACCAGCTCTCAATGCTGTTAATTGCCAGTTGTTTATTGGAACATATATCTTCTTCTAATAATTGTGGATTTTTATTGAAGCCACATATTTACCAGAGCTCCTAAGCTAAAGTGGACTTTATTTTGTTCTCAGGACAATTTTTTATTGGCCATATTAGGTGGTTTTATTATTGTATTTATATTACAATGTTTGATATAATACATCATTAATTGTGCTCCCTACAGTATGTGCTTTTGTGTTACGGTAAAGCTTCGGGGGGAGGGCAGTTAGTGTTGGGCTGCGGGTAAGGTGGGTTATGGTTAGGGGTAGGGTTAGGGTAATGGTTAGAATTAGAGATGTTCACCGAACCCCATGTTTTGGTTTTAGATCTGTTTTAACTTTTGGTTTTGCCAAAACTGCCCTCGCGTATTTTGGTTTTGGATCTGTATGTTTTTCAAAAAATGATAAAAACTACTAAAATCACATAATTTGTGCCTATTTTTATTCCTACAGTATTATTAACCTCAATAACATTAATTTTCACTCATTTCCAGTACTTTTTGACCACCTCACAGCTCACAATATTGTTTTCATCCAGTTTAGGCCTGGGGAGGTTAGGTTTAGGCACCACCAAGGGAGGGTTAGTATTAGGATGGGGAGAGGGGAAGGATAGGGTACTTACCACCCTCCATCAGAATCTTCATCTGTTGGGCATCCGAGGTCGGGATTTCATACCCATTCCAGCCAATAGGTTGCACCAAGCTAGCTGGCTAACTAAGCTAAGCGACTACAGTGGGCAGAACAAATATGTGACAGTTCAACTTCCTGCATGGCACATCTAGTGGCACTGTGGTGGCAAACAGAATGCCAGCTTTATAAACTATATAAATGTTTGTTGTTTAGACAAAAAGACAGTAAGCAATGCCCCAAACAGTGCATAATGCAAAGAAAAGAGGTGCAAGATGGAATTGTCCTTGTCCCCACACCCACCCTTATGTTGTTTATATTAAACAGGACATGCACAGTTTAGCAAACCAATCACTACAGTGACAGGGACTGCCACTTGTGACTGAACTGATTGGTTTGGTTGGGTCCCCACAAAAAGAGCTATCAATGGACAGCTGATATTGCTTGCAATGATCTCTATGTAGAAACTGACTCTCCCGAGGAAAGATGTGAGTGCCATTATCATCCTCTCCCCCATCAGGGTATACGTTCTGAAAACTCTTTCTAAGTACACACTAGAGGGTGGGCAGCTTAAGTAAAGCAAAGCCAGTTTGTGCAAGAGCCTCCAAATTGCCTTATTTTCCTACCAGTAGTCAAATGGACTGTCTGACACGCCTATTTTGATGCTATCATTAATCCATAACCATTCTTTGAATAGTGACCATATCAGATGGAGTTGCGGTACAGGTGTCACTAATTTTTGCCAATTCTTTTTAGACCCGACCAGATGTGAAACTGTTGTGTTGACTCATTTGCATCATCAGTGGGTCTCATAGGAAAGCTGAGTTGTTTTCTGGCAGTCGCAGTTGCCGGATAATCTAAAGGAGATGCTGTCATGTCACGTGCCGCTTGAGCTGAAAATTTGCTCACCAACAGCTCATTGCATCTCTTTAGATCTGTGTTCATTGAAAAGAAAGATACAGTGTATGACTTAATCCTAGGATTGAGCATGGTCACTAGAATGTATTGATCCAGTTTTAAAATGCTGACAACCCTTGGATCCTGGTGAAGCGAACAAAGAACTTCATCTACAAGTCAGATATACTTAGCAGAATCACTTTGTTTCTGCTCCTCCTTTAGTGTCTCGAGCTGCTTTTCCAAAAGTGTAATGAGGGGAATGACCTCACTTAAGCTGGCAGTGTCTGAAGTCACTTCATAGGTGACAACTTCGAAGGGTTTGAGCACCTTGCACAACACAGAAAGTATTCTCCACTATGCTGGAGTAAGGTTCATTCTCCTTATGTCATGGCTTGTAGTGTAGCTTTGGACAGCTTTTTGCTGTTCCTCCATCCAATGAACCATACAAAGGGTAGAACTCCACCTTGTTACTTCCTCTGGTGGCAGGGCAAATTAAACTGTTTCAGAAAGTGCTGCAATCTTCTACTGCAGCTGCTGAAGGCCGAAAATGTCCAGAAGTGTTTCAGGCCACAGACATCATCTCCTGCATGGCCCTGTCACTTTTTAAAAAATTCTGCACCACTAAATAATTGTCTGAGCAAAATATGGGACGTGTTTGAAATCACCCAACTGTAATTCTCTCACAATATTTGTGGCATTGTCAGAAATCACAAATTCCCAGGAGACTCCAAGCTTTGTACTCCATTTTGCAAGGACTTCCCTGAGTTTATCTAAGAGGTTGACACCGGTATGCCTATTAGTGAAGCTGGTGATTCAGAGAGTAGCCTGCCTCTGAATGAGCTGGTGTTTGTTAGATGCTGGTGCTGCTATCCATACCTCTTCTTACTGTGGCTTGACAAATGCTACAGATGGCAAGACAATTATTGTCCGATTTTGGGTAAAAGAAATTCCACACATAAGAGGAGCATATTTTCGTTCTGTGCCCAGGCATGACAATGGCCTTCTTCTTATCATGGACAAGAATTGTTTCCACTGGTGCCTCACTTACACAAAGAACACCGTCATCATCATACATCATCATCATCATCATCAATATCCTCATTAGTGCCTGTGTCAGATACACAAATATACCCCTCATCCTATTGCACTTCTACCCTAGCATCCTCAATGTCTAGGTTACCAACTTGTTGACTTGTGCTGCTCATCCTCACATTTGTAGAGTGTGTGGGAATGGTGGAAGGAGGCTTCTCTAAGCGTATTGTCAGAAATGTCAGATTTACACATAGCACTGGTTGACACACTAAGACTCTCCTCAGGGATTTGTGAGATTAGTTAACACACAGTTTGTTCTTCAGGCTTAGTTTTGTTTTGGTGAACTGATTTGCCATTTTAAATATGAGACCTTTGGACCTCTAAGGCCTGATTCAGAGATGTATGCTCATCTGATGATGAACGTACATCTCCTATGTCCTCATGGACACAGTTAGACTCTTCTCAGGGAATTGTGACATTTCGGTTTCTCAACACACAGTCTGTTCTAATGCCTTAGTGGTTTTCATTTTTTTGACACCTCTTCTAGATTCATAATGAATAGGTCTTGCATCATCATGAGAGGAAGAAGATGATGTCTCACTAACTGTTGCAGAACCACCATTCATACATTCAGCCCAAGGACTGTGCCTTTCCTTGCCACTGTGAATAGCATGTTAGCAAGTTTATGTTTTTCTGCACTAAACTTTCCCTTTATTAGAGGTGTTTTTTTCTTTACCACTGTATTTTTTTTATTTTAAGCTTCTATACCCTTGAGTATCAGCTTTAGTAGATGACATTGAAGTGATATCACCATCACTGTTGGTGAAAGCAGCTGCAGCGCTAGTGTTTGGTTTCTGCTCCTGCTGTTCTGTTGATTTATCATTGTGTTCCATATCAATGCTTGAATTTTTCTTACAAAAAAATCTTGCCACTGACTGTGACACACTGCGCGGTGGCCCTAGACCTACTGATCACTAGTGACTGTTATATCTCACAGATACAGTATCATGGCCTGAATTTGTTTATTACAAAGAAAACAATATACTGTATATATTTTTTTTACACAACTAAATGTGCACACTGAGGGCCTGATTCAGAGCCGCTCGTAAGCGGCTGCTCGTTTGCTCTGAGCGATGTTCGCACAACTGCGCATGCGTATGGGTCGTAATGCACATACACAAACCAGTCTTTGCGGTCAGAAATCGTGCACTCGCAAAAAACAGCAAGGGGCTGCTAATTTGATTAACAGAATGTACCGTTTGTGGGTGGTAACAGGGGAAGGTGTTTGAAAACGGGGGAGTGGAGATCCGAACGCAGGCATGCCTAACGTTCAAAAGGGTGTTTAATGGGAGTGCATAATTAGTAAAGAAACGTCATCGACCACGTCACTTGGTTGTCTTTTAGCCTGAACTGCTCGCAGTATTAGGGGAAAGAAAAACCTACCACAAGCACTGCGAGCAGTTCAGATGCCTTTCGATGTACCCGATTAATCTAATAAATACCAGAGATGATGTGTGATGTGAACGGCAAAAGGGCGTCTTTACAAAATAGAGAGCGCATTTTTCATTCGCTCGCTCAGACATAGAGGCGTCAACAAACCGCAAAGAGCGAGTGCTCAATTTAAATAGCTGGCCCCTTTTTTGGAACGACCGTCCGCAAATAGCGTCCGGCTCTGAATCAGGCCCTGACTGCGAAACATTGCACGGTGACTCTTGACCTACTGATCATTAGTGACTGTTATATCTCATAAACACAGTATCATGGCCTGAATTTTTTTATCACAAACAAAACAATATATAAACTGTATATTTTTTGTTACAAAATAACCGACTGCGACACTCTGATCATTGGCCCTTGACCTACTGACCAATAGCGACTGTTATATCTCAGAGACACAGGACCTCATTCAGAGTCGGTCGAAGCGGCCGTACGGTCGTACGCCACCGATGTTCGCTATACTGCGCATGCGTAAAGTTCGCAATGCGCATGCGCAAACTAGCCGCTACGATCAGAAATTTCTCTCTCCTTGAACACAGCCAGGTCGGTAGTTTGAGTGACAGAATGAGGCGTTTGTGGGTGGTAACAGGGGAAGGTGCTTGAAAACGGGGGAGTGGAAATCTGAACGCAGGCGTGCCTAATTATGCGAACAGCGTTTTATGGGAGTGCATACGGTTTATGGGAGTGCATAATTAACAAAGTAGGGTCATGGCACATGTGACATGGGAGGCTTTTACACCTACATGATCGTAGAGCTTAAGAGAGGGTATGGTCAACCTTAAGCTCTACGACCAGTGCCGATGGTTCCCGATGGTCTCGATTAATCCTTATATGCCTGGAGATGACGTGCAATGCATACGAGAAGGGGGCGTATTTTCTTGTCTTCCGGCCGCTTCCTCCCCTTGGTCGGCCAACTACCGATCCGAACTTAGGGACGCAACTTGCGAGGGAATCATTTGAATATCCGGCCCCTTTTTCCATATGACCGTGCGGCCGCTTCGACCGCCTCTGAATGAGGTCCACAGTATCATGGCCTGAATTTGTTTATCGCAAACAAAACAATATATATATTTCTATTTTCTATTTACAAAAAATAAACACGCCCACTGAAGTTGCAGCACCAAATATTTTTTTTAAACCATTAATTATTACATTAAATGGTATTCCTGCACTATTTTAAAAAACAAACAATTATTTGATAACTGCCTATCCACAAAACTAACTCAGCCAATATTACCTAGGGGACTGTCATGGTGGGTGTCACTGCCCATCAAGGACAGTGTCACAAAACCTGACTCTCACTGTCACTGTCTCTTGGCTAGCCATGCTAAACTAACTAACCTATCCAAGCTCCTTCCCCTCCCGCAGTCCTGTGAAAAATGATGGCAAATCATCACAGGAGGGACTTATATCGGATCCAAAACACTCGTGATCCAACACCGGGAAGATGATGTCATGCCTCGTTCTCAGATCCAAAAATGGCAGCGGCTTGGATCTCCTTAGTTCAGGTAAGTTTGGGAGGGTTTGGTTTCCAGGAAACCAAATCAATTCATCTCTAGTTAAAATACTTACCTGCATGTGTCAGGATTTCCACCATTGGGTTTACGCTGCTGGGATTCTGACCACCAGCATTATCAGTATAGTGATTGATTGTGTACCCAACCCCATGCTGCTGCTACCACTCCTCTTCTCCATACCACCCCCAGGTCCATCCCACCTTCTCTCCTGGTCCGTGCAGCTGCTGCCACTACTTTGCTCCATCCCACCCCTGGTTTGTACTATCTACTACCGCTAAATACTGTTTATCCTATGCTCCATTGTATAGCCTGATCCATGCTGCCCTCCCCTGCTACATACTGCCTTACCATGCTCCATACTGCCTCCCCCTCCATACTGCTCTGTGGAGCTACTTACCATGCTATATACTGCCTCTCCATGCTTTGCCTCCACCAGCTCTATGGTGCTGTTTCTGTATATCTCACCTTTTTACCTGGACCATGCTGTCTTTCCCCTACTGTATACTACCACTCCCTGGTATGTGGGGCCTCCCACCTACTCACTGCAGCTACTGCCACTCTCTGGTCTGTGACCAGTGACTGACATTCCTAGGGTTTTCATGTGGTCCAGAAGCCCTGTGACATAATGGGGCTGCCAGATGAAGACAGGAGCAATGCAGCCTAGAGAGCAGTCATGCACATTATGCAGACTTAGATGAGTGTACATATTAGACTTGCATTTTTTACTATTACACCACTCACTCTCCCATGTCTGTGTGTTGTGTCAGTATTCTTTGCCTACTTTCCCATTTGTTTTACTCTTTCTAGTTGCCCACTTTACTGTTTCAGTTCTCGCTCCTCCGTCTATTGCTTCAATGTCTGTTGCCAACTTTATCTTTTGTCTTATTCTTTCTAGTTTATGTCTCTCTCTGATGTACAGTAGTGTGGAGATATATTATAGGGATGTTTTACAGTGTAGTGTAGCTTATAGAGGGGTCAGTAATGTAGTGTCAGGTTTAGAGGGGTCAGTAATGTAGTGGCAGGTATGGAGGGGTCAGTAATGTAGTGGCAGGTATGGAGGGGTCAGTAATGTAGTGGCAGGTATGGAGAGGACAGTAATGTAGTGGTAGGTATAGAGGAGTAAGAAATGTAGTGGAAGGTATAGAGGAGTCAGTAATGTAGTGGAAGGTATAGAGGGGACAGTAATGTAGTGGAAGGTATAGAGGGGACAGTAATGTAGTGGTAGGTATAGAGGAGTCAGTAATGTAGTGGAAGGTATAGAGGGGACAGTAAGGTAGTGGCAGGTATAGAGGAGTAAGAAATGTAGTGGCAGGTATAGAGGGGGTCATTAATGTAGTGGCAGGTATAGAGGGGTCAGTAATGTAGTGGCAGGTATAGAGGGGTCAGTATTGTAGTGGCAGGTATAGAGTAGTCAGTAATGAAGCGGCAGGTATAGAGGGGTCTGTAATGTAGTTGCAGGAATGGAGGGGTCAGTAATGTAGTGGCAGGTATAGAGGGGTCAGTAATGTAGTGGCAAGTATGGAGGGGTCACTAATGTAGTGGCAGGTATAGAGTGGTCAGTAATGTAGTGGCAGGTATAGAGTGGTCAGTAAGGTAGGGGCAAGTATGGAGGGGTCAGTAATGTAGTGGCAGGTATAGAGTGGTCAGTAATGAAGCGGCAGGTATAGAGGGGTCAGTAATGTAGTTGCAGAAATGGAGGGGTCAGTAATGTAGTGGCAGGTATAGAGGAGTCAGTAGTGTAGTGGCAGGTATAGAGGGGTCAGTAATGCAGTGGCAGGTATTGAGGGGTCAGTAATGTAGTGGCAGGTATAGAGGGGTCAGTAATGTAGTGGCAGGTATTGAGGGGTCAGTAATGTAGTGGCAGGTATGGAGGGGTCAGTAATGTAGTGGCAGGTATAGAGGGGTCATTAATGTAGTGGCAGGTATAGAGGGGTCAGTAATGTAGTGGCAGGTATGGAGGGGTCAGTAATGCAGTGGCAGGTATAGAGGGGTCATTAATGTAGTGGCAGGTATGGAGGGGTCAGTCATGTAGTGGCAGGTATGGAGTGGTCAGTCATGTAGTTGCAGGAATGGAGGGGTCAGTAATGTAGTGGCAAGTATGGAGGGGTCAGTAATTTAGTGGCAGATATAGAGGAGTCAGTAATGTAGTGGCAGGTATAGAGGGGTCAGTAATGTAGAGGCAGGTATGGAGGGGTCAGTAATGTAGTGGCAGGTATGGAAGGGTCTGTAATGTAGTGGCAAGTATAGAGGGGTCAGTAATGTAGTGCCAGGTGTAGAGGGGTCAGTAATGTAGTGGCAGATATGGAGGGGTCAGAAATGTAGTGGGAGGTATGGAGGGGTCAGTAATGTAGTGGCAGGTATGGAGGGGTCAGTAATGTAGTGGCAGGTATGGAAGGGTCAGTAATGTAGTGGCAGGTATGGAGGGGTCAGTAATGTAGTGGCTGGTATAGAGGGGTCAGTAATGTAGTGGCAGTTACGGAGGGGTCTGTAATGTAGTGGCAGGTACGGAGGTGTCAGTAATGTAGTGGCAGGTATAGAGGGGTCAGTAATGTAGTGGCAGGTATAGAGGGGTCAGTAATGTAGTTTCAGGTATGGAGGGTCAGTAATGTAGTGTTGGGTATGGAGGGGTCAGTAATGTAGTGTCAGGTATGGAGGGGTCAGTAATGTAGTGTCAGGTATGGAGGGGTCAGTAATGTAGTGGCAGGTATGGAGGGGTCAGTAATGTAGTGGCAGGTATGGAGGGGTCAGTAATGTAGTGGCAGGTATGGATGGGTCAGTAATGTAGTGGCAGGTATGGACGGGTCAGTTATGTATTGGCAGGTATAAAGGAGGAAGTAATGTAGTGGCAGGTATAGAGGGGTCAGTAATGTAGTGGCAGGTATGCATGGGTCAGTAATGTAGTGGCAGGTATGGTGGGGTCAGTAATGTAGAGTAAGATACTGTATAGAGGGGTTAGTAATGTAGTGGCAGGTATAGAGTGGTCAGTAATGTAGTGGCAGTTATGGAGGGGTCAGTAATGTAGTGGCAGGTATAGAGGGGTCAGTAATGTAGCGGCAGGTAAGGAGGGGTCAGTAATGTAGTGGCAGGTATAGAGGGTTCAGTAATGTAGTGGCAGGTATGGATGGGTCAGTAATGTAGTGGCAGGTATGGTGGGGTCAGTAATGTAGTGGCAGGTATGGAAGGGTCAGTAATGTAGTGGCAGGTATAGAGTGGTCAGTAATGTAGTGTAAGATACTGTATTGAGGGGTCAGTAATGTAGTGGCAGGTATGGAGGGGTCAATAACGTAGTGGCAGGTATAGAGTGGTCAGTAATGTAGTGGCAGGTATGGAGGGGTCAGTAATGTAGTGGCAGGTATAGAGGTGTCAGTAATGTAGTGGCAGGTATAGAGGGTCAGTAATGTAGTGGCAGGTATGGAGGGGTCAGTAATGTTGTGGCAGGTATATAGCGGTCAGTAATGTAGTGGCAGGTATAGAGTGGTCAGTAATGTAGTGGCAGGTATAGAGGGGTAAGTAATATAGTGGCAGGTATAGAGGGGTCAGTAATGTAGTGGCAGGTATAGAGTGGTCAGTAATGTAGTGGCAGGTATGGAGCGGTCAGTAATGTAGTGTAGGGTACTGTATAGAGGGGTCAGTGATGCAGTGGCAGGTATGAAGGGGTCAGTAATGTAGTGGCAGGTATATAGTGGTCAGTAATGTAACGGCAGGTATGGAGGGCTCAGTAATGTAGTGTAGGGTACTGTATAGAGGGTTCAGTAATGTAATGGCAGGTATAGAGTGGTCAGTAATGTAGTGGCAGTTATGGAGGGGTCGGTAATGTAGTGGCAGGAATAGACGGGTCAGTAATGTAGCGGCAGGTATGGAGGGGTCAGTAATGTAGTGGCAGGTATGGAGGGGTCTGTAATGTAGTGGCAGGTATAGATGGATCAGTAATGTAGTGGTAGGTATGGAGGGGTCAGTAATGTAGTGGCAGGTATAGAGGTGTCAGTAATGTAGTTGAAGGTATAGAGGGGTCAGTAATGTAGTGGCAGGTATAGAGGGTTCTGTAATGTAGTGGCAGGTATAGAGGGGTCAGTAATGTAGTAGCAGGTATGGAGGGGACAGTAATGTAGTGGCAGGTATAGATGGGTCAGTAATGTAGTGGCAGGTATAGAGTGGTCAGTATTGTAGTGGCAGGTATGGAGGGGTCAGTAATGTAGTGGCAGGTATAGAGGTGTCAGTAATGTAGTGGAAGGTATAGAGGGGTCAGTAATGTAGTGGCAGGTATAAAGGGGTCAGTAATATAGTGGCAGGTATAGAGGGTTCTGTAATGTAGTGGCAGGTATAGATGGGTCAGTAATGTAGTGGTAGGTATGGAGGGGTCAGTAATGTAGTGGCAGGTATAGAGGTGTCAGTAATGTAGTGGAAGGTATAGAGGGGTCAGTAATGTAGTTGCAGGTATAATGGGGTCAGTAATATAGTGGCAGGTATAGAGGGTTCTGTAATGTAGTGGCAGGTATAGAGGGGTCAGTAATGTAGTAGCAGGTATGGAGGGGACAGTAATGTAGTGGCAGGTATAGAGGGGTCAGTAATGTAGTGGCAGGTATAGAGGGGTCAGTATTGTAGTGGTAGGTATGGAGGGGTCAGTAATGTAGTGGCAGGTATAGAGGTGTCAGTAATGTATTGGAAGGTATAGAGGGGTCAGTAATGTAGTGGCAGGTATAAAGGGGTCAGTAATATAGTGGCAGGTATAGAGGGTTCTGTAATGTAGTGGCAGGTATAGTGGGGTCAGTAATGTAGTAGCAGGTATGGAGGGGTCAGTAATGTAGTGGCAGGTATAGAGGAGTCAGTAATGTAGTGGCAGGTATAGAGTGGTCAGTAATGTAGTGGCAGGTATATAGGGGTCAGTAATGTAGTGGCAGGTATAGATTGGTCAGTAATGTAGTGGCAGGTATAGAGTTGTCAGTAATGTAGTGGCAGGTTTAGAGGGGTCAGTGATGTAGGGTAGGGTACTGTATAGAGGGGTCAGTGATGCAGTGGCAGGTATGGAGGGGTCAGTAATGTAGCGGCAGATATAGAGTGGTCAGTAATGTAGTGGCAGGTATGGAGGGGTCAGTAATGTAATGGCAGGTATAGAGTGGTCAGTAATGTAGTGGCTGGTTTAGAGGGGTCAGTGATGTAGTGTAGGGTACTGTATAGAGGGGTCAGTAATGTAGTGGCAGGTATAAAGGGGTCAGTAATATAGTGGCAGGTATAGAGGGTTCTGTAATGTAGTGACAGGTATAGAGGGGTCAGTAATGTAGTAGCAGGTATGGAGGGGACAGTAATGTAGTGGCAGGTATAGAGGGGTCAGTAATGTAGTGGCAGGTATAGAGGGGTCAGTATTGTAGTGGTAGGTATGGAGGGGTCAGTAATGTAGTGGCAGGTATAGAGGTGTCAGTAATGTAGTGGAAGGTATGGAGGGGTCAGTAATGTAGTGGCAGGTATAAAGGGGTCAGTAATATAGTGGCAGGTATAGAGGGTTCTGTAATGTAGTGGCAGGTATAGAGGGGTCAGTAATGTAGTAGCAGGTATGGAGGGGTCAGTAATGTAGTGGCAGGTATAGAGGAGTTATTAATGTAGTGGCAGGTATAGAGTGGTCAGTAATGTAGTGGCAGGTATAGAGGGGTCAGTAATGTAGTGGCAGGTATAGATTGGTCAGTAATGTAGTGGCAGGTATAGAGTTGTCAGTAATGTAGTGGCAGGTTTAGAGGGGTCAGTGAAGTAGTGTAGGGTACTGTATAGAGGGGTCAGTGATGCAGTGGCAGGTATGGAGGAGTCAGTAATGTAGTGGCAGATATAGAGTGGTCAGTAATGTAGTGGCAGGTATGGAGTGGTCAGTAATGTAATGGCAGGTATAGAGTGGTCAGTAATGTAGTGGCAGGTTTAGAGGGGTCAGTGATGTAGTGTAGGGTACTGTATAGAGGGGTCAGTGATGCATTGGCAGGTATAGAGGGGTCAGTAATGTAGTGTAAGGTATAGGGGGTCAGTGATGAAGTGTAGGGTATATAGAGTTTAGTAGTGTAGCAGTGGGTATAGATTGGTCAGTAATACAGTGTAGGATGCAGAGGGGTCAGTAATGTAGTGTAGGGTACTCTATTGAGCGGTCAGTAATGTAGTGGCAGGTATAGAGGGTTCAGTAATGTAGTATAGGGTATTGAGCAGTCAGTGATGTAATGTAGGGTATAGCATACTTACCTACCTTTTATCATCTCTTCCCGGGAGACGCCCGGGTAAGAGAAGCAGCAGGGGGCCGATGGGGGTGGGGCCTAATGATGTGCGTCATTAAGCCCCACCCCTCGCTGCAAAACTGCCGCGATTTGGGTAAAATTTACATAGTGGCGGGGCCAAATGCTGTGATTCATGCTGAATCACATCTTAAGCCCCGCCCCCTTCACGGAGACCCGCGATCGCCGCGGGTATTCTCCTCATTCTGCCCACTTCACTAGGAAGTGGGCAGAATGCGGGAGAAATGCCTACCCTTCCGGGGGTGCGGGGGGTTACCCGAAAAATCGGGATGTATGGGGTATAGAGAATTTAGTAGTGTAGGGTATAGAGGGGTTAGTAATGTAGCAGCGGGTATAGAGGGGTAAGTAATACAGTGTAGGATATAGAGGGGTCAGCAATGTAGTGGTGGGTATAGAGAGCTGAGCAGTGTACTGTACTGTAGGTACGCTATTATTGAATTAGCACACAAACTTAATATGCAATCTGAGTAAAAATAGGCAAGGTTTATAGGTTTAATGTAAATGGCTTGAAACATTTATTGTTATGCTTAAACTGAGATCTGTTCATTGTTTTGTATATGGGCGCTAAATTAATTTTTTGACCTGCATGGTCCCTAAGCAACCCTGGGTGAGACCTTTAGCAACTGTATAAATAAAAAGTGTTTAGGATTGCCAGATACTGTATTTAATTTAACACAAAACAAATAAATTGCAAAGGAATGCATTTCAATCCACTCATTTCTAAGCCAAGTGACATTTATGAGGTTTTGGACTTTGAATTAGTTCCTTTGTCAAGGTGACATACTGTACATAACAATAGAGAAAGTTAAACATTTTAGATCCACAATTTTTGTAAAGCGACACTCCTCAAAATCTTTCACTGTCACATACTGCTTATATGCAGGAATGTGCATCAACCAGTCATCTAGCAATCACAATTTGTCCCTTGTCAAAGTTACTCAGGGCCTGATTCTCTACTGTATGCAACTGCGATTACGTACACAATAGGCCAATTGTTGCATGCATGCACATTAGCAAACTAGCCATTGCAATCAGGACTGCGATCACGGGAAGCAATCAGGAGGCCGACTACCTATATACCGGCAGCCGGCATCCCGACTGTCTTATCCCAGCAAGGGTGAAATGCCGGGCGTCTAGATGTAGATGCCTGCATTTCCCAGACGCCGGGAGACCGGCACCCAGCATCACGATCGTAGTGATGCCGGGCGCCGCGAGCAGACAGCCGTGGGGGTGAGGGTTAGGTTTAGGGCTCCCGGGAATGACTTAGGGTTAGGCACTCCCCGGGAGGGTTAGGCTAGGGGGAGGGAGGGTTAGGGTTAGGCACCCCCGGGGGGGGCCCTAGGGTTAGGCACCCCCCCCGGGAGACTTAGGTTTAGGCAGCGGGGAAGGGGGTGGTTAGGGTTAGGCACTTAGAGGGGGGATTAGGGTTAGGCACTTGGGGGGGAAGTTAGGGTTAGGCACCCCTAAGGAGGGTTAGGGTTAGGGGGTTAGGTTAGTGGATACTAACGATCGGGATTTCCAGCGCTGTCGGGCTTCCGCTGCGTCGCACTCTGCTCCTGTCGGGCTGCTGCTGGCGGGAATCGAACGGCCGGCGGTATATCATACCCATTCCGCGATCACAGTGACTACACAGACCCAATGCAGAGTGATTGACAGGAAGTTCCTTTTCTGTGTGGTAATGGGGAGGTGGTCGGGCGAACACAGGTGTGTCAGTGCGTTTCAACAGCATTGCAGGGGTGTGCATAAATTATCCACTGCAATGCCGTACACATCCTGCGGCCTGATTGAGTGCATGGAAGTTAGCAATTTCTGAGTAAGGCTTGTGCAAGTGTGTGTGAGGCTGCGATGGTACTCGATTGAACTGATGTTTTTGCAGTCTTGATAAACATTACGGATGTGTAAGGTAAAGTGGGCGTCCTTATGTAGTGCTGCATATGGCATAGCGATCGCAATGAATTAGCATACTATCGCAGTTTAACTGCGTGAGTAATCAATATTGCATTCACACTTGCGTTACGTTGTGAATCAGACACTCTGGTCCTTGCTTGCCAATTTTTTCCTGCTTACAACAAATCAACTTCAAGAACTGACTGTTTACTTGCTGCCTAATATATCCCATCCCTTGACAGGGGATGTCATTACTATCCCGGTGGTCGGGATGCCAGCATTCAGAATCCCGACCACCAGCATCCCAATGGTAAGTATAAGGGTTGGAGGGTGGGTTAGGGGTTAAGGTTAGGCACTAGGGGGATGGTTGGGGTTAGACTGCAGGGGGGAGTGTTAGGGTTAGGCTGCGGGAGAGTAGGGTTAGAGCTAGGCTGCAGGAAAGGTGGGCTAGGGTTAGAGGGAGGGTTAGGGGTTAGGATTAGGCTACTTACCTTCAGATGTCGTGATTCTTACTGTCGGGATGCCGCTGTCAGTATTATGCCTGCCGGTATCCCTACTGCTGGGATCAGATACCCAACCCCTTGACCGGTGCCATTGTAATAAGATAATCAATGTTATTCACTTCATCTGTCAGTGATTGTAATTTAATATGCAGATATGGTTGTTAGGCAACTAACTGAATTACCAGGGCACTAAGATATCCTATATTATTAGGTAAAACTATTTTTGTTGGCAACTTTGGTGTCAAAGGGCAAAGTTTTACAATAGTAGCGATTTGAAATCATAAAAACAAACACAAGATATCAAACTTATCATCTGTCATATGGATACAAAATTATGTCTTTTATGGTACAGTTAAATTTAGATACTTATATACTAGAAGTTGATTCAAAGGCATGTTTTGACAGAAAAGTGTGTTTCACAAGAAAGGACAAAAATCACTGTCTGGTTAGTACGTGACCAGTCAGACAAGAGTCTAAAGCTGTGTACACATTATACGATGTGTACCCAGCATGACATCTCCGGCAATGGGACTCGGCATGTGGCAAGTTCATACACACTTGCCAATGCCAGGTCCCACGGGGGGAAGCAGGGGCTGGCTGGCAACTTTTAGCCTGGGGGGCAAGTCCAGAGCACTGGCCCATATGAACGACCCATCCTTTTATGGGGGTTTTCAGTACAATACATATTTATCTTTTTTTTTTAAAAACGAGGCCTAGTGTTGCTTAACCCAAAAAGACTTATTACGTGTGTGTATGTGTGTATATAAAGGAAACCGGCTGCTTTGCCCCACAGCTGCTTAGCTCTTCCCGTCTCTTTACACTTAGACCACCCGGCACCCCCGTTTCTCTCTGTCCTCTTCTCTCTCAGCGCACACATGAGCGTCACATCTTTAATTAGGTAAAGACTATCATTTCACATCATAAGCATAGGTGTCACAGTAACAAAATTAGATTTGGTATCACAAAGTGGAGCTTCTCAAGGGTTTCACTAACCATATATAGTTCACTTATGGTGTAAGAGTACAATTCGGAAAAAGGAAAGATATATTGGGCCTAATTCAGAGGTGGAGACTGCTGTGTCGCACTTGCTTTGGAATGTGGCGTCATACCAGCAATAATATGCAAATGCTAGTTTCAGCCTTCCTCCGCTGCAAATACCTGAACCAGAATGTGCAAGCCCTGAGACGCTCACTTTCTGGACCCCTGTGCACATTAGCACAGTAGGTGGTTCCAGACAGTCCACCATCGCGTCCACTTGCACCTGTCTATAAATTGCTGCTATGGACTAATAGCATAATGCAGGAAATTTCACAGAAGTCTCCTGCAGAAGGCTTATTAGCACTGCAGACCGTAGTCCTCATTATTATCAATGAGGACTATGATCTTACCCTTATGTACCATTTTGGAAATTTGGCCCCTTTGGTTCACACCATCCTCAGACAGTGTAAAACGCTCTATGCCATGGAGGTTTATTTGCAGGAGAGATATTTTATGATTCTTCTCCTGCAGCCCCTGGCCAGCTCTGGAAACTGACACTGTGTGCATGCAAACTGACAGATTTCCTGGAGCACTCTTTTATAAACGTGAAAGGTTCCTCCAATATGCCAATATGTCACAGGGACAGCGGTTATCACTACCACTGCCCCCGCGAGTTACACTTGCTACACAGCGAAATATCTGTTGCTAAATTGATTAGTAAACAATTATGTGATTGTTAATACAGTGGCCCCTTAAGTAATGACACTTACAAGATCACAAAAATGGAGTGTGGATTCCTGCACTGGAGTATACAGTATTTGGTAAGTTATATGGTGTTTATCATACCACATAAGTGAAATAGCAGCCAGATAGGAACAATGCAAGTTTTATAGATTGTAAGCTTGCAAGCAGGGCCCTCTTACCTCTATGTCTGTCTGTTATTACCCTGTTTTGTTCTATCAATGTTTCCAATTGTAAAGCGCAACGGAATATGCTGCGCTATATAAGAAACTGTTAATAAATAAATAAAAATAAAGTTTGACCTCCATTACCGAATGCATACCTATTAAAAAGTTAACTTTTAGATATTCATATATCATGTTGAGTTCCACTGACAAATAAAGTACTTTCCTGCTTCCAATTATTAAGTACTTCCCAATTAGCACCACCAGATATTGCTCTTCTTTTGCTGGAATGGAAACCTCACACAGAGAACCACACAGTTCTCTCTAGCCACCCTTACTCTTTTTCCATGACGTACTAACCTTAGGCAGGGGTGTAACTAGAATTTTGAGGATCCCATAGCAAAACTTGTAAGGGCTCAGGTCTCAAACAGGCTCTGCTGCTGGGAGAGGTAGCCACCCCTACCCACAACTCCATGGTGCATGGCCTGCTCTTACTGATGTCAGACACTCAGGCTCCGCTCCCGGTACCTCTGAACAAGTGTTTACCATCTCCCTTCCTTTCCATATGGTAACCTTCCCCATCTCCCTTCCCTCCCATAGGGTAACCTGCCCCACCTCCCTTCCCTCCCATAGGGTAACCTGCCCCATCTCCCTTCCTTCCCATAGGGTAACCTGCCCCATCTCCCTTCCCTCCAATAGGGTAACCTGCCCCATCTCCCTTCCCTCCCATAGGGTAACCTGCCCCATCTCCCTTCCCTCCCATAGCTCCCTTCCCTCCCATAGGGTAACCTGTCCCATCTCCCTTTCCTCCCATAGGGTAAACTGCTCCATCTCCCTTCCCTCCCATAGGGTAACCTGCCCCATCTCCCTTCCCTCATACAGGGTAACCTGCCCCATCTCCCTTCCCTCCCATAGGGTAACCTGCCCCATCTCCCTTCCCTCCCATAGGGTAACCTGCCCCATCTCCCTTCCCTCCCATTGGGTAACCTGTCCCATCTCCCTTCCCTCCCATAGCTCCCTTCCCTCCCATAGGGTAACCTGCCCCATCTCCCTTCCCTCCCATAGCTCCCTTCCCTCCCATAGGGTAACCTGCCCCATCTCCCTTTCCTCCCATAGGGTAACCTGCCCCATCTCCCTTCCCTCCCATAGGGTAACCTGCCCCATCTCCCTTCCCTCATACAGGGTAACCTGCCCCATCTCCCTTCCCTTCCATCGGGTAACCTGCCCCATCTCCCTTCCCTCCCATAGGTATCATAGTCCTGCCCCATCACATAACAATCATCACCTCAGGCAGGCAGGCTGGAGTGTGGAAAGAGATCAGCCAATGCCCAGGACACGGTGACTGCACAGTCACTCCTATGGAAAGGTATAGAATCCCTTCAGTTTCCCTATGGGAACAGGGCTGGAGAGGGCCTGGTGATGGTGCAGGTTACTGTGGTCGCGCGGCAAGGGACGGGGCCGGTAACCGCGGTGCCTGCAGATACAGAAGAAGCATCCGCCATCTTACCTCAGCACTGGGTACTGGGACCACCACACTGAGGAGATCGGGACAGAAGCCTGACAGCCCTCTCACATGTGGCACAAAGATGATGCACGGGATGTGGTGGTGCTCCCTGGCCTGTCTGCTGCTTACCACGGGCCGTCCAAGGTGAGGAGGGGTAGTAGCCTGAATGTCTGACACCACCTGTCCTCTGTCACTCCCCCAAACTGGTGACTATAGAGGGTGCAAGCCGCCGCCTGTGTACAGGCCACTTCCTCCACCAACGGCAGTGGGTGGGATCTCAGGAGCAGCAGGTGCTGGCTGCTGGTCCGACGCTGCTGCTGGTTAAGTAAAAGCAAAGCCTACAGGGGTAGATACACATCCACCGGCCCTGCTAATTTAATGTAGAGTGATACAACACGAGCGGCCGGGGAACATCCCATGCCAGCCTCCCAGCCACCAACAATGTGTGGGTGGTGTTTGACCACAGGCTGCCTGCGGCCCCAGAGTGTTAAAATTGTACCAGCCCGGGGGGCAGATGGCACCCTGCCGCCCGGCCCAGCCCGCCCCTGGGGGGAAGTACGTGTCATGCTGCATTCTGCAGCATGGCATCATTAGCAACATCCCCCATTGGCCATGTATTATGGCCGACAGACAATGTCACTAGCAACCCATGAGAGAGCACATATCATGGGTACACACTAGATGATATACACAATATGTTGCTCTAATCCGCAGGATCGTATGACAGATCTAGTGTGTACCCAGCTCGAAGCTGAGTATATTCATTAAATAATTAGCCCATGTTGCTGCAGCTGTGTTGAGTGTTTCCACTCAAGCACTTACTGAGGACTGTGGGCCTGATTCAAAGATGTACATTCATCTGATGAGGTAGGTACATCTCCGATGTTTATAGGTCTATTCCTTCACAGGACCTGTTCTGCATATGCAGAATGGGTCCTGTGATTATGCTCGCAGACCCCCCAAAGCTGCAACATAATTGACATACTATTTAATTACCAACAAGAAGAAAGACAAGAAAAAATATTAGATTCTGTGCACTTATTAGGTCAAATTGATCAATAATGTCTTGTTCTATGGAAAAATAATGAAAGTTAAATCTGTATTAGTTACTTTTTAAAATATTATGTTCGGATATTTGGGCAAAGTAGGATAAAATCAAAGTATAGTATTCATATAATGAATGTATATAGATATACAGAATAAGTGATTAAAAATTCCTTTGGTTGTGTACATTATCTTAATTTTGGTTAATACTTGGAATAGGAACACTCATCGGGTGATATAAATAGATCACATTAAGTGTAAATGAGTAACCAATGATTGAATATGGATACAAGTGGTTACATTGATATTGATAATGAGTAGATCATGAATATGCATTAACTGGTAATACTATTAATGGCTAACAGACTTTTAGATGTAAGATAGGGAACTGCATGGGGTAAATTTTCTAAGATAGGAGTTTTATTTAAGAAGCGATGTTGCCCATAGCAACCAATCAGATTGTATTTCTCATTTATCTAGCACCTTCTATAAGATAATACCTGGAATCTGATTGGTTGCTATGGGCAACATCACTTCTTAATAGAACTTTCATCATAGTAAATTTACCCCCATGACGTCAGTGTATTCAAACATAGTGGAGGAATTACTAATCTATCAAAAATGGAACATAGGGATTTGAACCAATGATTGAGAACCAAGAGTTGGGTATAAGAAGCAGACACGGGAGACATTTGGGTTGCACTGCCTTGAGAAAGCAGCCCCATGGCGAAACACACTTCGGCATTACTGATGTAGCTTCCGGTCACCGCATATGCGGCACATGATATAATTGAAAAAAACTGTCAAATATATGAACACCGAGTAATAATGGAGTGATACTCTAAGGACAGTATTATGTAAAAGGGACACTAGAAGCAGAAGTGACTTGAAAGCCGTTTAGCAGGGAATACATAGCACCTGCAAATACAAGTATCAGATTTGCAATGGTCACAAAGTTGTTGATATATTATTAATTATTTCACTAACTTTAGTATCTAATTGTTTCTCCTTAAATGATCATTTCTTGGGGCTCTATTTATTAACATTATTTTTACTAAAATAAAGTGAAAGAGGGTGTGATCATGGGGGGTGGGGCATAGCGCTGGGGGGCAGGGCTTATCAACGGTTGGTCGGCACATGCATCTGTACTTCTCACAGTATTTTTTGAGAAAATTCAGTGATAAGTGTGAGGAGGGTATTCGCAGGGACAGAGCTTTATCGCAAGCTCTGTCCCTGCAAGGGATTTGAAGTAAATCCCTGTGAAATTGCCTGAATTCACAATGCGAATTCAGTCGGTAATATCACACTACAATCTGCATTACAAATGTGGATTGTAGTAAGTAGAGCCCTTAGTGAGCAAGACGACAAGTGTATAGGCAATCCCTAACACCTACTGTTATTGAGGTGATCGGTATGAAATACAGACAGTCGGGATCCTGGCGGTCAGAATCCTGATGCTGGGATTCTGACAGGGTTAACATACCGACACTTGTTGGTCAGTATGCTAACCTTCCCCCTCTATCTACCCTAACCCTCCCTCTTTGGTGTCTAACCCTAACCTCACCCCAAGTGCCTGAACCTAACCTCCCCCTGTCCGTACTCCAAACCTACCCCTCCCCCCTTATTGCCTAATCCTAACCCTCCAACTAGTGCCTAACCCAAACCCCTAAACCTAACCCACCCCCCAACCTCACTACTTACCTTCGGCATCCTGACACTCAGGATGCTGGTGCCAACGTTGGTATTCTGGCGCTGGTAATGTAAGTGTCAGCATCCTTACTGCCAGGATGCTGAATGCATCCAGTTTTTTAAATCAATATGAATATGGAGCAAACAATATAGATAGACATACAGGGCGGAATTCAATTGTTTTCGTGGCCCGCATCTCCCGTCTAAAGTGACAGGAGATCGCGGGCCGCTATGCAATTATTCAAGATTTTCGTGCTGATCACGCCCATAGAGGTCAGGTTTAGCCGCGTAAAGCAGCTAAACCCGATCAAAGTGCTGGGCGCGATCGCGAAAAGTGATGTTTGGGCGCCCAAACATGTAACTTTTCGCACATTTCAGCTCTCATCCCCCAGGGGCTGCGAGCTGAAATGTAGCGCTGGCAGCTCATCGTGCCCGACAGGAGCAAGAATTGAATTGCTCCGTGGGGCGCAATAGGGGCTGGAAAGAATTGAATTCCGCCCACAGATGGAAATAAAGCATATATAAGTGTTATGACTGTTAAGCCACGATTTGAGACAGAAACTACAACTTTATCAACTATACACTAGCTTCCCATTTTACTGTACGACAGACTGACACTAATAAAAAAAAGAACTGAATATATTGATTACTTATACTTGGATGTACACAACCAAAGAAGTGACGTGATATGACAGACGGTGGAAGGAATTTTTAATCACTTTTTCTGTATATCTACGGTATATACATTCATTCTATGAATACTATACTTTGGTTAAATCCTATATTTTGCACAAATATCTGAACATAATATTTTAAAAGTAACTTTTATTATTTTTCAAGAGAACAAGACATTACTAATCAATTTGACCTAATAAGTGCACTGGATCAAACATTTTTCTTGTCTTTCTTCTTATTGTTAATTTAATAGTCTAGAACCAAGAACATAGAAAATAGAGGCACCTCTATGGAACAAATTTCTGATGAGGAAAACATCATAAACATTGAAAATATATATACTGATCATAAGAGTTTTTAGGTCATTAAGAATAAATTTTCTCTGGATAAGAAATTTTAAATTCACATTTACTGTATATCAGTGTGGGACCTCAATAGTTTGCGAATACCTGGTCACAGTTCCTGAAAATGGGGGACTGTACCAATTTTCCCAGAGGGATGAGGCCAGGGGCTGCATTGGTGGACGCAGATTCCTGGCCTCTTAAGTGACCAGCACCCGCTCAGGCTGTGGGAAGCTTCAGCTCTCACAGTATGACCAAAGAAGCAACTGGTCATGATGGTCATGATGGAGAGCCTAGCCTGCGATGTAGGTTGCAGTGCTGGGATCAAAAAGGCAGCAAGGAGGTGTCTAAAACCTCCTTCTGCATTTGCACCTGAGATGGATGGATTTGCACAGCCGCTTGTGTGCAGCTCTGCAAATCCGTCTCTCTCTAAATCAGGCCCTGTGAGTGGAAACAACTGTATGCAGAAATAGACACACTTGAATCAACAGCTTGCTGTTTTCCATTCATGTGTCTGTGTACAGGAAGCAGACTCAGCAGTGCTAAAGCAGCTGTTTGAAAAATATGCGTCAACTCTATAAATAAGAAACAGAGACGGCTCAAATGCAGGGATGTGAAAGCCGCCTGTTTCTGTACTCTGATAGTTAAACAAGATTTGCAGAGTTTTGATGTTAATAATTTGGAAGTTGAATGAGGAAGTTGAATTTACATCTTTTAAGTGTGCCACTATCTTAATGACCTTGCCCCTACTTCCCTGTGACATACTACAATAGATGGGATACACCGGTTAAGGGTTCTACCCTGCATGGGTGGAATTGAAAAGATGATTGGACAGAATGTTAATGCGGTAACCATCGAGTATACTGACCCCAATTGTACAGGTCCATATATGGCTTTGATGACTCCCTGCATGATCACCTTGTAGTTGCAGCACTCACCACCCATGCTAACCCTCTGCTATTCTCTATGTTATCAATATGCATTGATAAGTGTGTGGAAAGTGTGTAAATCCTTGGGTCATCTAGCAGCTTTAGGAGGAGGTGAGAAGGACTGAAATTGGCAAAGCCCATTATTAATATGACAAAGGGAAAAGTGTGACAAGGTAGTGACAAAAAACAGACAGTACAGGTAACACAAATATAAATGTTTTTTGATTTGTTAAATGTAGACATACCCAAGGATCAGATAGACAGTATACAACAAATTTGTTTAAAAAAATGGAAAGTGTGTAAAGAAAAGCAGAAGGGATAAGGCACCTCAGCCCCTCCTGCACTCAGTCCATACCAGGAATCTAGGGATGGGTTAGATCACATGGGTTAGGGTCTAGACCCCACCAAAGAGGGGAAACCATCTACACTGAGCACACCATGAAGGGTGTCATAACCCTGCCCATGATGGGGAAGCAGGTCCCAGGCATAGACTCCACCCACACAGGAGGTGGGGAAATATCAGGTCTGTGCCATGAAACAAAGCACATATGTAAATGTCATGGATAACTGGAATAATATACCACAGATACTACACAGTGCACAGCTTTATTAGACACAATAGCTATGGTGTCATTGTTTCACAGGCTTTAGGTACCTGCTACATGTACCAGCTTAACAGCAGTTGAAGACCTAGGACGTATACAGACATGGGCAGCATGGGTTCACTGCAGATTGCAGATTGGCCATGGGCCTTGGTTCGATGCTGAGGTTTTGATCTCTGAGCTACCAGACAACATAATACATTGGGATGTATTTCCTGAGTTGACAGTCCACAGACACCCCGTCTGGGACTTATGTGTTTGGTTGTTCTGTAAGAGCCTTCACCAGATCTGCAGTGAAATCAATAGTCAGGGGACATGCCAAATGGAACCTGATTTACATACCCCCTCCGCACATCCACACAATGGCATGATATATTGTGTTGTTGAATCGCATACAATTAATTGTTGCTACTGTAAATATTGTACAACTATCTCATCCGGTTAAGCATGCACATTGCATGTTGTGAGCCATATCTTTTATGACATATTCTCTTCTAAATTGCAGGATATCAGATGTGAAGATACGATGAACAGTGCACATGAATGCACAATTAAGCCTACACACTATGCTAAGTGAAAGAAATGTCATTATAATTTGCCCCAAAATTACATATTGTCCAGTATATGGTCTAATATGTACCCAGGCAATACAATGTGACCCACAAAAACACTGAATTTGTATTGACTGGTGTACAGGAAAATGCATTCCAAGCAGCCAAGTGATTCAGATGCATAATGCCCTGTGACCCATTCAGGTGAATCAGTCTTTTATCTGGATGTAATGGTAATTGAACATGGTATATCCTGGAAGAGGAGTGCAAATAGTGGGGAGAAAATGATTTCAGTAGGATTCTGGGCTAAGCAATTCACTCCAGCTCAGACCAGGTACTTTAGCTTGGAGAAGACTCTGCTGTCCTCTTACACTGCCTTGCAACATGTAGAAAGCACAACCAAGCAACATTCAGTCACAGTACATACAGATTTGCCGATATCAGGATAGGTCAGACAAGAAGAGCTGGGAGCCTGTACCTCAGTGTCTTAGAAACAGACATTACAGAAGTGGAAATGGTATCTGTCTGAAAGAGAAGGAGTCTTCATCCAAGAACCCTGACAGTTGGCTACATCATATAACTGGACTAGTCAACTATGAAAGCATAGAAGCTGAACTCCCTCCTTCAGATTGGAGAAGGACCTGTGGGAGTGGCACAACTTTATACTGGGCTATTAGATACAGGAAACTGGCTGGCATGGTTTACGTATGGATCAGCTACTTTGACAGCATTAGGGAGAATATGGACAGCGGAAGTTTTCCAGACATTCTCCCAAACAGTACTACATAAGAACATTTAAATAGTAATAACTAGAGATCTGCGCTCTAAGGGGCATATTCAATTGGGCACAAGGTTTAGTGAGGTAAAAAATCTTGCGCCCCTCTCACCCAATTTTGGAATACCAAGGGTATGTGTGCTCAGATACCCACGGTATCCAATTTAAAAAAAAGTTTGCTGGGTTTTCAGTCTAGCGTGTTCAAGCGTATACTGAAGACATGAGACGTTAGCCCATTTCAATTTAAATGTCCCACATAATGTAGCACTCATCGGCACAATGCTCATGTGTTTTCCTGTGTTTTCACGTACCAACTTTCCATATAGGCACTTTCATAGCTTGTAAGGTGCTTACTATCACAGTGCTCATTTATTTAACATAACAAATAATTTATTTTAATAGTTTTATTCACCAATTACGAAGGAATGTAAATAATTTTAATATTTTAATAACTACACAGCTTTTAGGGATACATGGTATCGCTGGCTAGACTTAAAGGATTCGTCCACCTTTAAGAACATTATTGCAGCACATCCTTCCTAGTTTGCTGCACCCTCGGGGTTCATAATTTGACTGACCCTTAGATTTAAATAGGGGGGAGCTGCTTCTCCTTTGTTTGCTTTTGCTGAGCCCGGAGTTGTATTTATTTTTATTTATTATTTCTTTATTTTATTTTTATATTTTATATTCATTTTGGTTTGTTTGTTTTTCGTTTTTGTGTATTGTGTTTTTTTATTTTGTGTTATATTTTATTTGTATGTAATTGGTGAAATGTAAGTGATTTCTATGTTTGTGTCCTATTTTAAGCAAATGAATCAATAAAAACCATTATGCACTATAATATTTACATTTCTTACATTTTTACTAATAATTTTAATAATCTACACAAACAGACATCCATAGTTATTTCCATCTCTACAGCTAGCATATAACCTAACAATTAGATTCCTTAATATGATAACTGTATAAAAACTTAACTTTTTATTCTAATAATAACGTATATAAATATATATATATATATATATATATTTATATACGTTATTATTAGAATAAACGTAATAATAATAAAACGTATATAAATATATATATATATATATATATATATATATATCTTGCTGTGCTGTCTGACACTCTCCTCCACTGGTTAATAGCTCCAGTGCCCTCCAGGTGGAAATGGTATACAATAGTCAATGCAACAAGCGGCAGCACTGAGGAGACTTTGTAAAAAATCTAATGTATTAATGCAAGTATGTTACATAATACCACGCCATGAAATGAAAAATATATTCTGTTTTTTCTCTCTTATACATTTATCTAACCATAGTTAAACCATGGTTGACTGCATAACACAATGTCGTCTCTACCAGATAATCAGGAAAAACCTTGCAGGTGCGGGATTTTTGCTATTCTCGCACCCAATTGAATATGCCCCTAAGGGCCAGTTGCTATGTTGCAGAGAGTGCTGCAACTATTAAAAGGTTGTCCTCCTTAGAAGTAGTCACTTAACAAATTGGATGATACTGCACAACACTCCTATCTGGTATATGTAGTGTCCCACTACTATCTTACACTATGTGCAAACATAAGATTCTTATGACAATGATTTGTTGATAACATATATCACTTTTACTGTTAGAAATAAAAAAGGTGGTTCCAGTCAATATGCGGAGCAACAGTTGGGCTGTGTTCCAAGGTCTGACAAGATGGATCTGCACCTGGTGTCAAAACAAATAGAAAGTATATGACAAAGTCATCAGGGGAGAAAGCCAGCTATGGGACGGGATCTGGACTCAATGTAAGAGCAGAAGTATTTCAATTGGTCATATCAATGCCCATACTGGCCTGGAAGGCAATGAAGTAGCAGCTGACTTGGTCCAAGTCAGAGCTTTTGCTCTGTCCCCTGATCTGTATAATCTGGGAGAATGGGCTCAGTGAGGTCATCAAGGAACTGAAATCACCTATGCCTGGGCACAGAGAAAAGTCATATTTATGACTCAACAAAGGGAAATGTAAACTTGACAGTTGCTGAACTACAGAAAGAAGCTAACTGTGAATGTTGTGTTTATATACAAAAGAAAAAATAGAGCAGAACACCAGGAATTCTGGATGCATAAGAGGTGGAGATGTTGTATTTCAAGCCTTGTGCTGTGATCGGACCTACCTGCACCTGGCATGAAAAGGCTATCAGGGATGACACAGGAGAGTACTTTATTACCCTTTATGCAACCACTGAAATAGATTTTTAGAGGGGCATTAATTGGCAGTATAATCAATGTACCTATCACTTTTTGAATTCAGGATGAAATGTAACACTATATACCTGGTGAGAAGCTACAGAGAGAAATTGTGGCAAAAGAATTAGGACAGACATACTATGTCCTATTAGATGGAGATGTTAACCCCATTTATTTTCTTTCCCACAGTTTATATCACTGATCCACATGATAAATTGGAATGGATTAATGAGCCCCTATCACAATAAAGATTTTGGAGCTATATAGTGGGAGTGACCTTGACTGTGACTGGTTGTATATTTACAATATGGATGATCACTACTCCAATTGACAAGCTTCATTTGAATTTGATTGAATCAACACAAAGACCCAATTGAGATTTGTGCTAACCATGGGATTAGCATAATTTTTGAATTAGACCCAAAGTATGCTATCTGGTTCTTATGTGACTAGACAGACAAGATTTTAAATTACAAGGATAATCAATATTGTATAACCTTGTAACTAATCCAGGTAAATAATTGTAAATTATATAATTGCGTCAACACTGCCCCTACTGTATATTAGTATTCATGTATATTTTCTAGTTGAATTTTGTACCATTTTAATGCTTATTCATCAGTTATTACAGAGAGCAGGGTATCAGAGCTCACAGAAAAAAACATTCAAGTGCTCTTTCACTAGGGTTGGTGTACATTCCATTGTGTGGAATGCATTGTGACAGCGGCTTGTATATAATGGTCAGGATGTATAGAGGAACTTAAAAGATATATATATATATATATATACAGTATATATATATATATATATATATTGTGACACAGTCAGATTAGGAGGTCCCTCTCCTGGGTAGGGGACTCCTTCCTTACACACACACACAGCAGCAGGGAAGCAGCACACCAGTCTGGATGCGAGTACAAGCTGGTCGGCGCCAGTCTTTATTGTACAAATGTCAGAAATAACATAAAGAAAACATAAACATAAATCCTAGCCCTGTCGGGGCACTAACTTCACAGGTGGTCCCTCACTACCAGAACCTGGCAGGGCCTAATGCCCTCACCAGCAACAAAAGGCACAGCACAACACTCACAGTTAGGTTTTGAAGTGTCTCTGAGCAAACTCCCTGTCTGCTCTCCCAGGTGAGACAATCAGCCCTCAACACACTAGGCTTAT
Source organism: Taudactylus pleione (assembly GCA_031769625.1). Lineage (NCBI taxonomy): Eukaryota > Metazoa > Chordata > Amphibia > Anura > Myobatrachidae > Taudactylus > Taudactylus pleione. The sequence goes on from JAUIMM010000880.1 coordinate 493,362, forward strand.
ATTGGCCACCCTCAGATGGGAACCCAATCAAGCCTGTTACCAGGCTGCGAGAACCAAAACCTGGAGTGGCCGTGGGTGGAGCCCTCCCTCTCCTCTCACCCACAACCCCCAGGTCCCAAACCGGCTTTTCAAAAAGCCGAAACTCAAGCCTGCTACACTGCAGACTTTCTCCTGGGGATTTAAAACTCATAAGACAGGAATCTGGGATAAATGTCCCTGTCACAGACCACTTTACCAGTGATCCTATCACAATATATATATATTAAGGTTAGATTACAAGTAATGTGCTTAATTGGTTGGTTCTAACCCTCTAACAAGGGCAGGGGGCAAGAACAAGGAAATGCACTATAAATACCTGGGTCCTGAGCACACAGGTACATCTTGAGAAAGACCTGTATGGTTAAAACGCTTTGGTGTTTTATGTGATAAGTGCTAATACTGTGGACCTAAGGAAGGAAGGTTATATTGCTTAATAGGGAGAGCAATCATTCAGTAACCTTATATGGTGAATATTGTGCCTTCCTTAAAAGGTCACTTGTGGTACGCAGCCAATTTTTTTACCTGTCTTTATATTTTATTGATTGTTTGCCTATTTTAAGTAGGGGTGTGCACCGGCCACTTTTCGTGTTTTGTGTTTTGGTTTTGGATCTGGATCTATCTTCGTGTTTTGGATCTGGATTGGTTTTGGCAAAACCACCCTTCCGTGTTTTGTGTTCTGGGTTTTGTGTTTTGGATCTGTATTTTTTTTTTTTTTTAAAAGCATAAAAACAGCTTAAATCACAGAATTTGTGAGTTTTTCTGCTCCTATGCTATTATTAACCTCAATAACCTTAATTTCCACTCATGTCCAGTCTATTCTGAACACCTCACACCTCACAATAGTGTTTTTATGTCCAAAAGGTTGCACCGAGGTAGCTGGATGACTATGCTAAGCGACACGAGTAGGCAGCACAAACACGTGGGCCATCTAGGAGTGACACTGCAGTGGCAGACAGGATGGCAGTTTGAAAAACTAGGCCCCAAACAGTACATAATGCAAAGAAAAAATAGAGGTGCAAGATGGAATTGTCCTTGGGCCCTCCCACCCACCCTTATGTTGTATAACAGGACATGCACACGTTAGCAAACCAATCATTTAAGCACCAGGGTCTGCCACACGACTGTGGCTGAAATGATTGGTTCATTATGGCCCCCACAAAACAAGCTGGTAATTAATCTGTCCCTGCACAAACTGGCTCTACGGAGGCAAGATGTCATCCTCATCCTCCTCCTCCACTGATTCCTCACCCTCTTCAGAGTTGTGTACATCCTCATCCTCACAGAGTATTAATTCGTCCCCACTGGAATCCACCACTACAGGTCCCTCTGTACATTCTGGAGGCTGGTCTACCTGGAAAAGTTGATAATTAATTTTTATGAACATCATCTTCTCTACCTTTTGTGGAAACAACCTCCTACGCCTTTTGCTGACAAGGTTCCTGGCTGCACTAAACACTCTTTCGGAGTACACACTGGAGGGGGGGCAACTCAGGTAAAATAGAGCCAGTTTGTACAGGGGCCTCCAAATTGCCTCTTTTTCCTGCCAGTACAGGTACGGACTGTCTGACATGCCTACTTGGATGCTGTCACCGATGTAATCCTTTAACAGACAGACGCACGCTTGTCGCTGCTGCTTTGAGGATGCAGGTGCGGCTACAGCCCACACAATTCACAAAGACAGAAAAAAAAGAATTTTTTATTTTTTGTGGAGTGCACTTTGAGGGTTACTCCACCCTTTAACAGACAGACGCACGCTTGTCGCTGCTGCTATGAGGATGCAGGTGCGGCAATAGCTCAAACAATTCACAAAGACAGAAAATTTTAATTTTTTATTTTTTGTGGAGCGCACTTTGAGGGTTACACCACACTTTAACAGGCAGACGCAGGCTTGTCGCTGCTGCTTTGAGGATGCAGGTGCGGCTACTGTGCATACATTTCACACACAAACACAGAAAAAAGAAGATTATTTTATTTTGGTTGGAGCGCACTTTGGGGGTTACACCACCCTTTAACATATAGATGCATGCTTCTTGCTGCTGCTTTGAGGATGCAGGTGTGGCTACAGCCCACACAATTCACAAAGACAGAAAAAAAAATAAGAATTTTTTATTTTTTGTGGAGTGCACTTTGAGGGTTACACCACCCTTTAACAGACAGACTCACGCTTGTCGCTGGTCCTTTGTTGATGCACGTGCAGCCACAGTGCACACAATTCACAAACACAGAAAATAATTCCTCCACCATTCTGTCAGTGGTGACAGTATCATATGCAGTGACAGTGGACATGTCAGAAATTGACATTGTTGGCACATCCTTCAGTCCAGACCATATGTCCAAACTGGCCCTTGACTTATGACACAGACGCATGCTTGGCGCTGCTGCTGTGTTGATTCACGTGCGGCTACTGCACATACATTTCACACACAACACAGAAAATAAGAATAGTTTATTTTTTGTGGAGTGCGCTTTGGGGGTTACACCACCCTTTAACAGACTTATGGGACACAGGTGCATGCTTGGCACTGCTCCTTTGTTGATGCACGTGCAGCCACAGTGCACACAATTCACAAACACAGAAAATAATTTTTTATTTTGTTTGGAGTGCACTTTGGGGGTTACAGCACCCTTTAACGGTCAAGCCAGCCGGCTTTTTACTTATGACACAGGCGCACGCTTGACGCTACTTTGTTGATGCACGTGCGGCTACTGTGCACACAATTCACAAACACAAAAAAATATATATTTTTATTTTTTTTGGAGTGCACTTTAGGAGTTACAGCACCTTTTAATGGACAAGCCAGCCGGCCCTTTACTTATGGGACACAGGCGCACGCTTGGCGCTGCTCCTTTGTTGATGCACATGCACCCACAGTGCACACAATTCACAAATTACAGAAAATATTTTTTTATTTTGTTTGGAGTGCACTTTGGGGGTTACAGCACCTTTTAACGGTCAAGCCAGCCGGCCCTTTACTTATGACACAGGTGCACACTTGACGCTACTTTGTTGAGGCACGTGCGGCTACTGTGCACACAATTCACAAACACAAGCAAATATATATTTTTATTTTTTTTGGAGAGCACTTTGGGGGTTACAGCACCCTTTAACAGTCAAGCCAGCCGGCCCTATACTTATGACACAGGCACATGGTTGGCGTTACTTTGTTCATGCACGTGCGGCTACTGTGCACACAATTCACAAACACAGAAAAAAAATAATATTTTTTTGGAGTGCACATTGGAGGAGCACCCCTGATGCACAGATCACCCCCTGGACAACACTACAGCACCCCTCTAGGACTGCAGCCTTTATGGGACACTGCACAACACAGTCCAGCCAGCCCTTATAGACTTTGTAGTGAACACAGCCCCTATGACTGCAACTGACTGCACAACACAGCCCAGCCAGCCCTTATGACAGCAGAACAACACAGCCCAGCCAGCCCCTATGGACAACAGCAGCACAACACAGCCCAGCCAGCCCTAGCTCTCACCCTCCCTCTTCACTGTCCACAGCCGGAGTGAGAAATGGCACCGACGTGGGGACCTTTTATAGAATCCAAAACCCGCGAGATCTGGAAGACGGGATGATGACGTTTTGCCTTGATTTCAGATCCGAGTCAGGCAGGAAAAGTCGAGCCTGACTCGGATACGACTCGGATCGGGGGGGCTCGGGATGGTTCAGATTTCAGAAATCTGAACCTGCTCATCCCTAGTTTTAATAAATCTATAAGGTTTAACATAATGCTATCCCCATTATATTATTCTGAGGTGCACTGACACTGTGGAACCATTGTGTTGAACAACTGCTGTCTGAGGAACCAGAACCACAGCCTTTAAGCTTGGGCCCCTACTGCTGCATTCCCTAGTGGGCCCTGCATGCCCCCTTCATGCTTTGGCATACAGCAGTGTTGATGTTAGTTTCTCTATTTTTATTTTTTCTACAAGTAATGCTCTGTGTTTTATGGCTAGACCAGGGGTTCTCATTCACAATCTTCTAGTACCATGAACAGGTCATGTTTTGTGGGTTTCTGTGTGTGGAAACTGGTTAGATAAATACTGGTTCAGCAAAATAGAAGATATCCTCAATACATGACATGTTCATACTACTTGAGGATCAGGGTTGAGATCCAATAGGCTACACTAGAGTTTCCAAAACTTCACTATTACAGTCCAGGTTTTAAGGATATCCATGCTTGAGTCCAGATGATTAAATCAAATTGACTGAGTTAGTAATTAAATTACCTGTGCTCAAGCATGGATATACTTAAGACCTAATGCCAGAGTTCGGAAAACTCTGCTCTATTTTTATAGATAGATCAGTGGTTCTCAAACTGGGTCCTCAGGACCCCACATAGGTCATGTTTTCCAGGTCACCCAGCTGGTGTGCAGGTGTATTCATTACTCACTGACACATATTAAAAGATCCATAGGTGGAGCTTATTATTTAACTTGTGATTCTGTGAGGAGACCTGGCAAACATGCACTGTTTGGTGTCCTGAGGAAAGAGTTTGAGAACCTGTGGGCTAGACCAAGGGTTCTCATCTACAATCTTCAAGTACCACTAAAGGCCCCCATACATCAGAGATGATTTGCAGCAATCGTGCAATTTGCAATCGATTGTGTATAAAAATCTGCAATGTATGGGCTTCACAGATCGCAGAAAGTGATTGGAATTGTTTAATCAGATTGTCCAACATGTTGGATTTCACAGATCGATTGGGGCTGTAGATTGCTAGTGTATGGACATGATCAGCAGATTTGCACACCGTTTCTAGCAAAATGAAGGGCCTTTCAAGATTGCCAGATCTGTGTTTGCTGCAATCGATCTGCAAATCACTGAAAAAGATCTGTAGTGTATGGGCGCAGATTGCTCGATTGGGAAATCCTAAGATCGGGCAATATATCTTGAAATTGTTCAATTGTGGTTTTCAGATTGCTGATGTATGGGGGCCTTAACATATAACGTTTTGGGGATTTCTTTATGTGGAAACAGGTGGGATAATTACTGATTCAGCCAAATAGATTAACTCACCTGTTCATGATGAAATCCTCAAAAAATTACATGTTTGTGCTCTTGAAGATTAAGGTTGAGAACCACTAGGCTACACAATACTCATATTGAACAAAAGTCACAAACTATTGAATGTGTGGCCATATTCTTGTTCATACAGAAGGACGTTGTTTCTGAATCGGGCAGGCTGCATTAAAAGACAGGTTTTGGAGCATTATCAAACAGTGCATTCCAATTGTAACAAGGTCCTTAAAAATGAAGCCACATTTATTGGGTCTAGAAATCTTGTATAAGGCATATTTTCCTCACAAGGAAAGGATGAAGGTAAATAGGAAAAAGTAAATGTTAGTTCATGATGCAGTATAGAGGTTATTCAGCTCAATATCTTCTAGGTAATACCTCTTTTGCCCTCAAATGTTATGGTTTTGGAAAAACCACCCTCAAGTATTTTGATTTTGGTTCAGATTTGTTTTTGGTTTTGGATTTTGGATTTCTTTAAAACTGAAAAAAACAGCTAAAATGATGTAATTTGGACATGTTTGGAACTGATTACATGGCGCAGTAAGGCTCATTGAGACTTGACAATATCCATGGCATGCAATACACAGCTTCACCACTGGGTGGCCAGTTCTCCACTGAATAAGTGGTGAATAATACAGCAGTGGATGGATACAGTATGGCACTATAGAATACAATAGAAAAGTAAGCCCTGGCAGGCAGACCAATCATATACTGTACAGTACTGCAGAGTATAAACTGTGTCTTTAGTACAGTATACAGTACTGTAGTAATTCTGTACGGCAGGCTATTTTCGGCAGTGATATGTGGTACTCACATAGTGATGGTATACCTTAGAAAATAGTAGCGGGGTTTTAGCAGCACTGTATGAAATCATCAATGACCCACAAATCTCAGCAAAGAAAGAGGTGTCTTTAAATTGCAAACTGACACTTGCAGCAATATCGAGACTGCTGTGCCATTTGGAGTTTGTACAACATGTCACTTCTCAATACACATCAGTAAGTGCCAGTCACTGTGGCACTGTATAAAGTGGTGTGTAGCGCTCCAACAGTGATGACATGCCTTAGACATGAGCAGTGGGCTTGAGCAGCAGAGTATGAAATCATGCTTGAACTACAAATCTCAGCCCAGAAAGAGGTATCTTTATATTACATACTGACTGTGGGTTTCATGCAGCACAATTGCGGCAATGTTGGCACTGCTGTGCCTGCTAGGAGCTTGGCACTAATCATTACACATCAGTTAATGCCAGTCACTGCAGCACTGTAGACAGTGATGTGCAGCGCTCACACAGTGATGCATCCCTAAGAAATAAACAGTGGGGTTTGAAGGGTGCTCAATGAAATCATCACTGAACTAGAAGTATCAATCAGAAAGACTTGCGGCAATGTCGGCACTGCTGTGCCACTTGGAGTTTGAACAACATGTCACTAATTGATACACATCAGTAAGTGCCTTCACTGCGGCACTGTAGAAAGTGGTGTGTGGCTCTCACACAGTGATGGTATGTCATAGAATTTAGTAGTTGGGTCTGAAGAGTGGTGTATAAAACCATTACTGAACTACAAGTCTCAGCCCAGAAAGATATGTCTCTGGATTACAAACTGACAGTGCGTTTTATGCTACACACTTGCGGCAATGGTCGCACTGCTGTGCCACTAGGAGCTTGTACAAAAAAACAACTAAAATCATGTGACATGGACATGTTTGGACCTGTTTACATGCAATCCAAACTGAGATACATTTTTTAATTGTGAGTTCTGAACTTATAGCAGATCCAAACCGGGACATTGTTCTACTCGTAAACCTCAAAAGTGATCTGAGCTGGGACTAGATTCATCTCAGAAACCTTAATTTTGGGTGTGTTCATATTTCAGGAAAACTGAATCGCACATCTCTAATAATTATTTGCAAATACTTCAGCTCCTTCAACTGTTATATACATATGTCCTTATTTACCTAGTGTTTGTGCACCTTAACGCATGAGACACTTGGCATGACTTCATTTCTCCGCCACGGGTAGCAATTTACACCCTTCCTGAATTTTGCATCTCATATGCATCAGGCACAATAGATTAGTACTTTTATTTAAAAATAATTGACATAAAGTCACATATTAAGTATAATAATACGTGGAGTGGTTGACTAGCAGAGGAGCTCTTGGCATGTGATTATCAGCTGACTACGCATGTGTCATGATCGCACTGCACATGCACAAAAATACCTTAGTGTTAGCACTTGCAGTGAGAATTTCTTTGCAAAGTGAAATTCAGGGACTGTTTGCATCCATTCTTGTGATACTGTATGCAGAAAACATGAAGCCAGTGCAGGGCTGCCATCAGAAATTGTGGGACCCGGGACTGGCAATATGCAGCCCTCCCTGTGTTTCTGCAACTGCAGCTCTGCAGTGTCTCTTCAACTGCAGCAAGTCCCCTTCTATCTCTCCAGTACCCCTTCTGTCTTTCCAGCCAGCACCCCATTAGTCTGTCAAGCCAGCATCCCTTCTGTCTCTCCAGCCAGTCCCCAGCCCATGTAGCTCATAGACACTTACAGTACCTTCTCCTCGGGCTTATTGATAATGGGTGCAGGGTGCAGTGAACACAGGCTCCTGGGTCCGGGTGGGGGCCACACCGCACATCCTGCACCCATGATTTTTTCTCCGATGTCCCATGGAGTAGTGCTACACAAAACACCTGGAAAATGGCAGCCACAGCCATTTTCCTGGTGTTTTGCGCATGCGCAGTAGGAAATCACTGTGAAAACGGCTGCCGTGACATATTCTCAGTGAACTGTGCATGCGTAGTAGACTCCAGGCTCACTCTAGCGCCCCGAGTCTACTAATGCTGTCAGTTAAGACACAAATATGGAGCCCAAAATCAAAGTAGGCTTAATGAAATAGGTAATAAAATTAATTTAGTAATACATTACTGAATCAGAAGGAAAGAAAGGAATAAAGGATAAGACTAAAAAGGATCAATTAATTAAATACAATATATATAATACCCAGAAAAAAACAAAGAAAAAAGTTGCTAGAAATGAAAATTGAAAAATAAAAGGCAATAAAATTACATACAAATAAACAATTGTAATAAATGTAAAATATAATGGAGTTGCAAACCACTTGATATCACTACCATGGTAAAACTGAACCTGTGTATCCTTAATAGTTAGATCAGCACTAGTATAAAGTACTGTGGAATCAGTATGTTTTATCCCGACAGCGGAAGTCCGGCAGGGGTGAAGATCCCAAAATTACAAAAGGTAAGTATTTACTTACCCTATTCTACCCCCCTAACCCTAACCCTCCTTTAGGGGTGCCTAACCCTAACCTCACCCCCAAGTGCCTAACCCTAACCCCCCCCTTAGTGCCTAAACCTAACCCCCCCTTCCCTGCAGCCTAACCCTATGTCTCCCGGGAGGGTGCCTAACCCTAACCACCCCCTGGGAGTGCCTAATCCTAACACCTCCTTCACCCAGCCTAAACCTCCCGGGGGGCTGCCTAACTCTAAGTCCCCCCAGGAACCCCTAACAGAACCCCCCCCGGGGCTGTCCGTGCCTGACACCCGGCTTACCATTGATCGATATGCTGGGTGTCGGGCTCCTGGCATAGGTCTAATGACAGGCATCGGGATTTCAACACCTGTTATTAGTGCCTTTCCGGGATTTGACAGTCGGCTTCCTGCCTGCATCCCAGTACTGTTGCCAGTTTGTATCAATGTTATGAAACACTGTTGTCAGTTCATGTTGTAGGGGAATTAACCCTCCAATTTTGTTCTTATACTCCAAAGCAATTAAGTCTGGTTAATGCACCACCAAGCACTATCAATGATAAATGTCTGGGTACCCTCCTCTTCTTTAAAATGCAGAACATGCCATAATATCTTGTGCATCCCTGATAAAGGAGACACTCAAAGAGGTCTGGACAGCCCAGCGGAGAAACAGAAAAAGAACAACAAAGCAAGGTGATTATAGAAATGGAGGTCAGGTAAGTAAGACAGAGGTTGCTAACAATGTATCCAACAACGATGTGCAGAAAAAAAATCAAGAGAAATCAAGAGAAAATGCCAAGGTTGCTCACTGCAATGCCAAAGCTCCAGGGACTGCACCAGGAACCTGCCTTAGAGAAGTTTGCTCTCCTCTTAACATTGAGCTGTTAAGTGATAGGTAAAATTGTTGTGACAAAGGGCAGATAGGTCCAAAAAATACTATACTGTAATTTTGCATTGGCTACATTGAGCGTTATAGAGCTTCAAAGTCAGCCAGAATGATGCATGTATTATTTTAGGTTTTTTTTCTTCAATTCCCATTTTCCCATATGTAAGCCAATTCTTGTCAGCTTATCCCCAGCTGCTCATTAATTGATATGTATATGGGGGATTTTGTCTCTTTAAGTTTATGAGCTAGCAGACCTCAACCAATAAAAAATTAATAGTTTGTGTACAAAGTCAGTGAGGTACTTGGAGGCAAAGGATGCAGATCAATTCTCATGTTTTTGTGAGTCAGTGTAGGGATTAACCAGAAGGGCAGACTTTGATGGATTTGGCTGGTTTGACAAATGATTGTAATACTTTGGAACAAACATCCTCTGAATTTATATGAAATACAATTTAGAGTGTAATTTGGTGAGTGCAGTGTATGATTGTTTTTTGGTATCAAACCTTGGAGATAACATAGAGAAATATAAAGTGCCAACTAATAACTATCATTTTACAGACTGTGGGGGAGATTTATCAAAGCTTGGAGTGAGACAAAGCAGAAATAAAAAAGTACCAACCAATCAGTGTCACAAACCAAGGACAGCTAAGTCATACCCTGTCCGGGGGTGGTTCTGTTCCAGCCATGATGGAACAAATCCGATGATTGCTAACATACTGCCTGCCTGCTGCACTCACATGGCTGCTCTCTTCTGTTTAGTTCCATCTACTCTGCAGTGTTATAGCTCCTACCAGTATCTAGAGAACCTCCAGCCTGTGTTTAGTGCAGCTGTCTCCTCCGGCTCCCGTCTGGTCCCTGTCTCTGCTGGTTCCAGTCCAGCGCAAGTGCTCCTCCAGTTCCAGTCTGGTTTGAGTTACTTCATGATCCCCCTCTTGCTCTAGTCTGGTTCAAGGTTTCATCGGTGATCTCTGGTCCCAGTCTGGTCCAGCCTTCTCTGGTTCTAGTCCGGTTCAAATAACCTGCTGCCTCCACCGGTTCCAGTCCTGTCTAATCTGCATATTTCCATGCTGTGTCCATCATTTCAGTTTCAGTCTGGTTCAGTATGCAACCTACACTTTGGTTCTAGTCCGGTGCCAGCCTGTGTTATTCCTGCAGTAGTCTGAAGCATCCATTTACAAAAATTGACTGTAATAGTGCTTCCAAGTGCCAAGTCTTCCGCTACCATGTGTGACTTCGAGCAATTCTTCTGTTAACAACTTGCATGCTAATTGTGGGTTCAAGTGGACTGATCCTGTCTTAGATACTTCAGCATGTATTTCTGCTGTGAGAGTTACACTTCATCACCACTACTCTTCTAAGCATGACTGCTCCAAGCTTGCCTCTGAAACTCTATGCTCAACTAAACATTGGTGTGTCGGTCCTCTCACTGAGTTCTGGTGTTCATGCTGAGTTTCCAGTTTAGTGGCTGAATATGGCTTCTGGATCTGCATCCCTCTCTGAGGATGTAGGCTCCAGACTCCAGCTCTGGTAATTGGGTTGAACCAGTCAGTGGATTTCAGCTGGGCTATTAGTTATCTGAGTTGCCCCGTTCACAAGTTCTCAAGTATTGGTTCAGCTCTATGGTCCTGAAAGTCAGGGTTAGGGTTGAGTTCCTCTCAAGTACTACCAGGTACAGGCTAGGGGTTTACAGTCATCACTGTCCTCCCTGATGACCTTTGGTCATATTTAATGTTGGTGTCTGTCTCTGAACCATGAATAAGTGTCTGATACCTTCACCTCATTTCCTATTCTCTTTTTCTGTTCAGTCCACAGGTTCTGACTTGGATCTCATCCACAAGCCCATAACAATAATGAGAGACTGTGTTTGTTGTGGACCTGGGGTGGTAACAGGAGAAAACACCGGAACAGGTTTAAACTGAAAAGTAGGTTGTTTAATGTGAATGTTGGTAGATATGAACAATAAGATAAACTAAAGTCCAGTAATAACAAACTAATAAATGTAGCAGAAAGAAACTGTAGTGAGTGGGAATAAACAAAGGTCCAGCATGGTGACAGAGATGAATAAGGTGAATCCAGATAGACTGTAAAGGATAAATGGATATCCAGGTATGCAAAGTAATGGCTGAGAGCGATATCCGGAAAAGCTGTGATGATGACTGAAAGGAGAATCCGGTAATGCTGTGATGATGGCTGAAAGGAGATTCCGGCAAAACTGTGATGATAACAGAAAGGAGAATCCGGTAAAGCTGTAATGATGTCTGTTTAGGCAGGGGTGTATCTATAATGAGTGCTGGGCATGCGGGAAACATGGGCCCCTGGGTCCAGGGGGGCCCCGCACTGCACACCCTGCATCCATAATAATACTTACCTCTCTGGAGTCCCACGTCAGCGCGGGTGTCCGGCGCTGTAAAATGCGGCGGCCATTTTACCATCATTTGCGCATGCACAGTACAGGGTAAATGGCCACCACAGACATTTTCCTGGTTACCTGTGTATACACTATAGACTCTTGGCACACTCTAGTGCCCAGAGTCTATAACTGCCAGCCACTGGGCGGAGAGGAGGGGGCCAGTGTCGGAGACTGCACACGGGCCCCCTCCTCTCTAGAAACGCCCCTGTGTACAGGAATGGGTTAACTGCACAGACGGTTTCAAGCAGGAGTGGGTCTGGTAGAAGGTGCAGGGTGATCTCCAGCTGAGTGCAAGGAAAGGCAGAGCGGTTCAAGCTGCAGGAAGCCAAAGGCAGACATGGAGCTAGGGCAAGCACCTGTGCACAGGTCTCAGGTTCAGGAGTGCAGGAACTCTCTCTCACAGCTGATGCTGTGAAACAAGTTGCACTGGCAACTACAGGGCACTCCAAACACCCTTAAGTACCCAGCAACCGAACGTGATTGGCCAGAGAGAGCAGGTGACCCACAGACAATTGGCCTACTATGTCACATGGCCAAAGACAATATGGTGGCGCCTAGACAGCCATGACATGGAGACGCCACTAGTTCTACCCCTGTCAGGATGGCCCAACACTTGCAGACCTCTGTGCTCATGCAATGCCAATCTCCACACACCAGCTCCCCTGCCAGAAAGACCGCGCCACAGCACCCTCACCGGTAGGGACCACAAACCTCCATGCCATGAAAACTGGGTTGTGACAAATCAGCACCTAACTATCATTTTTCAAACACAGGCTGTAAAATGACAGAAGCTGATTGGTTAGTATTTTATCTGTCTCCACTTTATCTCTCTGTTAGCTTTGATAAATCTTCCTCTATATTTGAGAAATAACAGTTAGAGGATGATTGCTTGGTACTTTATCTGTTTGATAAATCTACCCAATAACTTGTTAAATAGAATTTATTGCATGGAGAATGTACTTTTAGGCTGAAGAACATCTTTTTTGCCCTGTAAATTTTTTTAATTGTACAGGTAGTTAGAATGTGCCAATATCAGTACTAATCTGTAGGTATCCTACACTTTGATGGATGCTTTTGCACATTCAAGGTTTCCAGACATATAAATCCCATAAAAGTGGCCTACAGTATGCAGTATCATACAGTTTAGAAATTAGGATCAATTTAGTTTGAAATTAGGAAATATTTAAAATAATGAATAATTAACTGGCCCTTAAGTAGAAGTTGGCTTTAAAACTATTGTCACTTTAATTATTTGCCAAAAAAATTGTGAAAATCAGGTTTTTGGACAAATTGGTGTTCATTACATTTCCCAGCAGATTTTTCACTCATTTCACTGTGCTCATTTTCAGTTAGTCCCACAATATTACAGAGTCAGTAACTGATATTAACAGGGGCAATTGCCAAGCCTGTGGACATGTACCTAATATTGCAAGTCACAGTGGAATCTATTACTAAATATCCCAAAGCCTACAAATTCACAACTGTTTTATGTTTTATCTTCATATTTATTCTTTTATGTAATGTAGCAAAACCAATGCAAAACAGTCTTAATTCAAATAACCTGTGACTCCCAAATCAACATTATATCCTATACTGTACCTGTAATTGTTATTTAGCAAACATCTTATTAGTATATTATACACCTTATAGTTTACATAGTAGAGGTAATTAAAAAAATGCATCATGTTGTCATCAAAGTGAATTTCTATTCACAGTCCACACATTTTTCATAAAGCTCTGCAAATGAAGACAAAAGTGACCAATTGTACCGTTCTGTATTGCATGATTATAGTGGGGGAAGATACAAAAGAGAAAATAATGTCTTATTTAATACATTTTATATGATAAAAATCACCAAGTCTGCAAACAGTCAATACAAATTATCTAGATACTGCTGCTTATGGTCATAATCACATGTACTTACAGCAGCCCTCCAGTACATCTCACCAAAGGCATTAATGCATTTATAGACACTGCTGCTGATGGTCATAATCACATATACTTACACCAGCCCTCCAGTACATCTCACCACAGGCATTAATGTATTTATAGATACTGCATATTTACACCAGCCCTCCAGTACATCTCACCATATGCATTAATGCATTTATAGATACTCCAGCTGATGGTCATAATTACATATACTTACACCAGCCCTCCAGTACATCTCACCTCAGGCATTAATGCATTTATAGATAATGCTGCTGATGGTCATAATCACATATACTTACACCAGCCCTCCTGTACATCTCACCACAGGCATTAATGTATTTATAGATACTGCTGCTGATGGTCATAATCACATATACTTACACCACCCCTCCAGTACATCTCACCAAAGGCATTAATGCATTTATAGATACTGCTGCTAATGGTCATAATCACATATACTTACACCAGCCCTCCAGTACATCTCACCACAGGCATTAATGCATTTATAGATACTGCATATTTACACCAGCCCTCAAGTACATCTCACCAAATGCATTAATGCATTTATAGATACTCCAGCTGATGGTCATAATTACATATACTAACACCAGCCCTCCAGTACATCTCACCACAGGCATTAATGCATATATAGCTATTAGTGCTGATGGTCATAATCACACATACTTACACCAGCCTTCCAGTACATCTCACCGCAGGCATTAATGCTTTTATAGATACTGCTACTGATGGTCATAATCACATATACTTACAGCAGCCCTCCAGTACATCTCACCAAAGGCATTAATGCTTTTATAGATACTGCTGCTGATGGTCATAATCACATATACTTACAGCAGCCCTCCAGTACATCTCACCACAGGCATTAATGCATTTATAGATACTGCTGCTGTTGGTCATAATCACATATACTTTCACCAGCCCTCCTGTGCATCTCACCAAAGGCATTAATGCATTTATAGACATGGATGCTAATGGTCATAATCACATATACTTACACCAGCCCTCCAGTACATCTCACCACAGGCATTAATGCATTTATAGATACTGCTGCTGTTGGTCATAATCACATATACTTACACCAGCCCTCCTGTACTTCTCACCAAAGGCATTAATGCATTTATAGATATGGCTGCTGATGGTCATAATTACATTTACTTACAGCAGCTCTCCAGTACATCTCACCACAGGCATTAATGCATTTATAGATACTACTGCTGATGGTCATAATCACATATACTTACAGCAGCTCTCCAGAACATCTCACCACAGGCATTAATGCATTTATATATACTGCTGCTGATGGTCATAATCACATATACTTACACCAGCCCTCCAGTACATTTCACCACAGGCATCAATGCATTTATAGATACTGCTGCTGATGGTCATAATCACATATATTTACACCAGCCCTCCAGTACATCTCACCACAGGCATTAATGCATTTATAGATACTGCTGCTGATGGTCATAATCACTTATACTTCCACCAGCCCTCCAGTACATCTCACCACAGGCATTAATGCATTTATAGATACTGCTGCTGATGGTCATAATCACATGTACTTACACCAGCCCTCCAGTACATCTCACCACAGGCGTTAATGCATATATAGATACTACTGCTGATGGTCATAAACACAAATACTTACACCAGCCCTCCTTTACATCTCACCACAGGCATTAATGCATATATAGATACTACTTCTGATAGTCATAATCACATATACTTACAGTAGCCCGCCAGTACATCTCACCACAGGCATTAATGCATTCATAGATACTGCTGCTGATGGTCATAATCACATATACTTACACCAGCCCTCCAGTACATCTCACCACAGGCATTAATGCATTTATAGATTCTGTATATTTACACCTGCCCTCCAGTACATCTCACCATAGGCATTACTGCATTTATAGATACTGCTGCAGATGGTCATGATCACACATATTTACTCCAGCCCTCCAGTACATCTCACCACAGGCATTAATGCATTTATAGATACTGCTGCTGATGGTCATAATCACATGTACTTACAACAGCCCTCCAGTACATCACACCACAGGCATTAATGCATTTATAGATACTGCTGCTGATGGTCATAATCACATATACTTACACCAGCCCTCCAGTACATCTCACCACAGGCATTAATGCATTTATAGATACTGCTGCTGATGGTCATAATCACATATACTTACACCAGCCCTCCAGTACATCTCACCACAGGCGTTAATGAATTTATAGATACTGCTGCTGATGGTCATAATCACATATACTTACACCAGCCCTCCAGTACATCTCACCACAGGCATTAATGCATTTATAGATACTGCTGGTGATGGTCATAATCACATATACTAAAACCAGCCCTCCAGTACATCTCACCACAGGAATTAATGCTTTTATAGATACTGCTGCTGATGGTCATAATCACATATACTTACAGCAGCCCTCCAGTACATTTCCCCACAGGCACTAATGTATTCATAGATACAGCTGCTGATGGTCATAATCACATATACTTACAGCAGCCCTCCAGTACATCTCACCACAGGCATTAATCCATTTAAATATACTGCATACTTACACCAGCCCTCCAGTACATCTCACCATAGGCATTAATACATTTATAAATACTGCTGCTGATGGTCATTATTATTATTATTATTATTTTTATCCTTTATTTATATGGCGCCACAAGTGTTCTGCAGCGCCTTACATAGTACATAGAACTAATCGGTGAACAAGAAACAAGTAACTTACAGACTTACAATACATTACAGTGCAGGACAAGGACACAACTTATATACATTGCTGAAAGAGTGGTTAAAGCACTCAAAATAAGCTGCCTGGAGTTGGCAGTCACGTGTTAGGTGCCCTATGGGGAGTAGAGAGTAGAAGAAAATGTAAAAAGAAGCACTTGAGGAAAGAGGTCCCTGCTCATGAGAGCTTACATTCTAAGGTGAGGGGCAGACAGACAGGCGTGACACAGAAGGGGAAGATAGGAAGGAAAGAGCATGAGGTGGGTTAGGATGAGTGCTGGAAGGCCTTGATGAAGTAGTGGGTCTTGAGAGCCCATTTGAAGATTTGTAGAGAGGTGGAGAGTCTGATGGGGAGAGGGAGAGCATTCCAAAGGTAGGGAGCAGCATGGGCAAAATCTCCAATGCGGGAGTGGGAGGAAGTAATCAGTTGGCAAGAGAGGCGGCATGCATTAGTTGAGCAAAGTGGGCGGGCGGGAGTGTGAAGGGAGAGAAGGTCAGAAATGTATGCGGGAGAGGATTTGGTGAGGGCTTTGTAGGTGAATGTAAGAACCTTGAATTGGCATCTGAAGGGGAAGGGGAGCCAGTGTAAGGCTTGAAGGAGAGGGGAAGCAGATGTAGAACGTCTGGAGAGGAAGATGAGCCGAGCAGCAGCATTAAGAACAGATTGTAGTGGAGAGAGGTGAGAGACTGGGAGGCCAGCTAGGAGAAGGTTACAGTAGTCCAATCTGGATATGACCAGTGAGTGGATGAGGGTTTTACTGGCATCCTGGGTGAGGAAGGGTCTAATCCTGGAGATATTTTTTAGGTGAAAACGGCAGGACTGCGGGAGGTGCTGAATGTGCGGTTTAAAGGAGAGGGTGGAGTCTAAGATAATTCCAAGACAGCGCACTTTGGGGCTAGAGGAGATAGTTGTGCCATCAATAGATAATGAAATTGTGGAAAGTGATGTAGTGGAAGAGGGTGGGAAGATGATCAGCTCAGTCTTAGACATGTTAAGTTTAAGAAAGCGCTGGGACATCCATGAAGAGACAGCCGAGAGACAGTTGGAGATACGGGTAAGGAGCTTAGGGGTGAGCTCAGGGGTGGAAAGGTAAATTTGAGTATCATCTGCATAGAGATGATATTGGAGGTCAAAGGAGTTAATGAGTTCACCTAAAGAGGATGTATATAGGGAGAAAAGGAGAGGTCCAAGAACAGAACCTTGGGGAACTCCTACCTTTAGTGGAAGTGGAGGGGAAGAGGAGTCATGAGAGGACACAGCGAAGGAACGATCAGAGAGGTAGGAGGAAAGCCAGGAGAGGACAGTGTCACGTAGACCGAGAGAGTAAGGGATTTGCAGGAGGAGAGGATGGTCTACAGTGTCAAATGCAGCAGAGAGGTCAAGGAGAATGAGCAGAGAGTAGTGGCCCTTGGATTTGGCAGCAAGGAGGTCATTGCTGACTTTCGTGAGGGCAGTTTCAGTAGAGTGGAGAGATCGAAAGCCAGATTGAAATGAGTCAAGGAGGGAGTGGGAGGAAAGAAAGGTGGTAAGGCGGTTGTAGACAATACGCTCAAGGAGTTTGGAAGCAAAAGGGAGAAGAGAGATGGGTCGTTAGTTGGTAAGTATGTTAGGATCAAGAGTAGGTTTTTTAAGAATGGGGGAGACAAGAGCATGTTTGAATGCAGAAGGGACAGTGCCAGATGATAGGTAGAGATTAAGGAGGTGAGCCAGATGGGAACAGGCAGAAGGAGACAGGTGGGAGAGGAGACGGGAAGGGATAGGGTCAAGAGGGGAGGTGGAAGTAGGGGAGTACCGGATGAGGGCAATGACTTCCTCTCCAGAAGCAGTTAAGAAGGATGTCTGAGTTGGTGGGACAGAAGGGGAGGGGTGGTAAGGGCGAGGAGGGGGAGGAGTGCAGAGGGTCTGATGGGATATGATGTCCTCACATATGGAGTCAATTTCAGATGTAAAGTAGGTGGCAAAGTCAAGGGCAGAGAGCGAGGAGAGAAGGCAAGGAGGGGAAGGGCAGAGTAGGGAGTTGAAAGTGGCAAAGAGACGCCGGGGGTTTGAGGACTGGGAGGAGATGAGGTTCTTGAAATATGTTTGTTTGGAGAGAGACAGGGCAGCACTGTAGGAAGATAGAATAAATTTGAAATGGAGGAAGTCAGCCTTAGAGCGTGACTTTCTCAACTGATGCTCTGCAATTCGTGAACACTTCTGTAGGTATCTGGTGCATTTGGAATGCCAGGGTTGTGGTGTGGATCTGCGTGGGTGAGTGGTTATTGCTGGAGCAACAGAATCAAGAGCAGAAGCAAGGGAGGAATTGTACAGGGAAGAAGCTTGTTCAGGACAGGAGAGAGAAATGATAGGGGAGAGAAGAGAGTCCAGCAGGGAGGAAAAAGCAACAGTGTCAATAGCCTCAATATTACGCTTAGCAATTGTAGCCTTAGGAGTTAGAGGAGGGGAAGGAGAGAGGGATAGGTTAAAAGAGAGAAGGTGATGGTCAGAGAGGGGGAATGGGCAATTGGAGTAATCAAAAATATTACAATGGTGCGTAAAGACCAGGTCAAGTGAGTGCCCACTCACATGGGAGGGTGAGGAGGTCCATTGGTCATAATCACATATAATTACACCAGCCCTCCAGTACATCTCACCACAGGCATTATTGCATTTATAGATACTGCTGCTGATGGTCATAATCACATATACTTACACCACCCCTCCAGTACATCTCACCACAGGCATTATTTCATTTATAGATACTGCTGCTGATGGTCGTAATCACATACACTTACACCAGCCCTCCAGTACATCTCACCACAGGCATTAATCCATTTATAGAAACTGCTGCTGTTGGTCATGATCACAAATACTTACACCAGCCCTCCAGTACATCTCACTAAAATCATTAATGCATTTATAGATTTTGAATATTTACACCAGCCCTCCAGTACAACTCACCATAGGCATTACTGCATTTATAGGTACTGCTGCTGATGGTCATAAACACATATATTTACACTACCCCTCCAGTACATATCACCGCAGGCATTAAAGCATTTATAGATACTGCTGCTGATGGTCATAATCAAATATACTTAAATCAGCCCTCAAGTACATCTCACCGCAGGCATTAATGCATTTATAGATACTGCTGCTGATGGTCATAATCACATATTCACACCAGCCCTCCAGTACATCTCACCACAGGCATTAATGCATTTATAGATTTTGTATATTTACACCAGCCCTCCAGTACATCTCACCATAGGCATTACTGAATTTATAGGTACTGCTGCTGATGGTCATAATCACATATATTTACACTACCCCTCCAGTACATATCACCGCAGTCATTAAAGCATTTATAGATACTACTGCTGATGGTCATAATCACATATACTTAGACCAGCCCTCCAGTACATCTCACCGCAGGCATTAATGCATTTATAGATACTGCTGCTGATGGTCATAATCACATATACTTACACCAGCCCTCCAGTACATCTCACCACAGGCATTAATGCATTTATAGATATTACTGCTGATGGTCATAATCACATATACTTACACCAGCCCTCCAGTACATCTCACCACAGGCATTAATGCTTTTATAGATACTGCTGTTGATGGTCATAATCAAATATACTTACTGAAGCCCTCCAGTACATCTCACCACAGGCATTAATGCTTTTACAGATTCTGTATATTTACACCAGCCCTCCAGTATATCTCACCATAGGCATTACTGCATTTAAAGATACTGCTGCTGATGGTCATAATCTCATATAATTACACGAGGACTCCAGTACATCTCACCACAGGCATTAATGCATTTATAGATAATGCTGCTGATGGTCATAATCACATATACTTACACCAGCACTCCAGTACATCTCAACACAGGCATTAATGCATTTACAGATACTGCTGCTGATGGTCATAATCACATACATTTATACCAGCCCTCCAGTTCATCTCACAACAGGCATTAAAGCACTTAAAGATACTGCTGCTGATGGTCATAATCACATATACTAACACCAGCCCTCCAGTCCATCTCACCACAGGCATTAATGCATTTATAGATACTGCTGCTGATGGTCATAATCACATATACTTACAGAAGCCCTCCAGTACATCTCACCACAGCCATTAATGCATTTATAGATACTGCTGCTGATGGTCATAATCACATATACTTACGTCAGGACTCCAGTACATCTCACCACAGGCATTAATGCATTTATAGATACTTCAGCTGATGGTCGTAATCACATATACTTACACTAGCCCTCTAGTACATCTCACCACAGGCATTAATGCATTTATAGATACTGCTGCTGATGGTCATAATCACATATACTTACACCTGCCCTCCAGTACATCTCACCACAGGCATTAATGCATTTATATATATACTGCATACTTACACCAGCCCTCCAGTACATCTCACCACAGGCATTAAAGTATTTATAGATACTGCTGCTGATGGTCATAATCACATTTACTTACACCATCCCACAAGTACTTCTCACCACAGGCATTAAATCATTTATAGATACTGCTGCTGATGGTCATAATCACATATACTTACACCAGCCCTCCAGTACATCTCACCACCGCATTAATGCATTTATAGATACTGCTGCTGATCGTCATAATCACATATACTTACACCAGCCCTCCAGTACATCTCACCACAGGCATTAATGCAAGTATAGATACTGCTGCTGATGGTCATAATCACATATACTTACACCAACCCTCCAGTACATCTCACCACAGGCATTAATACATTTATAGATACTGCTGCTGATGGTCATAATCATATATACTTACACCAGCACTCCAGTACATCTCACCACAGCATTATTGCATTTATAGATAGTGCTGCTGATGGGCATAATCACATATACTTACAGCAGCCCTCCAGTACATATCAGCAAAGGCAGTAATGTATTTATAGATACTGCAGCGGATGGTCATAATCACATATAGTTACAGCAGCCCTCGAGTACATCTCACCACAGGCATTAATGCATTTATAGATACTGCTGCTGATGGTCATAATTACACCTGCTCTCCAGTAAATCTCACCACAGGCATTAATGAATTTTTAGGTACTGCTGCTGATGGCCATAATCACATATACTTACAGCAGCCCTCCAGTACATCTCATCACAGGCATTAATGCATTTATAGATAATCCTGCAGAAGGTCATAATCACATATACTTACACCAACCCTCCAGTACAACTCACCACAGGCATTAATACATTTATAGATACTGCTGCTAATGGTCATAATCATATATACTTACACCAGCCCTCCAGTACATCACACCACAGCATTAATGCATTTATAGATACTGCTGCTGATGGTCATAACCACATATACTTACACCAGCCCTCCAGTACATCTCACCACAGGCATTAATGCATTCATAGATACTGCTGCTGATGGTCATAATCACATATACCTACTGCAGCCCTCCAGTACATCTCACCACAGGCATTAATACATTTATAGATACTGCTGCTGATGCTCATAATCACATATACTTACAGCAGCCCTCCAGTACATCTCACCATAGGCTTTAATGTATTTATAGATAGTGCTGCTGATAGGCATAATCACATATACTTACAGCAGCCCTCCAGTACATCTCACCACAGGCATTAATGCATTTATAGATACTGCTGGTGATGGTCATAATCACATATACTAAAACCAGCCCTCCAGTACATCTCACCACAGGCATTAATGCTTTTATAGATACTGCTGCTGATGGTCATAATCACATATACTTAAAGCAGCCCTCCAGTACATCTCACCACAGGCATTAATGCATTTATAGATACTGATGCTGATGGTCATAATCACATATACTTACACCAGCCCTCCAGTACTTTTCACCACAGACATTAATGCATTTATAGATACTGCTGCTGATGTTCATTATCACATATACTTACAGCAGCCCTCCAGTACATTTCCCCACAGGCACTAATGTATTCATAGATACAGCTGCTGATGGTCATAATCACATATACTTACAGCAGCGCTCCAGTACATCTCACCACAGGCATTAATCCATTTAAATATACTGCATACTTACACCAGCCCTCCAGTACATCTCACCATAGGCATTAATACATTTATAAATACTGCTGCTGATGGTCATTATTATTATTATTATTTTTATCCTTTATTTATATGGCGCCACAAGTGTTCCGCAGCGCCTTACATAGTACATAGAACTAATCGGTGAACAAGAAACAAGTAACTTACAGACTTACAATACATTACAGTGCAGGACAAGGACACAACTTATATACATTGCTGAAAGAGTGATTAAAGCACTCAAAATAAGCTGCCTGGAGTTGGCAGTCACGTGTTAGGTGCCCTATGGGGAGTAGAGAGTAGAAGAAAATGTAAAAAGAAGCACTTGAGGAAAGAGGTCCCTGCTCATGAGAGCTTACATTCTAAGGTGAGGGGCAGACAGACAGGCGTGACACAGAAGGGGAAGATAGGAAGGAAAGAGCATGAGGTGGGTTAGGATGAGTGCTGGAAGGCCTTGATGAAGTAGTGGGTCTTGAGAGCCCATTTGAAGATTTGTAGAGAGGTGGAGAGTCTGATGGGGAGAGGGAGAGCATTCCAAAGGTAGGGAGCAGCATGGGCAAAATCTCGAATGCGGGAGTGGGAGGAAGTAATCAGTTGGCAAGAGAGGCGGCATGCATTAGTTGAGCAAAGTGGGCGGGCGGGAGTGTGAAGGGAGAGAAGGTCAGAAATGTATGCGGGAGAGGATCTGGTGAGGGCTTTGTTGGTGAATGTAAGAACCTTGAATTGGCATCTGAAGGGGAAGGGGAGCCAGTGTAAGGCTTGAAGGAGAGGGGAAGCAGATGTAGAACATCTGGAGAGGAAGATGAGCCGAGCAGCAGCATTAAGAACAGATTGTAGTGGAGAGAGGTGAGAGACTGGGAGGCCAGCTAGGAGAAGGTTACAGTAGTCCAATCTGGATATGACCAGTGAGTGGATGAGGGTTTTACTGGCATCCTGGGTGAGGAAGGGTCTAATCCTGGAGATATTTTTTAGGTGAAAATGGCAGGACTGTGGGAGGTGCTGAATGTGCGGTTTAAAGGAGAGGGTGGAGTCTAAGATAATTCCAAGACAGCGCACTTTGGGGCTAGAGGAGATAGTTGTGCCATCAATAGATAATGAAATTGTGGAAAGTGATGTAGTGGAAGAGGGTGGGAAGATGATCAGCTCAGTCTTAGACATGTTAAGTTTAAGAAAGCGCTGGGACATCCATGAAGAGACAGCCGAGAGACAGTTGGAGATACGGGTAAGGAGCTTAGGGGTGAGCTCAGGGGTGGAAAGGTAAATTTGAGTATCATCTGCATAGAGATGATATTGGAGGTCAAAGGAGTTAATGAGTTCACCTAAAGAGGATGTATATAGGGAGAAAAGGAGAGGTCCAAGAACAGAACCTTGGGGAACTCCTACCTTTAGTGGAAGTGGAGGGGAAGAGGAGTCATGAGAGGACACAGCGAAGGAACGATCAGAGAGGTAGGAGGAAAGCCAGGAGAGGACAGTGTCACGTAGACCGAGAGAGTAAGGGATTTGCAGGAGGAGAGGATGGTCTACAGTGTCAAATGCAGCAGAGAGGTCAAGGAGAATGAGCAGAGAGTAGTGGCCCTTGGATTTGGCAGCAAGGAGGTCATTGCTGACTTTCGTGAGGGCAGTTTCATTAGAGTGGAGAGATCGAAAGCCAGATTGAAATGAGTCAAGGAGGGAGTGGGAGGAAAGAAAGGTGGTAAGGCGGTTGTAGACAATACGCTCAAGGAGTTTGGAAGCAAAAGGGAGAAGAGAGATGGGTCGTTAGTTGGAAAGTATGTTAGGATCAAGAGTAGGTTTTTTTAGAATGGGGGAGACAAGAGCATGTTTGAATGCAGAAGGGACAGTGCCAGATGATAGGTAGAGATTAAGGAGGTGAGCCAGATGGGAACAGGCAGAAGGAGACAGGTGGGAGAGGAGACGGGAAGGGATAGGGTCAAGAGGGGAGGTGGAAGTAGGGGAGTACCGGATGAGGGCAATGACTTCCTCTCCAGAAGCAGTTAAGAAGGATGTCTGAGTTGGTGGGACAGAAGGGGAGGGGTTGGTAAGGGCGAGGAGGGGGAGGAGTGCAGAGGGTCTGATGGGATATGATGTCCTCACATATGGAGTCAATTTCAGATGTAAAGTAGGTGGCAAAGTCAAGGGCAGAGAGCGAGGAGAGAAGGCAAGGAGGGGAAGGGCAGAGTAGGGAGTTGAAAGTGGCAAAGAGACGCCGGGGGTTTGAGGACTGGGAGGAGATGAGGTTCTTGAAATATGTTTGTTTGGAGAGAGACAGGGCAGCACTGTAGGAAGATAGAATAAATTTGAAATGGAGGAAGTCAGCCTTAGAGCGTGACTTTCTCAACTGATGCTCTGCAATTCTTGAACACTTCTGTAGGTATCTGGTGCATTTGGAATGCCAGGGTTGTGGTGTGGATCTGCGTGGGTGAGTGGTTATTGCTGGAGCAACAGAATCAAGAGCAGAAGCAAGGGAGGAACTGTACAGGGAAGAAGCTTGTTCAGGACAGGAGAGAGAAATGATAGGGGAGAGAAGAGAGTCCAGCAGGGAGGAAAAAGCAACAGTGTCAATAGCCTCAATATTACGCTTAGCAATGGTAGCCTTAGGAGTTAGAGGAGGGGAAGGAGAGAGGGATAGGTTAAAAGAGAGAAGGTGATGGTCAGAGAGGGGGAATGGGCAATTGGAGTAATCAAAAATATTACAATGGTGCGTAAAGACCAGGTCAAGTGAGTGCCCACTCACATGGGAGGGTGAGGAGGTCCATTGGTCATAATCACATATAATTACACCAGCCCTCCAGTACATCTCACCACAGGCATTATTGCATTTATAGATACTGCTGCTGATGGTCATAATCACATATATTTACACTACCCTTCCAGTACATCTCACTAAAATCATTAATGCATTTATAGATTTTGAATATTTACACCAGCCCTCCAGTACAACTCACCATAGGCATTACTGCATTTATAGGTACTGCTGCTGATGGTCATAAACACATATATTTACACTACCCCTCCAGTACATATCACCGCAGGCATTAAAGCATTTATAGATACTGCTGCTGATGGTCATAATCAAATATACTTAAATCAGCCCTCAAGTACATCTCACCGCAGGCATTAATGCATTTATAGATACTGCTGCTGATGGTCATAATCACATATACTTACACCAGCCCTCCAGTACATCTCACCACAGGCATTAATGCATTTATAGATTTTGTATATTTACACCAGCCCTCCAGTACATCTCACCACAGGCATTAATGCTTTTATAGATACTGCTGTTGATGGTCATAATCAAATATACTTACTGAAGCCCTCCAGTACATCTCACCACAGGCATTAATGCTTTTACAGATTCTGTATATTTACACCAGCCCTCCAGTATATCTCACCATAGGCATTACTGCATTTAAAGATACTGCTGCTGATGGTCATAATCTCATATAATTACATGATGACTCCAGTACATCTCACCACAGGCATTAATGCATTTATAGATAATGCTGCTGATGGTCATAATCACATATACTTACACCAGCACTCCAGTACATCTCACCACAGGCATTAATGCATTTACAGATACTGCTGCTGATGGTCATAATCACATACATTTATACCAGCCCTCCAGTACATCTCACAACAGGCATTAAAGCACTTAAAGATACTGCTGCTGATGGTCATAATCACATATACTAACACCAGCCCTCCAGTACATCTCACCACAGGCATTAATGCATTTATAGATACTGCTGCTGATGGTCATAATCACATATACTTACAGAAGCCCTCCAGTACATCTCACCACAGCCATTAATGCATTTATAGATACTGCTGCTGATGGTCATAATCACATATACTTACGTCAGGACTCCAGTACATCTCACCACAGGCATTAATGCATTTATAGATACTTCAGCTGATGGTCGTAATCACATATACTTACACTAGCCCTCTAGTACATCTCACCACAGGCATTAATGCATTTATAGATACTGCTGCTGATGGTCATAATCACATATACTTACACCTGCCCTCCAGTTCATCTCACCACAGGCATTAATGCATTTATATATATACTGCATACTTACACCAGCCCTCCAGTACATCTCACCACAGGCATTAAAGTATTTATAGATACTGCTGCTGATGGTCATAATCACATTTACTTACACCATCCCACAAGTACTTCTCACCACAGGCATTAAATCATTTATAGATACTGCTGCTGATGGTCATAATCACTTATACTTCCACCAGCCCTCCAGTACATCTCACCACAGGCATTAATGCATTTATAGATACTGCTGCTGATGGTCATAATCACATGTACTTACACCAGCCCTCCAGTACATCTCACCACAGGCGTTAATGCATATATAGATACTACTGCTGATGGTCATAATCACAAATACTTACACCAGCCCTCCTTTACATCTCACCACAGGCATTAATGCATATATAGATACTACTTCTGATAGTCATAATCACATATACTTACAGTAGCCCGCCAGTACATCTCACCACAGGCATTAATGCATTCATAGATACTGCTGCTGCTGGTCATAATCACATATACTTACACCAGCCCTCCAGTACATCTCACCACAGGCATTAATGCATTTATAGATTCTGTATATTTACACCTGCCCTCCAGTACATCTCACCATAGGCATTACTGCATTTATAGATACTGCTGCAGATGGTCATGATCACACATATTTACTCCAGCCCTCCAGTACATCTCACCACAGGCATTAATGCATTTATAGATACTGCTGCTGATGGTCATAATCACATGTACTTACAACAGCCCTCCAGTACATCACACCACAGGCATTAATGCATTTATAGATACTGCTGCTGATGGTCATAATCACATATACTTACACCAGCCCTCCAGTACATCTCACCACAGGCATTAATGCATTTATAGATACTGCTGCTGATGGTCATAATCACATATACTTACACCAGCCCTCCAGTACATCTCACCACAGGCGTTAATGAATTTATAGATACTGCTGCTGATGGTCATAATCACATATACTTACACCAGCCCTCCAGTACATCTCACCACAGGCATTAATGCATTTATAGATACTGCTGGTGATGGTCATAATCACATATACTAAAACCAGCCCTCCAGTACATCTCACCACAGGAATTAATGCTTTTATAGATACTGCTGCTGATGGTCATAATCACATATACTTACAGCAGCCCTCCAGTACATTTCCCCACAGGCACTAATGTATTCATAGATACAGCTGCTGATGGTCATAATCACATATACTTACAGCAGCCCTCCAGTACATCTCACCACAGGCATTAATCCATTTAAATATACTGCATACTTACACCAGCCCTCCAGTACATCTCACCATAGGCATTAATACATTTATAAATACTGCTGCTGATGGTCATTATTATTATTATTATTATTATTATTATTTTTATCCTTTATTTATATGGCGCCACAAGTGTTCTGCAGCGCCTTACATAGTACATAGAACTAATCGGTGAACAAGAAACAAGTAACTTACAGACTTACAATACATTACAGTGCAGGACAAGGACACAACTTATATACATTGCTGAAAGAGTGGTTAAAGCACTCAAAATAAGCTGCCTGGAGTTGGCAGTCACGTGTTAGGTGCCCTATGGGGAGTAGAGAGTAGAAGAAAATGTAAAAAGAAGCACTTGAGGAAAGAGGTCCCTGCTCATGAGAGCTTACATTCTAAGGTGAGGGGCAGACAGACAGGCGTGACACAGAAGGGGAAGATAGGAAGGAAAGAGCATGAGGTGGGTTAGGATGAGTGCTGGAAGGCCTTGATGAAGTAGTGGGTCTTGAGAGCCCATTTGAAGATTTGTAGAGAGGTGGAGAGTCTGATGGGGAGAGGGAGAGCATTCCAAAGGTAGGGAGCAGCATGGGCAAAATCTCCAATGCGGGAGTGGGAGGAAGTAATCAGTTGGCAAGAGAGGCGGCATGCATTAGTTGAGCAAAGTGGGCGGGCGGGAGTGTGAAGGGAGAGAAGGTCAGAAATGTATGCGGGAGAGGATTTGGTGAGGGCTTTGTAGGTGAATGTAAGAACCTTGAATTGGCATCTGAAGGGGAAGGGGAGCCAGTGTAAGGCTTGAAGGAGAGGGGAAGCAGATGTAGAACGTCTGGAGAGGAAGATGAGCCGAGCAGCAGCATTAAGAACAGATTGTAGTGGAGAGAGGTGAGAGACTGGGAGGCCAGCTAGGAGAAGGTTACAGTAGTCCAATCTGGATATGACCAGTGAGTGGATGAGGGTTTTACTGGCATCCTGGGTGAGGAAGGGTCTAATCCTGGAGATATTTTTTAGGTGAAAACGGCAGGACTGCGGGAGGTGCTGAATGTGCGGTTTAAAGGAGAGGGTGGAGTCTAAGATAATTCCAAGACAGCGCACTTTGGGGCTAGAGGAGATAGTTGTGCCATCAATAGATAATGAAATTGTGGAAAGTGATGTAGTGGAAGAGGGTGGGAAGATGATCAGCTCAGTCTTAGACATGTTAAGTTTAAGAAAGCGCTGGAACATCCATGAAGAGACAGCCGAGAGACAGTTGGAGATACGGGTAAGGAGCTTAGGGGTGAGCTCAGGGGTGGAAAGGTAAATTTGAGTATCATCTGCATAGAGATGATATTGGAGGTCAAAGGAGTTAATGAGTTCACCTAAAGAGGATGTATATAGGGAGAAAAGGAGAGGTCCAAGAACAGAACCTTGGGGAACTCCTACCTTTAGTGGAAGTGGAGGGGAAGAGGAGTCATGAGAGGACACAGCGAAGGAACGATCAGAGAGGTAGGAGGAAAGCCAGGAGAGGACAGTGTCACGTAGACCGAGAGAGTAAGGGATTTGCAGGAGGAGAGGATGGTCTACAGTGTCAAATGCAGCAGAGAGGTCAAGGAGAATGAGCAGAGAGTAGTGGCCCTTGGATTTGGCAGCAAGGAGGTCATTGCTGACTTTCGTGAGGGCAGTTTCAGTAGAGTGGAGAGATCGAAAGCCAGATTGAAATGAGTCAAGGAGGGAGTGGGAGGAAAGAAAGGTGGTAAGGCGGTTGTAGACAATACGCTCAAGGAGTTTGGAAGCAAAAGGGAGAAGAGAGATGGGTCGTTAGTTGGAAAGTATGTTAGGATCAAGAGTAGGTTTTTTAAGAATGGGGGAGACAAGAGCATGTTTGAATGCAGAAGGGACAGTGCCAGATGATAGGTAGAGATTAAGGAGGTGAGCCAGATGGGAACAGGCAGAAGGAGACAGGTGGGAGAGGAGACGGGAAGGGATAGGGTCAAGAGGGGAGGTGGAAGTAGGGGAGTACCGGATGAGGGCAATGACTTCCTCTCCAGAAGCAGTTAAGAAGGATGTCTGAGTTGGTGGGACAGAAGGGGAGGGGTGGTAAGGGCGAGGAGGGGGAGGAGTGCAGAGGGTCTGATGGGATATGATGTCCTCACATATGGAGTCAATTTCAGATGTAAAGTAGGTGGCAAAGTCAAGGGCAGAGAGCGAGGAGAGAAGGCAAGGAGGGGAAGGGCAGAGTAGGGAGTTGAAAGTGGCAAAGAGACGCCGGGGGTTTGAGGACTGGGAGGAGATGAGGTTCTTGAAATATGTTTGTTTGGAGAGAGACAGGGCAGCACTGTAGGAAGATAGAATAAATTTGAAATGGAGGAAGTCAGCCTTAGAGCGTGACTTTCTCAACTGATGCTCTGCAATTCGTGAACACTTCTGTAGGTATCTGGTGCATTTGGAATGCCAGGGTTGTGGTGTGGATCTGCGTGGGTGAGTGGTTATTGCTGGAGCAACAGAATCAAGAGCAGAAGCAAGGGAGGAATTGTACAGGGAAGAAGCTTGTTCAGGACAGGAGAGAGAAATGATAGGGGAGAGAAGAGAGTCCAGCAGGGAGGAAAAAGCAACAGTGTCAATAGCCTCAATATTACGCTTAGCAATTGTAGCCTTAGGAGTTAGAGGAGGGGAAGGAGAGAGGGATAGGTTAAAAGAGAGAAGGTGATGGTCAGAGAGGGGGAATGGGCAATTGGAGTAATCAAAAATATTACAATGGTGCGTAAAGACCAGGTCAAGTGAGTGCCCACTCACATGGGAGGGTGAGGAGGTCCATTGGTCATAATCACATATAATTACACCAGCCCTCCAGTACATCTCACCACAGGCATTATTGCATTTATAGATACTGCTGCTGATGGTCATAATCACATATATTTACACCACCCCTCCAGTACATCTCACTAAAATCATTAATGCATTTATAGATTTTGAATATTTACACCAGCCCTCCAGTACAACTCACCATAGGCATTACTGCATTTATAGGTACTGCTGCTGATGGTCATAAACACATATATTTACACTACCCCTCCAGTACATATCACCGCAGGCATTAAAGCATTTATAGATACTGCTGCTGATGGTCATAATCAAATATACTTAAATCAGCCCTCAAGTACATCTCACCGCAGGCATTAATGCATTTATAGATACTGCTGCTGATGGTCATAATCACATATACTTACACCAGCCCTCCAGTACATCTCACCACAGGCATTAATGCATTTATAGATTTTGTATATTTACACCAGCCCTCCAGTACATCTCACCATAGGCATTACTGCATTTATAGGTACTGCTGCTGATGGTCATAATCACATATATTTACACTTGCCCTCCAGTACATATCACCGCAGGCATTAAAGCATTTATAGATACTACTGCTGATGGTCATAATCACATATACTTACACCAGCCCTCCAGTACATCTCACCGCAGGCATTAATGCATTTATAGATACTGCTGCTGATGGTCATAATCACATATACTTACACCAGCCCTCCAGTACATCTCACCACAGGCATTAATGCATTTATAGATACTACTGCTGATGGTCATAATCACATATACTTACACCAGCCCTCCAGTACATCTCACCACAGGCATTAATGCTTTTATAGATACTGCTGTTGATGGTCATAATCAAATATACTTACTGAAGCCCTCCAGTACATCTCACCACAGGCATTAATGCTTTTACAGATTCTGTATATTTACACCAGCCCTCCAGTATATCTCACCATAGGCATTACTGCATTTAAAGATACTGCTGCTGATGGTCATAATCTCATATAATTACATGAGGACTCCAGTACATCTCACCACAGGCATTAATGCATTTATAGATAATGCTGCTGATGGTCATAATCACATATACTTACACCAGCACTCCAGTACATCTCACCACAGGCATTAATGCATTTACAGATACTGCTGCTGATGGTCATAATCACATACATTTATACCAGCCCTCCAGTACATCTCACAACAGGCATTAAAGCACTTAAAGATACTGCTGCTGATGGTCATAATCACATATACTAACACCAGCCCTCCAGTACATCTCACCACAGGCATTTATGCATTTATAGATACTGCTGCTGATGGTCATAATCACATATACTTACAGAAGCCCTCCAGTACATCTCACCACAGCCATTAATGCATTTATAGATACTGCTGCTGATGGTCATAATCACATATACTTACGTCAGGACTCCAGTACATCTCACCACAGGCATTAATGCATTTATAGATACTTCAGCTGATGGTCGTAATCACATATTCTTACACTAGCCCTCTAGTACATCTCACCACAGGCATTAATGCATTTATAGATACTGCTGCTGATGGTCATAATCACATATACTTACACCTGCCCTCCAGTACATCTCACCACAGGCATTAATGCATTTATATATATACTGCATACTTACACCAGCCCTCCAGTACATCTCACCACAGGCATTAAAGTATTTATAGATACTGCTGCTGATGGTCATAATCACATTTACTTACACCATCCCACAAGTACTTCTCACCACAGGCATTAAATCATTTATAGATACTGCTGCTGATGGTCATAATCACATATACTTACACCAGCCCTCCAGTACATCTCACCACCGCATTAATGCATTTATAGATACTGCTGCTGATCGTCATAATCACATATACTTACACCAGCCCTCCAGTACATCTCACCACAGGCATTAATGCAAGTATAGATACTGCTGCTGATGGTCATAATCACATATACTTACACCAACCCTCCAGTACATCTCACCACAGGCATTAATACATTTATAGATACTGCTGCTGATGGTCATAATCATATATACTTACACCAGCACTCCAGTACATCTCACCACAGCATTATTGCATTTATAGATAGTGCTGCTGATGGGCATAATCACATATACTTACAGCAGCCCTCCAGTACATCTCAGCAAAGGCAGTAATGTATTTATAGATACTGCAGCGGATGGTCATAATCACATATATTTACAGCAGCTCTCCAGTACATCTCACCACAGGCATTAATGCATTTATAGATACTGCTGCTGATGGTCATATTCACATATAGTTACAGCAGCCCTCCAGTACATCTCACCACAGGCATTAATGCATTTATAGATACTGCTGCAGATTGTCATAATCACATATAGTTACAGCAGCCCTCGAGTACATCTCACCAAAGGCATTAATGCATTTATAGATACTGCTGCTGATGGTCATAATTACACCTGCTCTCCAGTACATCTCACCACAGGCATTAATGAATTTTTAGGTACTGCTGCTGATGGCCATAATCACATATACTTACAGCAGCCCTCCAGTACATCTCACCACAGGCATTAATGCATTTATAGATAATCCTGCAGAAGGTCATAATCACATATACTTACACCAACCCTCCAGTACATCTCACCACAGGCATTAATACATTTATAAATACTGCTGCTAATGGTCATAATCATATATACTTACACCAGCCCTCCAGTACATCACACCACAGTATTAATGCATTTATAGATACTGCTGCTGATGGTCATAACCACATATACTTACACCAGCCCTCCAGTACATCTCACCACAGGCATTAATGCATTCATAGATACTGCTGCTGATGGTCATAATCACATATACCTACTGCAGCCCTCCAGTACATCTCACTACAGGCATTAATACATTTATAGATACTGCTGCTGATGCTCATAATCACATATACTTACAGCAGCCCTCCAGTACATCTCACCATAGGCTTTAATGTATTTATAGATAGTGCTGCTGATAGGCATAATCACATATACTTACAGCAGCCCTCCAGTACATCTCAGCAAAGGTATTAATGCATTTATAGATACTGCTGCTGAATGTCATAATCACATATACTTACAGCAGCTCTCCAGTACATCTCACCACAGGCATTAATGCATTTGTAGATACTGCTGCTGATGGTCATAATCACATATAGTTACAGCAGCCCTCCAGTACATCTCACCACAGGCATTAATGCATTTATAGATACTGCTGCTGATGGTCATAATCACATATACTTACAGCAGCCCTCCAGTACATCTCACCACAGGCATTAATACATTTATAGATACTGCTGCTGATGCTCATAATCATATATACTTACACCAGCCCTCCAGTACATCTCACCATAGACATTAATGCATTTATAGATACTGCTGCTGATGGTCATAATCACAATTACTTACAGCAGCCCTCCAGTACATCTCACCACAGGCATTATTGCATTTATAGATACTGCTGCTGATGGTCATAAATATATATACTTGCACCAGCCCTCCAGTACATCTCACCACAGGCATTAATGCATTTATAGATACTGCTGCTGATGGTCATAATCACATTTACTTACACCAGCCCTCCAGTACATCTCACCACAGACATTAATTAATTTATAGATACTGCTGCTGATGGTCATAATCACATATACTTACACCAGCCCTCCAGTACATCTCACCACAAACATTAATGCATTTATAGATACTGCTGCTGATGGTCATAATCACAATTACTTACAGCAGCCCTCCAGTACATCTCACCACAGACATTAATGCATTTATAGATACTGCTGCTAAAGGTCATAATCACAATTACTTACAGCAGCCCTCCAGTACATCTCAACACAGTTATTAAGACATTTATAGATACTGCTGCTGATGCTCATAATCACATATAATTACACCAGCCCTCCAGTACATCTCACCATAGGCATTAATGCATTTATAGTTACTGCTGCTGATGGTCATAATCACATTTGCTGCTAATGGGCATAATCACATATACTTACAGCAGCCTTCCAGTACATCTCAGCAAAGGCATTAATGCATTTATAGATACTACTGCTGAAGGTCATAATCACATATACTTACAGCAGCCCTCCAGTACATATTACCACAGGCATTAATGCATTTATAGATACTGCTGCTGATGGTCATAATCACATATACTTACACCAACGCTCCAGTACATCTCACCACAGGCATTAATTTATTAATAGATACTGCTGCTGATTGTCATAATCACATATAGTAACACCAGCCCTTCAGTACATCTCAACACAGACTTTAATGCATTTATTGATACTGCTGCTGATGGTCGTAATCACATATACTTACACCAGCCCTCCAGTACATCTCACCACAGACATTAATTCATTTATAGATAATGCTGCTGATGGTCATAATCACATACACTTACACCAGCCCTCCAGTACATCTCGCCACAGGCATTAATGCATTCATGGATACTGCTGCTTATGGTCATAATCACAAATACTTACACCAGCCCTCCAATACATCTCACCACAGGCATTAATGCATTTATAGATACTGCTGTGATGGTCATAATCACATTTACTTACACCAGCCCTCCAGTACTTCTCACCACAGGCATTAATGCATTTATAGATACTGCTGCTGATGTTCATACTCACATATAGTTACACTAGCCCTCCAGTACATCTCACTAGAGGCATTAATTAATTTATAGAAACTGCTGCTGATGGTCATAATCATATATACGTACACCAGCCCTCCAGTACATCTCACCACAGCATTAATGCATTTATAGATACTGCTGCTGATGGTCATAATCACATATACTTACACCAGCCCTCCAGTACATCTCACCACAGGCATTAATGCATTTATAGATACTGCTGCTAATGGTCATAATCACAATTACTTACAGCAGCCCTCCAGTACATCTCACCACAGGCATTACTACATTTGTAGATACTGCTGCTGATGGTCATAATCATATATACTTACACCAGCCCTCCAGTACATCTCACAACAGGCAATAATATATTTACAGATATTGGTGCTGATGCTCATAATCACATATACTTACACCAGCCCTCCAGTACATCTCACCATAGGCATTAATGCCTTAATAGATAGTGCTGCTGATGGGCATAATCACAATTACTTACAGCAGCCATCCAGTACATCTCAGCAAAGGCATTAATGCATTTATAGATACTGCTGCTGAAGGTCATAATCACATATACTTACAGCAGCCCTCCAGTACATCTCACCACAGGCATTAATACATTTATAGATACTGCTGCTGATGGTCATAATCACATATAGTTACACCAGCCCTCCAGTTCATCTCACCACAGGCATTAATGCATTTATAGGTACTGCTGCTGATGGTCATAATCACATATACTTACAGCAGCCCTCCAGTACATCTCACCGCAGGCATTAATGAATCTATAGATACTGCTGCTGATGGTCATAATCACATATACTTATACCAGAACTCTAGTACATCTCACCACAGGCATTAATGCATTTATAGATACTGCTGCTGATGGTCATAATAACACATTGTTACACCATCCCTCCAGTACATCTCAACACAGGCATTAATGCATTTATAGATACTGCTGCTGATGGTCATAAACATATATTCTTACACCAGCCCTCCAGTAGATCTCACCACAGGCCTTAATGCATTTATAGATACTGCTGCTGATGGTCATATTCACATTAACTTACAGCAGCCCTCCAGTACATCTCACCACAGGCATTAATGCATTTAAATATACTGCTGCTGTTGGTCATAATCACAAATAGTTACACTAGCCCTCCTGTCCATCGCACCACAGGCATTAATTCATTTATATATACAGCTGCTGATGGTCGTAATCACATATACTTACACCAGCCCACCAGTACATTTCACCACAGCATTAATGTATTTATAGATACTGTTGCTGATGGTCATAATCTCAATTACATACAGCAGCCCTCCAGAACATCTCACCACAGGCATTAATACATTTATAGATACTGCTGCTAATGGTCATAATCATATATACTTACACAAGCACTCCAATACATCTCACCACAGGCATTAATTCATTTACAGATACTGCTGCTGATGCTCATAATCACATATAGTTACAGCAGCCCTCCAGTACATCTCACCACAGGCATTAACGCATTTAAAGATACTGCTGCTGATGGTCATAATCACATATACTTACACCAACCCTCCAGTACATCTCACCACAGGCATTAATACATTTATAGATACTGCTGCTGATGGTCATAATCATATATACTTACACCAGCACTCCAGTACATCTCACCACAGCATTATTGCATTTATAGATAGTGCTGCTGATGGGCATAATCACATATACTTACAGCAGCCCTCCAGTACATATCAGCAAAGGCAGTAATGTATTTATAGATACTGCAGCGGATGGTCATAATCACATATACTTACAGCAGCTCTCCAGTACATCTCACCACAGGCATTAATGCATTTATAGATACTGCTGCAGATGGTCATAATCACATATAGTTACAGCAGCCCTCGAGTACATCTCACCACAGGCATTAATGCATTTATAGATACTGCTGCTGATGGTCATAATTACACCTGCTCTCCAGTAAATCTCACCACAGGCATTAATGAATTTTTAGGTACTGCTGCTGATGGCCATAATCACATATACTTACAGCAGCCCTCCAGTACATCTCATCACAGGCATTAATGCATTTATAGATAATCCTGCAGAAGGTCATAATCACATATACTTACACCAACCCTCCAGTACAACTCACCACAGGCATTAATACATTTATAGATACTGCTGCTAATGGTCATAATCATATATACTTACACCAGCCCTCCAGTACATCACACCACAGCATTAATGCATTTATAGATACTGCTGCTGATGGTCATAACCACATATACTTACACCAGCCCTCCAGTACATCTCACCACAGGCATTAATGCATTCATAGATACTGCTGCTGATGGTCATAATCACATATACCTACTGCAGCCCTCCAGTACATCTCACCACAGGCATTAATACATTTATAGATACTGCTGCTGATGCTCATAATCACATATACTTACAGCAGCCCTCCAGTACATCTCACCATAGGCTTTAATGTATTTATAGATAGTGCTGCTGATAGGCATAATCACATATACTTACAGCAGCCCTCCAGTACATCTCACCACAGGCATTAATGCATTTATAGATACTGCTGGTGATGGTCATAATCACATATACTAAAACCAGCCCTCCAGTACATCTCACCACAGGCATTAATGCTTTTATAGATACTGCTGCTGATGGTCATAATCACATATACTTAAAGCAGCCCTCCAGTACATCTCACCACAGGCATTAATGCATTTATAGATACTGATGCTGATGGTCATAATCACATATACTTACACCAGCCCTCCAGTACTTTTCACCACAGACATTAATGCATTTATAGATACTGCTGCTGATGTTCATTATCACATATACTTACAGCAGCCCTCCAGTACATTTCCCCACAGGCACTAATGTATTCATAGATACAGCTGCTGATGGTCATAATCACATATACTTACAGCAGCGCTCCAGTACATCTCACCACAGGCATTAATCCATTTAAATATACTGCATACTTACACCAGCCCTCCAGTACATCTCACCATAGGCATTAATACATTTATAAATACTGCTGCTGATGGTCATTATTATTATTATTATTTTTATCCTTTATTTATATGGCGCCACAAGTGTTCCGCAGCGCCTTACATAGTACATAGAACTAATCGGTGAACAAGAAACAAGTAACTTACAGACTTACAATACATTACAGTGCAGGACAAGGACACAACTTATATACATTGCTGAAAGAGTGATTAAAGCACTCAAAATAAGCTGCCTGGAGTTGGCAGTCACGTGTTAGGTGCCCTATGGGGAGTAGAGAGTAGAAGAAAATGTAAAAAGAAGCACTTGAGGAAAGAGGTCCCTGCTCATGAGAGCTTACATTCTAAGGTGAGGGGCAGACAGACAGGCGTGACACAGAAGGGGAAGATAGGAAGGAAAGAGCATGAGGTGGGTTAGGATGAGTGCTGGAAGGCCTTGATGAAGTAGTGGGTCTTGAGAGCCCATTTGAAGATTTGTAGAGAGGTGGAGAGTCTGATGGGGAGAGGGAGAGCATTCCAAAGGTAGGGAGCAGCATGGGCAAAATCTCGAATGCGGGAGTGGGAGGAAGTAATCAGTTGGCAAGAGAGGCGGCATGCATTAGTTGAGCAAAGTGGGCGGGCGGGAGTGTGAAGGGAGAGAAGGTCAGAAATGTATGCGGGAGAGGATCTGGTGAGGGCTTTGTTGGTGAATGTAAGAACCTTGAATTGGCATCTGAAGGGGAAGGGGAGCCAGTGTAAGGCTTGAAGGAGAGGGGAAGCAGATGTAGAACATCTGGAGAGGAAGATGAGCCGAGCAGCAGCATTAAGAACAGATTGTAGTGGAGAGAGGTGAGAGACTGGGAGGCCAGCTAGGAGAAGGTTACAGTAGTCCAATCTGGATATGACCAGTGAGTGGATGAGGGTTTTACTGGCATCCTGGGTGAGGAAGGGTCTAATCCTGGAGATATTTTTTAGGTGAAAATGGCAGGACTGTGGGAGGTGCTGAATGTGCGGTTTAAAGGAGAGGGTGGAGTCTAAGATAATTCCAAGACAGCGCACTTTGGGGCTAGAGGAGATAGTTGTGCCATCAATAGATAATGAAATTGTGGAAAGTGATGTAGTGGAAGAGGGTGGGAAGATGATCAGCTCAGTCTTAGACATGTTAAGTTTAAGAAAGCGCTGGGACATCCATGAAGAGACAGCCGAGAGACAGTTGGAGATACGGGTAAGGAGCTTAGGGGTGAGCTCAGGGGTGGAAAGGTAAATTTGAGTATCATCTGCATAGAGATGATATTGGAGGTCAAAGGAGTTAATGAGTTCACCTAAAGAGGATGTATATAGGGAGAAAAGGAGAGGTCCAAGAACAGAACCTTGGGGAACTCCTACCTTTAGTGGAAGTGGAGGGGAAGAGGAGTCATGAGAGGACACAGCGAAGGAACGATCAGAGAGGTAGGAGGAAAGCCAGGAGAGGACAGTGTCACGTAGACCGAGAGAGTAAGGGATTTGCAGGAGGAGAGGATGGTCTACAGTGTCAAATGCAGCAGAGAGGTCAAGGAGAATGAGCAGAGAGTAGTGGCCCTTGGATTTGGCAGCAAGGAGGTCATTGCTGACTTTCGTGAGGGCAGTTTCATTAGAGTGGAGAGATCGAAAGCCAGATTGAAATGAGTCAAGGAGGGAGTGGGAGGAAAGAAAGGTGGTAAGGCGGTTGTAGACAATACGCTCAAGGAGTTTGGAAGCAAAAGGGAGAAGAGAGATGGGTCGTTAGTTGGAAAGTATGTTAGGATCAAGAGTAGGTTTTTTTAGAATGGGGGAGACAAGAGCATGTTTGAATGCAGAAGGGACAGTGCCAGATGATAGGTAGAGATTAAGGAGGTGAGCCAGATGGGAACAGGCAGAAGGAGACAGGTGGGAGAGGAGACGGGAAGGGATAGGGTCAAGAGGGGAGGTGGAAGTAGGGGAGTACCGGATGAGGGCAATGACTTCCTCTCCAGAAGCAGTTAAGAAGGATGTCTGAGTTGGTGGGACAGAAGGGGAGGGGTTGGTAAGGGCGAGGAGGGGGAGGAGTGCAGAGGGTCTGATGGGATATGATGTCCTCACATATGGAGTCAATTTCAGATGTAAAGTAGGTGGCAAAGTCAAGGGCAGAGAGCGAGGAGAGAAGGCAAGGAGGGGAAGGGCAGAGTAGGGAGTTGAAAGTGGCAAAGAGACGCCGGGGGTTTGAGGACTGGGAGGAGATGAGGTTCTTGAAATATGTTTGTTTGGAGAGAGACAGGGCAGCACTGTAGGAAGATAGAATAAATTTGAAATGGAGGAAGTCAGCCTTAGAGCGTGACTTTCTCAACTGATGCTCTGCAATTCTTGAACACTTCTGTAGGTATCTGGTGCATTTGGAATGCCAGGGTTGTGGTGTGGATCTGCGTGGGTGAGTGGTTATTGCTGGAGCAACAGAATCAAGAGCAGAAGCAAGGGAGGAACTGTACAGGGAAGAAGCTTGTTCAGGACAGGAGAGAGAAATGATAGGGGAGAGAAGAGAGTCCAGCAGGGAGGAAAAAGCAACAGTGTCAATAGCCTCAATATTACGCTTAGCAATGGTAGCCTTAGGAGTTAGAGGAGGGGAAGGAGAGAGGGATAGGTTAAAAGAGAGAAGGTGATGGTCAGAGAGGGGGAATGGGCAATTGGAGTAATCAAAAATATTACAATGGTGCGTAAAGACCAGGTCAAGTGAGTGCCCACTCACATGGGAGGGTGAGGAGGTCCATTGGTCATAATCACATATAATTACACCAGCCCTCCAGTACATCTCACCACAGGCATTATTGCATTTATAGATACTGCTGCTGATGGTCATAATCACATATATTTACACTACCCTTCCAGTACATCTCACTAAAATCATTAATGCATTTATAGATTTTGAATATTTACACCAGCCCTCCAGTACAACTCACCATAGGCATTACTGCATTTATAGGTACTGCTGCTGATGGTCATAAACACATATATTTACACTACCCCTCCAGTACATATCACCGCAGGCATTAAAGCATTTATAGATACTGCTGCTGATGGTCATAATCAAATATACTTAAATCAGCCCTCAAGTACATCTCACCGCAGGCATTAATGCATTTATAGATACTGCTGCTGATGGTCATAATCACATATACTTACACCAGCCCTCCAGTACATCTCACCACAGGCATTAATGCATTTATAGATTTTGTATATTTACACCAGCCCTCCAGTACATCTCACCATAGGCATTACTGCATTTATAGGTACTGCTGCTGATGGTCATAATCACATATATTTACACTACCCCTCCAGTACATATCACCGCAGGCATTAAAGCATTTATAGATACTACTGCTGATGGTCATAATCACATATACTTACACCAGCCCTCCAGTACATCTCACCGCAGGCATTAATGCATTTATAGATACTGCTGCTGATGGTCATAATCACATATACTTACACCAGCCCTCCAGTACATCTCACCACAGGCATTAATGCATTTATAGATACTACTGCTGATGGTCATAATCACATATACTTACACCAGCCCTCCAGTACATCTCACCACAGGCATTAATGCTTTTATAGATACTGCTGTTGATGGTCATAATCAAATATACTTACTGAAGCCCTCCAGTACATCTCACCACAGGCATTAATGCTTTTACAGATTCTGTATATTTACACCAGCCCTCCAGTATATCTCACCATAGGCATTACTGCATTTAAAGATACTGCTGCTGATGGTCATAATCTCATATAATTACATGATGACTCCAGTACATCTCACCACAGGCATTAATGCATTTATAGATAATGCTGCTGATGGTCATAATCACATATACTTACACCAGCACTCCAGTACATCTCACCACAGGCATTAATGCATTTACAGATACTGCTGCTGATGGTCATAATCACATACATTTATACCAGCCCTCCAGTACATCTCACAACAGGCATTAAAGCACTTAAAGATACTGCTGCTGATGGTCATAATCACATATACT
This sequence comes from Taudactylus pleione, assembly GCA_031769625.1. NCBI lineage: Eukaryota > Metazoa > Chordata > Amphibia > Anura > Myobatrachidae > Taudactylus > Taudactylus pleione. Next base: position 535,698 of record JAUIMM010000880.1, read on the forward strand.
AACACCAGCCCTCCAGTACATCTCACCACAGGCATTAATGCATTTATAGATACTGCTGCTGATGGTCATAATCACATATACTTACAGAAGCCCTCCAGTACATCTCACCACAGCCATTAATGCATTTATAGATACTGCTGCTGATGGTCATAATCACATATACTTACGTCAGGACTCCAGTACATCTCACCACAGGCATTAATGCATTTATAGATACTTCAGCTGATGGTCGTAATCACATATACTTACACTAGCCCTCTAGTACATCTCACCACAGGCATTAATGCATTTATAGATACTGCTGCTGATGGTCATAATCACATATACTTACACCTGCCCTCCAGTTCATCTCACCACAGGCATTAATGCATTTATATATATACTGCATACTTACACCAGCCCTCCAGTACATCTCACCACAGGCATTAAAGTATTTATAGATACTGCTGCTGATGGTCATAATCACATTTACTTACACCATCCCACAAGTACTTCTCACCACAGGCATTAAATCATTTATAGATACTGCTGCTGATGGTCATAATCACTTATACTTCCACCAGCCCTCCAGTACATCTCACCACAGGCATTAATGCATTTATAGATACTGCTGCTGATGGTCATAATCACATGTACTTACACCAGCCCTCCAGTACATCTCACCACAGGCGTTAATGCATATATAGATACTACTGCTGATGGTCATAATCACAAATACTTACACCAGCCCTCCTTTACATCTCACCACAGGCATTAATGCATATATAGATACTACTTCTGATAGTCATAATCACATATACTTACAGTAGCCCGCCAGTACATCTCACCACAGGCATTAATGCATTCATAGATACTGCTGCTGCTGGTCATAATCACATATACTTACACCAGCCCTCCAGTACATCTCACCACAGGCATTAATGCATTTATAGATTCTGTATATTTACACCTGCCCTCCAGTACATCTCACCATAGGCATTACTGCATTTATAGATACTGCTGCAGATGGTCATGATCACACATATTTACTCCAGCCCTCCAGTACATCTCACCACAGGCATTAATGCATTTATAGATACTGCTGCTGATGGTCATAATCACATGTACTTACAACAGCCCTCCAGTACATCACACCACAGGCATTAATGCATTTATAGATACTGCTGCTGATGGTCATAATCACATATACTTACACCAGCCCTCCAGTACATCTCACCACAGGCATTAATGCATTTATAGATACTGCTGCTGATGGTCATAATCACATATACTTACACCAGCCCTCCAGTACATCTCACCACAGGCGTTAATGAATTTATAGATACTGCTGCTGATGGTCATAATCACATATACTTACACCAGCCCTCCAGTACATCTCACCACAGGCATTAATGCATTTATAGATACTGCTGGTGATGGTCATAATCACATATACTAAAACCAGCCCTCCAGTACATCTCACCACAGGAATTAATGCTTTTATAGATACTGCTGCTGATGGTCATAATCACATATACTTACAGCAGCCCTCCAGTACATTTCCCCACAGGCACTAATGTATTCATAGATACAGCTGCTGATGGTCATAATCACATATACTTACAGCAGCCCTCCAGTACATCTCACCACAGGCATTAATCCATTTAAATATACTGCATACTTACACCAGCCCTCCAGTACATCTCACCATAGGCATTAATACATTTATAAATACTGCTGCTGATGGTCATTATTATTATTATTATTATTATTATTATTATTTATCCTTTATTTATATGGCGCCACAAGTGTTCTGCAGCGCCTTACATAGTACATAGAACTAATCGGTGAACAAGAAACAAGTAACTTACAGACTTACAATACATTACAGTGCAGGACAAGGACACAACTTATATACATTGCTGAAAGAGTGGTTAAAGCACTCAAAATAAGCTGCCTGGAGTTGGCAGTCACGTGTTAGGTGCCCTATGGGGAGTAGAGAGTAGAAGAAAATGTAAAAAGAAGCACTTGAGGAAAGAGGTCCCTGCTCATGAGAGCTTACATTCTAAGGTGAGGGGCAGACAGACAGGCGTGACACAGAAGGGGAAGATAGGAAGGAAAGAGCATGAGGTGGGTTAGGATGAGTGCTGGAAGGCCTTGATGAAGTAGTGGGTCTTGAGAGCCCATTTGAAGATTTGTAGAGAGGTGGAGAGTCTGATGGGGAGAGGGAGAGCATTCCAAAGGTAGGGAGCAGCATGGGCAAAATCTCCAATGCGGGAGTGGGAGGAAGTAATCAGTTGGCAAGAGAGGCGGCATGCATTAGTTGAGCAAAGTGGGCGGGCGGGAGTGTGAAGGGAGAGAAGGTCAGAAATGTATGCGGGAGAGGATTTGGTGAGGGCTTTGTAGGTGAATGTAAGAACCTTGAATTGGCATCTGAAGGGGAAGGGGAGCCAGTGTAAGGCTTGAAGGAGAGGGGAAGCAGATGTAGAACGTCTGGAGAGGAAGATGAGCCGAGCAGCAGCATTAAGAACAGATTGTAGTGGAGAGAGGTGAGAGACTGGGAGGCCAGCTAGGAGAAGGTTACAGTAGTCCAATCTGGATATGACCAGTGAGTGGATGAGGGTTTTACTGGCATCCTGGGTGAGGAAGGGTCTAATCCTGGAGATATTTTTTAGGTGAAAACGGCAGGACTGCGGGAGGTGCTGAATGTGCGGTTTAAAGGAGAGGGTGGAGTCTAAGATAATTCCAAGACAGCGCACTTTGGGGCTAGAGGAGATAGTTGTGCCATCAATAGATAATGAAATTGTGGAAAGTGATGTAGTGGAAGAGGGTGGGAAGATGATCAGCTCAGTCTTAGACATGTTAAGTTTAAGAAAGCGCTGGAACATCCATGAAGAGACAGCCGAGAGACAGTTGGAGATACGGGTAAGGAGCTTAGGGGTGAGCTCAGGGGTGGAAAGGTAAATTTGAGTATCATCTGCATAGAGATGATATTGGAGGTCAAAGGAGTTAATGAGTTCACCTAAAGAGGATGTATATAGGGAGAAAAGGAGAGGTCCAAGAACAGAACCTTGGGGAACTCCTACCTTTAGTGGAAGTGGAGGGGAAGAGGAGTCATGAGAGGACACAGCGAAGGAACGATCAGAGAGGTAGGAGGAAAGCCAGGAGAGGACAGTGTCACGTAGACCGAGAGAGTAAGGGATTTGCAGGAGGAGAGGATGGTCTACAGTGTCAAATGCAGCAGAGAGGTCAAGGAGAATGAGCAGAGAGTAGTGGCCCTTGGATTTGGCAGCAAGGAGGTCATTGCTGACTTTCGTGAGGGCAGTTTCAGTAGAGTGGAGAGATCGAAAGCCAGATTGAAATGAGTCAAGGAGGGAGTGGGAGGAAAGAAAGGTGGTAAGGCGGTTGTAGACAATACGCTCAAGGAGTTTGGAAGCAAAAGGGAGAAGAGAGATGGGTCGTTAGTTGGAAAGTATGTTAGGATCAAGAGTAGGTTTTTTAAGAATGGGGGAGACAAGAGCATGTTTGAATGCAGAAGGGACAGTGCCAGATGATAGGTAGAGATTAAGGAGGTGAGCCAGATGGGAACAGGCAGAAGGAGACAGGTGGGAGAGGAGACGGGAAGGGATAGGGTCAAGAGGGGAGGTGGAAGTAGGGGAGTACCGGATGAGGGCAATGACTTCCTCTCCAGAAGCAGTTAAGAAGGATGTCTGAGTTGGTGGGACAGAAGGGGAGGGGTGGTAAGGGCGAGGAGGGGGAGGAGTGCAGAGGGTCTGATGGGATATGATGTCCTCACATATGGAGTCAATTTCAGATGTAAAGTAGGTGGCAAAGTCAAGGGCAGAGAGCGAGGAGAGAAGGCAAGGAGGGGAAGGGCAGAGTAGGGAGTTGAAAGTGGCAAAGAGACGCCGGGGGTTTGAGGACTGGGAGGAGATGAGGTTCTTGAAATATGTTTGTTTGGAGAGAGACAGGGCAGCACTGTAGGAAGATAGAATAAATTTGAAATGGAGGAAGTCAGCCTTAGAGCGTGACTTTCTCAACTGATGCTCTGCAATTCGTGAACACTTCTGTAGGTATCTGGTGCATTTGGAATGCCAGGGTTGTGGTGTGGATCTGCGTGGGTGAGTGGTTATTGCTGGAGCAACAGAATCAAGAGCAGAAGCAAGGGAGGAATTGTACAGGGAAGAAGCTTGTTCAGGACAGGAGAGAGAAATGATAGGGGAGAGAAGAGAGTCCAGCAGGGAGGAAAAAGCAACAGTGTCAATAGCCTCAATATTACGCTTAGCAATTGTAGCCTTAGGAGTTAGAGGAGGGGAAGGAGAGAGGGATAGGTTAAAAGAGAGAAGGTGATGGTCAGAGAGGGGGAATGGGCAATTGGAGTAATCAAAAATATTACAATGGTGCGTAAAGACCAGGTCAAGTGAGTGCCCACTCACATGGGAGGGTGAGGAGGTCCATTGGTCATAATCACATATAATTACACCAGCCCTCCAGTACATCTCACCACAGGCATTATTGCATTTATAGATACTGCTGCTGATGGTCATAATCACATATATTTACACCACCCCTCCAGTACATCTCACTAAAATCATTAATGCATTTATAGATTTTGAATATTTACACCAGCCCTCCAGTACAACTCACCATAGGCATTACTGCATTTATAGGTACTGCTGCTGATGGTCATAAACACATATATTTACACTACCCCTCCAGTACATATCACCGCAGGCATTAAAGCATTTATAGATACTGCTGCTGATGGTCATAATCAAATATACTTAAATCAGCCCTCAAGTACATCTCACCGCAGGCATTAATGCATTTATAGATACTGCTGCTGATGGTCATAATCACATATACTTACACCAGCCCTCCAGTACATCTCACCACAGGCATTAATGCATTTATAGATTTTGTATATTTACACCAGCCCTCCAGTACATCTCACCATAGGCATTACTGCATTTATAGGTACTGCTGCTGATGGTCATAATCACATATATTTACACTTGCCCTCCAGTACATATCACCGCAGGCATTAAAGCATTTATAGATACTACTGCTGATGGTCATAATCACATATACTTACACCAGCCCTCCAGTACATCTCACCGCAGGCATTAATGCATTTATAGATACTGCTGCTGATGGTCATAATCACATATACTTACACCAGCCCTCCAGTACATCTCACCACAGGCATTAATGCATTTATAGATACTACTGCTGATGGTCATAATCACATATACTTACACCAGCCCTCCAGTACATCTCACCACAGGCATTAATGCTTTTATAGATACTGCTGTTGATGGTCATAATCAAATATACTTACTGAAGCCCTCCAGTACATCTCACCACAGGCATTAATGCTTTTACAGATTCTGTATATTTACACCAGCCCTCCAGTATATCTCACCATAGGCATTACTGCATTTAAAGATACTGCTGCTGATGGTCATAATCTCATATAATTACATGAGGACTCCAGTACATCTCACCACAGGCATTAATGCATTTATAGATAATGCTGCTGATGGTCATAATCACATATACTTACACCAGCACTCCAGTACATCTCACCACAGGCATTAATGCATTTACAGATACTGCTGCTGATGGTCATAATCACATACATTTATACCAGCCCTCCAGTACATCTCACAACAGGCATTAAAGCACTTAAAGATACTGCTGCTGATGGTCATAATCACATATACTAACACCAGCCCTCCAGTACATCTCACCACAGGCATTTATGCATTTATAGATACTGCTGCTGATGGTCATAATCACATATACTTACAGAAGCCCTCCAGTACATCTCACCACAGCCATTAATGCATTTATAGATACTGCTGCTGATGGTCATAATCACATATACTTACGTCAGGACTCCAGTACATCTCACCACAGGCATTAATGCATTTATAGATACTTCAGCTGATGGTCGTAATCACATATACTTACACTAGCCCTCTAGTACATCTCACCACAGGCATTAATGCATTTATAGATACTGCTGCTGATGGTCATAATCACATATACTTACACCTGCCCTCCAGTACATCTCACCACAGGCATTAATGCATTTATATATATACTGCATACTTACACCAGCCCTCCAGTACATCTCACCACAGGCATTAAAGTATTTATAGATACTGCTGCTGATGGTCATAATCACATTTACTTACACCATCCCACAAGTACTTCTCACCACAGGCATTAAATCATTTATAGATACTGCTGCTGATGGTCATAATCACATATACTTACACCAGCCCTCCAGTACATCTCACCACCGCATTAATGCATTTATAGATACTGCTGCTGATCGTCATAATCACATATACTTACACCAGCCCTCCAGTACATCTCACCACAGGCATTAATGCAAGTATAGATACTGCTGCTGATGGTCATAATCACATATACTTACACCAACCCTCCAGTACATCTCACCACAGGCATTAATACATTTATAGATACTGCTGCTGATGGTCATAATCATATATACTTACACCAGCACTCCAGTACATCTCACCACAGCATTATTGCATTTATAGATAGTGCTGCTGATGGGCATAATCACATATACTTACAGCAGCCCTCCAGTACATCTCAGCAAAGGCAGTAATGTATTTATAGATACTGCAGCGGATGGTCATAATCACATATATTTACAGCAGCTCTCCAGTACATCTCACCACAGGCATTAATGCATTTATAGATACTGCTGCTGATGGTCATATTCACATATAGTTACAGCAGCCCTCCAGTACATCTCACCACAGGCATTAATGCATTTATAGATACTGCTGCAGATTGTCATAATCACATATAGTTACAGCAGCCCTCGAGTACATCTCACCACAGGCATTAATGCATTTATAGATACTGCTGCTGATGGTCATAATTACACCTGCTCTCCAGTACATCTCACCACAGGCATTAATGAATTTTTAGGTACTGCTGCTGATGGCCATAATCACATATACTTACAGCAGCCCTCCAGTACATCTCACCACAGGCATTAATGCATTTATAGATAATCCTGCAGAAGGTCATAATCACATATACTTACACCAACCCTCCAGTACATCTCACCACAGGCATTAATACATTTATAAATACTGCTGCTAATGGTCATAATCATATATACTTACACCAGCCCTCCAGTACATCACACCACAGTATTAATGCATTTATAGATACTGCTGCTGATGGTCATAACCACATATACTTACACCAGCCCTCCAGTACATCTCACCACAGGCATTAATGCATTCATAGATACTGCTGCTGATGGTCATAATCACATATACCTACTGCAGCCCTCCAGTACATCTCACTACAGGCATTAATACATTTATAGATACTGCTGCTGATGCTCATAATCACATATACTTACAGCAGCCCTCCAGTACATCTCACCATAGGCTTTAATGTATTTATAGATAGTGCTGCTGATAGGCATAATCACATATACTTACAGCAGCCCTCCAGTACATCTCAGCAAAGGTATTAATGCATTTATAGATACTGCTGCTGAATGTCATAATCACATATACTTACAGCAGCTCTCCAGTACATCTCACCACAGGCATTAATGCATTTGTAGATACTGCTGCTGATGGTCATAATCACATATAGTTACAGCAGCCCTCCAGTACATCTCACCACAGGCATTAATGCATTTATAGATACTGCTGCTGATGGTCATAATCACATATACTTACAGCAGCCCTCCAGTACATCTCACCACAGGCATTAATACATTTATAGATACTGCTGCTGATGCTCATAATCATATATACTTACACCAGCCCTCCAGTACATCTCACCATAGACATTAATGCATTTATAGATACTGCTGCTGATGGTCATAATCACAATTACTTACAGCAGCCCTCCAGTACATCTCACCACAGGCATTATTGCATTTATAGATACTGCTGCTGATGGTCATAAATATATATACTTGCACCAGCCCTCCAGTACATCTCACCACAGGCATTAATGCATTTATAGATACTGCTGCTGATGGTCATAATCACATTTACTTACACCAGCCCTCCAGTACATCTCACCACAGACATTAATTAATTTATAGATACTGCTGCTGATGGTCATAATCACATATACTTACACCAGCCCTCCAGTACATCTCACCACAAACATTAATGCATTTATAGATACTGCTGCTGATGGTCATAATCACAATTACTTACAGCAGCCCTCCAGTACATCTCACCACAGACATTAATGCATTTATAGATACTGCTGCTAAAGGTCATAATCACAATTACTTACAGCAGCCCTCCAGTACATCTCAACACAGTTATTAAGACATTTATAGATACTGCTGCTGATGCTCATAATCACATATAATTACACCAGCCCTCCAGTACATCTCACCATAGGCATTAATGCATTTATAGTTACTGCTGCTGATGGTCATAATCACATTTGCTGCTAATGGGCATAATCACATATACTTACAGCAGCCTTCCAGTACATCTCAGCAAAGGCATTAATGCATTTATAGATACTACTGCTGAAGGTCATAATCACATATACTTACAGCAGCCCTCCAGTACATATTACCACAGGCATTAATGCATTTATAGATACTGCTGCTGATGGTCATAATCACATATACTTACACCAACGCTCCAGTACATCTCACCACAGGCATTAATTTATTAATAGATACTGCTGCTGATTGTCATAATCACATATAGTAACACCAGCCCTTCAGTACATCTCAACACAGACTTTAATGCATTTATTGATACTGCTGCTGATGGTCGTAATCACATATACTTACACCAGCCCTCCAGTACATCTCACCACAGACATTAATTCATTTATAGATAATGCTGCTGATGGTCATAATCACATACACTTACACCAGCCCTCCAGTACATCTCGCCACAGGCATTAATGCATTCATGGATACTGCTGCTTATGGTCATAATCACAAATACTTACACCAGCCCTCCAATACATCTCACCACAGGCATTAATGCATTTATAGATACTGCTGTGATGGTCATAATCACATTTACTTACACCAGCCCTCCAGTACTTCTCACCACAGGCATTAATGCATTTATAGATACTGCTGCTGATGTTCATACTCACATATAGTTACACTAGCCCTCCAGTACATCTCACTAGAGGCATTAATTAATTTATAGAAACTGCTGCTGATGGTCATAATCATATATACGTACACCAGCCCTCCAGTACATCTCACCACAGCATTAATGCATTTATAGATACTGCTGCTGATGGTCATAATCACATATACTTACACCAGCCCTCCAGTACATCTCACCACAGGCATTAATGCATTTATAGATACTGCTGCTAATGGTCATAATCACAATTACTTACAGCAGCCCTCCAGTACATCTCACCACAGGCATTACTACATTTGTAGATACTGCTGCTGATGGTCATAATCATATATACTTACACCAGCCCTCCAGTACATCTCACAACAGGCAATAATATATTTACAGATATTGGTGCTGATGCTCATAATCACATATACTTACACCAGCCCTCCAGTACATCTCACCATAGGCATTAATGCCTTAATAGATAGTGCTGCTGATGGGCATAATCACAATTACTTACAGCAGCCATCCAGTACATCTCAGCAAAGGCATTAATGCATTTATAGATACTGCTGCTGAAGGTCATAATCACATATACTTACAGCAGCCCTCCAGTACATCTCACCACAGGCATTAATACATTTATAGATACTGCTGCTGATGGTCATAATCACATATAGTTACACCAGCCCTCCAGTTCATCTCACCACAGGCATTAATGCATTTATAGGTACTGCTGCTGATGGTCATAATCACATATACTTACAGCAGCCCTCCAGTACATCTCACCGCAGGCATTAATGAATCTATAGATACTGCTGCTGATGGTCATAATCACATATACTTATACCAGAACTCTAGTACATCTCACCACAGGCATTAATGCATTTATAGATACTGCTGCTGATGGTCATAATAACACATTGTTACACCATCCCTCCAGTACATCTCAACACAGGCATTAATGCATTTATAGATACTGCTGCTGATGGTCATAAACATATATTCTTACACCAGCCCTCCAGTAGATCTCACCACAGGCCTTAATGCATTTATAGATACTGCTGCTGATGGTCATATTCACATTAACTTACAGCAGCCCTCCAGTACATCTCACCACAGGCATTAATGCATTTAAATATACTGCTGCTGTTGGTCATAATCACAAATAGTTACACTAGCCCTCCTGTCCATCGCACCACAGGCATTAATTCATTTATATATACAGCTGCTGATGGTCGTAATCACATATACTTATACCAGCCCACCAGTACATTTCACCACAGCATTAATGTATTTATAGATACTGTTGCTGATGGTCATAATCTCAATTACATACAGCAGCCCTCCAGAACATCTCACCACAGGCATTAATACATTTATAGATACTGCTGCTAATGGTCATAATCATATATACTTACACAAGCACTCCAATACATCTCACCACAGGCATTAATTCATTTACAGATACTGCTGCTGATGCTCATAATCACATATAGTTACAGCAGCCCTCCAGTACATCTCACCACAGGCATTAACGCATTTAAAGATACTGCTGCTGATGGTCATAATCAAATATAGTTACAATAGCCCTCCAGTACATCTCACCACAGGCATTAATTCATTTATAGATACTGCTGCTGATGGTCGTAATCACATATACTTACTGCAGCCCTCCAGTACATTTCACCACAGCATTAATGCATTTATAGATACTGCTGCTGATGGTCAAAATCACATATACTTACACCAGCTCTCCAGTACATCTCACCACAGGCATTAATGCATTTATAGATACTGCTGCTGATGGTCATAATCACAATTACTTACACCAGCCCTCCAGTACATCTCAACACAGGCATTAATGCATTTATAGATACTGCTGCTGATGGTCATAATCACGTATACTTACACCAGCCCTCCAGTACATCTCAACACAGGCATCAATGCATTTATAGATACTGCTGCTGATAGTCATAATCACATATACTTACAGCAGCTTTCCAGTACATCTCACCACAGGCAATAATGCTTTTATAGATACTGCTGCTGATGGTCATAATCACATATACTTACAGCAGCCCTCCAGTACATCTCACCACAGGCATTAATGCATCTATAGATACTGCTGCTGATGGTCATAATCACATATACTTATACCAGAACTCTAGTACATCTCACCACAGGCATTAATGCATTTATAGATACTGCTGCTGATGGTCATAATAACACATTGTTACACCAACCCTCCAGTACATCTCAACACAGGCATTAATGCATTTATAGATACTGCAGCTGATGGTCATAAACATATATTCTTACACCAGCCCTCCAGTAGATCTCACCACAGGCCTTAATGCATTTATAGATACTGCTGCTGATGGTCATATTCACATTAACTTACAGCAGCTCTCCAGTACATTTCACCAAAGCATTAATGTATTTATAGATACTGTTGCTGATGGTCATAATCTCAATTACATACAGCAGCCCTCCAGAACATCTCACCACAGGCATTAATGCATTTATAGATACTGCTGCTGATGGTCATAATCACAATTACTTACACCAGCCCTCCAGTACATCTCAACACAGGCATTAATGCATTTATAGATACTGCTGCTGATGGTCATAATCACGTATACTTACACCAGCCCTCCAGTACATCTCAACACAGGCATTAATGCATTTATAGATACTGCTGCTGATGGTCATAATCACAAATACTTACAGCAGCTCTCCAGTACATCTCACCACAGGCATTAATTCATTTATAAATACTGCTGCTGATGGTCATTATCGCATATAGTTACACCAGCCCTCCAGTCATCTCACCGCAGGCATTAATGCATTTATAGATACTGCTGATGATGGTCATAATCACATATACTTACACCAGCCCTGAGTACATCTCATCACAGCATTATTGCATTTATAGATACTGCTGCTTATGGTCATAATCACATATACTTAAACCAGCCCTCCAGTACATCTCACCACAGGCATTAATAGATTGATAGATACTACTGCTGATGGTCATAATCACATTAACTTACCCCAGCCCTCCAGTAAATCTCACCACAGGCATTAATTCATTTATAAATATTGCTGCTGATGGTCACAATCGCATATAGTTGCACCAGCCCTCCAGTCATCTCACCACAGGTATTAATGCATTTATAGATACTGCTGCTAATGGTCATAATCACATATACTTACACCAGCCCTTAAGTACATCTCAACACAGCATTATTGCATTTATAGATACTGCTGCTGATGGTCATAATCACATATACTTACACCAGCCCTCCAGTACATCTCACCACAGGCTTTAATTCATTTACAGATACTGCTGCTGATGCTCATAGTCACATATACTTACACCAGCCCTCCAGTACATCTCACCATAGGCATTAATGAATTTATAGATAGTGCTGCTGATGGGCATAATCACATATACTAACAGCAGCCCTCCAGTACATCTCAGCAAAGGCATTAATGCATTTATAGATACTGCTGCTGATGGTCATAATCACATATACTTATACCAACCCTCCAGTACATCTCACCACAGGCATTAATGCATTTATAGATACTGCTGCTGAATGGTCGTAATTACATATACTTACAGCAGCACTCCAGTACATCTCAACACAGGCATGAATTCATTTATAGATACTGCTGCTGATGGTCATAATCACGTATACTTACACCAGCCCTCCAGTACATCTCAACACAGGCATTAATGCATTTATAGATACTGCTGCTGATGGTCATAATCACAATTACTTACAGCAGCTCTCTAGTACATCTCACCACAGGCTTTAATGCATTTATAGAAACTGCTGCTGATGGTCATAATCACATATACTTACAGTAGCCCTCCAGTACATCTCACCACAGGCATTAATAGATTGATATATACTACTGCTGATGGTCATAATCACATATACTTACACGAGACCTCCTGTACATCTCACCACAGGCATTAATGCATTTATAGATACTACTGCTGATGGTCATAATCACAATTACTTACAGCAGCCCTCCAGTACATCTCACCACAGGCATTAATAGATTGATAGATACTACTGCTGATGGTCATAATCACATATACTTTCTCCAGCCCTCCAGTACATCTCACCACAGGCATTAATTCATTTATAAATACTGTTGCTGATGGTCATAATCACATATAGTTACACCAGCCCTCCAGTACATCTCAACACAGGCATTTATGCATTTATAGATACTGCTGTTGATGGTCATTATCACATATAATTAGAGCCGCCCTCCAGTACATCTCACCACAGGCATTAATAGATTGCTAGATACTACTGCTGATGGTCATAATCACATATACTTACTCCAGCCCTCCAGTACATCTCACCACACGCAATTAATTCATTTATAGATACTCTTACTGATGGTCATAATCACATATACTTACACCAGCCCTACAGTACATCTGAACACAGGCATTAATTCAATTATAGATACTGCTGCTGATGGTCATAATCACGTATACTTACACCTGCCCTCCAGTACATCTCAACACAGGCATTAATGCATTTATAGATACTGCTGATGATAGTCATAATCACATATACTTACAGCAGCTTTCCCGTACATCTCACCACAGGCATTAATGCATTTATAGATACTGCTGCTGATGGTCTTAATCACAAATACTTACAGCAGCTCTCCAGTACATCTCACCACAGGAATTAATTAATTGATAAATACTGCTGCTGATGGTCATAATCGCATATAGTTACACCAGCCCTCCAGTCATCTCACCGCAGGCATTAATGCATTTATAGATACTGCTGCTGATGGTCATAACACATATACTTACACCAGCCCTGCAGTACATCTCATCACAGCATTATTGCATTTATAGATACTGCTGCTGAGGGTATAATCACATATACTTAAACCAGCCTTCCAGTACATCTCACCACAGGCATTAATAGATTGATAGATACTCCTGCTGATGGTCATAATCACATATACTTACTCCAGCCCTCTAGTAAATCTCACCACAGGCATTAATTCATTTATAAATACTGCTGCTGATGGTCAAAATCGCATATAGTTGCACGAGCCCTCCAGTCATCTCACCACAGGTATTAATGCATTTATAGATACTGCTGCTAATGGTCATAATCACATATACTTACTCCAGCCCTCCAGTACATCTCAACACAGCATTATTGCATTTATAGATACTGCTGCTGATGGTCATAATCACAAATACTTACACCAGCCCTCCAGTACATCTCACCACAGGCTTTAATTCATTTACAGATACTGCTGCTGATGCTCATAGTCACATATACTTACACCAGCCCTCCAGTACATCTCACCATAGGCATTAATGCATTTGTAGATAGTGCTGCTGATGGGCATAATCACATATACTAACGGCAGCCCTCCAGTTCATCTCACCACAGGCATTAATGCATTTAAAGATACTGCTGCTGAAAGGTCATAATTACATATACTTACAGCAGCCCTCCAGTACATGTTACCACATGCATTAATTCATTAATAGATACTGCTACTGATGGTCATAATTACACCAGCCCTCCAGTACATCTCACCACAGGCATTGATGCATTTATAGATACTACTGCTGATGGTCATAATCACATATACTTACACCAGCCCTCCAGTACATCTCACCACAGGCATTAATGCATTTATAGATACTACTGCTGATGGTCATAATCACAATTACTTACAGCAGCCCTCCAGTACATCTCACCACAGGCATTAATAGATTGATTGATACTACTGCTGATGGTCATAATCACATATACTTTCTCCAGCCCTCCAGTACATCTCACCACAGGCATTAATTCATTTATAAATACTGCTGCTGATGGTCATAATCACATATAGTTACACCAGCCCTCCAGTCATCTCACCACAGGCATTAATGCATTTATATATACTGCTGCTGATGGTCATAATCACATATACTTACAGCAGCCCTCCAGTACATCTCACCACAGGCGTTAATGCATTTATAGATACTGTTGCTAATGGTCATAATCACATATACTTACAGCAGCCCTCCAGTACATCTCACCACAGGCATTACTACATTTATAGATACTACTGCTGATGGTCATAATCACATATACTTACATCAGCCTTCCAGTACATCTTACCACATGCATTAATTCATTAATAGATACTGCTACTGATGGTCATAATTACAACAGCCCTCTAGTACTTCTCACCACAGGCATTAATGCATTTATAGACACTACTGCTTATGGTCATAATCACATATACTTACACCAGCCCTCTAGTATATCTCACCACAGGCTTTAATGCATTTAAAGATACTCCTGCTGATGGTCATATTCACATATACATACACCAGCCCTCCAGTACATCTCACAACAGGCATTAATGCATTTAAAGATACTTCTGCTGATAGTCATTATCACATATAATTACACCAGCCCTCCAGTACATCTCACCATAGAATTAATGCATTTATAGATACTGCTGCTGATGGTCAAAATCACATATACTTACACCAGCCCTCCAGTACATCTCGCCACAGGCATTAATGCATTTATAGATACTGCTGCTGATGGTCATTATTATTATTTATTACCAGTTATTTATATAGCGCACACATATTCCGCAGCGCTTTAGGTCATAATCACAAATACTTAGAGCAGCCCTCTAGTACATCTCACCACAGGCATTAATACATTTATAGATACTGCTGCTGATGGTCATTATCATATATACTTACACAAGCCCTCCAATACATCTCACCACAGGCGTTAATTCATTTACAGATACTGCTGCTGATGCTCATATTCACATATACTTACACCAGCCCTCCAGTACATCTCACCAAAGCCATTAACGCATTTATAGATAGTGCTGCTGATGGGCATAATCACATATACTTACAGCAGCCCTCCAGTACATCTCAGCAAAGGCATTAATGCATTTATAGATACTGCTGCTGATGGTAATAATCACATATACTTACAGCAGCCCTCCAGTACATCTCACCACAGGCATTAATGCATTTATAGATACTGCTGCTGATGGTCATAATCACATATAGTTACAGCAGCCCTCCAGTACATCTCACCACAGGCATTAATGCATTTAAAGATACTGCTGCTGATGGTCATAATCACATATACTTGCAGCAGCCCTCCAGTACATCTCACCACAGGCATTAATGCATTTATAGATACAGCTGCTGATGGTCATTATCTCATATACTTACAGCAGCCCTGCAGTACATTTTACCACAGGCATTAAATCATTTATAGATACTACTGCTGATGGTCATAATCACATATACTTACACCAGCCCTCCATTACATCTCAAAACAGGCATTAATGCATTTAAAGATTCTGCTGCTGATGGTCATAATCACATATACTTACACCAGCCCTCCAGTACATCTCACCACAGGCATTAATAGATTGATAGATACTACTGCTGATGGTCATAATCACATATACTTACTCCAGCCCTCCAGTACATCTCACCACAGGCATTAATTCATTTACAGATACTGCTGCTGATGGTCATAATCACATATACTTACACCAGCACTACAGTACATCTCAACACAGGCATTAATTCATTTATAGATACTGCTGCTGATGGTCATAATCACATATACTTACACCAGCCCTCCAGTACTTCTCAACACAGGCATTAATACATTTATAGATACTGCTGCTGATAGTCATAATCACATATACTTACAGCAGCTTTCCAGTTCTTCTCACCACAGGCATTAATGCATTTATAGATACTGCTGCTGATGGTCATAATCACAAATACTTATAGCAGCTCTCCAGTACATCTCACCACAGGCATTAATTCATTTATAAATACTGCTGCTGATGGTCATAATCGCATATAGTTACACCAGCCCTCCAGTCATCTCACCGCAGGCATTAATGCATTTATAGATACTGCTGCTGATGGTCATAATCACGTATACTTTAACCAGCCCTCCTGTACATCTCACCACAGGCATTAATAGATTGATAGATACAACTGCTGATGGTCATAATCACGTATACTTACACCAGCCCTCCAGTACATCTCAACACAGGCATTAATGCATTTATAGAAACTGCTGCTGATGGTCATAATCACATATACTTACAGTAGCCCTCCAGTACATCTCACCACAGGCATTAATAGATTGATATATACTACTGCTGATGGTCATAATCAGGTATACTTACTCCAGCTCTCCAGTACATCTCACCACAGGCATTAATTCATTTATAAATACTGCTGCTGATGGTCATAATCACATATACTTACAGCAGCCCTCCAGTACATCTCACCAGAGGCATTAATTCATTTATAAATACTGCTGTTGATGGTCAGAATCACATATTCTTACAGCAGCCCTCCAGTACATCTCACCACAGGCATTACTAAAATTATAGATACTACTGCTATTGGTCCTAATCACATATACTTACACCAGCCCTCCAGTACATGTTACCACATGCATTAATTCATTAATAGATACTGCTATTGATGATCATAATTACACCAGCCCTCCAGTACATCTCACCACAGGCATTGATGCATTTATAGATACTACTGCTGATGGTCATAATCACATATACTTAAACGAACCCTCCAGTACATCTCACCACAGGCATTAATGCATTTATAGATACTACTGCTGATGGTCATAATCACAATTACTTACAGCAGCCCTCCAGTACATCTCACCACAGGCATTAATAGATTGATAGATACTACAACTGATGGTCATAATCACATATACTTTCTCAAGCCCTCCAGTACATCTCACCACAGGCATTAATTCATTTATAAATACTGTTGCTGATGGTCATAATCACATATAGTTTCACCAGCCCTCCAGTACATCTCAACACAGGCATTTATGCATTTATAGATACTGCTGTTGATGGTCATAATCACATTTAATTAGAGCAGCCCTCCAGTACATCTCACCAAAGGCATTAATAGATTGATAGATACTACTGCTGATGGTCATAATCACATATACTTACTCCAGCCCTTCAGTACATCTCACCACACGCAATTAATTCATTTATAGATACTCCTACTGATGGTCATAATCACATATACTTACACCAGCCCTACAGTACATCTCAACACAGGCATTCATTTATTTTTAGATACTGCTGCTGATGGTCATAATCACGTATACTTACACCAGCCCTCCAGTACATCTCACCACAGGCATTAATGCATTTATAGATACTGCTGCTGATAGTCATAATCACATATACTTACAGCAGCTTTCCCGTACATCTCACCACAGGCATTAATGCATTTATAGATACTGCTGCTGACGGTCATAATCACAAATACTTACAGCAGCTCTCCAGTACATCTCACCACAGGAATTAATTAATTGATAAATACTGCTGCTGATGGTCATAATCGCATATAGTTACACTAGCCCTCCAGTACATCTCACCACAGGCATTAATTCATTTATAAATACTGCTGCTGATGGTCATAATCACATATAGTTACACCAGCCCTCCAGTCATCTCACCACAGGCATTAATGCATTTATAGATACTGCTGCTGATGGTCATAATCACATATACTTACAGCAGCCCTCCAGTACATCTCACCACAGGCATTAATGCATTTATAGATACTGCTGCTGATGCTCATAGTCACATATACTTACACCAGCCCTCCAGTACATCTCACCATAGGCATTAATGCATTTATAAATAGTGCTGCTGATGGGCATAATCACATATACTAACGGCAGCCCTCCAGTAAATCTCAGCAAAGGCATTAATGCATTTATAGATACTGCTGCTGATGGTCATAATCACATATACTTATACCAGCCCTCCAGTTCATCTCACCACAGGCATTAATGCATTTAAAGATACTGCAGCTGAAAGGTCATAATTACATATACTTACAGCAGCCCTCCAGTACATGTTACCACAAGCATTAATTCATTAATAGATACTGCTACTGAAGGTCATAATTACACCAGCCCTCCAGTACATCTCACCACAGGCATTGATGCATTTTTAGATACTACTGCTGATGGTCATAATCACATATACTTACACCAGCCCTCCAGTACATCTCTCCACAGGCATTAATGCATTTATAGATACTACTGCTGATGGTCATAATCACAATTACTTACAGCAGCCCTCCAGTACATCTCACCACAGGCATTAATAGATTGATAGATACTACTGCTGATGGTCATAATCACATATACTTTCTCCAGCCCTCCAGTACATCTCACCACAGGCATTAATTCATTTATAAATACTGCTGCTGATGGTCATAATCACATATAGTTACACCAGCCCTCCAGTCATCTCACCACAGGCATTGATGCATTTATAGATACTGCTGCTGATGGTAGTAATCACATATACTTACAGCAGCCCTCCAGTACATCTCACCACAGGCATTAATGCATTTATAGATACTGTTGCTAATGGTCATAATCACATATACTTACAGCAGCCCTCCAGTACATCTCACCACAGGCAATACTACATTTATAGATACTACTGCTGATGGTCATAATCACATATACTTACACCAGCCTTCCAGTACATCTTACCACATGCATTAATTCATTAATAGATACTGCTACTGATGGTCATAATTACAACAGCCCTCTAGTACATCTCACCACAGGCATTAATGCATTTATAGACACTACTGCTTATGGTCATAATCACATATACTTACACCAGCCCTCTAGTATATCTCACCACAGGCTTTAATGCATTTAAAGATACTCCTGCTGATGGTCATAATCACATATACATACACCAGCCCTCCAGTACATCTCACAACAGGCATTAATGCATTTAAAGATACTGCTGCTGATGGTCATAATCACATATAGTTACACAAGCCCTCCAGTACATCTCACCACAGGCATTAATTCATTTATAGATACTGCTGCTGATGGTCGTAATCACATATAATTACACCAGCCCTCCTGTACATCTCACCACAGAATTAATGCATTTATAGATACTGCTGCTGATGGTCAAAATCACATACACTTACACCAGCCCTCCAGTACATCTCGCCACAGGCATTAATGCATTTATAGATACTGCTGCTGATGGTCATAATCACAATTACTTAGAGCAGCCCTCTAGTACATCTCACCACAGGCATTAATACATTTATAGATACTGCTGCTGATGGTCATAATCATATATACTTACACAAGCCCTCCAATACATCTCACCACAGGCGATAATTAATTTACAGATACTGCTGCTGATACTCATAATCACATATACTTACACCAGCCCTCCAGTACATCTCACCAAAGCCATTAATGCATTTATAGATAGTGCTGCTGATGGGCATAATCACATATACTTACAGCAGCCCTCCAGTACATCTCACCAAAGGTATTAATGCATTTAAAGATACTGCTGCTGATGGTCATAATCACATATACTTACAGCAGCCCACCAGTACATCTCACCACAGGCATTAATGCTTTTATAGATACTGCTGCTGATGGTCATTATCACATATACTTACAGCAGCCCTCCAGTACATTTTACCACAGGCATTAAAACATTTATAGATACTACTGCTGATGGTCATAATCACATATACTTACACCAGCCCTCCAGTACATCTCAAAACAGGCATTAATGCATTTATAGATTCTGCTGCTGATGGTCATAATCACATATACTTACACCAGCCCTTCAGTACATCTCAACACAGGCATTAATGCATTTATAGATACTGCTGTTGATGGTCATAATCACATATAATTAGAGCAGCCCTCCTGTACATCTCACCACAGGCATTAATAGATTGATAGATACTACTGCTGATGGTCATAATCACATATAGTTACAGCAGCCCTCCAGTACATCTCACCAAAGGCATTAATGCATTTAAAGATACTGCTGCTGATGGTCATAATCACATATACTTACACCAGCCCTCCAGTACATCTCTTCACAGGCATTAATGGATTTATAGATACTACTGCTGATGGTAATAATCACAATAACTTACAGCAGCCCTCCAGTACATCTCACCACAGGCATTAATAGATTGATAGATACTACTGCTGATGGTCATAATCACATATACTTTCTCCAGCCCTCCAGTACATCTCACCACAGGCATTAATTCATTTATAAATACTGCTGCTGATGGTCATAATCACATATAGTTACACCAGCCCTCCAGTCATCTCACCACAGGCATTAATGCATTTATAGATACTGCTGCTGATGGTCATAATCACATATACTTACAGCAGCCCTCCAGTACATCTCACCACAGGCATTAATGCATTTATAGATACTGTTGCTAATGGTCATAATCACATATACTTACAGCAGCCCTCCAGTACATCTCACCACAGGCATTACTACATTTATAGATACTACTGCTGATGGTCATAATCACATATACTTACACCAGCCTTCCAGTACATCTTACCACATGCATTAATTCATTAATAGATACTGCTACTGATGGTCATAATTACAACAGCCCTCTAGTACATCTCACCACAGGCATTAATGCATTTATAGACACTACTGCTTATGGTCATAATCACATATACTTACACCAGCCCTCTAGTATATCTCACCACAGGCTTTAATGCATTTAAAGATACTCCTGCTGATGGTCATAATCACATATAATTACACCAGCCCTCCTGTACATCTCTCCACAGAATTAATGCATTTATAGATACTGCTGCTGATGGTCAAAATCACATATACTTACACCAGCCCTCCAGTACATCTCACCACAGACATTAATTAATTTATAGATACTGCTGCTGATGGTCATAATCACATATACTTACACCAGCCCTCCTGTAGATCTCACCACAGGCATTAATGCATTTATGGATACTGCTGCTTATGGTAATAATAACAAATACTTACACCAGCCCTCCAGTACATCTCACCACAGGCATTAATGCATTTATGGATACTGCTGCTGATGGTCTTAATCATTTATACTTACACCAGCCCTCCAGTACATCTCACCACAGACATTAATGCATTTATAGATACTGCTGCTGATGGTCATAATCACAATTACTTACAGCAGCCCTCCAGTACATCTCACCACAGGCATTATTGCATTTATAGATACTGCTGCTGATGGTCATAAATATATATACTTGCACCAGCCCTCCAGTACATCTCACCACAGGCATTAATGCATTTATAGATACTGCTGCTGATGGTCATAATCACATTTACTTACACCAGCCCTCCAGTACATCTCACCACAGACATTAATTAATTTATAGATACTGCTGCTGATGGTCATAATCACATATACTTACACCAGCCCTCCTGTAGATCTCACCACAGGCATTAATGCATTTATGGATACTGCTGCTTATGGTAATAATAACAAATACTTACACCAGCCCTCCAGTACATCACACCACAGGCATTAATGCATTTATGGATACTGCTGCTTATGGTCATAATAAGAAATACTTACACCAGCCCTCCAGTACATCTCACCACAGGTATTAATACATTTATAGATACTGCTGCTGATGGACTTAATCACATATACTCATACCAGACTTCCGGTACATCTCAACACAGGCATTAATGCATTTACAGATACTGCTGCTGATGGTCATAATCACACATGCTTATACCAGACCTCCAGTACATCTCACCACAAGCATTAATAGATTTATAGATACTACTGCTGATGATGGTCATAATCACATATACTTACACCAACCCAACAGTACATTTCACCACAGGCATTTAATTTATTTATAGATACTGCTGCTGATGGTCGTAATCACATATACTTACACCAGCCCTCCAGTACATCTCACCACAAACATTAATGCATTTATAGATACTGCTGCTGATGGTCATAATCACAATTACTTACAGCAGCCCTCCAGTACATCTCACCACAGACATTAATGCATTTATAGATACTGCTGCTAAAGGTCATAATCACAATTACTTACAGCATCCCTCCAGTACATCTCAACACAGCTATTAAGACATTTATAGATACTGCTGCTGATGCTCATAATCACATATAATTACACCAGCCCTCCAGTACATCTCACCATTGGCATTAATGCATTTATAGTTACTGCTGCTGATGGTCATAATCACATTTGCTGCTAATGGGCATAATCACATATACTTACAGCAGCCTTCCAGTACATCTCAGCAAAGGCATTAATGCATTTATAGATACTGCTGCTGAAGGTCATAATCACATATACTTACAGCAGCCCTCCAGTACATATTACCACAGGCATTAATGCATTTATAGATACTGCTGCTGATGGTCATAATCACATATACTTACACCAGCCCTCCAGTACATCTCACCACAGGCATTAATGCATTTATAGATACTGCTGCTAATGGTCATAATCACAATTACTTACAGCAGCCCTCCAGTACATCTCACCACAGGCATTACTACATTTGTAGATACTGCTGCTGATGGTCATAATCATATATACTTACACCAGCCCTCCAGTACATCTCACAACAGGCAATAATATATTTACAGATATTGGTGCTGATGCTCATAATCACATATACTTACACCAGCCCTCCAGTACATCTCACCATAGGCATTAATGCCTTAATAGATAGTGCTGCTGATGGGCATAATCACAATTACTTACAGCAGCCATCCAGTACATCTCAGCAAAGGCATTAATGCATTTATAGATACTGCTGCTGAAGGTCATAATCACATATACTTACAGCAGCCCTCCAGTACATCTCACCACAGGCATTAATACATTTATAGATACTGCTGCTGATGGTCATAATCACATATAGTTACACCAGCCCTCCAGTTCATCTCACCACAGGCATTAATGCATTTATAGGTACTGCTGCTGATGGTCATAATCACATATACTTACAGCAGCCCTCCAGTACATCTCACCGCAGGCATTAATGAATCTATAGATACTGCTGCTGATGGTCATAATCACATATACTTATACCAGAACTCTAGTACATCTCACCACAGGCATTAATGCATTTATAGATACTGCTGCTGATGGTCATAATAACACATTGTTACACCATCCCTCCAGTACATCTCAACACAGGCATTAATGCATTTATAGATACTGCTGCTGATGGTCATAAACATATATTCTTACACCAGCCCTCCAGTAGATCTCACCACAGGCCTTAATGCATTTATAGATACTGCTGCTGATGGTCAAATTCACATTAACTTACAGCAGCCCTCCAGTACATCTCACCACAGGCATTAATGCATTTAAATATACTGCTGCTGTTGGTCATAATCACAAATAGTTACACTAGCCCTCCTGTCCATCTCACCACAGGCATTAATTCATTTATATATACAGCTGCTGATGGTCGTAATCACATATACTTACACCAGCCCACCAGTACATTTCACCACAGCATTAATGTATTTATAGATACTGTTGCTGATGGTCATAATCTCAATTACATACAGCAGCCCTCCAGAACATCTCACCACAGGCATTAATACATTTACAGATACTGCTGCTGATGCTCATAATCACATATAGTTACAGCAGCCCTCCAGTACATCTCACCACAGGCATTAACGCATTTAAAGATACTGCTGCTGATGCTCATAATCACATATAGTTACAGCAGCCCTCCAGTACATCTCACCACAGGCATTAACGCATTTAAAGATACTGCTGCTGATGGTCATAATCAAATATAGTTACACTAGCCCTCCAGTACATCTCACCACAGGCATTAATTCATTTATAGATACTGCTGCTGATGGTCGTAATCACATATACTTACTGCAGCCCTCCAGTACATCTCACCACAGGCATTAATGCATTTATAGATACTGCTGCTGATGGTCATAATAACACATTGTTACACCATCCCTCCAGTACATCTCAACACAGGCATTAATGCATTTATAGATACTGCTGCTGATGGTCATAAACATATATTCTTACACCAGCCCTCCAGTAGATCTCACCACAGGCCTTAATGCATTTATAGATACTGCTGCTGATGGTCAAATTCACATTAACTTACAGCAGCCCTCCAGTACATCTCACCACAGGCATTAATGCATTTAAATATACTGCTGCTAATGGTCATAATCATATATACTTACACAAGCACTCCAATACATCTCACCACAGGCATTAATTCATTTACAGATACTGCTGCTGATGCTCATAATCACATATAGTTACAGCAGCCCTCCAGTACATCTCACCACAGGCATTAACGCATTTAAAGATACTGCTGCTGATGGTCATAATCAAATATAGTTACACTAGCCCTCCAGTACATCTCACCACAGGCATTAATTCATTTATAGATACTGCTGCTGATGGTCGTAATCACATATACTTACTGCAGCCCTCCAGTACATTTCACCACAGCATTAATGCATTTATAGATACTGCTGCTGATGGTCAAAATCACATATACTTACACCAGCTCTCCAGTACATCTCACCACAGGCATTAATGCATTTATAGATACTGCTGCTGATGGTCATAATCACAATTACTTACACCAGCCCTCCAGTACATCTCAACACAGGCATTAATGCATTTATAGATACTGCTGCTGATGGTCATAATCACGTATACTTTCACCAGCCCTCCAGTACATCTCAACACAGGCATTAATGCATTTATAGATACTGCTGCTGATAGTCATAATCACATATACTTACAGCAGCTTTCCAGTACATCTCACCACAGGCAATAATGCTTTTATAGATACTGCTGCTGATGGTCATAATCACATGTACTTACACCAGCCCTCCAGTACATCTCACCACAGGCGTTAATGCATATATAGATACTACTGCTGATGGTCATAATCACATATACTTCCACCAGCCCTCCAGTACATCTCACCATAGGCATTAATGCATTTATAGTTACTGCTGCTGATGGTCATAATCACATTTGCTGCTGATGGTCATAATCATATATACTTACAGCAGCCTTCCAGTACATCTCAGCAAAGGCATTAATGCATTTATAGATACTGCTACTGAAGGTCATAATCACATATACTTACAGCAGCCCTCCAGTACATCTTACCACAGGCATTAATGCATTTATAGATACTGCTGCTGATGGTCATAATCACATATACTTACACCAACGCTCCAGTACATCTCACCACAGGCATTAATTTATTAATAGATACTGCTGCTGATTGTCATAATCACATATAGTTACACCAGCCCTCCAGTACATCTCAACACAGACTTTAATGCATTTATTGATACTGCTGCTGATGGTCGTAATCACATATACTTACACCAGCCCTCCAGTACATCTCACCACAGACATTAATTCATTTATAGATAATGCTGCTGATGGTCATAATCACATACACTTACACCAGCCCTCCAGTAGATCTCGCCACAGGCATTAATGCATTCATGGATACTGCTGCTTATGGTCATAATCACAAATACTTACACCAGCCTTCCAATACATCTCACCACAGGCATTAATGCATTTATAGATACTGCTGTGATGGTCATAATCACATTTACTTACACCAGCCCTCCAGTACTTCTCACCACAGGCATTAATGCATTTATAGATACTGCTGCTGATGTTCATACTCACATATAGTTACACTAGCCCTCCAGTACATCTCACTAGAGGCATTAATTAATTTATAGAAACTGCTGCTGATGGTCATAATCATATATACGTACACCAGCCCTCCAGTACATCTCACCACAGCATTAATGCATTTATAGATACTGCTGCTGATGGTCATAATCACATATACTTACACCAGCCCTCCAGTACATCTCACCACAGGCATTAATGCATTTATAGATACTGCTGCTAATGGTCATAATCACAATTACTTACAGCAGCCCTCCAGTACATCTCACCACAGGCATTACTACATTTGTAGATACTGCTGCTGATGGTCATAATCATATATACTTACACCAGCCCTCCAGTACATCTCACAACAGGCAATAATATATTTACAGATATTGGTGCTGATGCTCATAATCACATATACTTACAACAGCCCTCCAGTACATCTCACCATAGGCATTAATGCATTAATAGATAGAGCTGCTGAAGGGCATAATCACATATACTTACAGCAGCCATCCAGTACATCTCAGCAAAGGCATTAATGCATTTATAGATACTGCTGCTGAAGGTCATAATCACATATACTTACAGCAGCCCTGCAGTACATCTCACCACAGGCATTAATACATTTATAGATACTGCTGCTGATGGTCATAATCACATATAGTTACACTAGCCCTCCAGTTCATCTCACCACAGGCATTAATGCATTTATAGGTACTGCTGCTGATGGTCATAATCACATATACTTACAGCAGCCCTCCAGTACATCTCACCACAGGCATTAATGCATCTATAGATACTGCTGCTGATGGTCATAATCACATATACTTATACCAGAACTCTAGTACATCTCACCACAGGCATTAATGCATTTATAGATACTGCTGCTGATGGTCATAATAACACATTGTTACACCAACCCTCCAGTACATCTCAACACAGGCATTAATGCATTTATAGATACTGCAGCTGATGGTCATAAACATATATTCTTACACCAGCCCTCCAGTAGATCTCACCACAGGCCTTAATGCATTTATAGATACTGCTGCTGATGGTCATATTCACATTAACTTACAGTAGCTCTCCAGTACATTTCACCACAGCATTAATGTATTTATAGATACTGTTGCTGATGGTCATAATCTCAATTACATACAGCAGCCCTCCAGAACATCTCACCACAGGCATTAATGCATTTATAGATACTGCTGCTGATGGTCATAATCACAATTACTTACACCAGCACTCCAGTACATCTCAACACAGGCATTAATGCATTTATAGATACTGCTGCTGATGGTCATAATCACGTATACTTACACCAGCCCTCCAGTACATCTCAACACAGGCATTAATGCATTTATAGATACTGCTGCTGATGGTCATAATCACAAATACTTACAGCAGCTCTCCAGTACATCTCACCACAGGCATTAATTCATTTATAAATACTGCTGCTGATGGTCATTATCGCATATAGTTACACCAGCCCTCCAGTCATCTCACCGCATGGATTAATGCATTTATAGATACTGCTGCTGATGGTCATAATCACATATACTTACACCAGCCCTGAGTACATCTCATCACAGCATTATTGCATTTATAGATACTGCTGCTTATGGTCATAATCACATATACTTAAACCAGCCCTCCAGTACATCTCACCACAGGCATTAATAGATTGATAGATACTACTGCTGATGGTCATAATCACATTAACTTACCCCAGCCCTCCAGTAAATCTCACCACAGGCATTAATTCATTTATAAATATTGCTGCTGATGGTCATAATCGCATATAGTTGCACCAGCCCTCCAGTCATCTCACCACAGGTATTAATGCATTTATAGATACTGCTGCTAATGGTCATAATCACATATACTTACACCAGCCCTTAAGTATATCTCAACACAGCATTATTGCATTTATAGATACTGCTGCTGATGGTCATAATCACATATACTTACACCAGCCCTCCAGTACATCTCACCACAGGCTTTAATTCATTTACAGATACTGCTGCTGATGCTCATAGTCACATATACTTACACCAGCCCTCCAGTACATCTCACCATAGGCATTAATGAATTTATAGATAGTGCTGCTGATGGGCATAATCACATATACTAACAGCAGCCCTCCAGTACATCTCAGCAAAGGCATTAATGCATTTATAGATACTGCTGCTGATGGTCATAATCACATATACTTATACCAACCCTCCAGTACATCTCACCACAGGCATTAATGCATTTATAGATACTGCTGCTGAATGGTCGTAATTACATATACTTACAGCAGCACTCCAGTACATCTCAACACAGGCATGAATTCATTTATAGATACTGCTGCTGATGGTCATAATCACGTATACTTACACCAGCCCTCCAGTACATCTCAACACAGGCATTAATGCATTTATAGATACTGCTGCTGATGGTCATAATCACAATTACTTACAGCAGCTTCTCTAGTACATCTCACCACAGGCTTTAATGCATTTATAGAAACTGCTGCTGATGGTCATAATCACATATACTTACAGTAGCCCTCCAGTACATCTCACCACAGGCATTAATAGATTGATATATACTACTGCTGATGGTCATAATCACATATACTTACACGAGACCTCCTGTACATCTCACCACAGGCATTAATGCATTTATAGATACTACTGCTGATGGTCATAATCACAATTACTTACAGCAGCCCTCCAGTACATCTCACCACAGGCATTAATAGATTGATAGATACTACTGCTGATGGTCATAATCACATATACTTTCTCCAGCCCTCCAGTACATCTCACCACAGGCATTAATTCATTTATAAATACTGTTGCTGATGGTCATAATCACATATAGTTACACCAGCCCTCAAGTACATCTCAACACAGGCATTTATGCATTTATAGATACTGCTGTTGATGGTCATTATCACATATAATTAGAGCCGCCCTCCAGTACATCTCACCACAGGCATTAATAGATTGCTAGATACTACTGCTGATGGTCATAATCACATATACTTACTCCAGCCCTCCAGTACATCTCACCACACGCAATTAATTCATTTATAGATACTCTTACTGATGGTCATAATCACATATACTTACACCAGCCCTACAGTACATCTGAACACAGGCATTAATTCAATTATAGATACTGCTGCTGATGGTCATAATCACGTATACTTACACCTGCCCTCCAGTACATCTCAACACAGGCATTAATGCATTTATAGATACTGCTGCTGATAGTCATAATCACATATACTTACAGCAGCTTTCCCGTACATCTCACCACAGGCATTAATGCATTTATAGATACTGCTGCTGATGGTATTAATCACAAATACTTACAGCAGCTCTCCAGTACATCTCACCACAGGAATTAATTAATTGATAAATACTGCTGCTGATGGTCATAATCGCATATAGTTACACCAGCCCTCCAGTCATCTCACCGCAGGCATTAATGCATTTATAGATACTGCTGCTGATGGTCATAACACATATACTTACACCAGCCCTGCAGTACATCTCATCACAGCATTATTGCATTTATAGATACTGCTGCTGAGGGTATAATCACATATACTTAAACCAGCCTTCCAGTACATCTCACCACAGGCATTAATAGATTGATAGATACTCCTGCTGATGGTCATAATCACATATACTTACTCCAGCCCTCTAGTAAATCTCACCACAGGCATTAATTCATTTATAAATACTGCTGCTGATGGTCAAAATCGCATATAGTTGCACGAGCCCTCCAGTCATCTCACCACAGGTATTAATGCATTTATAGATCCTGCTGCTAATGGTCATAATCACATATACTTACTCCAGCCCTCCAGTACATCTCAACACAGCATTATTGCATTTATAGATACTGCTGCTGATGGTCATAATCACAAATACTTACACCAGCCCTCCAGTACATCTCACCACAGGCTTTAATTCATTTACAGATACTGCTGCTGATGCTCATAGTCACATATACTTACACCAGCCCTCCAGTACATCTCACCATAGGCATTAATGCATTTGTAGATAGTGCTGCTGATGGGCATAATCACATATACTAACGGCAGCCCTCCAGTTCATCTCACCACAGGCATTAATGCATTTAAAGATACTGCTGCTGAAAGGTCATAATTACATATACTTACAGCAGCCCTCCAGTACATGTTACCACATGCATTAATTCATTAATAGATACTGCTACTGATGGTCATAATTACACCAGCCCTCCAGTACATCTCACCACAGGCATTGATGCATTTATAGATACTACTGCTGATGGTCATAATCACATATACTTACACCAGCCCTCCAGTATATCTCACCACAGGCATTAATGCATTTATAGATACTACTGCTGATGGTCATAATCACAATTACTTACAGCAGCCCTCCAGTACATCTCACCACAGGCATTAATAGATTGATTGATACTACTGCTGATGGTCATAATCACATATACTTTCTCCAGCCCTCCAGTACATCTCACCACAGGCATTAATTCATTTATAAATACTGCTGCTGATGGTCATAATCACATATAGTTACACCAGCACTCCAGTCATCTCACCACAGGCATTAATGCATTTATAGATACTGCTGCTGATGGTCATAATCACATATACTTACAGCAGCCCTCCAGTACATCTCACCACAGGCGTTAATGCATTTATAGATACTGTTGCTAATGGTCATAATCACATATACTTACAGCAGCCCTCCAGTACATCTCACCACAGGCATTACTACATTTATAAATACTGTTGCTGATGGTCAGAATCACATATACTTACAGCAGCCCTCCAGTACATCTCACCACAGGCATTAATGCATTTATAGATACTGCTGCTGATGGTCATAATCACATATACTTACAGCAGCCCTCCAGTACATCTCACCACATGCATTAATTCATTAATAGATACTGCTACTGATGGTCATAATTACAACAGCCCTCTAGTACTTCTCACCACAGGCATTAATGCATTTATAGACACTACTGCTTATGGTCATAATCACATATACTTACACCAGCCCTCTAGTATATCTCACCACAGGCTTTAATGCATTTAAAGATACTCCTGCTGATGGTCATATTCACATATACATACACCAGCCCTCCAGTACATCTCACAACAGGCATTAATGCATTTAAAGATACTTCTGCTGATAGTCATTATAACATATAATTACACCAGCCCTCCAGTACATCTCACCATAGAATTAATGCATTTATAGATACTGCTGCTGATGGTCAAAATCACATATACTTACTCCAGCCCTCTAGTAAATCTCGCCACAGGCATTAATGCATTTATAGATACTGCTGCTGATGGTCATTATTATTATTTATTACCAGTTATTTATATAGCGCACACATATTCCGCAGCGCTTTAGGTCATAATCACAAATACTTAGAGCAGCCCTCTAGTACATCTCACCACAGGCATTAATACATTTATAGATACTGCTGCTGATGGTCATTATCATATATACTTACACAAGCCCTCCAATACATCTCACCACAGGCGTTAATTCATTTACAGATACTGCTGCTGATGCTCACATTCACATATACTTACACCAGCCCTCCAGTACATCTCACCAAAGCCATTAACGCATTTATAGATAGTGCTGCTGATGGGCATAATCACATATACTTACAGCAGCCCTCCAGTACATCTCAGCAAAGGCATTAATGCATTTATAGATACTGCTGCTGATGGTAATAATCACATATACTTACAGCAGCCCTCCAGTACATCTCACCACAGGCATTAATGCATTTATAGATACTGCTGCTGATGGTCATAATCACATATAGTTACAGCAGCCCTCCAGTACATCTCACCACAGGCATTAATGCATTTAAAGATACTGCTGCTGATGGTCATAATCACATATACTTGCAGCAGCCCTCCAGTACATCTCACCACAGGCATTAATGCATTTATAGATACAGCTGCTGATGGTCATTATCTCATATACTTACAGCAGCCCTGCAGTACATTTTACCACAGGCATTAAATCATTTATAGATACTACTGCTGATGGTCATAATCACATATACTTACACCAGCCCTCCATTACATCTCAAAACAGGCATTAATGCATTTAAAGATTCTGCTGCTGATGGTCATAATCACATATACTTACACCAGCCCTCCAGTACATCTCACCACAGGCATTAATAGATTGATAGATACTACTGCTGATGGTCATAATCACATATACTTACTCCAGCCCTCCAGTACATCTCACCACAGGCATTAATTCATTTACAGATACTGCTGCTGATGGTCATAATCACATATACTTACACCAGCACTACAGTACATCTCAACACAGGCATTAATTCATTTATAGATACTGCTGCTGATGGTCATAATCACATATACTTACACCAGCCCTCCAGTACTTCTCAACACAGGCATTAATACATTTATAGATACTGCTGCTGATAGTCATAATCACATATACTTACAGAAGCTTTCCAGTTCTTCTCACCACAGGCATTAATGCATTTATAGATACTGCTGCTGATGGTCATAATCACAAATACTTATAGCAGCTCTCCAGTACATCTCACCACAGGCATTAATTCATTTATAAATACTGCTGCTGATGGTCATAATCGCATATAGTTACACCAGCCCTCCAGTCATCTCACCGCAGGCATTAATGCATTTATAGATACTGCTGCTGATGGTCATAATCACGTATACTTTAACCAGCCCTCCTGTACATCTCACCACAGGCATTAATAGATTGATAGATACAACTGCTGATGGTCATAATCACGTATACTTACACCAGCCCTCCAGTACATCTCAACACAGGCATTAATGCATTTATAGAAACTGCTGCTGATGGTCATAATCACATATACTTACAGTAGCCCTCCAGTACATCTCACCACAGGCATTAATAGATTGATATATACTACTGCTGATGGTCATAATCAGGTATACTTACTCCAGCTCTCCAGTACATCTCACCACAGGCATTAATTCATTTATAAATACTGCTGCTGATGGTCATAATCACATATACTTACAGCAGCCCTCCAGTACATCTCACCAGAGGCATTAATTCATTTATAAATACTGCTGTTGATGGTCAGAATCACATATTCTTACAGCAGCCCTCCAGTACATCTCACCACAGGCATTACTAAAATTATAGATACTACTGCTATTGGTCCTAATCACATATACTTACACCAGCCCTCCAGTACATGTTACCACATGCATTAATTCATTAATAGATACTGCTATTGATGATCATAATTACACCAGCCCTCCAGTACATCTCACCACAGGCATTGATGCATTTATAGATACTACTGCTGATGGTCATAATCACATATACTTAAACGAACCCTCCAGTACATCTCACCACAGGCATTAATGCATTTATAGATACTACTGCTGATGGTCATAATCACAATTACTTACAGCAGCCCTCCAGTACATCTCACCACAGGCATTAATAGATTGATAGATACTACAACTGATGGTCATAATCACATATACTTTCTCAAGCCCTCCAGTACATCTCACCACAGGCATTAATTCATTTATAAATACTGTTGCTGATGGTCATAATCACATATAGTTTCACCAGCCCTCCAGTACATCTCAACACAGGCATTTATGCATTTATAGATACTGCTGTTGATGGTCATAATCACATTTAATTAGAGCAGCCCTACAGTACATCTCACCAAAGGCATTAATAGATTGATAGATACTACTGCTGATGGTCATAATCACATATACTTACTCCAGCCCTCCAGTACATCTCACCACACGCAATTAATTCATTTATAGATACTCCTACTGATGGTCATAATCACATATACTTACATCAGCCCTACAGTACATCTCAACACAGGCATTCATTTATTTTTAGATACTGCTGCTGATGATCATAATCACGTATACTTACACCAGCCCTCCAGTACATCTCACCACAGGCATTAATGCATTTATAGATACTGCTGCTGATAGTCATAATCACATATACTTACAGCAGCTTTCCCGTACATCTCACCACAGGCATTAATGCATTTATAGATACTGCTGCTGACGGTCATAATCACAAATACTTACAGCAGCTCTCCAGTACATCTCACCACAGGAATTAATTAATTGATAAATACTGCTGCTGATGGTCAGAATCGCATATAGTTACACTAGCCCTCCAGTACATCTCACCACAGGCATTAATTCATTTATAAATACTGCTACTGATGGTCATAATCACATATAGTTACACCAGCCCTCCAGTCATCTCACCACAGGCATTAATGCATTTATAGATACTGCTGCTGATGGTCATAATCACATATACTTACAGCAGCCCTCCAGTACATCTCACCACAGGCATTAATGCATTTATAGATACTGCTGCTGATGCTCATAGTCACATATACTTACACCAGCCCTCCAGTACATCTCACCATAGGCATTAATGCATTTATAAATAGTGCTGCTGATGGGCATAATCACATATACTAACGGCAGCCCTCCAGTACATCTCAGCAAAGGCATTAATGCATTTATAGATACTGCTGCTGATGGTCATAATCACATATACTTATACCAGCCCTCCAGTTCATCTCACCACAGGCATTAATGCATTTAAAGATACTGCAGCTGAAAGGTCATAATTACATATACTTACAGCAGCCCTCCAGTACATGTTACCACAAGCATTAATTCATTAATAGATACTGCTACTGAAGGTCATAATTACACCAGCCCTCCAGTACATCTCACCACAGGCATTGATGCATTTATAGATACTACTGCTGATGGTCATAATCACATATACTTACACCAGCCCTCCAGTACATCTCTCCACAGGCATTAATGCATTTATAGATACTACTGCTGATGGTCATAATCACAATTACTTACAGCAGCCCTCCAGTACATCTCACCACAGGCATTAATAGATTGATAGATACTACTGCTGATGGTCATAATCACATATACTTTCTCCAGCCCTCCAGTACATCTCACCACAGGCATTAATTCATTTATAAATACTGCTGCTGATGGTCATAATCACATATAGTTACACCAGCCCTCCAGTCATCTCACCACAGGCATTAATGCATTTATAGATACTGCTGCTGATGGTCATAATCACATATACTTACAGCAGCCCTCCAGTACATCTCACCACAGGCATTAATGCATTTATAGATACTGTTGCTAATGGTCATAATCACATATACTTACAGCAGCCCTCCAGTACATCTCACCACAGGCAATACTACATTTATAGATACTACTGCTGATGGTCATAATCACATATACTTACACCAGCCTTCCAGTACATCTTACCACATGCATTAATTCATTAATAGATACTGCTACTGATGGTCATAATTACAACAGCCCTCTAGTACATCTCACCACAGGCAATAATGCATTTATAGACACTACTACTTATGGTCATAATCACATATACTTACACCAGCCCTCTAGTATATCTCACCACAGGCTTTAATGCATTTAAAGATACTCCTGCTGATGGTCATAATCACATATACATACACCAGCCCTCCAGTACATCTCACAACAGGCATTAATGCATTTAAAGATACTGCTGCTGATGGTCATAATCACATATAGTTACACAAGCCCTCCAGTACATCTCACCACAGGCATTAATTCATTTATAGATACTGCTGCTGATGGTCGTAATCACATATAATTACACCAGCCCTCCTGTACATCTCACCACAGAATTAATGCATTTATAGATACTGCTGCTGATGGTCAAAATCACATATACTTACACCAGCCCTCCAGTACATCTCGCCACAGGCATTAATGCATTTATAGATACTGCTGCTGATGGTCATAATCACAATTACTTAGAGCAGCCCTCTAGTACATCTCACCACAGGCATTAATACATTTATAGATACTGCTGCTGATGGTCATAATCATATATACTTACACAAGCCCTCCAATACATCTCACCACAGGCGATAATTAATTTACAGATACTGCTGCTGATGCTCATAATCACATATACTTACACCAGCCCTCCAGTACATCTCACCAAAGCCATTAATGCATTTATAGATAGTGCTGCTGATGGGCATAATCACATATACTTACAGCAGCCCTCCAGTACATCTCACCACAGGCATTAATGCATTTATAGATACTGCTGCTGATGGTCATAATCACATATAGTTACAGCAGCCCTCCAGTACATCTCACCAAAGGTATTAATGCATTTAAAGATACTGCTGCTGATGGTCATAATCACATATACTTACAGCAGCCCACCAGTACATCTCACCACAGGCATTAATGCTTTTATAGATACTGCTGCTGATGGTCATTATCACATATACTTACAGCAGCCCTCCAGTACATTTTACCACAGGCATTAAAACATTTATAGATACTACTGCTGATGGTCATAATCACATATACTTACACCAGCCCTCCAGTACATCTCAAAACAGGCATTAATGCATCTATAGATTCTGCTGCTGATGGTCATAATCACATATACTTACACCAGCCCTTCAGTACATCTCAACACAGGCATTAATGCATTTATAGATACTGCTGTTGCTGGTCATAATCACATATAATTAGAGCAGCCCTCCTGTACATCTCACCACAGGCATTAATAGATTGATAGATACTACTGCTGATGGTCATAATCACATATAGTTACAGCAGCCCTCCAGTACATCTCACCAAAGGCATTAATGCATTTAAAGATACTGCTGCTGATGGTCATAATCACATATACTTACACCAGCCCTCCAGTACATCTCTCCACAGGCATTAATGCATTTATAGATACTACTGCTGATGGTCATAATCACAATAACTTACAGCAGCCCTCCAGTACATCTCACCACAGGCATTAATAGATTGATAGATACTACTGCTGATGGTCATAATCACATATACTTTCTCCAGCCCTCCAGTACATCTCACCACAGGCATTAATTCATTTATAAATACTGCTGCTGATGGTCATAATCACATATAGTTACACCAGCCCTCCAGTCATCTCACCACAGGCATTAATGCATTTATAGATACTGCTGCTGATGGTCATAATCACATATACTTACAGCAGCCCTCCAGTACATCTCACCACAGGCATTAATGCATTTATAGATACTGTTGCTAATGGTCATAATCACATATACTTACAGCAGCCCTCCAGTACATCTCACCACAGGCATTACTACATTTATAGATACTACTGCTGATGGTCATAATCACATATACTTACACCAGCCTTCCAGTACATCTTACCACATGCATTAATTCATTAATAGATACTGCTACTGATGGTCATAATTACAACAGCCCTCTAGTACATCTCACCACAGGCATTAATGCATTTATAGACACTACTGCTTATGGTCATAATCACATATACTTACACCAGCCCTCTAGTACATCTCACCACAGGCTTTAATGCATTTAAAGATACTCCTGCTGATGGTCATAATCACATATACATACACCAGCCCTCCAGTACATCTCACAACAGGCATTAATGCATTTAAAGATACTGCTGCTGATGGTCATAATCACATATAGTTACACAAGCCCTCCAGTACATCTCACCACAGGCATTAATTCATTTATAGATACTGCTGCTGATGGTCGTAATCACATATAATTACACCAGCCCTCCTGTACATCTCACCACAGAATTAATGCATTTATAGATACTGCTGCTGATGGTCATAATCACAATTACTTAGAGCAGCCCTCTAGTACATCTCACCACAGGCATTAATACATTTATAGATACTGCTGCTGATGGTCATAATCATATATACTTACACAAGCCCTCCAATACATATCACCACAGGCGATAATTAATTTACAGATACTGCTGCTGATGCTCATAATCACATATACTTACACCAGCCCTCCAGTACATCTCACCAAAGCCATTAATGCATTTATAGATAGTGCTGCTGATGGGCATAATCACATATACTTACAGCAGCCCTCCAGTACATCTCACCACAGGCATTAATGCATTTATAGATACTGCTGCTGATGGTCATAATCACATATAGTTACAGCAGCCCTCCAGTACATCTCACCAAAGGCATTAATGCATTTAAAGATACTGCTGCTGATGGTCATAATCACATATACTTACAGCAGCCCTCCAGTACATCTCACCACAGGCATTAATGCATTTATAGATACTGCTGCTGATGGTCATTATCACATATACTTACAGCAGCCCTCCAGTACATTTTACCACAGGCATTAAAACATTTATAGATACTACTGCTGATGGTCATAATCACATATACTTACACAAGCCCTCCAGTACATCTCAAAACAGGCATTAATGCATTTATAGATTCTGCTGCTGATGGTCATAATCACATATACTTACACCAGCCCTTCAGTACATCTCAACACAGGCATTAATGCATTTATAGATACTGCTGTTGATGGTCATAATCACATATAATTAGAGCAGCCCTCCTGTACATCTCACCACAGGCATTAATAGATTGATAGATACTACTGCTGATGGTCATAATCACATATACTTACTCCAGCCCTCCAGTACATCTCACCACAAGCATTAATTCATTTATAGATACTGCTGCTGATGGTCATAATCACATATACTTACATCAGCACTACAGTACATCTCAACATAGGCATTAATTCATTTATAGATACTGCTGCTGATGGTCATAATCACATATACTTACACCAGCCCTCCAGTACATCTCAGCACAGGCATTAATACATTTATAGATTCTGCTGCTGATAGTCATAATCACATATACTTACAGCAGCTTTCCAGTACATCTCACCACAGTCATAAATGCATTTATAGATACTGCTGCTGATGGTCATAATCACAAATACTTATAGCAGCTCTCCAGTACATCTCCCCACAGGCATTAATTCATTTATAAATACTGCTGCTGATGGTCATAATCGCATATAGTTACACCAGCCCTCCAGTCATCTCACCGCAGGCATTAATGCATTTATAGATACTGCTGCTGATGGTCATAATCACGTATACTTAAACCAGCCCT
Organism: Taudactylus pleione; assembly: GCA_031769625.1. Taxonomy (NCBI): domain Eukaryota; kingdom Metazoa; phylum Chordata; class Amphibia; order Anura; family Myobatrachidae; genus Taudactylus; species Taudactylus pleione. The sequence continues at coordinate 575,623 of JAUIMM010000880.1, forward strand.
CCAGTACATCTCACCACAGGCATTAATAGATTGATAGATACTACTGCTGATGTTCATAATCACATATACTTACTCCAGCCCTCCAGTAAATCTCACCACAGGCATTAATTCATTAATAATATCTGCTGCTGATGGTCTTAATCACATATACTTACACCAGCCCTCCCGTCATCTCACCACAGGTATTAATGCATTTATAGATACTGCTGCTGATGGTCATAATCACATATACTTACAGCAGCCCTCCAGTACATCTCAACACAGCATTATTGCATTTATAGATACTGCTGCTGATGGTCATAATCACATATACTTACAGCAGCCCTCCATTACATCTCACCACAGGCTTTAATTCATTTACAGATACTGCTGCTGATGCTCATAGTCACATATACTTACACCAGCCCTCCAGTACATCTCAGCAAAGGCATTAATGCATTTATAGATACTGCTGCTGATGGTCATAATCACATATACTTATACCAGCCCTCGAGTACATCTCAACACAGGCATTAATTCATTTATAGATACTGCTGCTGATGGTCATAATCACGTATACTTACACCAGCCCTCCAGTACATCTCAACACAGGCATTAATGTATTTATAGATACTGCTGCTGATGGTCATAATCACAATTACTTACAGCAGCTCTCCAGTACATCTCACCACAGGCATTAATGCATTTATAGATACTGCTGCTGATGGTCATAATCACATATACTTACAGTAGCCCTCAAGTACCTCTCACCACAGGCATTAATAGATTGATATATACTACTGCTGATGGTCATAATCACATATACTTACTCCAGCTCTCCAGTACATCTCACCACAGGCATTAATTCATTTAAAGATACTGCTGCTGATGGTCATAATCACATATACTTGCAGCAGCCCTCCAGTACATCTCACCACAGGCATTAATGCATTTTTAGATTCTGCTGCTGATGGTCATTATCACATATACTTACAGCAGCCCTGCAGTACATTTTACCACAGGCATTAAATCATTTATAGATACTACTGCTGATGGTCATAATCACATATACTTACACCAGCCCTCCATTACATCTCAAAACAGGCATTAATGCATTTAAAAATTCTGCTGCTGATGGTCATAATCACATATACTTACACCAGCCCTCCAGTACATCTCACCACAGGCATTAATAGATTGATAGATACTACTGCTGATGGTCATAATCACATATACTTACTCCAGCCCTCCAGTACATCTCACCACAGGCATTAATTCATTTATAGATACTGCTGCTGATGGTCATAATCACATATAGTTACACCAGCACTACAGTACATCTCAACACAGGCATTAATTCATTTATAGATACTGCTGCTGATGGTCATAATCACATATACTTACACCAGCCCTCCAGTACATCTCAACACAGGAATTAATACATTTATAGATACTGCTGCTGATAGTCATAATCACATATACTTACAGCAGCTTTCCAGTTCTTCTCACCACAGGCATTAATGCATTTATAGATACTGCTGCTGATGGTCATAATCACAAATACTTATAGCAGCTCTCCAGTACATCTCACCACAGGCATTAATTCATTTATAAATACTGCTGCTGATGGTCATAATCGCATATAGTTACACCAGCCCTCCAGTCATCTCACCGCAGGCATTAATGCATTTATAGATACTGCTGCTGATGGTCATAATCACGTATACTTTAACCAGCCCTCCTGTACATCTCACCACAGGCATTAATAGATTGATAGATACAACTGCTGATGGTCATAATCACGTATACTTACACCAGCCCTCCAATACATCTCAACACAGGCATTAATGCATTTATAGAAACTGCTGCTGATGGTCATAATCACATATACTTACAGTAGCCCTCCAGTACATCTCACCACAGGCATTAATAGATTGATATATACTACTGCTGATGGTCATAATCAGGTATACTTACTCCAGCTCTCCAGTACATCTCACCACAGGCATTAATTCATTTATAAATACTGCTGCTGATGGTCATAATCACATATACTTACAGCAGCCCTCCAGTACATCTCACCAGAGGCATTAATTCATTTATAAATACTGCTGTTGATGGTCAGAATCACATATTCTTACAGCAGCCCTCCAGTACATCTCACCACAGGCATTACTAAAATTATAGATACTACTGCTATTGGTCCTAATCACATATACTTACACCAGCCCTCCAGTACATGTTACCACATGCATTAATTCATTAATAGATACTGCTATTGATGATCATAATTACACCAGCCCTCCAGTACATCTCACCACAGGCATTGATGCATTTATAGATACTACTGCTGATGGTCATAATCACATATACTTAAACGAACCCTCCAGTACATCTCACCACAGGCATTAATGCATTTATAGATACTACTGCTGATGGTCATAATCACAATTACTTACAGCAGCCCTCCAGTACATCTCACCACAGGCATTAATAGATTGATAGATACTACAACTGATGGTCATAATCACATATACTTTCTCAAGCCCTCCAGTACATCTCACCACAGGCATTAATTCATTTATAAATACTGTTGCTGATGGTCATAATCACATATAGTTTCACCAGCCCTCCAGTACATCTCAACACAGGCATTTATGCATTTATAAATACTGCTGTTGATGGTCATAATCACATTTAATTATAGCAGCCCTCCAGTACATCTCACCAAAGGCATTAATAGATTGATAGATACTACTGCTGATGGTCATAATCACATATACTTACTCCAGCCCTCCAGTACATCTCACCACACGCAATTAATTCATTTATAGATACTCCTACTGATGGTCATAATCACATATACTTACATCAGCCCTACAGTACATCTCAACACAGGCATTCATTTATTTTTAGATACTGCTGCTGATGGTCATAATCACGTATACTTACACCAGCCCTCCAGTACATCTCACCACAGGCATTAATGCATTTATAGATACTGCTGCTGATAGTCATAATCACATATACTTACAGCAGCTTTCCCGTACATCTCACCACAGGCATTAATGCATTTATAGATACTGCTGCTGACGGTCATAATCACAAATACTTACAGCAGCTCTCCAGTACATCTCACCACAGGAATTAATTAATTGATAAATACTGCTGCTGATGGTCAGAATCGCATATAGTTACACTAGCCCTCCAGTACATCTCACCACAGGCATTAATTCATTTATAAATACTGCTACTGATGGTCATAATCACATATAGTTACACCAGCCCTCCAGTCATCTCACCACAGGCATTAATGCATTTATAGATACTGCTGCTGATGGTCATAATCACATATACTTACAGCAGCCCTCCAGTACATCTCACCACAGGCAATAATGCATTTATAGATACTGCTGCTGATGCTCATAGTCACATATACTTACACCAGCCCTCCAGTACATCTCACCATAGGCATTAATGCATTTATAAATAGTGCTGCTGATGGGCATAATCACATATACTAACGGCAGCCCTCCAGTACATCTCAGCAAAGGCATTAATGCATTTATAGATACTGCTGCTGATGGTCATAATCACATATACTTATACCAGCCCTCCAGTTCATCTCACCACAGGCATTAATGCATTTAAAGATACTGCAGCTGAAAGGTCATAATTACATATACTTACAGCAGCCCTCCAGTACATGTTACCACAAGCATTAATTCATTAATAGATACTGCTACTGAAGGTCATAATTACACCAGCCCTCCAGTACATCTCACCACAGGCATTGATGCATTTATAGATACTACTGCTGATGGTCATAATCACATATACTTACACCAGCCCTCCAGTACATCTCTCCACAGGCATTAATGCATTTATAGATACTACTGCTGATGGTCATAATCACAATTACTTACAGCAGCCCTCCAGTACATCTCACCACAGGCATTAATAGATTGATAGATACTACTGCTGATGGTCATAATCACATATACTTTCTCCAGCCCTCCAGTACATCTCACCACAGGCATTAATTCATTTATAAATACTGCTGCTGATGGTCATAATCACATATAGTTACACCAGCCCTCCAGTCATCTCACCACAGGCATTAATGCATTTATAGATACTGCTGCTGATGGTCATAATCACATATACTTACAGCAGCCCTCCAGTACATCTCACCACAGGCATTAATGCATTTATAGATACTGTTGCTAATGGTCATAATCACATATACTTACAGCAGCCCTCCAGTACATCTCACCACAGGCAATACTACATTTATAGATACTACTGCTGATGGTCATAATCACATATACTTACACCAGCCTTCCAGTACATCTTACCACATGCATTAATTCATTAATAGATACTGCTACTGATGGTCATAATTACAACAGCCCTCTAGTACATCTCACCACAGGCATTAATGCATTTATAGACACTACTACTTATGGTCATAATCACATATACTTACACCAGCCCTCTAGTATATCTCACCACAGGCTTTAATGCATTTAAAGATACTCCTACTGATGGTCATAATCACATATACATACACCAGCCCTCCAGTACATCTCACAACAGGCATTAATGCATTTAAAGATACTGCTGCTGATGGTCATAATCACATATAGTTACACAAGCCCTCCAGTACATCTCACCACAGGCATTAATTCATTTATAGATACTGCTGCTGATGGTCGTAATCACATATAATTACACCAGCCCTCCTGTACATCTCACCACAGAATTAATGCATTTATAGATACTGCTGCTGATGGTCAAAATCACATATACTTACACCAGCCCTCCAGTACATCTCGCCACAGGCATTAATGCATTTATAGATACTGCTGCTGATGGTCATAATCACAATTACTTAGAGCAGCCCTCTAGTACATCTCACCACAGGCATTAATACATTTATAGATACTGCTGCTGATGGTCATAATCATATATACTTACACAAGCCCTCCAATACATCTCACCACAGGCGATAATTAATTTACAGATACTGCTGCTGATGCTCATAATCACATATACTTACACCAGCCCTCCAGTACATCTCACCAAAGCCATTAATGCATTTATAGATAGTGCTGCTGATGGGCATAATCACATATACTTACAGCAGCCCTCCAGTACATCTCACCACAGGCATTAATGCATTTATAGATACTGCTGCTGATGGTCATAATCACATATAGTTACAGCAGCCCTCCAGTACATCTCACCAAAGGTATTAATGCATTTAAAGATACTGCTGCTGATGGTCATAATCACATATACTTACAGCAGCCCACCAGTACATCTCACCACAGGCATTAATGCTTTTATAGATACTGCTGCTGATGGTCATTATCACATATACTTACAGCAGCCCTCCAGTACATTTTACCACAGGCATTAAAACATTTATAGATACTACTGCTGATGGTCATAATCACATATACTTACACCAGCCCTCCAGTACATCTCAAAACAGGCATTAATGCATCTATAGATTCTGCTGCTGATGGTCATAATCACATATACTTACACCAGCCCTTCAGTACATCTCAACACAGGCATTAATGCATTTATAGATACTGCTGTTGATGGTCATAATCACATATAATTAGAGCAGCCCTCCTGTACATCTCACCACAGGCATTAATAGATTGATAGATACTACTGCTGATGGTCATAATCACATATAGTTACAGCAGCCCTCCAGTACATCTCACCAAAGGCATTAATGCATTTAAAGATACTGCTGCTGATGGTCATAATCACATATACTTACACCAGCCCTCCAGTACATCTCTCCACAGGCATTAATGCATTTATAGATACTACTGCTGATGGTCATAATCACAATAACTTACAGCAGCCCTCCAGTACATCTCACCACAGGCATTAATAGATTGATAGATACTACTGCTGATGGTCATAATCACATATACTTTCTCCAGCCCTCCAGTACATCTCACCACAGGCATTAATTCATTTATAAATACTGCTGCTGATGGTCATAATCACATATAGTTACACCAGCCCTCCAGTCATCTCACCACAGGCATTAATGCATTTATAGATACTGCTGCTGATGGTCATAATCACATATACTTACAGCAGCCCTCCAGTACATCTCACCACAGGCATTAATGCATTTATAGATACTGTTGCTAATGGTCATAATCACATATACTTACAGCAGCCCTCCAGTACATCTCACCACAGGCATTACTACATTTATAGATACTACTGCTGATGGTCATAATCACATATACTTACACCAGCCTTCCAGTACATCTTACCACATGCATTAATTCATTAATAGATACTGCTACTGATGGTCATAATTACAACAGCCCTCTAGTACATCTCACCACAGGCATTAATGCATTTATAGACACTACTGCTTATGGTCATAATCACATATACTTACACCAGCCCTCTAGTACATCTCACCACAGGCTTTAATGCATTTAAAGATACTCCTGCTGATGGTCATAATCACATATACATACACCAGCCCTCCAGTACATCTCACAACAGGCATTAATGCATTTAAAGATACTGCTGCTGATGGTCATAATCACATATAGTTACACAAGCCCTCCAGTACATCTCACCACAGGCATTAATTCATTTATAGATACTGCTGCTGATGGTCGTAATCACATATAATTACACCAGCCCTCCTGTACATCTCACCACAGAATTAATGCATTTATAGATACTGCTGCTGATGGTCATAATCACAATTACTTAGAGCAGCCCTCTAGTACATCTCACCACAGGCATTAATACATTTATAGATACTGCTGCTGATGGTCATAATCATATATACTTACACAAGCCCTCCAATACATCTCACCACAGGCGATAATTAATTTACAGATACTGCTGCTGATGCTCATAATCACATATACTTACACTAGCCCTCCAGTACATCTCACCAAAGCCATTAATGCATTTATAGATAGTGCTGCTGATGGGCATAATCACATATACTTACAGCAGCCCTCCAGTACATCTCACCACAGGCATTAATGCATTTATAGATACTGCTGCTGATGGTCATAATCACATATAGTTACAGCAGCCCTCCAGTACATCTCACCAAAGGCATTAATGCATTTAAAGATACTGCTGCTGATGGTCATAATCACATATACTTACAGCAGCCCTCCAGTACATCTCACCACAGGCATTAATGCATTTATAGATACTGCTGCTGATGGTCATTATCACATATACTTACAGCAGCCCTCCAGTACATTTTACCACAGGCATTAAAACATTTATAGATACTACTGCTGATGGTCATAATCACATATACTTACACAAGCCCTCCAGTACATCTCAAAACAGGCATTAATGCATTTATAGATTCTGCTGCTGATGGTCATAATCACATATACTTACACCAGCCCTTCAGTACATCTCAACACAGGCATTAATGCATTTATAGATACTGCTGTTGATGGTCATAATCACATATAATTAGAGCAGCCCTCCTGTACATCTCACCACAGGCATTAATAGATTGATAGATACTACTGCTGATGGTCATAATCACATATACTTACTCCAGCCCTCCAGTACATGTCACCACAGGCATTAATTCATTTATAGATACTGCTGCTGATGGTCATAATCACATATACTTACATCTGCACTACAGTACATCTCAACATAGGCATTAATTCATTTATAGATACTGCTGCTGATGGTCATAATCACATATACTTACACCAGCCCTCCAGTACATCTCAGCACAGGCATTAATACATTTATAGATTCTGCTGCTGATGGTCATAATCACAAATACTTATAGCAGCTCTCCAGTACATCTCCCCACAGGCATTAATTCATTTATAAATACTGCTGCTGATGGTCATAATCGCATATAGTTACACCAGCCCTCCAGTCATCTCACCGCAGGCATTAATGCATTTATAGATACTGCTGCTGATGGTCATAATCACGTATACTTAAACCAGCCCTCCAGTACATCTCACCACAGGCATTAATAGATTGATAGATACTACTGCTGATGTTCATAATCACATATACTTACTCCAGCCCTCCAGTAAATCTCACCACAGGCATTAATTCATTAATAATATCTGCTGCTGATGGTCTTAATCACATATACTTACACCAGCCCTCCCGTCATCTCACCACAGGTATTAATGCATTTATAGATACTGCTGCTGATGGTCATAATCACATATACTTACAGCAGCCCTCCAGTACATCTCAACACAGCATTATTGCATTTATAGATACTGCTGCTGATGGTCATAATCACATATACTTACAGCAGCCCTCCATTACATCTCACCACAGGCTTTAATTCATTTACAGATACTGCTGCTGATGCTCATAGTCACATATACTTACACCAGCCCTCCAGTACATCTCAGCAAAGGCATTAATGCATTTATAGATACTGCTGCTGATGGTCATAATCACATATACTTATACCAGCCCTCGAGTACATCTCAACACAGGCATTAATTCATTTATAGATACTGCTGCTGATGGTCATAATCACGTATACTTACACCAGCCCTCCAGTACATCTCAACACAGGCATTAATGTATTTATAGATACTGCTGCTGATGGTCATAATCACAATTACTTACAGCAGCTCTCCAGTACATCTCACCACAGGCATTAATGCATTTATAGATACTGCTGCTGATGGTCATAATCACATATACTTACAGTAGCCCTCAAGTACCTCTCACCACAGGCATTAATAGATTGATATATACTACTGCTGATGGTCATAATCACATATACTTACTCCAGCTCTCCAGTACATCTCACCACAGGCATTAATTCATTTAAAGATACTGCTGCTGATGGTCATAATCACATATACTTGCAGCAGCAATCCAGTACATCTCACCACAGGCATTAATGCATTTTTAGATACTGCTGCTGATGGTCATTATCACATATACTTACAGCAGCCCTGCAGTACATTTTACCACAGGCATTAAATCATTTATAGATACTACTGCTGATGGTCATAATCACATATACTTACACCAGCCCTCCATTACATCTCAAAACAGGCATTAATGCATTTAAAAATTCTGCTGCTGATGGTCATAATCACATATACTTACTCCAGCCCTCCAGTACATCTCACCACAGGCATTAATTCATTTATAGATACTGCTGCTGATGGTCATAATCACATATAGTTACACCAGCACTACAGTACATCTCAACACAGGCATTAATTCATTTATAGATACTGCTGCTGATGGTCATAATCACATATACTTACACCAGCCCTCCAGTACATCTCAACACAGGAATTAATACATTTATAGATACTGCTGCTGATAGTCATAATCACATATACTTACAGCAGCTTTCCAGTTCTTCTCACCACAGGCATTAATGCATTTATAGATACTGCTGCTGATGGTCATAATCACAAATACTTATAGCAGCTCTCCAGTACATCTCACCACAGGCATTAATTCATTTATAAATACTGCTGCTGATGGTCATAATCGCATATAGTTACACCAGCCCTCCAGTCATCTCACCGCAGGCATTAATGCATTTATAGATACTGCTGCTGATGGTCATAATCACGTATACTTTAACCAGCCCTCCTGTACATCTCACCACAGGCATTAATAGATTGATAGATACAACTGCTGATGGTCATAATCACGTATACTTACACCAGCCCTCCAATACATCTCAACACAGGCATTAATGCATTTATAGAAACTGCTGCTGATGGTCATAATCACATATACTTACAGTAGCCCTCCAGTACATCTCACCACAGGCATTAATAGATTGATATATACTACTGCTGATGGTCATAATCAGGTATACTTACTCCAGCTCTCCAGTACATCTCACCACAGGCATTAATTCATTTATAAATACTGCTGCTGATGGTCATAATCACATATACTTACAGCAGCCCTCCAGTACATCTCACCAGAGGCATTAATTCATTTATAAATACTGCTGTTGATGGTCAGAATCACATATTCTTACAGCAGCCCTCCAGTACATCTCACCACAGGCATTACTAAAATTATAGATACTACTGCTATTGGTCCTAATCACATATACTTACACCAGCCCTCCAGTACATGTTACCACATGCATTAATTCATTAATAGATACTGCTATTGATGATCATAATTACACCAGCCCTCCAGTACATCTCACCACAGGCATTGATGCATTTATAGATACTACTGCTGATGGTCATAATCACATATACTTAAACGAACCCTCCAGTACATCTCACCACAGGCATTAATGCATTTATAGATACTACTGCTGATGGTCATAATCACAATTACTTACAGCAGCCCTCCAGTACATCTCACCACAGGCATTAATAGATTGATAGATACTACAACTGATGGTCATAATCACATATACTTTCTCAAGCCCTCCAGTACATCTCACCACAGGCATTAATTCATTTATAAATACTGTTGCTGATGGTCATAATCACATATAGTTTCACCAGCCCTCCAGTACATCTCAACACAGGCATTTATGCATTTATAGATACTGCTGTTGATGGTCATAATCACATTTAATTATAGCAGCCCTCCAGTACATCTCACCAAAGGCATTAATAGATTGATAGATACTACTGCTGATGGTCATAATCACATATACTTACTCCAGCCCTCCAGTACATCTCACCACACGCAATTAATTCATTTATAGATACTCCTACTGATGGTCATAATCACATATACTTACATCAGCCCTACAGTACATCTCAACACAGGCATTCATTTATTTTTAGATACTGCTGCTGATGGTCATAATCACGTATACTTACACCAGCCCTCCAGTACATCTCACCACAGGCATTAATGCATTTATAGATACTGCTGCTGATAGTCATAATCACATATACTTACAGCAGCTTTCCCGTACATCTCACCACAGGCATTAATGCATTTATAGATACTGCTGCTGACGGTCATAATCACAAATACTTACAGCAGCTCTCCAGTACATCTCACCACAGGAATTAATTAATTGATAAATACTGCTGCTGATGGTCAGAATCGCATATAGTTACACTAGCCCTCCAGTACATCTCACCACAGGCATTAATTCATTTATAAATACTGCTACTGATGGTCATAATCACATATAGTTACACCAGCCCTCCAGTCATCTCACCACAGGCATTAATGCATTTATAGATACTGCTGCTGATGGTCATAATCACATATACTTACAGCAGCCCTCCAGTACATCTCACCACAGGCAATAATGCATTTATAGATACTGCTGCTGATGCTCATAGTCACATATACTTACACCAGCCCTCCAGTACATCTCACCATAGGCATTAATGCATTTATAAATAGTGCTGCTGATGGGCATAATCACATATACTAACGGCAGCCCTCCAGTACATCTCAGCAAAGGCATTAATGCATTTATAGATACTGCTGCTGATGGTCATAATCACATATACTTATACCAGCCCTCCAGTTCATCTCACCACAGGCATTAATGCATTTAAAGATACTGCAGCTGAAAGGTCATAATTACATATACTTACAGCAGCCCTCCAGTACATGTTACCACAAGCATTAATTCATTAATAGATACTGCTACTGAAGGTCATAATTACACCAGCCCTCCAGTACATCTCACCACAGGCATTGATGCATTTATAGATACTACTGCTGATGGTCATAATCACATATACTTACACCAGCCCTCCAGTACATCTCTCCACAGGCATTAATGCATTTATAGATACTACTGCTGATGGTCATAATCACAATTACTTACAGCAGCCCTCCAGTACATCTCACCACAGGCATTAATAGATTGATAGATACTACTGCTGATGGTCATAATCACATATACTTTCTCCAGCCCTCCAGTACATCTCACCACAGGCATTAATTCATTTATAAATACTGCTGCTGATGGTCATAATCACATATAGTTACACCAGCCCTCCAGTCATCTCACCACAGGCATTAATGCATTTATAGATACTGCTGCTGATGGTCATAATCACATATACTTACAGCAGCCCTCCAGTACATCTCACCACAGGCATTAATGCATTTATAGATACTGTTGCTAATGGTCATAATCACATATACTTACAGCAGCCCTCCAGTACATCTCACCACAGGCAATACTACATTTATAGATACTACTGCTGATGGTCATAATCACATATACTTACACCAGCCTTCCAGTACATCTTACCACATGCATTAATTCATTAATAGATACTGCTACTGATGGTCATAATTACAACAGCCCTCTAGTACATCTCACCACAGGCATTAATGCATTTATAGACACTACTACTTATGGTCATAATCACATATACTTACACCAGCCCTCTAGTATATCTCACCACAGGCTTTAATGCATTTAAAGATACTCCTGCTGATGGTCATAATCACATATACATACACCAGCCCTCCAGTACATCTCACAACAGGCATTAATGCATTTAAAGATACTGCTGCTGATGGTCATAATCACATATAGTTACACAAGCCCTCCAGTACATCTCACCACAGGCATTAATTCATTTATAGATACTGCTGCTGATGGTCGTAATCACATATAATTACACCAGCCCTCCTGTACATCTCACCACAGAATTAATGCATTTATAGATACTGCTGCTGATGGTCAAAATCACATATACTTACACCAGCCCTCCAGTACATCTCGCCACAGGCATTAATGCATTTATAGATACTGCTGCTGATGGTCATAATCACAATTACTTAGAGCAGCCCTCTAGTACATCTCACCACAGGCATTAATACATTTATAGATACTGCTGCTGATGGTCATAATCATATATACTTACACAAGCCCTCCAATACATCTCACCACAGGCGATAATTAATTTACAGATACTGCTGCTGATGCTCATAATCACATATACTTACACCAGCCCTCCAGTACATCTCACCAAAGCCATTAATGCATTTATAGATAGTGCTGCTGATGGGCATAATCACATATACTTACAGCAGCCCTCCAGTACATCTCACCACAGGCATTAATGCATTTATAGATACTGCTGCTGATGGTCATAATCACATATAGTTACAGCAGCCCTCCAGTACATCTCACCAAAGGTATTAATGCATTTAAAGATACTGCTGCTGATGGTCATAATCACATATACTTACAGCAGCCCACCAGTACATCTCACCACAGGCATTAATGCTTTTATAGATACTGCTGCTGATGGTCATTATCACATATACTTACAGCAGCCCTCCAGTACATTTTACCACAGGCATTAAAACATTTATAGATACTACTGCTGATGGTCATAATCACATATACTTACACCAGCCCTCCAGTACATCTCAAAACAGGCATTAATGCATCTATAGATTCTGCTGCTGATGGTCATAATCACATATACTTACACCAGCCCTTCAGTACATCTCAACACAGGCATTAATGCATTTATAGATACTGCTGTTGATGGTCATAATCACATATAATTAGAGCAGCCCTCCTGTACATCTCACCACAGGCATTAATAGATTGATAGATACTACTGCTGATGGTCATAATCACATATAGTTACAGCAGCCCTCCAGTACATCTCACCAAAGGCATTAATGCATTTAAAGATACTGCTGCTGATGGTCATAATCACATATACTTACACCAGCCCTCCAGTACATCTCTCCACAGGCATTAATGCATTTATAGATACTACTGCTGATGGTCATAATCACAATAACTTACAGCAGCCCTCCAGTACATCTCACCACAGGCATTAATAGATTGATAGATACTACTGCTGATGGTCATAATCACATATACTTTCTCCAGCCCTCCAGTACATCTCACCACAGGCATTAATTCATTTATAAATACTGCTGCTGATGGTCATAATCACATATAGTTACACCAGCCCTCCAGTCATCTCACCACAGGCATTAATGCATTTATAGATACTGCTGCTGATGGTCATAATCACATATACTTACAGCAGCCCTCCAGTACATCTCACCACAGGCATTAATGCATTTATAGATACTGTTGCTAATGGTCATAATCACATATACTTACAGCAGCCCTCCAGTACATCTCACCACAGGCATTACTACATTTATAGATACTACTGCTGATGGTCATAATCACATATACTTACACCAGCCTTCCAGTACATCTTACCACATGCATTAATTCATTAATAGATACTGCTACTGATGGTCATAATTACAACAGCCCTCTAGTACATCTCACCACAGGCATTAATGCATTTATAGACACTACTGCTTATGGTCATAATCACATATACTTACACCAGCCCTCTAGTACATCTCACCACAGGCTTTAATGCATTTAAAGATACTCCTGCTGATGGTCATAATCACATATACATACACCAGCCCTCCAGTACATCTCACAACAGGCATTAATGCATTTAAAGATACTGCTGCTGATGGTCATAATCACATATAGTTACACAAGCCCTCCAGTACATCTCACCACAGGCATTAATTCATTTATAGATACTGCTGCTGATGGTCGTAATCACATATAATTACACCAGCCCTCCTGTACATCTCACCACAGAATTAATGCATTTATAGATACTGCTGCTGATGGTCATAATCACAATTACTTAGAGCAGCCCTCTAGTACATCTCACCACAGGCATTAATACATTTATAGATACTGCTGCTGATGGTCATAATCATATATACTTACACAAGCCCTCCAATACATCTCACCACAGGCGATAATTAATTTACAGATACTGCTGCTGATGCTCATAATCACATATACTTACACTAGCCCTCCAGTACATCTCACCAAAGCCATTAATGCATTTATAGATAGTGCTGCTGATGGGCATAATCACATATACTTACAGCAGCCCTCCAGTACATCTCACCACAGGCATTAATGCATTTATAGATACTGCTGCTGATGGTCATAATCACATATAGTTACAGCAGCCCTCCAGTACATCTCACCAAAGGCATTAATGCATTTAAAGATACTGCTGCTGATGGTCATAATCACATATACTTACAGCAGCCCTCCAGTACATCTCACCACAGGCATTAATGCATTTATAGATACTGCTGCTGATGGTCATTATCACATATACTTACAGCAGCCCTCCAGTACATTTTACCACAGGCATTAAAACATTTATAGATACTACTGCTGATGGTCATAATCACATATACTTACACAAGCCCTCCAGTACATCTCAAAACAGGCATTAATGCATTTATAGATTCTGCTGCTGATGGTCATAATCACATATACTTACACCAGCCCTTCAGTACATCTCAACACAGGCATTAATGCATTTATAGATACTGCTGTTGATGGTCATAATCACATATAATTAGAGCAGCCCTCCTGTACATCTCACCACAGGCATTAATAGATTGATAGATACTACTGCTGATGGTCATAATCACATATACTTACTCCAGCCCTCCAGTACATGTCACCACAGGCATTAATTCATTTATAGATACTGCTGCTGATGGTCATAATCACATATACTTACATCTGCACTACAGTACATCTCAACATAGGCATTAATTCATTTATAGATACTGCTGCTGATGGTCATAATCACATATACTTACACCAGCCCTCCAGTACATCTCAGCACAGGCATTAATACATTTATAGATTCTGCTGCTGATGGTCATAATCACAAATACTTATAGCAGCTCTCCAGTACATCTCCCCACAGGCATTAATTCATTTATAAATACTGCTGCTGATGGTCATAATCGCATATAGTTACACCAGCCCTCCAGTCATCTCACCGCAGGCATTAATGCATTTATAGATACTGCTGCTGATGGTCATAATCACGTATACTTAAACCAGCCCTCCAGTACATCTCACCACAGGCATTAATAGATTGATAGATACTACTGCTGATGTTCATAATCACATATACTTACTCCAGCCCTCCAGTAAATCTCACCACAGGCATTAATTCATTAATAATATCTGCTGCTGATGGTCTTAATCACATATACTTACACCAGCCCTCCCGTCATCTCACCACAGGTATTAATGCATTTATAGATACTGCTGCTGATGGTCATAATCACATATACTTACAGCAGCCCTCCAGTACATCTCAACACAGCATTATTGCATTTATAGATACTGCTGCTGATGGTCATAATCACATATACTTACAGCAGCCCTCCATTACATCTCACCACAGGCTTTAATTCATTTACAGATACTGCTGCTGATGCTCATAGTCACATATACTTACACCAGCCCTCCAGTACATCTCAGCAAAGGCATTAATGCATTTATAGATACTGCTGCTGATGGTCATAATCACATATACTTATACCAGCCCTCGAGTACATCTCAACACAGGCATTAATTCATTTATAGATACTGCTGCTGATGGTCATAATCACGTATACTTACACCAGCCCTCCAGTACATCTCAACACAGGCATTAATGTATTTATAGATACTGCTGCTGATGGTCATAATCACAATTACTTACAGCAGCTCTCCAGTACATCTCACCACAGGCATTAATGCATTTATAGATACTGCTGCTGATGGTCATAATCACATATACTTACAGTAGCCCTCAAGTACCTCTCACCACAGGCATTAATAGATTGATATATACTACTGCTGATGGTCATAATCACATATACTTACTCCAGCTCTCCAGTACATCTCACCACAGGCATTAATTCATTTAAAGATACTGCTGCTGATGGTCATAATCACATATACTTGCAGCAGCAATCCAGTACATCTCACCACAGGCATTAATGCATTTTTAGATACTGCTGCTGATGGTCATTATCACATATACTTACAGCAGCCCTGCAGTACATTTTACCACAGGCATTAAATCATTTATAGATACTACTGCTGATGGTCATAATCACATATACTTACACCAGCCCTCCATTACATCTCAAAACAGGCATTAATGCATTTAAAAATTCTGCTGCTGATGGTCATAATCACATATACTTACTCCAGCCCTCCAGTACATCTCACCACAGGCATTAATTCATTTATAGATACTGCTGCTGATGGTCATAATCACATATAGTTACACCAGCACTACAGTACATCTCAACACAGGCATTAATTCATTTATAGATACTGCTGCTGATGGTCATAATCACATATACTTACACCAGCCCTCCAGTACATCTCAACACAGGAATTAATACATTTATAGATACTGCTGCTGATAGTCATAATCACATATACTTACAGCAGCTTTCCAGTTCTTCTCACCACAGGCATTAATGCATTTATAGATACTGCTGCTGATGGTCATAATCACAAATACTTATAGCAGCTCTCCAGTACATCTCACCACAGGCATTAATTCATTTATAAATACTGCTGCTGATGGTCATAATCGCATATAGTTACACCAGCCCTCCAGTCATCTCACCGCAGGCATTAATGCATTTATAGATACTGCTGCTGATGGTCATAATCACGTATACTTTAACCAGCCCTCCTGTACATCTCACCACAGGCATTAATAGATTGATAGATACAACTGCTGATGGTCATAATCACGTATACTTACACCAGCCCTCCAGTACATCTCACCACAGGCATTAATGCATTTATAGATACTGCTGCTGATAGTCATAATCACATATACTTACAGCAGCTTTCCCGTACATCTCACCACAGGCATTAATGCATTTATAGATACTGCTGCTGACGGTCATAATCACAAATACTTACAGCAGCTCTCCAGTACATCTCACCACAGGAATTAATTAATTGATAAATACTGCTGCTGATGGTCATAATCGCATATAGTTACACTAGCCCTCCAGTACATCTCACCACAGGCATTAATTCATTTATAAATACTGCTGCTGATGGTCATAATCACATATAGTTACACCAGCCCTCCAGTCATCTCACCACAGGCATTAATGCATTTATAGATACTGCTGCTGATGGTCATAATCACATATACTTACAGCAGCCCTCCAGTACATCTCACCACAGGCATTAATGCATTTATAGATACTGTTGCTAATGGTCATAATCACATATACTTACAGCAGCCCTCCAGTACATCTCACCACAGGCAATACTACATTTATAGATACTACTGCTGATGGTCATAATCACATATACTTACACCAGCCTTCCAGTACATCTTACCACATGCATTAATTCATTAATAGATACTGCTACTGATGGTCATAATTACAACAGCCCTCTAGTACATCTCACCACAGGCATTAATGCATTTATAGACACTACTGCTTATGGTCATAATCACATATACTTACACCAGCCCTCTAGTATATCTCACCACAAGCTTTAATGCATTTAAAGATACTCCTGCTGATGGTCATAATCACATATACATACACCAGCCCTCCAGTACATCTCACAACAGGCATTAATGCATTTAAAGATACTGCTGCTGATGGTCATAATCACATATAGTTACACAAGCCCTCCAGTACATCTCACCACAGGCATTAATTCATTTATAGATACTGCTGCTGATGGTCGTAATCACATATAATTACACCAGCCCTCCTGTACATCTCACCACAGAATTAATGCATTTATAGATACTGCTGCTGATGGTCAAAACAACATATACTTACACCAGCCCTCCAGTACATCTCGCCACAGGCATTAATGCATTTATAGATACTGCTGCTGATGGTCATAATCACAATTACTTAGAGCAGCCCTCTAGTACATCTCACCACAGGCATTAATACATTTATAGATACTGCTGCTGATGGTCATAATCATATATACTTACACAAGCCCTCCAATACATCTCACCACAGGCGATAATTAATTTACAGATACTGCTGCTGATGCTCATAATCACATATACTTACACCAGCCCTCCAGTACATCTCACCAAAGCCATTAATGCATTTATAGATAGTGCTGCTGATGGGCATAATCACATATACTTACAGCAGCCCTCCAGTACATCTCACCACAGGCATTAATGCATTTATAGATACTGCTGCTGATGGTCATAATCACATATAGTTACAGCAGCCCTCCAGTACATCTCACCAAAGGTATTAATGCATTTAAAGATACTGCTGCTGATGGTCATAATCACATATACTTACAGCAGCCCACCAGTACATCTCACCACAGGCATTAATGCTTTTATAGATACTGCTGCTGATGGTCATTATCACATATACTTACAGCAGCCCTCCAGTACATTTTACCACAGGCATTAAAACATTTATAGATACTACTGCTGATGGTCATAATCACATATACTTACACCAGCCCTCCAGTACATCTCAAAACAGGCATTAATGCATTTATAGATTCTGCTGCTGATGGTCATAATCACATATACTTACACCAGCCCTTCAGTACATCTCAACACAGGCATTAATGCATTTATAGATACTGCTGTTGATGGTCATAATCACATATAATTAGAGCAGCCCTCCTGTACATCTCACCACAGGCATTAATAGATTGATAGATACTACTGCTGATGGTCATAATCACATATAGTTACAGCAGCCCTCCAGTACATCTCACCAAAGGCATTAATGCATTTAAAGATACTGCTGCTGATGGTCATAATCACATATACTTACACCAGCCCTCCAGTACATCTCTCCACAGGCATTAATGCATTTATAGATACTACTGCTGATGGTCATAATCACAATAACTTACAGCAGCCCTCCAGTACATCTCACCACAGGCATTAATAGATTGATAGATACTACTGCTGATGGTCATAATCACATATACTTTCTCCAGCCCTCCAGTACATCTCACCACAGGCATTAATTCATTTATAAATACTGCTGCTGATGGTCATAATCACATATAGTTACACCAGCCTTCCAGTCATCTCACCACAGGCATTAATGCATTTATAGATACTGCTGCTGATGGTCATAATCACATATACTTACAGCAGCCCTCCAGTACATCTCACCACAGGCATTAATGCATTTATAGATACTGTTGCTAATGGTCATAATCACATATACTTACAGCAGCCCTCCAGTACATCTCACCACAGGCATTACTACATTTATAGATACTACTGCTGATGGTCATAATCACATATACTTACACCAGCCTTCCAGTACATCTTACCACATGCATTAATTCATTAATAGATACTGCTACTGATGGTCATAATTACAACAGCCCTCTAGTACATCTCACCACAGGCATTAATGCATTTATAGACACTACTGCTTATGGTCATAATCACATATACTTACACCAGCCCTCTAGTATATCTCACCACAGGCTTTAATGCATTTAAAGATACTCCTGCTGATGGTCATAATCACATATACATACACCAGCCCTCCAGTACATCTCACAACAGGCATTAATGCATTTAAAGATACTGCTGCTGATGGTCATAATCACATATAGTTACACAAGCCCTCCAGTACATCTCACCACAGGCATTAATTCATTTATAGATTCTGCTGCTGATGGTCGTAATCACGTATAATTACACCAGCCCTCCTGTACATCTCACCACAGAATTAATGCATTTATAGATACTGCTGCTGATGGTCAAAATCACATATACTTACACCAGCCCTCCAGTACATCTCAAAACAGGCATTAATGCATTTATAGATTCTGCTGCTGATGGTCATAATCACATATACTTACACCAGCCCTTCAGTACATCTCAACACAGGCATTAATGCATTTATAGATACTGCTGTTGATGGTCATAATCACATATAATTAGAGCAGCCCTCCTGTACATCTCACCACAGGCATTAATAGATTGATAGATACTACTGCTGATGGTCATAATCACATATAGTTACAGCAGCCCTCCAGTACATCTCACCAAAGGCATTAATGCATTTAAAGATACTGCTGCTGATGGTCATAATCACATATACTTACACCAGTCTCCAGTACATCTCTCCACAGGCATTAATGCATTTATAGATACTACTGCTGATGGTCATAATCACAATAACTTACAGCAGCCCTCCAGTACATCTCACCACAGGCATTAATAGATTGATAGATACTACTGCTGATGGTCATAATCACATATACTTTCTCCAGCCCTCCAGTACATCTCACCACAGGCATTAATTCATTTATAAATACTGCTGCTGATGGTCATAATCACATATAGTTACACCAGCCCTCCAGTCATCTCACCACAGGCATTAATGCATTTATAGATACTGCTGCTGATGGTCATAATCACATATACTTACAGCAGCCCTCCAGTACATCTCACCACAGGCATTAATGCATTTATAGATACTGTTGCTAATGGTCATAATCACATATACTTACAGCAGCCCTCCAGTACATCTCACCACAGGCATTACTACATTTATAGATACTACTGCTGATGGTCATAATCACATATACTTACACCAGCCTTCCAGTACATCTTACCACATGCATTAATTCATTAATAGATACTGCTACTGATGGTCATAATTACAACAGCCCTCTAGTACATCTCACCACAGGCATTAATGCATTTATAGACACTACTGCTTATGGTCATAATCACATATACTTACACCAGCCCTCTAGTATATCTCACCACAGGCTTTAATGCATTTAAAGATACTCCTGCTGATGGTCATAATCACATATACATACACCAGCCCTCCAGTACATCTCACAACAGGCATTAATGCATTTAAAGATACTGCTGCTGATGGTCATAATCACATATAGTTACACAAGCCCTCCAGTACATCTCGCCACAGGCATTAATGCATTTATAGATACTGCTGCTGATGGTCATAATCACAATTACTTAGAGCAGCCCTCTAGTACATCTCACCACAGGCATTAATACATTTATAGATACTGCTGCTGATGGTCATAATCATATATACTTACACAAGCCCTCCAATACATCTCACCACAGGCGATAATTAATTTACAGATACTGCTGCTGATGCTCATAATCACATATACTTACACCAGCCCTCCAGTACATCTCACCAAAGCCATTAATACATTTATAGATAGTGCTGCTGATGGGCATAATCACATATACTTACAGCAGCCCTCCAGTACATCTCACCACAGGCATTAATGCATTTATAGATACTGCTGCTGATGGTCATAATCACATATAGTTACAGCAGCCCTCCAGTACATCTCACCAAAGGCATTAATGCATTTAAAGATACTGCTGCTGATGGTCATAATCACATATACTTACAGCAGCCCTCCAGTACATCTCACCATAGGCATTAATGCATTTATAGATACTGCTGCTGATGGTCATTATCACATATACTTACAGCAGCCCTCCAGTACATTTTACCACAGGCATTAAAACATTTATAGATACTACTGCTGATGGTCATAATCACATATACTTACACAAGCCCTCCAGTACATCTCAAAACAGGCATTAATGCATTTATAGATTCTGCTGCTGATGGTCATAATCACATATACTTACACCAGCCCTTCAGTACATCTCAACACAGGCATTAATGCATTTATAGATACTGCTGTTGATGGTCATAATCACATATAATTAGAGCAGCCTTCCTGTACATCTCACCACAGGCATTAATAGATTGATAGATACTACTGCTGATGGTCATAATCACATATACTTACTCCAGCCCTCCAGTACATCTCACCACAGGCATTAATTCATTTATAGATACTGCTGCTGATGGTCATAATCACATATACTTACATCAGCACTACAGTACATCTCAACATAGGCATTAATTCATTTATAGATACTGCTGCTGATGGTCATAATCACATATACTTACACCAGCCCTCCAGTACATCTCAGCACAGGCATTAATACATTTATAGATACTGCTGCTGATAGTCATAATCACATATACTTACAGCAGCTTTCCAGTACATCTCACCACAGGCATAAATGCATTTATAGATACTGCTGCTGATGGTCATAATCACAAATACTTATAGCAGCTCTCCAGTACATCTCACAACAGGCATTAATAGATTGATAGATACTACTGCTGATGTTCATAATCACATATACTTACTCCAGCCCTCCAGTAAATCTCACCACAGGCATTAATTCATTAATAATATCTGCTGCTGATGGTCTTAATCACATATACTTACACCAGCCCTCCCGTCATCTCACCACAGGTATTAATGCATTTATAGATACTGCTGCTGATGGTCATAATCACATATACTTACAGCAGCCCTCCAGTACATCTCAACACAGCATTATTGCATTTATAGATACTGCTGCTGATGGTCATAATCACATATACTTACAGCAGCCCTCCATTACATCTCACCACAGGCTTTAATTCATTTACAGATACTGCTGCTGATGCTCATAGACACATATACTTACACCAGCCCTCCAGTACATCTCAGCAAAGGCATTAATGCATTTATAGATACTGCTGCTGATGGTCATAATCACAAATACTTATAGCAGCTCTCCAGTACATCTCACAACAGGCATTAATAGATTGATATATACTACTGCTGATGGTCATAATCACATATACTTACTCCAGCTCTCCAGTATATCTCACCACAGGCATTAATTCATTTATAAATACTGCTGCTGATGGTCATAATCACATATAGTTACACCAGCCCTCCAGTCATCTCACCACAGGCATTACTGTATTTATAGATACTGCTGCTGATGGTCATAATCACATATACTTACAGCAGCCCTCCAGTACATCTCACCACAGGCATTAATTCATTTATAAATACTGCTGCTGATGGTCATAGTCACATATACTTACAGCAGCCCTCCAGTACATCTCACCACAGGCATTAATACAATTATAGATACTACTGCTGTTGGTCATAATCACATATACTTACACCAGCCCTCCAGTACATGTTACCACATGCATTAATTCATTAATAGATACTGCTAATGATGGTCATAATTACACCAGCCCTCCAGTACATCTCACCACAGGCATTAATGCATTTAGAGATACTACTGCTGATGGTCATAATCAAATATACTTACACCAGCCCTCCAGTACATCTCACCACAGGTTTTAATTCATTTACAGATACTGCTGCTGATGGGCATAATCACATATACTTACAGCAGCCCTCCAGTACATGTTACCACATGCATTAATTCATTAATAGATACTGCTACTGATGGTCATAATTACACCAGCCCTCCAGTACATCTCACCACAGGCATTAATGCATTTAGAGATACTACTGCTGATGGTCATAATCAAATATACTTACACCAGCCCTCCAGTACATCTCACCATAGGCATTAATGCATTTATAGATAGTGCTGCTGATGGGCATAATCACATATACTAACGGCAGCCCTCCAGTACATCTCAGCA